>CANUEZ040000126.1:14822500-16022500 GCA_948099385.1 Fasciola hepatica | reverse complement strand
AGTTTCATAAAACGCCAGACCACGCTTAAGACCACCAGAGACCTGCACCCATGCGCACTGCTAAGCGAAAGCTAACTACAAAGGTCAGCTGAATCTCCGATAACAAACCTATCGACGAAGTCTCCAGTAAACACCCCAGAAATCACGACAGAAAGCAATAACCAGCAGCCAAGTCAAAAAACTCGATCGTGCCAGCTCAGGTAGAGCAGACAGTCTAAACACAGTTGGACAGATAAAAGCCTCCCTGTAGACTGCTCCACAGATAGAGCTTTGACCTGTATCCATCGCGGCAACCACCAGTACATCTCAGGTAACCACGGAAGAAGCTTGGCCTCCACGGAGCAATGCCAAGAAGGTTGAAACTTGGAAATGCGTAAATATAAACAGCCAAGGCTTATTCAACAAGCTTCCCGAACTCCTCCTCTCTTGCACCGAGAGAAACGCGCTGGTGATTAGGATAATTAAAACACGGTTGCGAGCCGAAGTTTCTGGTTCGGAGCTGGAGATCCAGGGCACGGATATCATTATGAATTACAGAACAAGAAAATTAGGCAAAGTCGTGTGCTTAGTACATTAGCGGGAAGCTGAGAACAACAAGGCTCTCAGATCTCGCCTTAGATAGACTGCCGCAGGGAGTATATGCTAATGTAAGACTTCCGGCAAAGAGGACTTTTCTTGCGGGGACGATCTACAAACCTCAGAGCTGCACCGACCCCACCAACTCACACATACCGGAGGTGCTGAGGTGCTTGAGGTCACTTAAACATGAACTCTTGCTTGTGCTGGGTGACTTCTATCGGCCTGATGTCTGCTTTGCCACCTAGCCCTGCCATGCCGCTTACCAGTTTATGCCTTCAGCGTTCTTCGATACAACAAGCAGCCTAGACTGGTATGAGCATGTAGAGCAACCCTCGCCATGGAGAGAGGCTTCTACTCCGCGAGCACAGGAGTGGGTACACACCGGTGAACTGCACATGGTTGGTCAGCCAGTGGTTTACGGATCACTGGGGCTTCGGGATCTTGCATTCATCGGGTTTAAGTTGGAGCGTACCACTACTTTTCCAGGAGCTGAAGGTGCCACCAAATGCAGTCTGTCCCAACCAAGTTTCTTCACCGCGAACGGCTTCTTAACAGCGGAGCAATGGCAACAGTACTAGTGTTGTGGCATTCCACAGCATAAGGGGAATTCTAACCGAAGTTACGCGAAGGTTTTTGCCACGAACACCGGTTAGCCCCCTGAGACCCAGGCAGATAGTGGGCTGCCGTGCGCTGAAATCTCCGCAGCGAAAGAGAGTTGCATGAACTAGGTATAGGTTAACCGAGAGATGGCAGTACCATACCGAATACAGCCACGTCCAAAACCTCTTTGATGCACAGTGCAGGCAGGATACTCCCGTGTATCACAGGCGGTAAAGGATCCCAGAGGCTTTTGTGGTCTCGTATCTACAGTAACACTGTCCAGACTTGGACGTGCAACAAGCGGATGGAACACTGACGGAAAGCAAACAAGAGGCCACTAACTCCTTGACTCAGTACAACCCAGTTTTCACTCCGGAACGAAAAAACCAAGCTAGTAACAATGACCCAGCCACATCGATACGATGTAAGCCTTTAGATGAAGCTTTGCCGGTTTTTTTCACCCACACAAGTTCAGCGTAAGCTCGGTAGCTCATAGCATCAAAAATAGCCAGGGTTGAGTCATGTTCTACAGCAGCTACTGAAAACGTGTATGGAGCAATTTCCTCTCCCCCATTCTCAAATCTTTCAACCATTCCGTGAGAACTGGAGAAGTATCTTATGGGTGGGAAGCCTATGTGACGTCACTGGTCTTTAAGGTGGGAAACTGGACAATACAGCAAAAGTACCTCTTTACTGCACTGCTCTCCATGGTCTCCAGGGTCGCGGAAGGCTTGATTTATGCTGCCTGCAGGTTTATCGATGAGGGCAACTTATTCGGTGATGCTCAGCACGGATTCCATGGTTGTAGTTCTTGCCAAACCAACCTAATAGAAACAACTGAATGGTACACCGAAGCACCAGATACGGATGTTCAAAAGGAAATGGTAACCCTGGGTCTTTTTTAGGCTTTCACTCTTGTTCTTCACGCACTCCTTCTACAGAAACTGGCCCGACTCGGTTTCCCTGAATCTCTGGTCATTTAGGCTTCTAAAGTTTTGCCTGACCAAACATTCCGGTCAGAGTGAACGGAGCTTCATCCGATAGCCACCGGGCACAGAGCAATATACATCAAGGGTCCACACTTGGTGTCACGATCTTTCGGTCTGCTAGAAATTCGCTTCAACGGACAAGCCATGAACATGTCCTACTCGTTGGCATACATAAACTCCGGCTGTTCGATAATATCTTATGAGTTGTTTGTTCTTACCACGCCTCGCCTCTTCCCGTAAGACTGGTTTTCTATGGACCCTCCGTCTCTCTATTTCTCCCCATCATAACAGTGACACCTGCCAACCCTGCCTTCCCCCTTTGCTGTTCTATTTTATCCTTGGCACCTGGTTGGACTGCTCCCCTGCAGTGTGTGCCCGCCAGTTTCACTGCTATTACGACCTGAACGTTAGCCAGAGGCGCTTCTGTCGCTGCTCATGTTGTGCTGGTCTGTTTAAATTCATACTGTTCCCCCTACCACATCAACTAGATTCACACCCACGAGTGGCCATTGTGACCCGGACATCTGCCACTTTGCCTTCTCTTTTGTTTGTTCTGTAAGTGTCTACCCCCTGCGGTCACCCTAATGGTAGCGACCCCTTTGCTGTGCAAGAGTTTCCATCACTGTATCAATAACTACTTACACTTGAGTGCTTATTCCATCACCCGTATCTGATTGGCCGATGTTGACGGTATATCTTCCCTCACTTTCACTGTTGCTGCGAATTGCGCGTTCGCACTCTTGGGTAAACTTGCCTTGTCATGACTGTCCGTGGTTTAGTGCCGGTTACCGTGGCCGGACCACTCACGTTTGGGTACTTGCACGTCTTAATTAACTTTGCTTCCGTATGGAACGCTGCCGTTGGATAGTTTATAATCTGGTTAAACGGGTTATCGGCTTCCTGCAAGTCTCTCAACAACTGATTAGGATTTCTTGACACCTGGACCCAAGTTATTCACCGCCTTTCTTAACGATCCCTCTCCTAGGGCACAGTCGAGTATGCTACTATATGCCGAGAAGGTGAAGAACTATTAGGAGATCCGGACATTGAGGTAAAGAGATGCTTCATAAGCTAATCTTGACTACCTGTTTCACCGGTATGTCCGCAACGACTTGTCATTTTACTCTTTCAAATATGAGGTCATGCATGTAGCAGGGCATCGGGAAAACGAGTAGTCCCCTGGGAGTTAACTTACTCCAGCGAAGTATGCAGGAAAGGGATCTTGGCGGGAACATTGCAGATGAATTGTCTCAGACCACAAACGGCAACATCCTGGCTGGCAGGGCCATGTTCGGACTTAATCAACTCAGCAGGCTTTTGGGAAAGTCCACTCATGAAACGTTCCAAGAATTTTTGCCACAGTAGCAAGAAAGCTCTTGGAGATGGACGACCAGGCGTGTCCACCAATAATCTGAAGAGACACCAGTACCGTGGAGGGGGTTCATCGGAAAGCCACGAAGCTCGTGCTAGGACTGTCCAACAAGACACCCCGACAGACTACGCTGCTAAAGCCTGTGCGGTACGGAATATTCAAGGGCCAAAGATCTAATTCTCCTGCGGGACATCCTATGCTTTGATGGAAATCCCTGTCGGCATCCATTCAGATTAGCATCTACCTGATCGCTGTGCAGTCGACCCTAAATCTGTAGCACCAACGCCCACGGCTGATGGACAGGGAACACTGTTCCTCGGTGAGCGTCTGCCGCCCGTGGAACTTGCCACCAGAGCCCTTAGTTTAAGTCACTAGCTCAAATTGCAACCGGACAAGCCTGTAGCCGAGCAGTACTCAGGCGCCTCATTCTAAGCCCCGGTTACTATATTCGGAGAAATGCCCCCGTGCAGCTTTTTGGTGGCGATTAGGGGGTGCTTGGTTTGTTATGCTGATATCATGAATGAGTTCTGTTTGGAGCTTGTTTGAGAATCGAGTATTCTAGTACGGTGTGACTTTGGAGTGGAGTAACCATGCTCTCCATATTTCCTGGCTACTCTCCCTCTGATAGATAACACGCACTTTAGGCTGGGGACTAGGCGGGAGGGATACCAGAGCACACCACGGACGCCTACCTCTCATTAACTTTCGAGCCCCTCTGAGAGCGGCAGCTGAACACTATGTCTCTTGCCTTTGGTGCGCCCACTTGACCAGATCGAAAAGAGGCAGGACATAAAGAATGTTTAGTATGACAAGCTTCTGTCGGCTGGAAGTATCAACAAAACAAAAAATGAAAAGAGGAGATAACGAAAGAAATGAGTGCGAATGGAAGTAAAATATTAACAGCAACGAAGAAAAAAGTAAAAAGAGGACGGAAAAACAAGAAAATGACAAAAATAATGATGATGGAAACCCTCGAGTGGATACAGGGAAGCAAGAAAGCATACTGTTGAAGGAAAAAGAAAAAAGGGAAGAGTTTGTGGAGCGTAAAGAGAAAGGGGCGGAGGAAAACTGGATAAGAGCCGTAACAGAGCAGAACAACGACACAGATGAACGACAAAAAAAGAAGTCTTACCAATTGCCTCTGGCCTAAACCAGTCGAATGGAAAAAGAACAAAAGTCGTATTGGGTCACCGGGCACAGGGTTTCTGCCTCCCCAGTATAATTCGAAGAGCGCCCACTCATGCAAACGCGCATATATGTCATCAGCTAGAAACACTCACATTCAGCTAGTTCCCAACTTGGCGGTTTAGGATTGATTGCGTAGCAAAAGGCCAGCCTTGCAGTGCGGCTCGGGTGGGACTCTCCGTTATTTCCCCCTTTGAGCGGCGTCCTTAAATGGATTGTCTCAAAAGGGAGTCTCCGTTGTCCGCACGGAATGAAAGCCATCCTGGTTAAACTATAAGGCTATAGTCGGCGGGGGACCGATCGGCGGCCCGGGTGACTGGCATTAGCCACTTCAAGTGCATCTGGGTACTGTAGGCAGCTGCACAATTCACACTTTCCCATGCTCATCGTGTTCTGCAGTACCGACTTTCGAAATCAAAATAATCAATACATACTTTTTAGTGCACACACAATTGATGAAGATACACCGTAACAAAGAAATCTTGGGATAAAAATACACTTCCCGGAGAAACTTCACCTACTGACTTGGAGTCCTTCTGGAACCTGATAAACCGGAGATCTGAATCTTATCGGTGAACCGTTGAAATTTCGTTCCATGCTTTCAGACTTTTATATGTTTCTAGTGGAAATAACTCTGTTTAATTATATATCCACACCCCGTCAATCCCAGTTAGCTAGTTTATTCTTAGATAGTTTTCGCGCCGGCCTATTGTGCAATAATAAATGATCAATACAATGAAGTGCCACTCCCGCTTATGGACGGAGGTATTACTCGGCAGAGTCCTGGTTTATAGCGCTGAAGTTGCTGCGCCATATACCAGAAGGCGGAGTTCTCACCATGATTCCTCCCCGTGTCCTCCAGATTTCTACAAAGACAACGACCAAGCATACACATTTCAACCAAGCTTGGATATTAGACTGTATGTGCATTTGCTTAGTAAATCAAAGGTGAATGGCAACTTCCGAGAGCTATTTTACGACATTGAGCAGTCAAACTGGGGACAGAACCCAGGCCACTCGAAAACTATGGCTACAGTGGCAACAGGGGTATCTTAACCTGCTATCTTCCAAATTTTCCCTTAGTGTTTACTTGATATACTTTCCATCTTTCTCTGTTACTTCCAGACGTCAAGAGGATACAATAACCCTGAACCTGTGATTCAGCCCCAAAAAGGGACGCTGAATATATCGCCCCTCCCCCGACCTGTTGATTTCCACGATTGCTACCGTAACACACTTGCCCAATGTACGTGCTCCGTGGGTCTCCTTGTTCTTCCTTGGTACGAGCTGCCGTTGAGCGGTGTGTTGGACTTCGGGCCGGTACTTGTTTATCAGGTACTAATCGAGTTTGTCTCGGACCCATTTTAGATAAACCGTCACCGCGACTCCTCACCCAGACCCACCTTGTCCGCTACAAACATGGTAACGGGGGTGGGATCCATGCGTGATGCGGATACGGGTGACAGCAAGCAGATAGATGGACTTGGCGGGGATGACCTATAAATTCGGGTTCGACTTCCGTGCTTCATTCCTGCTCCTCAGGGGCCGGGTTCATGTAAGCTTTCCCCAGGTTTCCAAGGGAAAACCGATTTGTCCGCTTAGAAGGTGAAGATGGAGCGTTATCTGCGCTGAATGTCAGATGATCGGGTGGCTATATTTTGGGCCAATTGAGCGACTTCATACGAAAGTTAGTGATGGTTGAAGCCAATAATTCGTCATCGAGGCCGACTGCCTTGCGGTCTTCACCAGAAGAATTATTTTCCGTTCTTGTCGATGTAGGCAGGTTCCAGCGAGAATTCTGGAGGAAGAACCAACGAACCCAAGAAAGCCTGGTCGAATATACAAGCTGTGTTCGCTTACTGTTGGGCAATGGGTTACCTGACCATAGTAATGCCGTCCGCCGGCAATATTCTGTCGAAGGTTTTACTGTGAGTTTGAACAGTGACGAGGTAAGGGCACATCCTCATAAACAGCCGATGCAGACTTTTCCAAGCAGTAACGAGGGCCTCAAAGTTTGGAGATACGAAAGGCAACCAGAACAGAGAAGATGGACACTCCAGGCTTCTCCACCGAGGTAACTTCAGTCGACCGCAGGTCCCATCGAACTGCAATCGAGGCGGATTCCGAGAGCGAACCGGGGGAAAGTAAGTTCAACTTTCATGGTGCTACCCCATTGGTGTGTGTATCAAATTCTTTCTATGGAAGATCTCCCCTCAAAGATGTAGAATTTGGTGGGCTCTCTTTCTTGGATGTAATATACACGAGGGCGACTAGTAGTTTGACTCCTTCACGAGTGTGTAGCCGATGAAAGAGCATTGACGCGGCCCTCACGATTAGGGCCGTATATAGGATGCCCGCCTGAACCAAGGGTTCTGATAAGATCATCAAAACTCTCTGGCACGAGTGCCGCACAAATGGCAGTGATTTCCCCGAATTTGCCTTGGGAACTCGTTCCGGGTTTTGAATTTCTTCATGAGAATGACTTCTACTAAGATTTAGATCACGTCATGCAACGATGACCACCAGATCCGTTTCAACAGGTCGGAAATGGAATAACTATAGCGGGGCAGGACAGTATTGTGCAAGCATACAATTACCGGTAGAGTTTGTTGGGGCTGGCGGGCCTCTCCGCGGACCGCGACGAGCGAAGGAAGCTAGAACCCATAGCGGTAAAACATCGGAAAGCGTTCACTTGGGGAGGCACGGCGGTGGGAAGGACGATTGTAAGTAGGCATTAGATTGACACACAAGGAGCAGAGCCTATAAGACAACGGCCCCGGTGATTTTCTTCCCATTGCCCCGAAGAACTAACAAGGAATATCTACGAGACAACGTGATTAAGCCCTTACTCTCTGCGTGGTCATCGCCCATCATTTTGGTGAAAAAGAAGTCTGGAGCATTGAAAAGTCATCAGGGATATTTCTTTGTGTGCCGCTTTGTGAACCTATGGAAAGCGCTGCCGGTGGAGGCGGTGCTCGCCACCTCGGTAGCGGGCTTCAAGGCAAGTTTGGACCTCAGCTGATTTGTGGTATTCTCCTAGTGAATTTAAGTCCACGTCATCCAGTGTCAATTTCCCATTCCACCTTCCGTCATCACTTTCCATCAGTATCAAACCCACCTCTGGCTCTCACCAAAACCCCATCGACACCATTCCCCACCTTACTTTCCCACTTCTTTAGGGCACCACTATTATCTCTTTATTTAAGCACTGCTGTATTTTGCGACACTCCTGGGGGAACTGGAATTGGAAAAGGACCCACTTTGTAACTGTGAGACTGCTGCGCTTTCCCCACAGAGAGCTGAGTCTGAACTCCGTTTCAGCTACAGAGTAAACAACAGAAACACCAAGCAAACGCAGAACTTATAGCCCAGTGGGATTTCTAGGATTCTGCTAGGCTAAGTCAGGACCTGCTTCCATATGGGTCTATAGTCCCTGGTCCTCGGTTCGTGATACGTTGACGAATATATTCAGCGGCGCACTAAAGAGCAGAACTGAGAACGCTGGAGCGGGACAACTTCTGTATTGGAGGAAAGCAGCTGCGCGCAGGTGTACACAGGTGGAGCAAGCGGCGTAACCAAACTTGGATAAACAACTTTGTTGGTCTTTGTAGCCTTGTGGCTTGTCGGTAGCACTACAACAACAAGTCGCTCGGAATAGTAGCTGGGGTTGTATTTCTGTGATTGTGTCATTCTGTGGATCATAGTTCATACATGTTGCCGGTAAAAACAGCAAAGAATGTCTCATCTTTGTTCCCAGTCCGTTTGAAGTTTGTTCGCTCCCGGGATAAATCCCTTCAGTGAAATAAGATGACGGTTGGATCCACCTCGAATGCTCCGAGGCAGACAGTGATCTTCATGAAGCCCTCCGCAAATGCCAGGTGAAGCCCTGAGTCCTGGGCATCGAATGCGTTGTGCTATCGACTCCTGCGTGATGGGCAAAGCTATCGGTGTGGATGGCTCTTCCTGCCACAGATAAGACAGAGTCATCACTATGGTCATCATCTCGACCATCAACCTGTTCATCACCGGCAAAAAGCAGCGGAAGCAACAGAGTCTTCATCATCACCAGCGTTATTGTGGTCACCATCATCATCGCCGCCAGATGCAAAGACTTCCGATAGCGGCAAAATGTGTGCTACACCCGTGGATTTAATATGTGCTACGACCACGGACAACATGTGTGGTGTGTTCAAGGTTTCTTCGCCGCTCAGTGAGGCTTCCGTAGCCTCAGACCAAAATGCCTCCCGCGCCAAGACATACGCTGAGGCTGTTCCGTCCGAGCCTGTGACCGAAAACCAGAACTGTGGGACTGATACCGCTGTGCCTCCCGTACCATGATCTATTTGTGCTGATACATATGTGGAGAGTGCATCAGCATCTGACACAGCACCCACCACAACAAAGCGCCGTTCAAACATGAAGGTTACCTATACAGCGACCCCATCGGCAGCCCCTACGGTCATCCGACCGGAACAGAATGATCAGGGGTTAAACCGGATAAGGCATCAAGAACGCTCCCACCGCGGTCTCTCTGCTTTTTGGTTGCCAGCCTGCGAGAAGCCACTACAACAGTTCCCCAGGAACGCCACAACCATGA
The DNA here is from genome assembly GCA_948099385.1 of Fasciola hepatica. Lineage (NCBI taxonomy): Eukaryota > Metazoa > Platyhelminthes > Trematoda > Plagiorchiida > Fasciolidae > Fasciola > Fasciola hepatica. Next base: position 16,013,178 of record CANUEZ040000126.1, on the reverse strand, counting down.
TCTCCTGCAACTGCGGACCATCCTCGGGGAGCTGTCCGCGGAGACCTAAGATGGCTTGGCTGAGTCAGTTCATGGTAAAGCAGCTTTCCCCTTGGAAAAGCTAAGATAAGACGAGCAACCGCAAATGCTGAAGGTTGTTCTCCCTTCTCAGGATCAGGCCCAGTCAGAGCTGCAACGTTCTTGCCGCCTAAGGGGCGGAAATGTGCGACAACTTAAGGAGCTCAACCCTGGGGACCATCAGAAACATGACCAAGCCCTCGCGGAAATGTGGGAGTGCCGTGGAAAAAGAGAAGTCAGTCTCCTTGTTCAATGATTTCCTGTCGTGAAAGGGAGACTGCGGTTGATGTGGCTGCCTCTTACAACCTCCTGCTTGGCGGCCTCTGTCCAGGGGTGAACACCTTCCCAATACACCCAAAAATGGTCAAGTGGCAGAAGTGGTTCTTAGTAGTGTTCGCAGGTTACTTACCAAGCGTGACGAGCTGGAATCATTCGCAGCAGCCAGAAGACCTATGATCACAGCTCTCACCTAAACCTGGCCGAATGAGGAGGTATCGGACGCGGAAGTATCCCTCCCAGGCTACTGTCTCTTCCGTTCGGACCAATTTCCATCCGGTGGTGGATGTAGCATAATGATGTACATCAAAACTTGGTCTCGGCACATTTTTGACCTATTAGTGGACCCTTAATGACTTAATGAAGCACACTCGCGCCGGGCGAAACCGGCCAGTTACGGATAAGTGGAGCTACCTCTGTTCTGTAGAACACCAGCTGATGAGTATTTAGATAAGTGACATTTCACGCGGCGCTGGGAAGTAGAAGGACAACTTCTGGTCCTGAGTGACTTCAACAAGCCCCATATCGATTGGGAGGCTGACTGCGCACAGCAGCGGAAGATAGCTTCTTCATCAACTACACATGACCATGAGTGATCTGGCACTTCACCAACAAGTGCGTGAGCCTGCATGCTCTTAGAATGAACAGAAATCCACTTTGGGCTTAGTTTCTATTCCCCTTACATCGGACATCAACTGAGTAGACATACTTGTAGTTACTGGTTGTGGAAAAACACCTCAGAAGCACCGCAATTCCACGTTCCCCTAGCATCGCTCCCCCACTAACGTTATTGGCCTGTTTTTATGCACTGTATGGTTTCACAAACTAACGTTTGTTTGTTCGCGTCCAGAATGCTATTCTATCGTATCCCATTCGGGACCTGAGTGACGCACGTGCTACTTTTTCGCACGCCGCAATTTGGTTCTCGTTTTCTGAGTCCCTCTGATCGCGTGATCGAGGTTCGTATCCGTTTTATGTAATTGTTGATTTGGTAATCTGGTGTCGTAGAATTTCACGGATAATTGCTTTCTGATTTCAGGATCAGTTGCGAACTTGGCTACGTACTGCTCTAAGGCATCCTAAAACACTCAAGCGATCAACCTGGAACAAGAAAGTACGAAGCTTGCCAAGAAGAGGATCGAAGCAATCGGGATCTGGAAGGGAAGTAATACGGCAGGTCACTGGGAGGATTTGGGTACTTTTGGTTCTTTAGTTATTGCTAGGTCACCTAGTCCTGTCAGTGCTAGCTCATGTATTACTGAAGGTAATACAGATTGCAAGAATATCGATCTAGTTAAGCCAAGGATATTAGACCTAGAACAACAGCTGTTATCTGTTACGCAGCAGGCCCACGAAGCGGAAGAGAAGAGTTGACAGAACTAGCGTGAGCAGAAGGCCAGCGACTACAACCTATCCAACAGATCAGGAGAAATTACAATGGGAAACTCTGTGCCGGCCGTCGAATGTGAAACATCGACGCAACCAACGATCGGTCTGCCCATAGCAGAACTGACAGTTTTTGACGGGCGATCTGAAACCTACCGCAAGTTTATTAGGTAATTCGAATTATTGTCGAAAACAAGATAGCCGAACCCAGGCAAAGGCTTCCCTACCTGAATCATTACTGTCGGGGCCGAGAAAGAGAAGCTATCGATGTTTGTGCCATGCTTGACCCGGAGCAAGGTTACACAGGGGCAAGGAAGATTACGAGGGACCTGTTCGGCCAGCCATTCAAGGTAGCCCGTAATTTATTAGAGGGCGTGATGGTGGAGGCCATAAGAACCGAGGGCGATGTTCATACAATGACTGACCTAGTGACCAAAATGCATAACTGCTTCAATAGCCCTCGACCACTTAGGTAACAGGGCGGATCCCGATGTGCTGCACACCTTGGAGGGCGTAGTCCGTCACTTCTCTCCCGAACTACAGGGTTGGCTGGCTGAAGAGGCGGAACGTATAAGCCGAGGCGACCGCGAGGCTAGCTTTGAAGACTTGATAGAACACTTGGACAGGCAAACGAAGTTGACAGACAGTAGATTTGGCCGAATTATCCGGGACTGTACACGGGTAGACAAACCTAGAGCCAGCCAGGCTCAAACCACTGCACGGCAATATCCGAAATGTTAGACTTCGTCCAATGTATAGGGAACATTCGACAGCGACTAGTGAACGTGCCTCCTATGCAGTCTGGCAGTGAAATACCAACGTTATCCCATCTATTGGACGAATAGAGAAGAGGCAAACCGGTTTACAGATGCAGGGTGTATTCTATTTGTAGTAGCACAGAGGCAGTACCGATACGAGAGGTACACCAGACAGGCATGAAAGCAACGGCCGTCAGAAAGCGAATCGCTGGCGCGTGCAATCAGCGAAAGACCGGAACTGAGAGTGGTTCAAAACGAGGTCAACGGAAACCTCGGAAAAAGCAGTCCGGTAAAACGTACGCAACCGGAAAGCGCAATGAGGTCGATATCAAACGTCAGAAAAGATCACTGAGAAAACGGATCTAAAAACGATGTCCATAAAACGGTCATTTTCTCAGGGTGGTCAAACCTACTACAAATACACACACCATTTCACGCGAGGCTATAGCGCATCCAAGTTGCTGGTCCCGTAACGCCAACCACGGGCTACTGGGATTCCCGAAGTTCACCGACCCTACAATGGACGATTTTCGGGGAATTTCGAGGAGGACTTGAGCGTGCTTTACATGCCCCAACACCACACACCGGGCGACAGATTGTTGAACGTGAACCAGATGTGGTCACGAAAGTTGCGCGCGCAGATAACACCGATTCTTAGACCAGGCGAGGGAAAGTACACCAGAGGCAAACACCAAGCCCAGTATGATTTGTTCAAAGTCGTTGTCAGCCAGTAAACCAACACGTTTAGAAGTAGCTACCGTGGGAGTGATGACCCCGACTGGGATGGTCAAAGGTTCGGCCTTCGTCGACGGTGGATCGGACACAACCTTGGTGAAGGAAATGTGTGCCATAGAACACCGGCCCGCTAGAAGCGCGATGTCGTTAGCAGTGAGCACGGCGGGCGGAACACAAGTAAGGACTGCCGGCCGGTTGGGGTTACAGCTCATTCCCTTAGACACTAACTAGCGAATCGAACCAACGGGGGCATTTACATTAGCTCGTCCCCTCTTGCAAGCATCATGGCTGATGGACGCAAGTTTAGCTAAGTTGCCCCGCCTGCACGATGTAGCCGCCGTAGATTAAGAGGAAGCCAGAGTGGACCTCCCCATCGGCTGCGACGTGTTGGTGGCACACTGGGTACTTGGCCAGAGAGTGGGCAGCTACCGGGCGCCTTATGCCGTACGCACAGCACTGGGATAGATAATATGTGGTCCAGTAGGGGGAAGTGGCTCCTTAATTAACGTGTCAGCCGAAACGGACCGCAAAGAGTATCAGTTGCAGCGGCTGTATGAAAAGGAGTATCACAACATTGGAGACGAAAGACTATCATTGTCTCAAGAGGACCACTTTGCTCTGCAAACAGTGCAGCGAGGAACTAGAGGCTTGTAAATAGAGTTCGAGGTGCCCCTCACAAGGAGCACGCAGGCTTGCCTTTGGGTTGATAACGAAAACCGTGCTCTGCAAAGACTGAAACAACTCTCCGTTTGAGATTAGGATCTGTGGGAAAGATACGCAGAAGTAAATAAGCGAAAAGAAGCTTTCGACTACTTTGAAAAGGTGCCTGCGACCACCGACGGCCGGAAGGGGCTCTGGTATCTACCTCGCCACCCGGGTCTCGGCCCTAACAAACCAGGAAAACTGCGGGTAGTGTTCGACTGTGCAGCCAAGTTCCAGGGCAAGTCGGTAAACGATCGCCTACTACAAAGGCCTGAATGGGCCACGCCAGCGAGTGAAGTTTTGGGCCGTTTCGGAGTGGGTAGAATGGCTTTGTCCGCCAACATCGAGGTAATGCTTCTCCAGGTGAAGATACTGGCAGAACGAGTTGCTTTGCTTCCTCCATGGTGGGAAGAAAACAACCGGGACAAAACGGCGATAAGTTATACGATGACCGTCCAACTCTCCGGAGCAGTAAAATCACCTTTTTGTGCGAACTACGCCCCTCGAGAAACAGGGAACGAACGCGGAACTTTGGTCCACCGGTCGGTAGTAGATAGTATCAGCAGAAACTTCTGCGTCGACGACCATCTTGGGTCACCCGATGACGCAGACTCGGCCCCAGCGCAGTTCAGAGGCCTTGGAGATTGCCAGATGAGGGGGGCTTCCATCTAACGAAATAGATGTCGAACGCTCCGTAGGTGCTCAAAGTCATTCTGCGCCACGAGGGGGCCAAAGGAGTTCGAGATCTGGACGGCTCTTTACTCCCTACGGAAAGCACACTAGGAAAACAATGAAATGCGGAAACAGATGACTTCGTTTTCGAGATAAACGTCCCCAAGCAACCATTAAGTCGTCATGGTATACTATCTGCTGTCTCTAGTTCGTTCGATCCGCTTGGATCTGTCTCTCCGTGGCTGTTACCTGGAAAGATCCTGCTGCAGCGGCTCCACCGTAAGAAAGTCGATTGGGACCTGCCACTGAACCGCGAAGACCGGTTGGACTGGGAGGAATTTCTGAACACCCTAAAGAAACTAGAGGACTTAAGGATTCCACGATGTTTGCCCCCTGGTTATACAACACAGACGGGAGAACTACACGCCTTTTCTGCAGCATCCGAGGCCGGTTACGGGGCCGTGGTTTACGGACGACGGTGCACGGGAGATGGACAATATACTACGAGGATCTTGTTCGCCAAAGCCCGCGTTGCCCCATTGAAGACGCTTCCGAGCCAGCGCCTTGAACTCAGCGCAGCCGTGGTAACTGTCAGGGTGGTACAAGCAGTAAAAAGGTGTTTCGACTTCTACATTTGGTAGACTAGTTTTTGGACGGACCCAACGATAGTGCTGTACTACAATAACAACGTCAGGAGCCAGTTTAATACTTCCGTTGCTAACCAACTCACAATCATCCACGATGAAACGTCCATGAACCAGTGGGACCATTCTAAGTCTGGTGATAACCCAGCCGATCTTTGCTCCCGGGGTGCAACCAACTCCCGGCAACTAGACACGTGGACGGGGTACCGCAATTCCTGAAATTGCCTAAACAGGACTGGCCCGTGTATGAACTCAAACCCTTTCTGGAACTGGAACTGGAGATCAGAGGCGCGGTGATGACGGCCACAGTAGTCGAAGCATCATCCGTTTTGTCACGATTGGTCAGGTTTTCTTCCCGGATGAAGAAATTTCGGTCATTAGTTTGGCCGGCCAGTTTGAGGGGACATTCGCTAGTCATGAAAGGGATCCGCCCTTCCAGCCGGATACGAACGGGTTTGATAAGCCTCGACTAATTACTAGCAGCAGAACGCGATGTATTCAAGATGAAACGACGGGAAGCTCTCACCCGAGAATTCGCGAGCACGGAAGAAGCGGGGCTAATTGACGAAGGAGTATCATCCCCGAGAGGCAGCTGGAAACATTTAAACCACAAACTCGGTAATGGATTACTCTGGTAAGACGGTAGGCCAACCAACTCCCACCTGAGCTTTTACACGAAATACCACATACTGCTACTGGCCTGACAACCTGTGGTAGAACCAATGATTCAACACATCCATGCCGGGGAAATTCAAAGGACAAGCGTCATCCAAAATCGCCTTTGGAAACTGGGGGGAAGAGCGACTGTAAAACGCGTAATCCGAAGTTGTGTACATTGTAGGAGGAGCAGTGCCGCAGCGGGCAAACAACACATGGCTTCGCTGCCAGAAGGCAGAGTGACTCAGGACTGGTGGCCGTTCAGTGGTATCTGCCTAGATTATTTCTGGCCCTTTTGGATCAATTGTGGGGAGAGGTTGGAAAAACGATACGGGTGTTTCATGGCCTGCATGAATTCATGCGAGGTGCAGTTAAGAGTTACGCATTCGATGACAACCGGCCCTTTCCTCCGGGCCTTGCAGCTTTTTATAAACCGAAGAGGTCTATCAGCAGATATATACTCGGACAATGGGTCGAATTTCATGGGCGCTCATCGGAAACTGCAGCCTTGGCATCAAAAGATGAACAGGGACAAATCGCAGAATCGAACCGTGGCCCATAGCATACGACGGCTCTTCAATCCCCCGCAGGCCAGCCATCGAAGCGGAGTATGGGAAAGCCTGATCCGGTCCCAGGCGATGACTGCTGTTGATCATTGATCAACAACTGCCTGACGATGAAACGTCTAGCACCGTCATGACCGAGGTCGAAAGAATTCTGCACAACCGCTTACTGGTTCCGGCAGCAAACAGCGACCCCACCAATCTGGAGCCCACCCCGAACGACCTATTGTTAGTAGGGTCGAACGTGGGCTTCCGAGGACCGACAAACCTTCGTGGGAGCCACATCCATGGATGGAAGCAGGCAAACTATCTTGCCAAGGTTTTTTGGAGGCAATGGCTGCGGGAGTGCCTGCCGGCTCTGCATGCTCCAGAAAAGTGGTTAATCAGAGCAAGACCATTCGAGGTTGGGATGTAGTGATGATGGCAGACGAACACGCCCATTTCAGCACCTGGCCTTCGGGCCTGGTTATAGAAACCATCAAAGCGCTGAAGAAATGATAAGAACTGTGAAGGCGAAGACCGCCAACGGAATGCTAATCCGCGAAGCACGTAGCATCAACCTCCTCGAGAGTGAAGACAGAGAAGTCGATAACACAAATCCCAGTGGACTATTTCTCGCTTGTCTTGGAAGTGGTTAAAGGCACCTCCCATGTGTGGGGCATTTACGACATACTGACTTTCTGAACTAGACCTTCACCCAGAGACACACGTATATTATGCACTTTTATAATTCATGACCGCCAGCAAACACAGTACAGTGCTGGCCGTCCTTCGTTGACGTTATAGAGGGCTTTTCCCATTTGGGGTGGTAGTTGAGATTCGATCATACACCCATACACACACCAATGACACACTTACATGCTACTCGTTTATGCTTCGTTACCCTCATCGAACACGCCGCAGGATGATTGTTCCTCGTTTATCACTGGCATCATGAGGAGTACCTCCCATATGTGGTAGTTGTCACTTTTCGCCCGTATACCAGAGTGCGACTTCGCCCATGACACCAACACGCACGCGCACTCACACAAGCATAGGCAGCCGATGCACGACGGCTGTCCCGAGGAAGGCACCTACTTTCCTCTTTCACGCCCGCCATCGATCAGCCGTTCTCATGGAGGATGCTCAGTAATATCGCGTTTGCGTAGCAACGGGAACAAGTGCGATTTTGAGTAGAATGTTGACGGCAGACGTACTGGATACTCGCAGTGACAGCAGGGCCTAGGTAGGTAGGAAGAATCAGCTCCCTTATTCCAAACCTTTGACTGCGCTGAGATCAGGGCGGACTTTGGCGGGCGGTTTAACGGCCGGTCGCGAAAATTCCCCTCAGAAACAACGCCATTTCATGTTCCCCTAGCATCGCTCACCCACTAACGTTATTGGCCTGTTTTTATGCACTGTATGATTTCACAAACTAACGTTTGTTTGTTCGCGTCCAGAATGCTATTCTATCGTATCCCATTCGGGACCTGAGTGACGCACGTGCTACTTTTTCGCACGCCGCAATTTGGTTCTCGTTTTCTGAGTCCCTCTGATCGCGTGATCGAGGTTCATATCCGTTTTATGTAATTGTTGATTTGGTAATCTGGTGTCGTGGAATTTCACGGATAATTGCTTTCTGATTTCAGGATCAGTTGCGCATTTGGCTACGTATTGTCCAATGGGGTCTTATAGTACTGCCCCCTGTTGCGTCTGCGATCAAGCCGTGCCGATTATACACTGGAGGCGTGGGACTCAGACCTAACGGACACTGCACTGCGAACCAAGTGTCTGGCGCAGACTTTTTGACGATATGAGGGTAACAGCTCGGAACATGACTCGAGAGAATAAGGATCCAAAAGACGTGATTCTGTCCTGGTGTCTTATTCAAGATGGAATCTGTATACTGGTACAGGGGTTTTCCCAGTCACGTAGTCGACGGTCCCAAGCCCAGAGCCTCCCGTGGTTTGTCAAGGAGCTCCAATGCCTACACCGCCGAAGAAACCTAGCTGGGAGGTAGTATAGAGAAACAGAAGCGGGCTATGGCGCGCGCAAACAACTGCGAACCCAATGCCCTTCCATGAAGATGGTTACGCGACGCAAATTTGAAGAAGAATCAGCAGCCGAATTTGAGCATGCACAACAACGACTATCTGCATATCTGAAAAAGAGGACAAGAGCAGAACCAGGCGTGCATCCAATCAAGGTAGACGGGAGAAGGGCTGATTCCGATGTAGCTAAGCCAGATGCTCTGGGATGCCACTATACTTCGGTGTTTATGGGTGATGAACCTTGGTACCCTCTCTCGTCGGTGTCCCGGCCTTCGGTCTCGTTCGATTTTATCGAAGAAGGTGAAGTTATGACAGCTCTAAGATATCTTAAGCCCCATAGGTCACCCGGACGGGATGGAATCCACCTACATGCACAGCGAGAGCTGGAAGTTATTCTCTCGGGCCCAATCACCATGTTGCCCAACACCTCACTAGCAACTGGAAAACTCTCGGAAGACTAGAAGCAAGCTATTGCGGTGCCGATGTTCGGGGACGAAGACAAGGCAGCAGCTGTCTGCTATGGACCAGTAAGCCTTACGTGCATTGTGTGCAAGGTGATGGAGCGGCTTATAGCCAGGCTGGTCGAAGTAATTCTCGATGATCACAACCTGCCTGGTGCTGCACAGAACGGATTTCGCAAATAAAGCTCATGCAATTCCAACCATTTGTTGCCCCGAGAACACTAGGCGGAGGTAAAGGCTGAGAGATGTCCGGTAGATGTCGCTGCGTCGTCCTCAGTGAGGCACTTGAAGAAGTTCTACATGACCGACTCTTCCAAAAGCTCAGGTTACTGGGACTAGCTGGCCCGCTGCTACCTTGGATAGAGGACTCCCTGAGAAGGCCGAAATTCGCAGGCAAAGTTTCTGGGACTCTGTCCTAATGGTGCATGGTCTCCAATTGTGCTTGAACTCACTGTGTCTACCCTGTGCCTACGATCTGAAGATGTGCGGGGTACTACGTTCTGAAGCGGACTAACAACACCTGCGGGATGATTACGGTAGGCCGACGCGTTGGTACAACAAATGGGCCCTCTCGATAAACTTCAAAAATTCCGCACACATGGGCATAGGTCGAACACTGTTAACGTCAGGCTACACACTCTCTGAACGACAGCCTATGAGCTTGATCTTGAGGTAGTACTGTCGATCAACTTAAGAACAGATGGGGCATCTGCCTCGGCACGAAAAATATTTGGAGCAATCCTCCATTCCTTAGGAAAGCTATTTCATGATGCTATCCGGCTGCCGTACACCACACATGTTAGACCTCGGCTGGAGTATGGCGCTGCGGTCGCATATCCGCGCACTGCTGCCGAACCATTCCGGCTGGAAAGAAATCAGAGGGCTGCCACTCGTCCCATTGAGATTCTAAGCTGGATTGGCTACAAAGGTCGCCTGAAAGCTACCGGACTGTTTCCAGAAACCTATCGGAGGATGCGAGGTGACCTCATTTGCCTCCGTCACATTATTCGAGGCGATCTAGGACCAGATCTACAAGCCATCGATATACCAGCCGTCTCGAAGAGAAACTAACACTTGGAACTCGCCCCCAGCTGAAGTGGTAGAAGGGGTGCACTGTTCAACATTCAAGCGGAAAATGGGCGACTTTCTGACCGATAAGTGGTGTGGTTCCCTTTCTTGAGACCAAATCTAAGAGCCGCCTTAACGAGGCTCGCACAGGAGGCTTCTCTCTGCCCCTATTCCCGAGGGCTGGAGACTATAGACTCATCTCGACGCTCAAAGCAGCAGGAATCTGGACTGTTTTATTGAGCTTCGAGTCATGTGACCTGACCTGGCCTGACTCCACTATTTGCGCGGACCCACCTTGTCCGCTACATGGTTACAAGGCCCGCCAATCCTAGTGAATCCTCGTGGATTGCTGTCGGCCAACAGCCTAGTACTCGATCCATAGCTTAGAGGGAAGGGAAAAACTGGGTGCCAGATCAGAAAATTAAAAAGGACAATCCAAGCCAAAAGGTAAATAAAGCAAAGGGGTCGCAGGATTCACCAGCGTGGAAAAAGCCTCCTGACGAAAGTAGAATCCCCCAAGGAGCAGGTTGAATGCCTAGATGCTGAAGTGCAACGCATGAAGAGTGACATTGAGGTCACTGCAAACGGTAGTAGAAGGCAGCTACTTCATAACCTTAGGGAGAACATCGTAAAAGACGGTAGAATCAGGAGGGACGAAAACCACCGGCATGTGACCGAGGTTTTTAGGATGGCTGGCCTACCTACTACACCAATAGTCAAGTGCCATCGAATAGAACTATGGCGTGGAACACAACCGGCGCCGCCACGACCCCTGGCTGTTGTATTCCACAGTGTCCACTGGAGAGATATGCTGCTGTCCAGGGCGGGAGCAGTTGAGGGCAGCATGCAGGGAATAGTTAGGGTTACACCTGACAGCCCAGCATTTGTCAAACCGGGTAATGCCATAGTCTTGCTGAGGACGGGCAAACCTGATCTGTAGCGACCGACTCTCCATACATCAAAATTGGAGATAACCCTTCTTGGAAAGTCAACACCTAAGGCCCAAGGAATAATTCGGGTCCCAAAGGTGGCTTCAGGCGCCGGTAAACAAAAAGCCAAAGTTCAGGAACTTCGAAAGACCAAAAGAAGGGGACTCAGGGCATTCAATCCGGCTGGTGTTGAGAAAGCGCAGCCAGCCAGCCCGATTCTAAAAGAGACTCCCAAAAAGTTCTCTCTGGTGCAACCAGCGAAGTTGGAGGTGTCAGGTGGAAAAGCCGAGGAAACCAGTTGGGCTGAGACGGTTGCAAGACCATCCCGGGCCATCGGTATGGCGACTTAAAAGGAAGGAGCGTCCGCTGTGCACGTTGAGCCCGACACCGGGTCAATTGGTGGAAAAGAAGAAGCCACGAAACTCACAGCGTCACTTGATATTCAAGATGCTGCACCGCAGACACCTATAGAGGCAAAAAACGGGGCATCAACTCGGAGATTACGCCTGAGGGTACCCTGGACGTAAAATTAGCAACGAAGTCAGTGGCAAGGACCAGGGAACCGTCAATGTGGTACACCAACACCCGCTGTCCCCCAGGAAAAAGGGGGAGTTGGAGACTAGGATCGCCGAGTCTGATGTCGCTGCATTGATGGAAACTTGGATAGTGCCAGATACTGACATGCGCTTTCAGGGATACGCTGCCTACAGGCAGGATAGAACAGATGGAAGGCAGGGGGAGGAGTAGAACTTCTAATACGGACCGATATAGGCCATTGGGAGGCTCCGTTCAACTTGGTCTCCGGTAGTGTACAGGCCAGATCCTGCCTTATCAGGATCGAGGCGCGAACAGCATGCATCATCTGTATCTATGGGGCACCGCTAACGACACATGAGGAAGACGTTGAGCTCTTGCAAATGCTGGATGCGGTGCTGGCACGGACAAAGGAGTTCATCTTATAAGGGGATTTCAACCTACCTGAATTTAACTGGGAAAGCGGGATCGCACCAAGAGGATCAACGGGCGGCAAATGTCTGCGGTGGGTCCAGTTACATGCACTTACGCAGCGTGCGACGCAGGCCACTAGACAGAGGTGGACAGCACCCGTCTCTCCTTGATTTAATCATAAAGCGGCACCATCAAGACTTCAAGGAAATTAAGTGGGAGGAGCCACTGGGCAAAAGTGATCATACAGTCCAAAGGGTCACATTAAGACTTAGCAAGGCGCCGAAGGAAATCGTGTTACATCGGCGCTATAGGATAATCAATATGGGTGAACTAAAGAGGGCGGCAGAGGAAGTTCAGTTGACACCGAGACACAAAAACGCCTCCGTAGAGGAACTTTGGGAGGCCATCAAGATAGGGCTACTCGAACTTGCAGAGGAGTTTACACCTCTGAGAGTGGCTAGCAGAAGAAATCAACTCCCATGGTGGAAGTCAAAAGTCCGCAAGGCTATAGTTATTCGTAGCAACGGTGGGCGGCGTACAAGCTGTACAAAACTCGGGTGGTATGATACAGCTATAAGATGGCTAGGAACAGAGCTCAAGCGATCGAAAGAGTGGAGAAATATGCCTCCGAGCGTCGGTTATCTGCCTCGGTCCGCACAGACCAAAATCGATTCTACGCCTAAGTGCAATTTCACAAACGTATGAGAGAAAGTGTAGCAACCTTGGAAGGAGCTCAGAGACGACCAGCTCTACACCACGAGGACAAGGCTGACAAGATTTTGGCATTCTTCAAGAGCATATATGGACCAGAAAATAATTAAGAGGAAAGAAAGGAGGGCCCACAGGCGCCTCCAATACCCGAACTTACTGTAAAGAAGTGTACGCGCAGTTGCAAACCTTGAATAGAAATAAAGCAGCAGGTCCAGATTGATTCATCCAGCAATCGTTCAGCCTCTGGCCGAGGCCCTGAAGGCTCCGGTGACGAATCTGTATGAAAAGTCACTTAGAGAGGGAATTGTGCCGGGAGACTGGAGGAGAGCATTAGTGGTAGGAATTTACAAGAGTGGACCCCGGCAAAACTCCGAAAATTACCAGCCGGTCAGCTTCACTTCAGTACTTTGTAAGTGCCTGGAGCGAATAGTCAGGAAACAGATCTCCAGACATTTGGTTCAACACAACCTCATATCAAATGCTAAGCATGGGTTTGTGGCTGGACGATCCTGTCTGACGAATCTCACGTCGTTCCTCGATGAGGTAACCAAACGCCTGGACGAAGGGCAGTCGATTGCGGTCTGCCACTTGGACTTCAGCAAGGCGTCTGATTCTGTGAACCACAGATTTCTGGACGTCAAACTGCAGACTATGGGAATTGTTGGAAAGGCAAGACAATGGATAAATAGTTTTTTAGCAGGGCGAACTTTTAGTGTTAAGGTGGGGAGTCATGTCTCAAAACCGGAAGGTGTAACAAGTGGGGTGCCACAGGGCTCGAAGCTCGGCCCTCTGCTCTCACTCATCTTCATCAATGACCCGGCATGTGAGCTTACAAACCCCACCTTTATGTTTGCCGATGGCGGCAAGATGGCCGGAGTAGATATAGAACTTGACGTGTTAGCAGTACAAAACTGGGCACGCAAATGGGACCTTCCACTAAACCTCACCAAGTGTCAATGCTTGACCACAAATACTGGGGCTAGTGGGAGTGGTGTGGATTCGTTGCAAGTGGTCTCGCAGGTCATATACCTGGGCTTTATAATGGACAACAGCTTCAAGCCGTCGAAGCAGTGCACCTCAGCAGCCAATATGGCCAGGAGAGAACTCCTTCGAGTTAGATCCATTATGTCGTGTAGAGATCCGGAGATTTTCGTTCCGATGTACCAAGCCATAGTTAGGCCGCGTATGGAGTACTGCGTGCAGGCCTGGGCACCGTACTACCAGGAGGATATAGACTGTCTGGAGAAAGTGCAAGGGCTAGCCATTAGAATGGTGGCTGGGCAAGGGGAGTTTAACTACACAGAGCGTCTCCGTGCCCTAGACCTGTTCTCGGTGGAAAGACGGTGCATTCGCGCGGATTTGATAGAAATCTTCAAGGTAATGAAGGGACTGTCAGGAATAAGTCAAGAAGACCTTTTCTCTCTGATCCTCGAGAGAGGCACAAGGGGGCATAGCCTTAGATGACAAAGGAAGCAGTCGAGGCTCCGAATTAGGGCGAAGTTCTTCTAGAATAGAAGGTTACCCTGTTGGAATAAGCTCCCGGAGGAGGTCGTAAATATCACAGCAGTGTAGGCTTTTAAGGAAGCAGTAGACTTATGTTGGGTGGCAGTATACCCCGAGTTATGTTAAGCAGCTTTCAGGGTCAGACGCAATTTGTTCATTGTTTCCACCTTTTTCTACCAGTGCTGACACTGCACAAAATTTCTGCCTTTCATAAAAAGAAGATCACGCAGTGCTGGGAGCTACGGAAGCACGCCGACAACACAACTATCTGGACACATGATGGGCTCTAGCCACACCAAGTCCTGTGCCAACGGAACTGACTGTGTAAGTGCCGCGCGGTTTGAATTCATAGTGCTCTTGTCTTTGAATTGAGTTTTTGAATAGTTTTGTGAATCAACCTAGTTTAATTCACAATACTGAGCGTGTCATAATTGCATTTAAGGTGCGCTTTATCCGGAGAATATTTTTATTCTCCGTGTAGTATTGCCGAGTAATGTTCGGTGTTTTTTGAGGCGATCTTTCCTTGCTTCTAGTCTTTCTTTTTGTTTTTGTTTTTTGTGTTAGCGGGATTTCCCTGCTAGTGTCGGAGTGCGTATTTTGTGTTTTGGGTAAAGAGCACTTGAGTTGTTTTCGCCCTCGTTTTTGAGGTTTTCGGTATGACACGCGTTTCCGACCCGTGTCTAGCACCCAAGTGCGGAAAACGCGTGGTAAATGGTATAGAGTGCGAGGTATGCAAGAGATTGGCTCACCTAAGGTGTTCAGGGATAGCCAGGGAGATCTATGTCCTTTATAAACAGAACCTATGGGCTGAATGGGTCCCTGCCCCTTGCAAGGAGGCGGCCAGTCTGGCCTTTAAACTGCAGGCCCAAGGGCAGGACCGACGCCTTCCAAGTAGTACCTCAGTTGTAAACCCCAAACCACCGCAAGCAGGTTGTAGTAAGTCGTTTGCGGAAGTAGTATCCACACCCGAGGGGACAATCATCACAGCGAATGGACCAGTTCCGAGAGCTTGCCGGGCGGTCCTTGCCTCAACTCCTTTGAAGCAGACCGACGAGGGCCAGTGGACATAGCAGAAGCCGAGAAGGGCAAGGCAGGTCAAAAAGAATGGCGACTGTAATAGAGCGAAAGATGGGTTGGCTAGGGTGGATGACCCTACTCTTCTGGTATTGGAAAACAAAGTGAAGGACCTGCAGAGGCAGATCTTGTCGATGGGCAGGGTCTCAAGCCACAGGCTTCTGATCCTAAACCAGGAAGAACCCTTTATAATGGAATCGAATGCCAGGAGGGATATAGACAGGAGGAGGGTCTGCGACATACTGCGAATCGCAGGTGCTCCGTACCCTCCTATTCTAAGAAGGGTGCACAGAGTGGGGACATGGAAGTCACTACTGGGGAACAAAGGCGAACTTCGTGCGAGACCAACCCTAGTGGATTTCGCTGGTGAGGCTACCCGGGATAGACTACTGGCGAGGGTAGCAATAGTGGCTCAGATTACCAAGGGCAGATACCAGATTGTGCCGGACGAGCATAGGGTAAGGCCTGGCGGTCTAGCCCCGGGAGGTAACCTTGCTCGGCCAGCCAGGGAGCTGGTGAGAAACCTAAAATTTCAGCGGAATGCCGTACTCGGCTCTCAGGCCCCGATCCCGACAATAGTAAAGAAGCCACGTGCGGGGTCGCAAATAGTTGTAATTGAAGATGCGCTCGAAGACGAGAATTGGCAGTACTGTCCGAAGATAGATGACAGCGCGACCCTTGCCAGTCTGGATGTTGTGGCAACTCCTATGGAGATGGATTGGGAGCCGTCGGAAATTATGGACCATCAGCCGGCTTCATGCACCCCAGTGGGGATATCTGAGGCAAAAAACGTGTCATCATCTCAGGCGTTGCGACTGAGAAAGTCAGGAGTGAATAGCAAGAGACACCTAGGCGACGTAGCAAACGAGGTGGTGTTATATACTAACGTGTGTAGTATAAGAAACAAATGGGCGGAACTCGCCAAAACCGCTGACGAGCAGAAAGCGTCAATAGTTGTCGTCACGAAAACGTGGCTTTCTGAAGAGGACCATGTGCCAGGCCTAACAAGTAACGGTTTTGAAGTCTACAGGCAGGATCGGGAACAAGATTGCCTTGGTGGTGGAGTAGCCATCCTCGTTAGATCAGGTGCCAACCACCTTGAGTCCCAGACCAAGATGTGCACTCGCAATATCCAGCTATGCGCCATTACGATCATCCTTCCGTGCAGAAGTGTTAACGTCGTCTGTGTCTACAGGGCACCAAGCACTAACCACGAAGAAGACGTTTGTTTGCTGCGGACTTTGACTGAACTAGTTAAGGACGCACAAAAGACCCTCATAGTGGGTGACTTCAATCTCCCGCACATCGACTTGGTGGCTGAGGTCTGCGTGCCGGGATCGGAGGAGCAAACTTCTTAGAATGGCTGCATGATAATGCGTTGCATCAGCATATTAGGGAGAATAATATATATATGACTGGATGCGTTCCATCCTTGCTGGATCTAGCTATAACGAACTTCCCCAAAGATGTGGCTGGACTGCATTGTTGTGCACCGCTGGGAAAGAGTGACCACGTGTGTGTCAAAATAGTCCTATGCATGGGGCAACCGAAGGTACCCTCAAGGCTGATTAGGAATTTCGGTAGTATGGACATAGACAGGCTTCGTAATAGGGCGATGGGTTTGACCTGGGACACGCCAGAGGAGGCTACTGTCGATGAGCGCTGGCAGGCCATAAAGCGATCCCTCACTGCCCTACAGGAAGAGTTCGCACCCTTAAAACGAAGGAGTTGGGAGGGCAAACCTGTGTGGTGGAAGGCTGCAGTAGCCAAGGCCATCAGACGTAGAAACCGCTCTTGGAACCCGTACAAGGCTTCCGGCAGTCAGCTAGCCTGGAACCGCTATACGAAGCTGAGAAACGAGACTGTAAGCCTTTTGAGAACTTCCAAGCGGGAATTTGAGCTCAAATTGGCCCAGTCTGTAAGACAACAGACGAAGAAGTTCTACAGCTATGTACAGTCTAAAGGCTTAACAAGAAATGCCGTAGGTCCGCTATCCACTAGAGACTATGGTATTGTCACTGATGACCAGGGCAAAGCAGACGCCCTGGGGGATAGATAGTGGGGTACGAGTAGATCTGGCTCTGGTGCATCCTCCTCAGTTAAACGAGCTAGATCTCTCAGAGGAATTCGTGCGTAAGTACCTACAGGAGCTAAACAGCCACAAGTCAGCGGGTCCAAATGGCATTCATCCAGCTATCATCAAGCCGTTGGCGGATATCATAGCTCCATCGGTATGCAGACTGTACAGATCCACGTTGGACCAGGGTAAGCTGCCTCAGGACTGGAAAGTCGCGGCAGTCGTGGCAATACATAAGAGCGGACCTAAGTCGGATGTGCAGAACTACAGGCCGGTAAGCCTAACTAGCATCCTATGTAAAGTCCTGGAAAAGATCATCCGTGCCCATATCCGCCTGCACTTACTGGAGCACTCCATGTTAAGTCCGGCGCAGCATAGATTCCTGAAAAAAAGATCACGTCCGACCAATCTCCTGTGCTTCTTAGATGTAGTAACCCGACGACTGGACGAAGGTAAGCAAGTTGAGGTATGCTACCTGGATTTTAGCAAGGCGTTCGACTCCGTTAATCATCGTCTTTTGATACGCAAGATGGAGACTTTCGGTATAGGTGGGTCAGTATATAGGTGGCTGGAGGACTTCCTCTCCCGCAGGACGTTTTGCGTCAAAGTGGGGGACAGGTGCTCCAGTTTGGTGAATGTCACCAGTGGTGCACCTCAGGGATCCGTCCTAGGCCCGGTCCTATTCTTGTTATTTATTAATGACCTAGCATCCACTCTTCAACCGCCCAGCTTTATTTTTGCGGATGATGTGAAGATTGTTGGATCTAACGGTAGGGCGGACTTGGGGAGGAAAATAGGTACGTCCTGAACTGGGCATACAAATGAGACTTACCTCTGAACGCTCAAAAAAGCCATTTGTTGTCAAGGGCAACAGAGAGCCTAACTGTCGCTCATGATCAAGGGCTATTCACCGTAGAGGCAGCCAGTAGGGTTAAAGACCTGGGGGTCATCATGAAAAGTGACTTCAAATGGTCGGAGCAGTGCAACGCTGCCGCGCATAATGCTCGTGAGGAGCTCTTTAGACTGCGATCAGCTTTGTCTTGCCGGAAGCCGGAGGTCTTAGTACCTATTTACATGGCTATAGTACGACCTCACTTAGAAGGTAGCGTGCAGGCTTGGTCACCCTTCTACAAAAAGGACGCCACCTGCCTACAGAAAGTCCAACGTCTCGCCACGCGAATGTTTGAAGGACAGAGGGGTAAGACGTACGAGCAGAGACTCTGTGACCTGAATCTTTTCTCGTTGGAAAGGAGAAGACGTCGAGGGGATCTCATAGAAACGTTCAAGGTAATGAAGGGCTTTTCTGGCCTTGGACCAGATAGTCTATTCCAAGTGGCCGTAGACTCCAGAACAAGGGGACATGAAAAGAAGTTGATAAGAGCCCGATCTAGGTTGATGGCTAGATCACACTTCTTCAGCAACAGGGTTGTGAACAGTTGGAACGGTCTGCCTGGTGGAATGGTAGATCTGCAGACAGTCCAATCCTTCAAAGGTGCCCTAATTCGCAAGTGGTACGGGATCTTTCCTTGTAGTGAGCCTTGAGTATATCAACTAGATGGATCACGGGTAGCACTGTGGTCCTTCTGGAGTATGTTTTAACAGACTTTTTCCCTCATTGCATACTGTCTCAGTGAACGCTCACGGTGCACAATGTCTCTCGCAGTTGATGTGCGATGAGGTTTTCAGTTTCCCTCTCATTTTTAGCGGGGATTCGACGAAATACACCAGGCAGGGTGGGTGCATAACTGGTGTGTATACCATCGAAGGAATTCTGGACGCTCGATTGGCCGTGGCCATTACCTGTCCTGTGCAAACTGAACTGAACTGAACTGCACTGAACTGACCTTGAAACATGGACCACGTTTTTGACGGCGTCCTCGGTGCGGTTTTTGTCCGTGTTTTTCCTGCGGACTTTAAGCTGCGATAAGATATTTGTGCCCGAATTTAAAAAAAGTTTCCATCAGTCTTGCGCTCCAGAAAGTGTCTGATGCCCCTTGTTGCTCTTCTCCAGTGTAGTGTGATATTACGGTCAATGTGCCTATTCTAGTTCGTTGCAGTTACAGTGCTCAAGTATTGGTTCTGGACGGGGCCAGCCAACTGTCTGGAGAATTCCCATGTTCCGACATGTTTGTTTATGGCCCCTGTTGTCTTTTTCCAGGAGTTTCGTGTGATGCGCCATCCACTTGTATCCCAGCGCACAACGACAGACTGTAGGGAACCTGAAGGCATCTGTCATTCGGTTGTTGTCTGTGTTGTATCCAGAACTAAGGAGATTATCAACAGAACATCGTACTGTAGAACGTTAACAGTAAATTTCAAGAGCCAAAAACGTATGACTTGAATGTATGAATCGGCCGATTGTTCGTGCGACTGTATTAGCCGGACCCAACATCAACTCCTTCCTGAAGTAGGAAGTACGCGACGCACGACAGGTGATGTGGTTAAAACAGCAACCGTAGCAGTGGCAACAACGGCAGTAGTTATGGTAGAGAAATAGTAGTAAAAGTAATTTTAGTGGTAGCAGGACTAGATGTGGTCGTCGTAATAAGAGTATGAACAGGGGCAGGGACACTAAACACAATGATAGTAGTGGTAACAGTATTCGTAATGGTAGTATGAGTAGCATCAGGAACGGCAGTTGTAACAGTACAGTAGCAATAGTGGTAGACGTAACAGTGGCAGTAAAATCAGCAAAAGTAGCACTAGCAGCACCATGGTAGCAGCAGTAACAGCAACGGAAACAGTATGAGCAAGCATACAATAACACCAATCGAAGGTAAGTATCCAGAGCCAATATAATTACGGATGCACGCAGAGTAGTAGCAGTAGTAGTAACGGCAATCGTAGTAGTTGTAGTAGCCGCTGCGCGAGCACTACTCAGTGGTAGTAGCCGTATGAGTGCAGTAACAGTACTGGTTGTAGCAGTAACAGTAGTGGCACACTAGCATGGGAAACGATGAACAAGTAAGTATCCACGCACAAAACACGTGAGTTAGAACGAGGAGAATTTGGTTCGGAGCTCAACGACAAGCCAGCAAAACAAATTATCAACGATACACGTGAAAGATTAAAAATGCAGCAATAAGCATGCAAAGTGGGCCGATCATATCCAGAAATTCATTATCCCGCACGACAGGAACGAGATCTGTAGTGTAACGTGGACAACTGTAGAACTTTTCCGCAAAGCATCCGAATTTGCGAAGCCATCAACAGTTATGCGAACGTCCTATGCGTATTAGGTGCGTCATTGTGCAAGTCTAAGACCACGACGCCAAATTTAGTATCCAGGACTAAGCAGATTATCAACAGGACTTCACGGTATTGTAGAGCGTAGACAGTAAACTGCAAGAACCAGCAAACGTATAATTTGAATGTGTGAACCCATCGATCGTCCATGTAACTGTCTAAGCCGGACACCACAAACTGATTCACGGGGATTATTGAAGAAGCAGAATCAACCGGGGGCCCTAACGTGAACTAGAATGTGGTCCATCATTGCACTGACTCAGATATGGCTACCGGAGGACGTCCAGTACTCTGTCTGAGCGTGCGCCGTTTCGTGTGGACCGGAATGTTACCTGTTGCCTGTACGTGAGAAATTAGATCCCAGTGAGCCTGCTGAACCCTTATGCTGATCAGCATGGGTATGGAGAGACGTGGTGGAGCAGGACTCTTATGTGGTTCTCCATCACTCCAAGTTTCAGGGTCTGGTTGCCGGTTATCCGCAACAGTGCACTGGGCCTTTGTGGCTGAAGAGTATACCCCTTCCATTGCACTCATGCGCAAGGAAATAATGAAGTGGGGATGAAACACTCCAACAGCGGATACTTAGTGTTAGACTTGTCTCTTGCATACCGGCCGGCCGGAGTGCAGGACATTCCTGGCTCCACGCGTCGATGGAGGACGGACGGCCACTGTTTGGTTCTCGATGACTTCAACGCATCTCGTATTGGCTGGGTATCACACACACACAGTACCCTCGCGGACAAGTTCTCCTGTGGTCGGAAAGGTTAGGAAAAAATTGGCCTCCGCACCACTACGGGAATATCCTGAAGGTCGTGCGCTTTTCAGCCACCATCAGCACTGTTTCCGTAAGGCTCATTCTTTTCTGTCCAATCCTCCCCTAGTTCGCAAACGCTATGGAAGCCGGGGGTCGCGCCACGGACATTCTCTCCGCAGTTTGATAAGTTATTGCAGCCGTGTGATTTCAGCATTCAAGTCACTAAGAGTGGTGAAACCGCCGATAACTTGAATTGGGGACTTATTTCGGGGAAGTTCCCTCTCTGTGAGTCGCACAATCTCCCTGAGTGACAAGCGGCTCGATTTAGAGTTCCACGGGGCTCGGTCTTAGGCTCACTGCTATTCCTAGTGCTCATCAATAATTTACCACCATAGGTCAAGTCTCCCTATCTAATCTACACCGATGACCTAAAATTATGGCCGGTGATCAAGACTGCTGCTCTGGTCCGCGTCTTGAGCCATTCCCATCAACGTCAAAAAATGCGTGCAGATGCAGATAGGCAGACAGGCCGAATGACATCTTTCCAGGGATCGGCTCTTTGAATGACCACCTGTGAGCATGACATAAGTGTGACATTGGTTTCGTCGTGTAAAACCCGGGACCATGCTGACAGGATGTGCCTCAACCAGGAGCATACTTGGTGCTATCCGACGATCGTCTGATGGACCGTCCTACAATGCTTTCAAATTACTGCACACTATCCTCGTACGTCCACGACTAGAGTCTGGTAGAGCTTTTGTTGTCACATGCACGGCCGCTGAATTGCAAACGCGGGCCGCCACTCAGCTGGGTGTTGGACTGTGGGGGACCACCGATGACGTCCGGTTGCAGGCAACCGGTTTGTTTTCAGAAGTGTATTAAGAGACAAGAGGATACCGTATCTGCATCTGGAGGACAATCCGTGGCGAGAGGGGAACTGAACTGCAAGTGGAATTCCCTTTTCGGGATCGCGAACGCACTAGGAGGCATTCTTTGATACTCAGGCAGCTGCCGTCGAGTGGACTACCATTGGTCTGATGTTTATGCCGAGGGATGACTAACCTGTGTGTTCTCTCCGTAGTTAGTCGTAGAACAGCTAATGTTTACAATCAGTCTGTTGATAAGTAGATGGATAAAGAAAACCAACCGGTGGTGTTCGAGTGATTTAGAGCGTTTTGATTTCCCCCTCGGAGGTCAGAGGTCAGATTCCACCACCGTCAGTCACTTTTGCGGTAGGCAGTAATCCACTGTCGTCTGGTTTGTTACCACGTCCGACTTATTAGGATCTTATATGGTTCTGCACTCCAAGTCTCAGGGTCTGGTTGGCGGCTATCCCGAATAGTGCATTGGGCCTTTGCGGTTATGGGATGTATACCTCTTCCACTGCACTTATGTGCACACATAGTAAAAAAGCAAGTGATCTAAGTTATATGTGCGCACAAGCGTACGTTTGCCTCGGTCAGTCGATACGTGAGCAGATCAATCAGTGGATGCTGTCCGGACTGAGACACACCTAACATCAACACTGTGTGCGTATGATGGTAGGATGCGTCTGTGTATATGTCACTGGTTAAACCAGACAACATTATGGAACTCACCCCAGCTGACGTAGTGGAAGAGCAACACCAAAAGCTTTCGAAGGTGAAGTTGGGTCTTATCCGGACGAAAAGTGCCTGGGATCTCATGAGACCCGTCATCCGGAGCTGTTGGTGACGAGGTTCAGGCGGGAAGTGTCCCACTGCCTCTAACCCCACAGAGCAGCAGTTTCTGGTCGACAACGCAACTATCTGAACATGATTGGCTCTGACCACACAGTCCTCGGCCAACTGATCTGAACTTTTCCTAAGCGGGTCTCATCCTTTTGAAGAAAAGATGCTAAATCCTGTATTCATTATTCTAAATGAAGCCTTACTACTCCCTTCGACGTAAATATAAAGACCTCTGTCTTTCCACGGAAAGTTGCCAATTTCAGTCGAAAGAGCTGTTTCATAACCTTATGGACAGCCACCTAGCTTCAGCTTCCAACCCAATTCATTGTTTTGCCCATGATACCACTCACCACTACTCTCTTTCTTACCTCATCACTCGCCAGGCCACCACGAACATTGATCACGATCGTTCTGTCCCTAATGCATTACTTAATTTTGATCTAAAACAAATCTCAGCTTGGGGTTCCACCAACAATGTCCATTTCAATGCTTCGGAAGCTACGCTCTGTTTAGCTTAAACATCTCCCTTGTTCTCCTCACCTGAAATTTGGCTCGACTCCCTTTCGCTCCACAAGGTCACTTTTCCTATTAGACTTATAAGATTGATCTCTTTGTTGGTCTCCGTATGTGTCCACGCTTGCCTCCCAAGCTGCGCGCAAAGTTGGTTTTCTATTCCGCACTTGACGCTTTTTTACACCCGCTCACCTTTTTTTGTAAAAACCTCAAATCCGCCGGACTTCTAAACGCTCAAGTCGTGTATGAGGTGGAGCTTCGTCTACCGCTGTCTCTTCTTGATTGGGTTAAAAGAAAGGCTGTCCGGTTAATCAATGATCCTTCCCTAAGCTCCACTCTGCAGCCACTTGCCCATCGCCAGGGAGTTGTTTCACTGTCTCTTTCCTACTGTTATCTTTTTGGTTTTCGTTTATCAAGACTCGCTTCGGTAATTCCCCTTCCCATGACTCGTCCAATTTGTATGCAGGCGGCCAGTCAGTCGTATCAGGTCCCCGTCCCTAGTTGTCGAACGTTGTGATTTCAGATTGCCTTTAAATCACATACTGCAAAGCTTTAGAATACCCTCCGTATTTCCGATCACCCAAAATGTTTGTTTTCAAAAGCAGGGTCAACAAACTGAATTTAAATTGAATATTCCCCATGTACATCCCCTTTACAGTATGTTTTGACCATGGGGTTCACCCCTTTTACTGTAAACCACTTTTTGTGCAATAAAAAACAGTGGATACATACATGTTCGAGCAAGGAAATGCAAAGGGAAAACGGGAATATTCGTCCACAGTTATTAATGGATACCGATTTTAAGTGTGTGAAGGTGAGGAGCCCCTAAAATCGATACACTATCTCTCAAACGGTTGCGTGGCTTTTATTAGCTTTCCTAGGTGATTGTTACACAGTTTTGGTTTAAGCTCGGAACAGACCTGACGGGAAGAGATAACGCGTCAGACATCCTCGAAAGAAGATGGTAAACTTTTTGATCAAACAAAACGGGCCGTCCTCGTAATACCTGGGTGACACTACAAACTATAAAGTTCTCGCAGTTTCCCGGTGTCTGCATTTGTTGCACAAACGTTACAGGAACGGGTGTCAACTAGTGTGTTATTCTTATCGGGTTTGTAGGTTACGTCGTAGCTGAATTTAGACAGCTCAACTCCCCATCATTGGGTTTTTTCTTTCCTGATTTTACTTTTTTTGGCTCGGTGATGCGGTGATAGCAAAGTCGGAGGCGTTGTTTTCAACTACTAGTGATGTGTTATAATCCGCCTTGGCAGAAGTAGCGTTCTGGATGTCCTTAAGGGGTTCGAAAGCAACTCGAACATGTCCTAGGGTCGAAAATATACCGTTTTTCACTAATGGAATAATCTTGTCGGAAAAGAATGGAATCCATTGTGAATAGTAAGCCAACATTCCCACCACTCGTTGTGCTTTTGCATCCAGTGGAGGCGGCGATCCCTATAAAGGTCGTGTTCTTTCGGGGTCCGGTTCAATTACTCCTTTACAGACCAGAAAACCTGAAGACGGATCTCTTTGGATGAAGTAGTAGTTTCGGCTTCGTTGAGCGTAATTCCATACCGCTTGACCGTTTCGCGAAAAGCAGTAAGATTATGGTCATGTTCGTCTTGGGTTTCTCCGCAGACGGCACCGTTATCGATGTATGCAAATGTATCACGGATACCCTCGTTTCTGATTGCTTGGTCGGTTGTACGTTCAAAACAGGCGACGCCGTTCGTCGCACTGAAGGAGATGCGTAGAAGTTAGAAGAGATTGTTGCAAGCTTCAAACGCTGTGAACGGTTTTTCTGCCTTGGCTGTTGGGATTTTGTGGTTGACTTTCTTGAGGTTGAGAGTGTTGTATAGTCCGTAACGTGAAATATTCTCAACCATTTTATTCAGCCGTCGTAAGGAGTACGTATTCAAATAGATAAATTGAATAATGGTTTGACTGTACTCAATCACCATTCGGTGTTTGCGGTTAGCATTTCTTTTTACGAGTACTCAGGCTCTCTATGAGAAAATCGAGGGTTCAGTGATATCATTTCTCAATAGGTGATCGACTTCAAGGTGTATAAGGCGTTCGCCTTCTGGGGTGGCGCCGTGAATTGGTTGTGATTGGTCTGTACTCCGAAGATATGTTTGAGAACAGCAATGGTGATTTTGTTTTGGTGGCGAGTAATCTGCAGAGCAAGAAAGTGCCTCGCTGGCCACCAAAAAGTATCTTGACTTCGTGAAAACCATCGAAATCATGCCAAAGTAGTACATCGGCGCAAGGATCTGGTAATACTTAAAGTTTAGAATGTTTGCACATCATGTGTTTACGTTGGATAGACACAAAAGTAATCCGTGGTAAAGCAGGACAGTGAGGTCAACGCCATAGTGATCTTCGAGTCAGTGGCTGAAGCTCCCACTTGTGAGTGCGTGCAACTGTAGGGAAAATGTAGCTGTCAGAACTACCAGTGTCAATCGGTGCTTGAAGAGGTGTTCCATTAACAAGAATACTGATGGCTGTGCGTGATAAACAGTTCGGGACTGCGCATAAAAATATGCTGGATGGTAAGGGGTCAAGGGCAAAATTACATGGTGCTTTGTGGGCTTGGACTTACAAACGTTGGAAATAGCCTAGTTTGCCACACATTTTACAAGTTACTTCTGGGGCTGGACATTTACAACGGGAGTGTCTTTTGTACCCAGCGGCTGCCGGAACAGATGGGATGGAGGGTGTAGGGGATGTGATAAGTATGAATGAAATGGAAGGGGTCCAACAGCCGGTGAGTGATCGATTGTGCATGATTGTAACTGTTTATGGAGCAGTTCGAGAGATCTGGCAGAATCGTAGGCCTCGTCAAGGCTTAACTCATGTTGCGCAAGAAGCTTTTCTCAGCCTGTTAAGGACTGCAAACTGGAGATTACGGCGTCCAGTGTAGAATGTTTTGTATATTGGAATGCGGTAACTGCTTTGAAATCAATCTTTTGCTATGGATTTAAGTTTCTGCAAGAACTGATCAACATCCTGTCCGTTTCCTTGCTTACAGGTTTCCAGAAGATGCCGAGCGCATACGCTTTTAGGTCGAAGGTAGACTTTATTGAGTATCTTGATAACGGATCCGTACTCAGGGCATTCCGAGATGTAATCGTAAACAGATAAATTCATCAATTGTGAGATTGTCCGGTTTGTTAGGACTAGCGGCTTCCATGTCTTCGAGATAGGTGTTCAGAGCATGAAACCAGTGATTCCATCGAGTGGTTGCATCTGGTGCCTTGGGGTCGACATCAAAGTACTTGGGACGGATAATATCAGGATCGATGTTACTGGTCAATTAAATTTTTGTAAATGCGGCAGCGGCAGATTGGAAGTGGCAAATAGCAGAATCAGAGAATAGTAATGAGCGCTTTACTTGGTTAATCACAGGCGTATAAGGGCTGAAACGTAAACAGGGAAACTCAATGAGCTACACAAAATACAGCGGGTGATAATATCACGACAAGTAATGCATGACATTAAATATTAACGGATTCCATTCCAGCGCAGAAATGTCACTCACCTGACCATTACCAATTCTTATTGCTCGTGTAAACAGCAACACAGAAGATAAACCGTATGGTCAGAATATCGAAAAAATGGAGTTCTAGTCGGTGGTAGTTGAGTGGTCTAGAGGGTCTACCTGCCACATCAAAGGTTAGAGGTTCGAATCCCACAACCGCTGGTCACTTTGGTGGCAAACGATAATCCATTATCATCCGGCTCGTTACCACGCCTGATCTATTATGACCCTATGTGGTTCTCCACTCCAAGTCTCAGTTTCTGACTGAAGACTCTCAGTAATATTGCAGTGAGCCTCCGATGCTGTGGGTTATAAGCCTTCCACTGCACTCATGGGCAGGCATGTTATAAAAAATCCTGGCATCGGAGGCACCACAAATCCAGTTGCGGATAGGTACGTCTGGAACGATATACAGTAGGAAACACGTGATTGGGCGCTTTCATGTGTTCAGTGTTCACTCTCAAAAATAAACAGACATATTGGTTCCGCTAGACCCTTTCCCGGATGAAGCCTTAGGATTTTCCCCACATCGATATCTTTGGTCCCATCAGCTCCCGTAAAAGTTTTCGCAAACTTCTCACTGTGGCCGACCGTTTCACTTGTTTGTCGGAGGCTGTTCACATTCCCAGTATTTCGCCGTGCGGTTGTCCTGCTGCAGTAATTACTGGTCGCAGTGCACAGATCGAGCCACTACTATTTAAAGATACACTGCGTATGTGAAGCTGTCACCTTTCTCGTACGACGGCTTATCACCAAGCAGCCAGTATTTGAGCGTTTTCATCGGTAGCTCAAAGCCTTACTCACTGCTGTGGACGACATAGGCATAAGCACTCTCAGCCGACCTCCTAGATCTGCGTTCTGCTTATCAACCTGGTATTAACGCGTCAACCGCGAAGTTAGCGTCTGGACAAACCTTCCGGTTAGCCGGGGAATACTTTGCTGTAGGTCGCGTAAATGGCGACGGTTGTGCTTCATATGCACAATGTTATTAATCCTGACATTTGGCGGACAGATTGCATAAAGATCGTAAAACGAAGAGTTTCCACTGTCTGATTGCCTTTGAGAAGAGTCTGATATCTAAGAAAGTACTCACAGCTTAATGATTACCTGCGTGGAGAGAGAAAATCACAAAGGCTAGTAAAACGTATTCACGATGGGACGGGGACAGAGAAGATACCATCCCGCGCTAGATTGGCAACAACTAATTGGGATGCAGAGAAGGGTCAATGACCGGACGAATAACATTATGCTAGAGCTGGCCAAAAATTTGTGAAGACGAAAATGCAGCTTCGTTCTACGTGAGATTACAGTTTTCCTATTTGGGGTAATGTTCGATCTGTGAGGATGTAGGTGAGTAAATTTAAACAAGTTTCTCTTGTGCAGTACGAATTACAATCAGTTAGATGAAATAAGGAAAACAGGAAAGCAATGAAATTGCAGTTAAAATGAGAGGTGCATAGTTATTACGGTTTTGTTTGTTCGAGTGACTTTTTTTCTTATTCGCGTCAAATACTTAGCTTACAGCTCTGTGGCTAATGTAATTGCATGACCCCCTTAACTCGGACTGTCGATATTTATCAGTCAAGTGAGCTGACCCTGTAGTGTGCATTGCCACCTTATTGGTGGTAGACAGTAATCCATTGTTATCTGGCTCGTTGCCACACCTGACCCATAGGGACTTTGTTTGATTCTGCACCTCAAATCTCCGGTTCAGCGTGTTAGTTTTCTCCAGTGGTGCGGTAGACCTTAAGGGCTATGGGTTTAATATCTCTCCCGCTACATCCATACGCAATCGGTCCACCTCACCGACAAGTATTTTCGGGTACTTTGTAAGCTACTCAATCCGTTAACTAACATCAGTGATTTTTCTTATGGAAAGCTTCGTAAGTTACGTGGTTGTCCGCCACTTACCTCTCAGGTTTTTGCAATTGAGACACCAGTTCGGGATTTTGTGATATTTAATCTGTACAAATCTTGGCCTTGTCATTAGAATTTTAATCAGTAACAGTTTAGCTTGGATGATGGACAGCTCCACACCCGAGTGTTTTGGTTTTAACCGGCACTTTTCGGCGTGAAAACCGTTCTTATAAAATTTATAACGTGCTTGTCTTCAGTGGCAAGGGTATACCCCATAGCCTTAAAGGCCATGAGACTTGGAGTGCAGAACCCCTGGAGGTCCCATTAGGTCGGGTATGGTAACCAGCCGGACGGCAGTGGGTTACTGTCTACCATCAGGGATTCGAACTTCTGACTTGCGAGGTAATAGCCAAACGCTAAACCACTGTGGCACCTTATGAACCCCAATGGAGCTTAGAACATCTTGAATGGTCGGGTCCACTGGGCGTACAGGATTCGTCAGCTATCTAAGAAAATAAACGAGATGTACAACGCTGTACACAGAAATTTTATAAGTACACTGGAGTTTCTTTGTCAAACACCAAGAGGATGAGATCGATAATACAGAAAAAAACAAGTTGCCTAGGACTTCATGTGACAAGTCGAAAAATGCTACATTGAGAACCTCATTTTTTCGAGGATTTAAAGAAAACGCTGTAGAAAAATCATTTATCACTGTATGACAGCACTGAGAATATCAGTTCACCAATGAGACCACTTTGTCGAAATCTTTTTTCAGCCTATGTTGAGGATCCCACTCAAACGGTGTCTTTCAACAGTCGCTGGAGCTGGAACCAAGGTGCCAATAGCAACCACAAACCCCTTGGAATCTCCGGATTTCTTTAGTTTGCGTGACGTCGTTACTGTCAAGGAGCTATTTCAAGCGCGCGCACACCTAGGGCATCGATCTAATTTACGGAACCCTTACATGGCACCATATATTTACGGGACGCGTCAGGGGATCGACATACTCGATTTGGATCAAACAAATTTACTTCTGTTCGATGCTTTAAATTTCACTGCACACATAGCGTACCGTAAAGGAATCATACTATTCATGAGTCAAAACCAGCAGGTAAATCCGTGTAACTAGGTGTCGCCACTGTCTTTATTTTTACATTGTGAGTGGATGAATTCAACGTGGCTCGTGAAACTCAATCTCGAGCAGAATAGATAATAAATGATTCAACACTCAATAGCAATGCTCAACTTACCACTGAAAACTGTGAGCATTTTCAAGCTGTTCCATCCTCATTACCGAGTCCCATCACCGTCTGACTAAATGACTGCAAGTTATTTCGTAGAGATTGTCCCCATTCACATCCTGTTCTGAGTCCAACTTGATAATTGTGTTTCGTTTCGCACGCATATGCTATGCTATTTAAACTTCGAATTATATAAATCGTGATCTAATTTTTGTTCTGCATCACTAATCACGGTAAAAGCTTATTTGTTGTAATTTTTATCATTCTAAATGAGAGCTGTAAAACTGCAATATTTGCATTCAACTAAATATTCATCTATTTGGTCACATAACACCATAATCATCATCGTGTTAGTGGGAAACAGAGGGATGACGTCCCGCGATGGTCGGATGTTCTACATTTATAACTGGCGCGCTCAGGTACGACTAATTTCGTGGTTAAAAGCTCGGTTCTTTTAGATGTACCAAAGCGGCGAACTTATGTAGGTTTTATGTGGTTCACTACTCCACTCTTCGAACAGCTATTCGTCACGCACTGAGTATATATATATATATATATATATATATATATATATATATATACATATATATATATATATATATATATATATATATATATATATATATTCCACACCCGCTTGAATTCGGATTGTGTGCTAAACAAAACATGGTACAATCGGGGAGGAAGGCGGTAGATAGTCCGACCCCATGAATTGTTTATGGGCGCAATACTGCCAGCTTGCGCAAACCAAAGCAAGTGGGTGCCAGTGAGCACAGTATTGTGCACCTCAAACGCCACCCATGGTTGGTTTGGAATCAGAGTTTAGACATCTTCCCTAGACTGACTATTAGTCAACCAATACGGTGGAGAGCGTCGGGCATTCGCTTCGTCTTCTCAATTTGGTGGGAACACCGCCACGAAAAGGCAATGAGTAGAACTTCCTCAGCAGAGGCTGTGTTAGACGCACGGTCACCCGGGAGCATTTCGAGAGGCGTTCAGGATGAGTAGGTATCTCGGAGCCTAAGACACCTACCCCCGACCATAATGAGGCATTTGAAGGCCCTGAGTGCGGTGGCTTTGTTTGTGACCGCAGTACAGTAAACCTGTGTGATTTTGTATCTAAGTAGTTTTTTTAGTTTCCGTTTCAGTAACCATCAGCCTTTCATTAGATATCTCCCCAAAGCCTTCTCGGAAAATGAAGCGTATACTCACTCCGTTGGTTTTATGCCTTTCATGTGAGGTCTGCATCTTTCTGTTACTCCATGCATGTGGCTTCTGATCCACGGTTTATAAATCCTTTTGTAGACAAAGCAATAAAAATATGCTCCTTGTTATGACAAGCTCCCGTACGAGTTACAAACACAATATCTTTCTTCTTTCATTGTCTAGATGCTGCCACTGATAGAAAAAACTGCTAAAAATGTTGGTGAATTTTCCTATTGTCGCAAATGGGCTGGCGGAGTTTTCACGGACGCAAAAAACTTGTTCAACGAAGCGGTCCGTCTACCTGATCTCATCATTTTCCTGTCTACGTTAAGCACCGTTGCAAAACCGCATGATGCAGTCCGCGACGCTGCTAAACTACTGATACCTACTGTTGGTATTGTGGATACCAATGCAGATCCGCGTTTGATTACTTACCCTGTCCCCGGTAATGATGACAGCCCGATTACTGTGCGTTTGTGGTGTGGCTTGTTTTCTGAGGCTATCACTAGGGGAAAACGACGAGCCGAACGGGACGCCAAAATAGAACAACAAATACAAGAAAATCTGGCATCAGTTGCACTCCATTAGATTTCACGGAATGTTTCGCCTGTGCCTTGTCAGCTACCCTCGTGTACATAGAATATAAAACGCAGCTGCCGCATTTTTGTATTTTCATTCTGGTTGGCAAAGATAACTATCCGTTTTAGGATTCAAGATCTCTGCAAACAATTTATTTATTTTTTCATCAATCCACCATCACCTGCACTGATTTCGATTCGACAATCGCGGCAAAAAAATATTGACCAGTTTCGTTATACCCATCTCCATCTTTACGAAACAGCGGCAAAAGAGCGGAGCTCTTTCTGAGAACACTCAAGATGCGCGCCCAGTACACTTATTTTTAACTCCTATGCGACTATCTCCGGTGAAAGTTTAAGTTCACTTCTTGGATGTCTCTGATGGTAACTGTGCACGCGTTCCGGTTTGCTGCAAGATCTGCACACCGTGAAATCCTGTTGTTGCGCCAGTCGCGTACTCCGAAGACGCACTGAAGGCCTAGGCGATCTGTGTCTGCCCTAATAGTGTTAGCCCATGTCTTCTGTTGGCCACCAAGTCTGTGGCGTTGGCGGGACATCCAGTTGTCTGACAAGGGTCGAGTATATAATGCGGTGGTTAGGCCAATTCCTCTGTGCGGCTCAGAAACATGGCCGTTAAGGGTAGAAGATAGACGAAGATTGTCGGTGTTCGAGCGCCGATGTTTCCGTAACGTTGCCCGAATATAGCGGGAGCACCGTATTAGTAATGCTGGAAATATACGTAAGGTGTTGGGAACCAGAGGTCAGTCTCTGGATCAAGTACTGAATCTAAACAGATTGAGGTGGGTGGGACGTGTTTTGCATGCCCACCGATAGACCTCCTCGGCGTACGCTGTTCTCTGAGATAGCTAGTGATTGGAAGATAGGTCGAGGCGGTCAGTCCATGACATGGAAAAAAGATATCGAAACCTTGACCGATGCAATTGACCAAGAAGGGCGTGTTAGACTTTCGGGCTGCTGTCCACGTGATCCGCCAACCAAATGGTTGGAAACATTAAGTGATATGGCTAGGTGTCGCGACCAGTGGCGTAGTTGCATTCGGACTCTTTGTCTTCGTGATTTCCACCCATTACTTTTATTTTTGTCTTTTTTACTTGATGCTTCTGTTCTTTCTGCCCTTTACTTGACGATGCTGGAAGGTAGCAGCGGAAACCAGAGCAGAGAAGTGCAAGGTTAGTGGTTATATAAACTAAAACTGAGCTGAACCAAATCTGAGGAAGGTGATAGCAATAGGCTCTGATTCGTAGGTTCTGTTTCCGGTCGTCGAAGGACACGACAGAACCATTGTAGGCAACATCGTTGGAAAGATGAAGAAATTCGTCCTGTCTTCGCAGTGTTAACGCACGGTGAAGTTTGGGACGCGACCGTACCACTTGATTTTGGCCATATAGCGGAAGCTTCAGGTGTCAAAGCTTTCCAGCCTTTTGTATTGTCTACTCTGAACGGCCAAATTTCGCAGGTGTACCTGGGAACTGAGCGGACGGCAGCTTGGTATGTGCGCAGCTTCGTGTGAAGGTTTATTTCTGCGAGACCACAATGATTTGCGAGGTTGCGGGAACGCTCTCATCGCGCGGTCGATACGAAGTTTTACCTCGTACCTGACCTGACCGTTTGACTGGATAATAGGACCTAGGCACTTGAAGTGGTGCAACTATTCCTGAGTTTCGCCACTGGTGCGTATAGAATGTGTTGAGCCTTGCGAAGTCGTGAAGAATTTCGTTTTTATAGCGTTTATCTCCGGACTAACAGCCTTAGCTTCACATACAATATCATCAAGAACCAGCTGCAGAGTTCCAGGATCCTCTTTTTGAATGACAATGTCGTCGGCGAATTCAAGATTTTTAACCTAAGAATCGTGGTCAAATTCTATCTCTCGGGATTTGTTGAGGGCGCAACGCATTATCCAGTCAGTAGCGTAGTTGAATAGAACTGGTGAAGTCAAGTGGGAACTCTGGAAACTCTTCGCTGTAGGCGCGGGCGCGCGCCTGTATTACCGAGTAGTACAATCCCACCAGTCAGATGTAATTTTCGGATATCCCGTCGACTTGCAGTACGCTCCAGAGTGACTGTCAATGGAGTCGAATGCTGCCTGGAAGTCAACAAAGCAAACTGTGGTAGGTTGCTGAAATTTATAACGATGTACCAGAATTTGCCGTAGAGTGAAGTTCTGGTCAACATAGGCTCTTCCTCGACGAAAACCACACTGGTTGGAGCGTGTTCGCTCGTCCCGAACAGCAACAGTGATTTAACAGAATGGTCGCAAAAAACAACCGCTATATCGATGAGGCTGATACCCCTGTAGTTCGCGCAAGCAGTCTTGTCACTTTTTTGGTACAAGGAGCAGGACATAGGTTGACCAGTCTATGGGAAGAACTTCGGTGTCCCAGGTACGATGGAAAAGCATACTTAATGGGTCCAATAGAACTGAAAAACAGGATTTGAAAATTTCGGGTGGGGTGCCACTTCCCTAGATGACTGCTCGTTTTTCATTGTCTGAACGGCGACGACGATTTCCGACTCGTTTAGAGGCTACAAGTCGGTTGCATATTGTTCCGTGTCGCGTGGTGCCGTTACACAGATGGTTTGGATGGAAGGGCGGTTGAACAGCCGACTGAAGTGTTCGATCTATCGTTGAAGCATCTAGTCGCAACCCGGTATCGTCTCGTAGCATGGGGAGGGGATTGCGTCTTCCCCGAAGAGAGGCGTATGGGTCTCCAACAGCGGCTGGTGTTTCCATCCGGCCTGCAATTTCAGACAAATATCGTTTACAGTCGCTCCTCGCTGAGCGTGTGGCTTTGCGGCGAAGGTTGAGGGCTCTCGTGCCCCTAGCCTTAGCGAAGTGGTTAAGGGTTCCTGCAAAGATCCAGTCCTTCATGTGCCACTTTGTTTTGCCTAGCTGTTCAAGGGAGGCCCTGGCCCCATCCACGCCGCTATCCTCATCGATCGCCGCTAGTCTGGATGAAATCGCGTTTGACAGGGCTCTTTTTCCGGGATTGTTAGCTTAATATTATTTGCTCTTCAGTGAAAACGAGATTTTTGTCGTACTGAAAGGTGAAGCTTGAGGCGAGCACGTACCAGTGTGTAGTCTGTGCCATTGGCGTTTCTCGGTATGCCCGACAGTTCTGGACCGATGATGGCCAACGAGAGTGCACCAAGATATAGTCGATTTGATGCTTTGTCTTACCGTCGTTTGAATACCAAGTCAGGGTGCTGGAATCGGGTATTGGTGACGACCAGTCGACTGAGGTCTGCAAACGTGACCAGGCAGTAGCCTTTTTTGCATCGCTCGCCGAGGCCGAATTTCCTTGGTACATGTTTGGTACACTCACCTGATGGTCCCGTGCGGACGTTCCAGTCTTCTGCAGTTAGCAGGATATGGCGCTTGGGTACCCGATCGACCATTCTGAAGTTCATTGTAGAAGACATCTATAGTGGTTGGCTGAGCATGTAATGTTAGGACGTAGACCGCAATCACGGTCACGTTAAACGGAGTGCTTCTGAACCGCGCCACGGCAATTCTTGGTGAACCTGATTCCCAGTACACAGTATAATAGAGGATTAACAGAAACACGGAACTTATTCAAGACACCAACGATGATGCACGAAGACAGTAATCACATGGCGCACGTCCGATGGCGAACTAGTTGGTTGATGCGGTCACCTCACTCAACTTATATTCCATACAGAGGAGTTTCTCCGAATGTTTATGAATTCTCCTATCACAGGTTGCGTCCTAATTTCGCCTCAGTCTGCATTTAAACTTCCTTAAAGATGTGTGTAGCAATGACTTCGCACATAGATTGTATGAACCGGAGAATGAATTCGTGGGATGTCACTGGTAATTACGTTAGGGGTTATGCAAAGTTGCACGGACAGTGCATTGATATTTGTTTCGACAGTGTAACAGAGCATGTGGGTAGGTTTCGGAGGGTGCTTGTATGAGTGTCGGAGAATTACGAACATCAATTCAGGATACAGCACTTCATTTCTGCATAGATGTTACACCGTGCGGTCATGTGCTTAATCCGTCGAATCGAATAGGGCAGGTTTTCAAGTCGTACAGAGTGGGTCATTTGGGAAACTCTGGCGCGACATAGACTTATGCAGAGGAGTATCGACCAAAACCATAATACACACTATTAGTAATTAGTGGGCTGTCATTGAGAACGACATCAAAGCAAACTTAAATCGGTGATTCGGATCAGCTCAGGTGGGAGCGGTTTGGCGCACGGCTAACACACCTGGGCGGAGAATATGCACCATTGATGAACCCTAACAAGAGCAAAACTCGAGTCTGGTGCTCCCGAATACAGGGTTGATCGGATGACGAGGTTTGCGCGTGAAAAGTAAAGTCCAAAGGACAGTCATCCAAACAACCAATCCCACACACTACTCGTAAGCAACTGCGAGATATACTCAATTATTAGAGCTTAAATATTATTGCATTATCTGAGTTACATACAGTCCGTTCGAGACCTTGGTCACATCCTGTCAACGAGGAACTTTGCATGGTGTGATTCCTAATTGCGTGAGTTTTCTCAGTGATTCCATTCTAAAGCCATTACAGTTACGTTTGTAAGGGCAAATATTGAGGGTGTCAGAAATGTCCCTTGCATTTCTCGTGAAGAGTAGGCGGATGAGTCAGCCTGATCCAAGCTGCACTTGCGCGAGTGATCCGACCACGTAACAGACGACAGTTCGCTCCCGTCACCACTGTGGTGGTTCGAATTCCACTTCTTGCCAGAGCCGTCCGATTGCTTGCACTTTGCTACCTTCATAGCTCCTGCTTGATGAAACGAATGCCAATTGTTTTGGCATTTTCTAGTGTACGAAACCTCACCTATCTTGAAGCGTGTTATGGAAGCTGGCAGATAATTGTATAAGTCAGTTATCGATTGACAGAACAATCGAACTTGATGAAGCTCCCTTGAGAATATCTCAGGACATCCGGTCGTAAATATTTTCTCGGTTAAAATTGTCAGATCTGCGATTGGTCGATGGCATCGTTGAACTCACTGGGGTATAGGTAGTATATATATATATATATATATATATATATATATATATATATATATATATATATATATATATATATATATATATATATATATGCATTGTCAAGGATTATTGGCAACCAGACCCTGAGACGAGTGAAGAACCCTGCCAGGTCCCAACAGGTCAGATGTGCTAACGAACCGGATGGCAGTGGATAACTGTTGCTACTAAATTGACTGGTGGTGGTGGGGATTCGAATCTCTGAACTGAGATCGTAATAAGGCGCTCTAAACCACTCGATTACCACTATGATCATAAGCCACGATTAGTGGTGCATCTACATTAAAAACCCAGCGACCTGTGTGCTGTTTTAACATGCTCTACTCCTACGGTGTCGTGATTTTGCTGACGGACGATCGAGGAAAGGTCAATGACTACCTAGACCGAATGCATGTGTCTTATCCCCATGGCTTCATAAATTTCCGATCTGTCTGGGTAACACTATGGACCGATATGCGTGTTTCTTAGAGTGGGGATAGTTCAGTGTTTCCTAACCACGGTGATTGGAGATCCGAATCTCCGCCATCACCGGTTACTTTGGTGATAGAAAGTAATCAACTGTCGTCCGGCCTGATCGATGTTGCTACCTTGTCATGCGAAACTATGATCTGTTTAGTCAGATCTTATTCATAATGATCTGTGCAAATCTTTCCACGCTCGATACAGGCACTGCT
This sequence comes from Fasciola hepatica, assembly GCA_948099385.1. Taxonomy (NCBI): domain Eukaryota; kingdom Metazoa; phylum Platyhelminthes; class Trematoda; order Plagiorchiida; family Fasciolidae; genus Fasciola; species Fasciola hepatica. Next base: position 15,975,535 of record CANUEZ040000126.1, on the reverse strand, counting down.
CTGGCACAATTATGAGTTCTATGGTGCCAAACTAGCCTTCCATTTACAACAGATGAACCAAATAATGCGGTAAGACGCTTGGCGAACGTTGGCGTTGCACTGTAATTGGTATGATTTCATAACGGATAAAGGGTACTACTCATACGTGATATACGAGACCACTACGTAACCTTGAATGGATGGACGAATCCCCGAAAGGAAGCCCAATAATTTGCCGCACATTTCCCAAGTTTTAGGCATTTAAACATGCGGATAACGATCAAATATCCCAACCAGAATAAAGGGAGATACAAAGTGGAAAGTTGCAGTCGATTTTTTTTAATGAAAAGTAGTGATCTGTATTTGGTCAAGTAGTTAACGTGTTCGTAAAGGAGCGTATTGCGTTGGGTCAGCTCGTGTGTGATACAGTGTCCAACTGAAAACGACCCAGGATACCCCAGTGATCTGACGGGAAGCAAGCTGCACCGGGTACTTTTTCTAGACCACGCAACCCAAAATCAACGGGTTTTAGGCCAGCACCGTGCACGTACATTCGGTCGTAACGAAATATCGGCGACGATCCGTATCGCCTGGGTCCGCCACCTACTAGTCGACTCGCATTCGTGTTCCGTCGAGGATCCCACGTGGCACACAGTTCGAGTCGGCTTCCTGTTGCAAGCCACACATCTGTGATATCAGGCGGCACACCACCTAGTTCTTCCACCTGCATAGAATGGCAGAATAATGCATGCACAAAATTTACTAAAGGTAACACCTAACTCGATTAAACACGACCAGTGTGAACGGCTCTTTAAATCAGTTCAAGCAACCGTTAACCACTGGGTGCAGCAGTTTGGATACTATCTCTCAGCAGGAGCCTCAATCGAGAATGAGCAAAAATACAGGGTAAGGGTGGTATCATCAAGCAGATAAAGAAAGCTTGTGAATTCATGAGCTCCACTAGTGGCGACATTTAGTCCTGTCCTCGTACAACTACTGAGTGGGTGAATCGCTCTCCGTTTAAATCACGTTATTTCTCTAAATAATGGTGCACTCGATATATGATACGTTTGACACGAGAAAAGATAATGAAGTGTGTTTGTGTGCTAATGTTAGAACTGCTTCCTTTTCAGACTGACTTCGTAATTTGAAGTTGGACCGGAAGGAATACTTTAGTCCATAGAACGATTACCTTCGCTTATGATAAAACCGAAAAATCAGAGGGCCGATACACAAACTCCACTGAGCGTAGCGCACGTCACGGGTGTGATAATTCGGTCGCAGTGACCAATACAGGGATGTGATTATAGACTGGCGTTGTTTGCGTCTAAAGGCCTGATGTTCGGACCACGTCAACGACTGTCAATTGCGGTGACAGATAACACCACCGTCTCCCGGACTGCTACCGGGCATGACACGAATTTCTGCTGTAGTTTCTGGTTCCCTCTGATAGTGTATGAGACCCACTTCAACTGGACTCATGCGTAAGTATGCGTAAAGATGGCCTGAGTACAGTGACACTTGGAATACAAAACACGTCTGTCAGAGCTGTGATGCTTCAGACCATGCGCTCCGCATAAGCTGTAGGCTTAATCCGAAAATTTGGAAGACAATCGCGTTTCTTCTTCAGTGAACACCAGATTTTGTGAGCTGTGTTTCAACACTTCGCGTAGTTGCAAGTGAGAGGATACGATAACCAATCTGCCATTGGCCTATGCAACCTGTAACAGCTATGCGGGAATGTGCGCACGAGGGATATCACGAAGACATGAGATTCGTTCATAGACACCGATCTTGTGGAAAGCCCAAATTTACCAGTAGAAATAGATCCGTTGATCGTTTTGGTCTATAAATATGCAAGTGTTAGCACCACCTGGGAACATGCTGACTTTAGTTTTGCCGACGAAAATCACAATTCACTTACTGATGAAATAGAATGACTGAGTTATGCTCAGGTAGTAGACTTGGGAACATTCTAATTGCAAGTAGACAGTCGGTGAATCTAGAAGGACCTAATGATTTGTTCCCTCATACGAAACAGACTTGGAATACTGTTGAGGGATTAAAAGAACGATCGGTCGCAAAACGAAAATTACCGTTTATGAATAAGTGCGTGTAAATGTGAATACAATAAAACACACTGACGAACAAGCTCGTTTCCAGTGCTTAATCATGCTAATGCCATACAATATGGGTGAAAAAATACAGTAGGGACTTTTGTCGACACAATAAAACGGCAACCCTGTGAATCGAATGAATTAGTCATTCATCTACTCACGAGTAGTTAGCTATCAATAGTTAAGTGGTAAAAGCAAAACAGACCTCTTTGTCCCTCAGGTTCAAATCTCCGCAAAAAATAGATGCCCGAGGATGCTCGTTGCTCGCATTTTCTGATGGAGGGCCAAAATACTTCATGCGTGTCCAGGCATAGGCCAACTGATTCTTTCGCTCCGCAGAACTCTCACGGCAGCTTTCGAGATGTGCTGTAAATATGCGCACAGAAATCGTGGTGGAAGGTGTCGGCTGATCAGTCAATTTGGCACTGTTGATGTTTAGTTTAATGGAGACTAGATGACGTCCCATGACAGAATTCGGGAAGGAGTGTACCTATGGAGAACAACAGTACACTGGTGCTTTTCAATTGTACCAAGTCTCAAGGGCGCGTTTGAGCAAGTGTACGGAATGCTGGTCACATGAAACGTACGATGGACTTACCGCGTTGGCACAAATCACTTTTCAAGTACATTATACATGTTTTCGGTGATGCGTATCACAATAACCACTGGCAATGAGGTGCAGTTAGTTCATGAACGAACGTCTCATAGGATATCAACCGTCTAAAGTACCAACAGAGTGGTACTATTTAGGGTTTATATGCTAATGCAATTTGGGCGCGTAAACTGTGTGGTTCATAAGCGAAAAAGTCGAAGCTACGTGCATCGTCTAGTAATTAGGCCGGTAGAGCACAGGCAGTACTAAACAGTGAGTGACGTCTATGCTCTTGGGTTTGAAACCTATTGCGGTCAACAACTTTTAACATGAGGATCACTCTAAAATCTGTCAAACCGCACTTCATATTTCCACAAATCTTTAATGGAAAACTTGGAGAAGCAGCACCCTAGTGCTGAGGGTTCAGTGCTTTTGTGTGAATCATAAATTTTGTCCAGTGGTTACAGAATAAAGCATATTACACAACCAAATGGTCCACATCGCTGTCAGATACAATCTTCGGCTATGACCACGCGATTTAGAATCCTAACAAGAGCTCAAATCTACAAAATGTCGCACAGGGCAAAAAAGCTACTTCAAGTAATAACGGGTTTGTCACTAATAACATTATGAGTAAAAAAATTTGATACTTCTAATAACGACGCGGAAGCTTGTTTAAAAAAATCACAATTGTTCCGTTGTTTTTTTAAAATAGTAAATTAGGGTATCTCGACATACCAAACACCTTTTGATCCTCAGCGGGTCGGGCCTCTTTAAATTTCCTATTCAGTCTGCTTACGAAACTATCGGGATCCATATTGTGTTGTTTCAGATTTCGAAACCCATTCAAATACTCATCGATTTCGTTATACCTTGCTCAATTTTGCTGAATACAAACCTGATAAGAAACATACCACAAAAAGAAACTCCCACTTACTTCGTAGGGGTGCAATAGATGTCTCTACTTCCGGCAGATGAATCAAATTTTGAAAACTTTAAAGTTCTGCATGCCTAAAATGGCAGTAAGATTCATGACCTTTCTATTGATAACACCTATCACCATGGGAACTTCAACGTACTTCTCGCGCATTCTCAAAAACCACTGGAACGTAATATCATTCCACACATCGAAACCGAGTTCGATCCGGAGTATACCAAAAAGCAGTGTGCCGCGTGACACGTTATATTTGAGCGATTGATACCGCACAACAGCGTTGTCGGGGTTGTTAGTTAGTCAACCTTTCTCGTGCCACGGGCAACCTTCTTCAAGGTCGGTTTGGAATCGACCGGCTACCAACACTCTCGACAAGGCTGTTATCGAATATAAAACGCTTACAAGTAGTACTTCGTCATTTTTTATTCCGTTCCCAAACGACACGTTTGTAAACTGCTACCTATACAGAGACAATATTGAAGTTGAGTCTTATTCGCGATAAATACCTGCGCAGTTTTTCACGAAACGCCAAAACGTTTCGCGACAGTCATTTCCATCGCCTTCGGCTCAGAAATCACATCCAGAACCTTCGTCTTCTCGTTTATTGATGGTTTTCTTCTCACGATTGGGCAGTGACTCCCCTATGAATAAACACGGTCCCTTTCCATGTTATGAGTGGTAGTTAATGGACTATTCTATTAGCTGGACCAATAGATGAATTGTTTTGGCCAGTCAACAGTGAGAGCCGTAACCGATCGGATGCTATATGTTGGAGACCCATTGTCACAGTAATTCAATGGAATGAAAACATTTTACAGACTGCGACTTTTGAGGGTGTTGCTTTTCAACCAGCGGAAAACATGGGTTTCGAAAATTTTGTGAACATTTCGCAAACCGCTGCTTCCTGAGGGTGTGAGGCGTTGTGAGCCGGGCGACAGTGGAGCTTCTTATCACCAATACTCATACAAGGGGAGTGGGAGAGATCGTGAAAATAGCGCAATGGTGAACAAACTGGACATTCTAGTCTAGCATAACAAGTTCAAGAGCTTTTGGAATGCGTGCCGCATTTTCATTTTTTCAATGGTGGACAGAAACTCGATTCCATAATAAATCTAGCTACCACCAATCAAACAAGTGTAGGGTGTTCAAAAAGTCTGAACACACCCGAAGGATATCAAAATTCGCAACTCATTACTTCAATACTTGTCAAAAGGTAAAAATAGTTTTTTCACATCATTGGTTGACCTCACTCGATTCGGTTTCTCAATTCGCCGACCCTTATATTGCACACACGCACTTCATGTCACATGATGCACAAATATGGGCTGTTAACTGAATGCGCGTACCCACGCTAGCCGAGTACAAACGAGAGCACACAGTGTAAATCAGATTTAACCGACTAATCGAGCTGATGAGTCATATGGCGTCATGATGTGTGTGCTCACTGAGCAGGGCGACCAAATCGAGTGTGGTAAGTTAGTGATGTAGCTCCCGCCTAGATGAAAAGCATTGACTGCTTGACTTGGCTAGATAGATAGATAGAGAGAATACTCAATAGTTGACGCGATGGTTAGTCCTCATCCGCGCACATTAGTGTTGACGACTTTGTGTCTCCGATATGGTCGATCCAGTATCTCATTATCTGGGATATTGAACATGATACAAATTGACTGAATAAACCTGTTAACATTGAAAATTAAATGAGAGCAAATGCAGTTAGTACCCATGGCGGATATTTGTCTGGACTATTGGCTTCATCACATGTAACCTTGATGAACATCATCAAATCATTTCCACACTGCGGTAACCTTTTACGTCGTTCCACGCAAAATATTTCCCATGATGCCTAAAAAACTTGACGAAGTGGTGCACATCGCCTAACCATTGGCTAAATTTAATGCACGCACCACTTGCATCAGTTTTTACGTGTCGTGTTGCATGCAGTTCGTATATCGTCGACTACGGTGTCACTAAATAAGGCATGCGGTGGTTCTCCTTCTGACCTGCTACATATTAATAAACGTGGATAAATATAGAACATGGTGGACAATCGAATAGCCAATCCGGTTGTGTTGGCCTTTAGGAAAATCAACCAATCGTTCTTCGGTTTGAAAAAGAACCACTATATCATTCTTACGTTCAAAATTGTCATGTTTTTGTTACAGTAGACGCTCCAAGATACCACCATCCTGCGCCATGCAAATTCCGCTGGGAGAAAATAATTCCCAGTTTATCTAAGGTTGCTGGGACGGAAGTGTCTGCTTCCGTAGTTGAGATACTTTCTAAACTGATAATCTGAATTTCGGTAGTGCCTGTCTTTGGGCGCCCGAACGGCTTACGAGGATGAACGCTTACGTAAACCGCAGGTTTCTGGACAGCACGAACACAAAACTGCACTAAAGATTTTGGACGATTACGATTTTCGTAATGAAATTCTGTGATTTTTCTGTGGACTGAGACCTCCTATGCTCAGTACAGTTAACTCGAGCATACCAGAGACGGACAAAGTTAGGTGAACACCAAGATGCACGGATGAAAACTAACCACCACGTCAACCACAGAGTAATCTCCCTCCCTCTTTATAGCCAGGTCGTGTAACCAATGCTTTATATCCAAGCGGGCGTTACATCACTGATTGGTCCAAGTCAATTTGATTTCTCAATTTACCGTCCAAAGTAGTACACACGTGCACACACGCCACGATGTCATGTGAAAGATCCACTCAATTAGCTGCCAGAATTCGTGCATCATGTGACATGAAGTGCGTGTGTACACTACAAAGGTCGTTGAATTGAGAAACCAGTGATATGAAAAAACTGTTTCTACCTTCTGACAAGTATTGAAGCAATGAGTTGCGAATTTTCACTTCCTCAGAGCTTGTTCAGAATTTTGAACGAACTGCAGATATAGAGCATTTCATTAAAAAAACATCTTACAGTATAAGAACAACCAGTATCGGAAACGCGGTCGCAATGAAATAGGGAAATTCTTCAGAAAGTGACTTCATCGGTTCAATATATGTCAAAATGAAGAAAGCAACGTGAAATACATCGCGCTTCTGTTCTCAACGAGGACTAGAGAATTGCTGTTATGGAGGATGTTTTTGCAATCACTTGTGATTTTCCATTTACTTCAGGAATGAGCAAGCATGAACAATGCAGAAATACGGACTGACAAGAAATCCAAATAAAAGAAAAAACTGATAAACTGACCAAACAGTCAGCAACTGTGAGTTAACTATTAAAGCCAGACTAGTCGCAAGGTGAGCTCGCGCTTCCAGTTGATGAGGAAGAATAGAACTGAAAAAGTGACCAGATCAATAAATATAACTCGTCCATAGAAAATTCTCAGTTGATCTAGACATACATAACTGACGAAGCAGAAGAAAATGTAATGAACTGAGATACTAATGTAGTGAGCATGTTGGAGGTGGCCGTTTCGGTGTTCGATTAGAGTAAGTGTAGGATCCTGTGATGCACTTACTGGGCTTCGGCTCATGAAGTTTCTCCTTTGTGTTTTGCAGGTTGTTCAATTGCAACCCCCACGGAAGACACTGGTCTTGCATACTGCACTAAATCCAGGTGAACAACTTACATAACAAAACAGATCGAATTCCAATTCAATAAATTTAGCGAAAATCTTGATCAGTTGTTCATAATCATGCCATTGCACCACAATATATTACAATAACTTAAAGGACTTGACTAATCAAACAAATAGGTGGACGTGATAGAGAATAACGGGCCTTAATCCCCTCATATATTGTGATGTAATGGCGTGATTATGAATCAATGGGGATCAGCTTGTTCGCCAATTTGGGTGTTCCCTAAATGTGCTCAGTGACTTTTCAACATAAGCTACCAAGCTGGGGTTATTGAAGAACCTCATACTGTTTTGTAATTCCTAAACTGTTTATTGCGGTAAATTATGAAACCGTTTTGGGGTCTAAAGTAAAAACAGTTACTATAGGCAGGATGACAATAACCATCCCCCCGGTACATCAGGATTAAATGGCCAACAGGGCAATGCTAAGAGATGACATTTGAGGAAAGAAGTAATTCATAAAATGAGGGACAGACAATATTGACATGATGTGACATGTTGTACTTTCCTGTGGTCAAAAAAAAAACAAAAGAGCTTCTCCGGAGAAGATGGGGTCAGGAGAAAAATAGTCAAGATTTCGGGTAAGACAAGCAACCGTTCAGTGTTACACAACTTTGGATTTACTGAGGATACACTTGTGCTCAAAAGATTTCACAGTCAATATTCTGAGACGAACCATGTTTGAAACGCTCGAAAAACGGACAAAGTTAAAGCTCCGCGCAACCGCTTCATGAGCCAAAACAACAGTGTGTCAAAGGCTGGTAGCAAGAGAGAACGGAGATGAACACACGTACATACAAGATTCTTTTAGCAAAGTTACTGGACCGAAGCGCTTAACACTATCAACCAAACTGAAGCCGATGGGTTTTCTTTCACAGTTGTGAGAACTGGAGTCCACGTGTGATACACGTCAGTCAGTTGCGGGTCCTAAAATATCTGAGATTATGGAACTTAGAAACGGTAGGACGCTTTCATTATGTCTGCTACACAACGGAACCGAAACAGGCAACGCAGTGCATCAGCTTACGAATCTGGGATCAACGTGTCTCGTCGTCAAACCGAAAGCCAAATCAGAGGTACCATCATCATCGTACAGCGTTAAACAGTAGGGCAAGCCCCACTGACCACTGCCTTTCTCACCACGTTGCACGTTGAACTGGAAATAATGAATATACAAGATGGATAGGGAGCGAATCTACAGGGGGGGGAAAGCCAACACACGAAATACACAGTTTAGATGTACAAACGCACATCGATCAATCATTCTGATTCGATAGAAAACGACAACACGATCGCCACTGTTCACGGTTCGCTATCATACCCCTCAGTGTCTCCACCCAACTGGTTGACGGCTCTTTTGGACCCCAGCCACGAAGAAGTGAGGCACCTACTATTCCTAAGTTCGCTGTACATTTTCTCATCCCCTATTGCAACATCATCTGTTGAACTCCACGTGGTTTCTTCAACCCCTCAGGAAGAACGAGAAACAGGGAACAATATGGTAGACGTATTTTTGCCATACGTAACACGTGCCCCAACCAACAAAGTCTACTAATCTGGATACGCTGTGACAGAACGTTATCTCGATTTATGACCTCAGCATTGCTCACTCGGCTATTCCACCTAATCATGGCCATACTACGCAGACATCGATGGTTGAAAACCTGAAGACCACGAATATCTTCCACACGCAGACCCCAAGTCTCGCAAGCATACAACAAAACTGAACGCACCACGGCACAGTACACATGATTTTTCAACTTCTGCAAAATATCAGGTCGGTGCCACAAATGCTTCTGTCCAGCGTGCGTTGCTCGAGCTCCGGATAGTCGTGAGATCACATCTATTACAATGCTCCCATCGGTCGTCACGCTGCTTTCGAGGTAAATAAACCGGTCGATTATTGCTATCACCTCCGTGTCGACCATCAAGCTCGGAACCGCTGACATCTAGTCTTGCAACATCACTTTACCGTTTGAAGGTGCAAAGCGCATGCTGAATGAAGCTACAGATCTCCCAAGTCTATCTAGTGCACGTCGCGCATGTTCCGTGCATTCGAACAAGCAGACAGGGTCGTCTGCTTAATCTAGGTCACACAGCTTCTCACTATTTCCTAGTTTGACGCTCACATTCCCTCCATGACGAAGTTGAACAGGAATGGAGAAATGGGACATCCTTGTCGAACAGCGCTGGTCGTTTCGAATGGGTTAGATAGTTCACCGTAAACCTTTACGCGACCAGTAGTATGAGGGCACAATGATCTCAGTGGAATCATGAACCTCTGAGGCATACATTTTTGGAGAAGAGCACTGAACAGCGCTGTTCGGTCAACTGAATCAAAGGCACTTTTCAAGTCAAGGAAAGCCATTACTGTCGGTCGACGGTGTGTGTCGCGCTTACGGTGACTGACGGGGAGTAAAATTCTGGTCCATGCATCATTGACCTGGGCGGAATGCGGCCTGTTGTTCAGGGGTGTCCCCCTCGCGAATCGGTGTCAGACGGTGCAGAAAGATCCAGGCTAATAACTTGGTGACCATCGGAACTGGGCTGATCCCACGATGGTTACTACAGACATCGCGTATTTCCCTCTTGAGGATGCACATCATCAATGAGTCGCTTCATAAACACGGGATAAGTCCCACGTTTCAAGTGTTACAAAGCAAGGTGGTAAGTGATTTTATCAAAGCATTTTCACCAAGTTTGGAAAGAACCGCAGAAAGTTCGTCTGGACAGACCGCTTTTCCACAGTTTAGTAGTCAGATGCACAACTATACTGCCAATTCCGATGGGGGCTCAAGTGATATCACCCAAGGAGTCACAGTTGTTGACACGGGAGTACCCACACTAGCGTGCCGCCAGCTTAACTGTTCCTTGAAGTATTCGGCCCAACGGTCAAGCCTTTGATGTTGCCTATCGATGGGTTCTCCATTTCTATTGCAAATAGTTTCACTGACCTGGGTGCGCCGTCCACCGGTGTCACGAATAAATTTGAACAGTTTTTGACTGTTACCTGAAGCAGCTGCTATCTCCATTTCTTCGGCTACCTTGACCCACCAATTTTCGCAATCCTTCTGAAGGCTGTTTGTAACTTGCTTTTGTAGATGTCTTCGTATCTTATTCATCTGCTAACAGTTCGGCAGCTGACGCTTTTGCTCCATCATACTCAACGACTCCTGTGAAATCCAGTGCCTTTGATAAACATCGGATCTAGGACCACAGGTAAAACCTGCTGCAACATGCATCGCCTGTTTGATATGGGTCCAGTGCTCATCTACATTACTGTTCGTCGTAGATCCTAGCTCATGTGCTAACCTCTGCTCATAACGGATGCGTACTTCTAAATCACAAACGTTGCACGGCTAACTGGGTTTGTGGTTTGCGGTTTGCGACGATCACCATGGAGCTGGGGCGAAAACCGTATTAAGACTAATGCATGGCCCGACTCTTCATACGTGGACCAGTAAGATCTACAGTTCTGAACAGATCTGCGCCACCGGTAGCTTACTGCGATATGACCAATCTGACTCAAAGTACATGTAGGGTCAGAGCGCCATGTCGCTGTAACAGAAATTGGTGCTAGACAAGAAAAATCGATTGTCTGCACAAAACTGGAGAAGCCTATCCCTGTTATCCGTGCGTTGAGTGCGTAAGGCACAACGCCCACCTATACAAGCTTCTGACACACTAAGTTCGCCAACTTGTGCATTAAAATCACCTGCTAGCACTACAATGTAAGAACCTTTGCTCCTGTGAACGAGGGTGACGAGTTCATCGAACTCATCTTTCTGCGTGCCAGAGCTGCAGTCCGTTGGGGCTTACGCCGAGATAACAAACAAACTGCGCTTAACACAATTATCCTTTCGAACGCCGACTGACCCTTGGAGTCTCACAGCACATAAACGACTGGTAACAGGGATCCAGTCTTAAAGGGCAGCTTCAGCCTTGTTAGTCAAGACTATTCCCACACCACGTTGACCCACAGCTCTTGCTGCTTCGTCTCCCGAAGTGCACAGAAAATACCTCGTTGAGATAACAACAGCAGTTAGTTGAATTACACTGCTCGAATCCTGGATACGTGTTTCACTTAAGCAGTAGACATCATTCTTCAGAGAATCTATTGTGAGCGCTAGGCATGCCTTCTGACCGGCCTGCATGAGTGTACGCACGTTGAAGGAGCCGAGGTTCAGAGTCTGACCAGGCTTGAGAAAATGTGAGTTACCAGATAGAGGATTATTCCCGACACTAGTTGACAGTGAATCGTAGCGAGTATTGACCGTGTTATCAGTGGGAGCATCATGGGTGGATAGAGAGGGCAAAGAGACGTGGTTGGGGACAGAATATAAAGGTTGAATAAAAGAGAGGGAACTCTGAGCAGTAGACCACTTATCACTACCCACCCTGCTCGATGCAATGGGCAGCGCGGTCCTGATTATCCTGAGCGACGACCGATGCAGTATGGAATTCTTTGTATTCGTGCAGTTCATGGAAGATGTCGGACGGGTACTGCTAGGATGTCCAGTCACAAAGCAGGAGAACGATTAGGGTCCTCATTCAAAGCTTTTAACTCTAACGAGAACCTATCCGCAATGCAGCGGGGTGGCTGAGTGGAAACCCATTTGCTTGGATCAATTACTCTTCCACTGATTTTACCGACTGAGTTGGCAGCTCAGATCGGCCCTCAACCTGGAGGACCAGGGGACTGGACTTAGTCTGGCTTCTACCCGTTGACCTGTCAGGCATGACTGATTCACCATTCCGTATAGCTGTTTGGGTAATACAGGAACGCAAGCCATCGCACCACATCAAGGTGCAGTTTCGTCGTCCGAGGTGTGGTACCAAATGTGCCAGAGCTAGTTGTTGGAAACAGGCCTGGCGAGAATAAACCAATTGAGCGAACGACACCGCGGAGAATAAAGACTTGTTGAGCGAAGTAGGACTGAAGACAATAAACGAAACAAACAAGAAACAGGAATAAGGACTTACAAGAAAACTATTACGATCCACTTCAATTGCTGGGTGACGTCGAACCATGATTGTTACAAAGTAGTGAACGCAGTCAGAAAATGGGAGGTCTGTGGGACTGAAGATGAGGTAATCCTTTTCTAGTTTTGTTCGAAACATTGGAAGTGTCACCATGGTAACCTCTTGGAAGCAAACAACATGAAACGGTTCACTGTGAGTGCAGAAAGAACAAGGGAAAACGTAACAACAACTGATATACCAATAAACAATGGATATATCACATGCTGAAACTAGTAAGTCAGATCTACTCAGTAACCTGGACAAGCAGATTTAACAGAAACATCTGTGTCTATCATCACCCCAACAAAAATAATGGTGTGTAGCTGACAGCATCACAACTGTTTACCATCGTGGCAGAAATCTAGATTCCGTTTTGACTCATTCGAGGAACTCGGATAAATGGGAAATTTTTGGATTACGAAGTAATAAATGTCAACCGATTATATCCCGTCGACCGCGATTTTAGCGCAACTGTTTGCCCGTAGTTCAGTGCAGTTGCGTGAGAACGACAATGAGCTTAATAAGAACATGTTATTCCTTTCACAAGAGGCAAATTAGATTAGAGGATTCTAAACCAGAAGGGTTTACCGGAAACGCAACTAGAAAAGGAAAACCAAATGCACCGTTATTTGGTGGAGAGCAATATTGAGCGTCGAACAAGCTCGTGCTCAGTGATTTTTAATCGCTATGACTACTGATAAATGTGATTGGGACAATAACTGCAGGGTGAGTCGAAAGTGGGCAAGGCACACACACACACACACACACATGACCCAGACCCACCGCTAGAACGAAAATGGGTGTAATTATTGATAAGTCATATGTAACGTGATGTATTAATTTCACCAGAAACACACCTGTGTGCCTTTCACAGCTGTTCTCCACGTTTTCTGTGAGACTGTTTGGGCATTTATTGGTTGGCGAACTGAACTAGAAATGATTACTTTTGAGCAGTACTGTACCATAATCGATATTGCTACCTTATCATGATCATCAGGTTTGCGTGCAACGATGACCTCGAGGACTATGCCGATTGGAGCGCAAAGTGCTTCTCCAGGGTCACTCGTATCGGACAGGCTGAGGACGAGTAACTAAACAAAAGCAACGGACCACTCTCAAGGGGCGTCGCGGGTTCTCCGCCTCGCAGCGAACTCTCCACATAAAGGCCACAGAAGCTTATAGACAGCAACGCAACGTTCACGAATGTGGCCCACCGCTAAATAACGCCACTGTCTCTTAGTCAGCTATCCTGAGTGGAGTAGGATACACTAGGACGCGTTGGACATCCTCGGCTGGCAGACCGCCACCCAAAAGGTGTAAAAAACCACTCGTTCTGTCACCGGCTCCCAACATACAAAACTTCCTGTTACTCGACAGGTAGCACCTGATTGTGCACGGGATAGAGTTGCTGCCTCGAACAAAAAGCGGAGTGACGCTGGGGACGCCGCTTCGTATTTAATTTCCAAAACTGTTCATGAGCAGTTCCTTTACACACATCGCTGAGGGGCAGATGCTATTCGGGACATCCATAAAGTCGGTCCATCCTCTCCCAGGAGCTAGCCGCATAACAGTAAAGGTAGATCCGAGTAGATAACCAGAGACTGACACTTGGGCGTACTGGGTTTCAAACAATCATCTGGATGGATCGAATACAGTGTAAATAAGGCAGACACCGCTGTTCAGTGTTCGTCAACCAAAGTTCGTAAGTTTTTGTTAAATGAATTTCGAATTTATTAATTTAATTACTCCATTGTATAGCTCTAAGTTGTTGGGGTTCACAATTTATTTTACGTCGCAAGTCATCTTCACGAATAGAAAACAGACTTGGAACTGTATTCATACTTATATAAGCATAGTTCTTCTTCTGCCTCGTGACCTTCGAGAATTCCGCTCATTACTTCGTTTTGGGATCATTTTCGCTCTACGCTTCCATCCATTCTGCCCTCAGCTGGATGTTATTGTGAGGTGCCAATCAAAATAAGGGCATAGAAGCGCGAGCCCGATGGTTGAATGAACTGAACTTAATTACGTCAGCTAGCATACTGTACACCTTGAAATCAGTGATCCTAATTTGTTATCGTTGCATAACTATGGGGCCTAACGCTACTTTACGCTCAACATGATGTCGGATACTAGTTTTTATTTGAAACTATGGGGAATCCACAAAGAACAAAAAAATATCAGATTCGGAATGAGCTTTAAAAACTGGAAATATGAATACCAAAACTCAAAGAATAATAATGCAACTCTGATTGATATTTTTAGCAAGCTGTGGATATTATTCTCCACGTATAGAAGCGATTTAGTTTTTTCGAACGCTTATTTATATCATTAACAGTCAGCAGGTTGGAGTAAGCTGTATAAAATATCTAAATTTTCTAAGAGTCAATAGTAATAATAATTTATTAAGCTGTGTTAAGAAACCAGTAGGCCGAAGCATTTTTGTGGGACGCGGGACGCCCAATGCCCTCAGTTGTTTCATTAAGGTTAGTACGAGGTAGGCTCGGGTACGAATTGAGGGCTGTTTCAGTTTATTTGAGAACTACTTCCTGTTCCAGATTACATCATCAATAAGACCTTCAGAAAACAGGGAAACTATCTACCAGCCTACTGTATTCCACAGATAACTGCTATGGCTTCTTCAAGAGGCTACGTAAATAATACACATCGGCTTCTGACTACACAATTTTATGGCGATGTGTACATAATGAAAGGAACATGAACGTCTCGTGATACGCTAATGAAGAAAGTCAATCAACCCGCAGGGTTTGGATGGAGGAAAAGGTGTCAGTCAATCTCTACACAACTTTATTCTCCATAGGATCCTCACAGCGTGATAAACTTCGGCACGCAGATCATAATAGAACCTTGGTGGCTGTGTAATCGAACTGAAGTAATAATGGGGCGTTTGGACTGATTGTGTTCTAAGATGTGCTGTTTGGATTCCAATAAACAACTATGATCGGTGATATCCAGTAAGTCAGCTAATTGTAAACCAAGAGCAAGCCACACGAAACGGCAGGGTGACATATGGTGAGATGTGCTAGATAAGCTGACCAACTTAGGCTGGCCGTAGTGAGATTCAAACTTATGTGAATATCTGTTCGTTCTACATCAACCACACAGCGGATTTGTCCCTTCCTAGTCAATGCACTCCACAAAAATGAACCAGACAGGTCTCTGTGTTGCACACAATTTGTATGCTACATGACGTGAAAACTGGAAAATAACACTAACAATAGCAGTTACTCAGATAAGAGCGCCGTCTTTCGGGTAAACTGATTGAGACGAGCTAAGGGAGGCATTTTAAAGAATAATAATGTATGAAAGATAAAAATCAACGAAACAATTACGGAACATCATAAGTACATTCAACCGAAAGTGGGTACAAGAAAGCATTAGAAAAATCAAGCGTGTTGTTGTTACTGAATCTACAGACAAAACCAACCTTTTGAGACGAGACACGATTTCATCAGTCCGTTGGACAATATTAGACGTATCCAAGCCGTCTACATTCCATGAGAGGACATTGAATACAGTACACTCGACAGCATTGGATTCCAGTGTTGTTGGGACATCTTCACTCGATGTCTCGGTCAAATCGATGTGATCAATTTGGACAGAACTGCAGTCAAGGCAAAGAGGGAGAAAAACACCCAGATCCACAAGTACCGAAAACTACAGTCACTGATTTTGTTACAAATTTTGACTGTGATACTATTTTTTTTGTTCCTAAACGCTTTTAGACTCATAAACAGAGTTGTCAGTTTTCCCCGATAGTACGAGGAGTGACTGTGGTTACTGAGGCAGTTGCTTCCATCCTGTCATGCGTAAACATGTAATCAAATAACCAAGCTGCTCAAGACAATCACAGATGACGAGTGTCAAGGGAAATCTAATCGAGACAACTCATGTATATTCGTGCAAACAACTTTTTCCATTGACACATATGAAGATGAATTTAATCGACCAGAGTTCCGTTGAGATGGGGTCAAATTTTGACTTTTAAACTGTCTTAATCAATTGTAGGATCTTAGAAGACAGCATACACTCACTTCATCTCGATCTTTGCACTTGCATATCAACATCTGCCATTTGATCGCAATACAAATATGTTTGCTCGCACAAGAGCATATAGATCCTCAACAGTTCCTTACCTCGCCCGTTTCCTTTCAACCCATTTACCATCATCATCGAGCTTCTTAACTCGTTCCGTTAAACACGTTTTATCCTAGTGCTGTTATTTATTGCTGATTTTTGCAGTGCAGTGGTTAAGCAGCAGCTGAATAAGCACCCTCGGGTGCATGAAGTATATACTTGATTTGACTCGTAAAATTGAAACTTTAGGTAGTAGTTTTTTTCATCACATGCTTGCGCATGGGTGCAGCGGAAGGGGTATATACATCCCATAGCCACGAAGACCCACCCTACTATTAGGTATAGGCAGCAACCAGATCCTGAGACTTGGAGTGGCGAGCAACCACATAAGGTCACAATGGGTCAGATGTGGTAACGATCCAGATGACAGTGGATTATTGTCTTCCAACAAAGTAACCGGTGACGGCGTGGATTCGAACATCCGACCCTCGATGAGATAATCAAACGCTCTAAACCACTCAACCATCACCGGCTGTTTATATGAGCTCTTCGAACTTGTTGCTCCCTTCATATCAAATCGATCAGTTTCACTGACTCCAATACCGATGCTGAACAACTGTTTGAGCGAATGGAATTACGAACGACAAGATAACGGAACGATAAGACGGGAAAGGATTTCCAAGTGGTGATCCGCCTTACCACCAATTAACCAATCGGAAGAAACATTACCCGATGCCAGCTTGAACCAATTAGCTTGTGGTACAGTGATTAGCAATATTGACTCTTGCATCCTATATAAACTGTCTATTTCCTGATAATAAAATAAAATGGCTCAAAGGCAAAAGAGCTTTCCTACTACAGTTCATAAACGGATCAGAACCATTATTATTATCTACCGCTTATTTAACATTTGCGAGCATTGCACGCGCGAGTATCAAGCCGGGGTTATACTTGGTCGAGATTGTTTGACCACATCCTAGAACAAAAGCACACCTTTCGAGACCACACTACATTTTTCATTGTTCTTAAAAGCTGTTCGACTCAGTCCGTGGCACAGTTATTGGGCGCTGCTACGTGTTGAAACATGCGCCAGGGAAATTAATTTCCAACATCAGATGTCTGTATATGAACAGCTGAAGTTAAGTTCAGGGTAATGACCATGTGCCAACCGAGTTCACCACCAGAGAAGCGGTGTACGTCAGGGGTATTCCATTCGCCTTCTCTGTTTGACTTCGTAACTGATATGGCCACGAAGTCTATCACTTTTCATGTGAGAATATCAGTATCTTACCGGTTGGAAAGGTGTCAGACTCCGGTTATGCGGACGACACAGCTCTACTAAGTGATCTAGTTAGGCTGTATGCTTTTCTCATCAGTCTGAATGTCTGCGTAACAATGCTCAGTGTGCGTCTGCACATTTCAAGTGGAAGATGCTGTTGCAAAACAAAGCTGAACAAACAACAAACCCTACAGTATTTGAGACCTCAAATCTGACATATAAATTCGATTGTCTAAGAAGCCGCATTTCACCGGGAGGTCAGATATTGGATTAAGTGTCTTCATGTATGCAGAAGGTACGTTTGATATTTACCAACCTCAGTCTCTTATCAAGAATCGAATGTACGCTGCAACAACCATGCCTGTAACATGACCCCTTTTGACAGAAGACAGGAAGACTGTTGGTATTCAAACACCGATATCCTCGTAGCATTGCTCGAATCTAGTGGGAACACGGTATCACCAACGTTGAAGTTGGGCACAGAGCAGTATGTACGCGAACCAAATCATCAGATGAAACACTACGGCTCACTAGATTATGGTGGTTGGTACACATATTGAACATGTTTCCGGAAAGGATTACTCGGTGCGCAGCGTTTGCTGAGGAGGGTAGCAGTTGGAAGATGCGTGAGGATGATCAGTCCACGACAAAAAGCCTGATTTGTTGATTTGGCTATGTTGGGTCTGTTAGGCTTTCGGGGTGGGATGGACGAGATCCACCAACTCAGCGGTTACATGCATGGCAGAATATGGTTGGGTGTCGCGACCAGTGGTGTTCTTCTATTCACAAATCTTCACTACTGATCCGATACTATTATTTTGGGTTCTCGTCTTTCTCTTTGCATACTGCTGGTTTTTCATATTTTCCATAGAGGTTCCCGCTGAGAGACAATAATCAAAGCCGCCGCACTCAGTGCATGGTTAATGGTTGTTCCAACTGAACTGAACAGTTAAATGCTTCCTTACCGATCACTGACTCGTTGTGCTTCGATTTATAGCATTTCCGACTAGATTACTTTAGGGGGAAACAACCAATACCAGATCATAGAAACTGGCAAGTTACAGAACTAAACTGAATAGTCTGTGCTGATATCTTTTCGTAACAAAGTGACAATGTTCTTAGCCCAAATTCTCTCCGTTTACTGATTTTACGCGTACTAACGAATAGGTATTAACTTTGCATATTGCCTCTCGCCTGCGTTTCGGCAATACTTTAACTCTCCGACTAGTAACTTTTTTGTTTTATGAAATCAGTAAACTATGAGTATCGGTTCGACAGACTGTGCCACACGAGGACAAAACCTCGTATGTCATCTGAAAGCCCATTTTTCTCCTGCCAGTCGATTATTTATAACAGCACCTTCCAACGACCCGATCCTCACGTGACGTTTTTCATGTTTGAGCTCTACAGTGGAGAATATCATTCTTTGTGCCTCTTTATTACTTTCTGGCAGCCCCTATTGTCACTTTCAGACCAATGCTGCCCTGTCGCGAAATTTAATCTAGCCTCTCCCAACATGATGACGAGCGCTCAGATTCTACAGCCCGGATAAACAAACTTTGACCCCGAAAGACCGCATTTACAACGAATTACGCACCTTGCCAATGGGCTCCGATGTTACTTCTGATGAGGCACTGTTTGGCTAGTTTTTAAGACCCAGCTTCCGCGCTCTGGCGAGTCTTTTGAGATGTAGAGTGCTTTAATTTCTTAACAAATGAATACCATGTTTCGAATTGGCTTGTGATGTAGCTTGCTTCTTCGCGTGTCCTTCGAGAAAAGAGATCTAAGACTATTGTTGGATTTATTCAACGGTCTATGCACATCACGCTGTGATGGCAACGGAGGAACGATTGCACTCATATATCGTTCAGATACAGGCAAACGACCAGTAATTTGCTTTAGTATAAAGATTCCTATCCTGGGTTTTATGCAAACTGGAGGACCAGCTTAGTTATTCGCACCAGCTAACGATTGTAGGGCATAGGAGCAACGGACGACAACATGATGTACGCCGACTAACTTACTCCGCGGAAATCAATAATCGCTTCTGTAGACGACGTGCACTAGCAGAAATGGCTCCGGTGACAGTTCTGTACTATTGAGAACAAAGTTACAGTCACATGATGATGTCAATCTAGTAGACCATAGATACTTAGCAAAAAGCAGTCATTCATGGACATGACAACCTGCATTGACCCAGATCAAAAAAAACCAATCGACCGTTTTTCTAACCTATTAAGTTTCGTTTATAGAACTCAGCGATGCCATCCTAGATGTACACAGGAAAAAGATCATTTTCAAGCAGTTAAGATCATTTTATTTCTAGCGTTTTAGGAGGGAGAAGTCCCTGTGCGCTAGAAACAGTCTTGAAGCAACAGAAACGCAGATATACAGACCAAAACAAACAATGTAAATCAAGACGATCATTAGAATAAGCCGTTTTCATAACCGCCATTCACTAAGATTAGTTTTCATGCTATGTATGCATTCCGGCTTGTTTTCCTGTGCATCAATCTTGCTGTGGCGGTTTGAGTCGCCTGATCAACGTCTTGATGCGATCTATCTTTCTGACTGCACGGATTCCGTTGCGATTCGACTATCTCGGGCTGCTCCAGATGTCACTTATCTCTTCTCTTCTCGTCGCTTCTATCTGGTTGATGCGATCGAACCCATAGCTGCCTCCTTCCGTCAGCGTAGCTGAAATAGTACGCCACTGAAGGCGGCACTTAACAATGTCAAACCACAAAGGCTCATAAACCCCACATTGATTTTCTATAAGTGTAAATCGTAGGGGATTAAGTTCTTACACAATGATTCATCATGCAGTGTGAACGTTCAACTCACAATTGAAAACCATAAAAGCGCTGCACAGCTGTTTCATCCTTGTTAGGAATCACCGGCAGTGCACATCTACCAAGTCCCCACTAGTACTCGAGCCCGTTTCTAATAACTATGGTTACCTGGTCACTGGACAATTCGGAAGTTAAGCTGACAACCCAGAATGGGTTCCAGAGTCGGGAATTCAGTTCACTGAGATGTCGAGACTTATCGTTGAGAACGATTGCATTTAGTTAACCGAGTTCAATGCCATACCACCGTTATTTCTGCAAGCTTAAATGTGTTAGATCTGTGGACCAATAGCTACAGAATGGCCTACAGCACCGTTGTGTCGAAGGCTATCGACTGTTACCTAGAGCGGTGATACAACAGTCATAGGAGCATATCGTCTAGCGGTGGCCAATTAGTTCCTATTCAAAGTGCCGTCTGGACTTCTGCAATCGAAAACAGAGTGAACTGAGGAGGGCGAAGGCCATTTTTCCGCTGATCCTATCAACGGTTTCAATACTCGATAAAATTGGATAAGTAAGTGAAACCGTTTCATGCCAGCAGGAGTCGTCGCTTAGACACTTTTGATTTCGAACAGAATCGAGGCGTTTGTTTCATAGAAACTTCTGATGGACAATCGCTGTTAGATAGTCAATGGTGGTGGGCATAAGAGCACCTCAGATAGATTACTTACGGTTCCTCCGTTCTATGTTCTGCGAAGAAATCAGCCAGTGCTCTCTGAAACAAGAAAGGAAAAGGTGAGCAACTCGGAAATTCAAACGAAAGAACTTCATTTTGTTTACTATTACAAGTATTGTGGATTATTACAACATGAAGTAGAAATAACGACTCTTGAGTAAACGGAAAAAGCCTTTGATTAACATCAGAAAACAAGGCGTAAGCGAACATATGTTTTCGGTGATTTCATTCTCAAGCCAATTACAATCACATTTATATGAAACAAATTCAGGGAAGGAAAACGACACATTTAATCAGTTAGTCAGTCAATCGATTGGTTAGCCGACTAATCGATAGATGAACAGGGGACAGGGTAAAATCACGTGTCGTCGTCAGAGGCCTGGATCGGCATCACATTCGAGCACGACGTCATCGACCTTCGGCCACGGAAGTTCAAGTGCTTGGACCAGCTTCTTTTGTGAACACAGCTTGGGCCGCAGTAGCCGGATGCTGATTGCCTCAGCCGTCGCTAGTATCCTATATCTGACTGATTTTAACTCATTCGGTTGAACCCTGTATAGGACACTGAATGATGTAGCCGGATAAGCCTTGCGGCCTGTGTCTAACAGATGAGCGAGAATGGAGCTCGATACAGCCCCTCTTTCTCCATGTTGAAGCCCGAGCTACACGTATTTGCTCGGATGATACACTAGAAGCTGAGGTGAGAATGATTCGTCGGATCCTGTCGGAAAACGGCTACCCCGACAGATTCATTGAACGTAATATGAAATACCGAACAGAGCCAGAAAGGATATCCCACGTGGAAAAGAAAACCCTGTTCCTCAAACTCCCTTTCAAGGGGGATGCGGCTGCCGAGAAAATAAGCCGGGTTTTATCTGCTACATGTAAAGCCACTTTCAACGCTGTCAAGCTCAGGTGCTTATTCTCGGCATCGACCATCATAAAATGCGAGAACAAGGATAAGTTGCCTTTGTTCACCTCTTCAATGATTATTTATCAATTCAAGTGCACCCGTGGTGCCAGTAAACGTATTAAAGAGCATCAACCACGTTGGCTTTTTCGAATGTCCTCAGACAGACCTCCCAAGATGCATTGATCGGAAAACGGGGCACAGGGTCGACGAGGTCAACCTATGATGTGACAAATAAATAAGAAAGCCTCAACCAGTGGGCTTGGTCGTGTAGAGTCGCCTGAGCTTCCGGTTCGAATTCACGATATGTCTGTTGCATGTCTGCAGTGTCAAGCAAAATGAACAAGCGTTACGAGCAGTGGCACAGTTGTATTCGAATTTTGTCAACATTCACTAGAGTTTTTAAGTGTGCCTGCCACGGATTGATCAAGTACCCGCCGGTTTGGCGTTTCAGACTACGTCGTACCGAGAGGAGGCTTTTTGTGAGCATCGCCGTGGATTTTTTATTATTATTTATCTTCAGCACATCAATCTGCCATTTCACATAGTTTACACCAGTTTCTACCAAGGAAAATTACTTAAAACGGACATTAGTATTCACCGAGGGGAGGGGCAATAAATCCAGGAAAATCGGGTGACAAAATAACTGTCAGTTGGGGATGAGTGCGCGGTGTGGCGGTTATCTAACATCCAGAAACGTCTTCCGGTTTCAGTGAAAGCAACCCTAAAACATTTTCCCTTCTGAGTTTCCGTCTCCTATTAAAAACTGAGCAAAAAAATAAAGAGCTAACTGTGCGAAAACCGTAGGTTGAAAAGATAAATGACAGCATCCGGCGATCGAGGGGTTGGACTAAAGCAGCATCACCAGACCAAATTCCGTGTAGTCTCGAAAAGACTGGGAAGATGATTTTACTGGGACCGTCACCTTAGAACCACGAATACACAGTTACCCGACAGTCTTGTTCAGTGAAACTGACTGATTTAATTTTACCAATACTGCAGTACCGTATGGTAGAATGATTAAAAGATATCCAGTGAAAGGAATACATGACTTTGATTTCATGCTAACTGTTGTCACAACGTCATAATTCAATTGACTCCACGTTGTCAGTGACAGTGGATTCCTTTGATGGACTCCGAGTGTGTTTACAAGCAATCGAACGTGTAACGGGTACACGTATCACGCACGAATGTAGTTTATTAGACGGATAATTTTAAATACAAATACAAAATGTAACAGACAGAACGAACCTCAAATACATAGTACTTAATTTCACTAAAAACATCTTTTCATCAATGCTCTTAAAACCGTGTCTTAACTGCTGCATCCTACCCTCATATGATAACTGTTCCGTTGTAGTTACTTAGGATTGGGCAGTATTAGTACCGGAAATTGTTCACAAGTGCCTACTTTAACTTTTTTTCTGCTCAGCTTACGCAAGTTGCCATGTCTCACGTTCTCTATGCAGCTAGCAGGTGAGTCAGCTATCGGATCCCACGCACTGTGTGCGTGCATGCACGTCGTGCCTCAGTAAACAGAGATCACTTGTCGCACAAATACGGATTGAGATGCTTGTTCTCATTGGCTGAGTTCGGTGGACCCGAGTCCGAAATGCTGTCCCAACCGGTTGCCGCACCAAACACAGAGAAATATGAAATTAAAAATACGTGACATGCAAACATACCTGCCTTCCATCTGTGGTTTCAAAAAGCTGATACTTGCGAATTCCTACGAAACAGCTATCTCCCAACACACAAGCACAGCTTCTGGCCCATTCTTCTCGATTTTCGAAATGACGATCTATGTCATCCAAGGCACTTATCACATCCTTCTGTACCGCAGACTGTAGTTGTTGCACACACCGAACGCTCACATTCAATTGCAAGGACCACTGCAACTTCGGTGCACTCGGAAGTTAGTTTGACGTACCGTGCGGGGGTCTTCTCGAGGCCTGCTCCGAGACTGTTGTCTTAACGACAATGATTGGGATCGTTCAAAAGACTACCAATAACTAATGTCGACCAGGAAATTTTCTCGGAAATCTGGCGTATGCTTGTCCCAAGAAATCTTTCTTGTTTCGGCTCTTCCCCATAACCATGACAATACCAATAATTAAAACGCGCTTATTCACTTTCCTCCCAAATACTCATTCGCAATTAAGTCACGTTTTATTCGTTTCCATTCAACAGTGTTGTTTGAACCGCAACACTGACTGTATTCACCACTTTCTCCCATGCTCCTCTCATCTTACCGCATTTTTGATCGAAGTTAAAATAGGCCCCTCGTCAGACACCGCCGCCTTTCATTTTTACCCATATTCCAACTAACCTTCTCCCTCAGGACTGTCAGAAAATGGGACAGTATTACATTTTCTGCTTTTTAAATAACCCACAATCGTTTTCTCTTTAAAAGTGGAATCAATAAACTGAATTCTTCGTGACTGCTAACCTAACTCTTCCTGTTATGATGTCTTCAGACCAACAGGTTCAGCTTTCTAATATAATTGAAGGTGGATGATTAGAAAACGCGTTCAAGTGCCGTAGATGCGCACATGGTAACCAAAGAGGCTCTCTGTTCTACCAGAGAAAGCCTACAACGAAGACACCGAGACCAGGAGTGGAAAAGTTCATAGGGTCTCAGTGGCAACGAACTATGAATTTTGGCTCACCACCAAAGTGCTCAGCGACCTGGTATCGGGTGTTTTCCTGAGTAATTTAAACTTTGTCTGGTTAGTCTAAGGTAATGTTTCTTAAACCAAAACACTTACTTCCAAATCCCAATCCCTGTCTTGCAAAAAAGCCATCGCGAGCGCATTATTGGTTGATGTGATCTCCGCGAACTGAGAACACAAACTGAGATATTCGTGATCCCGTGTGGTGTCTGACAGCGGTGGGGTCGGTGAATGTTTTCTTTTGGGCATACTGAGCTAGGCTATAATGCAGAGAACGTCATTTCACGTTAAACAACGGCATGAAAGGGCTGTGTTGCAATAAAAAAATCAAACTTAAAGAAAAATGTAAGGAACAATTTTGTTAAGTATTTTGAGCAATACTACTGGTACAGAAAGTGAACAGAAATTCTGGGCAAAACGAAAGAAGTACGACTGTCATTCAAAGGAAAGGGTGAAATTAAGTGAATTGCTAAGTAACTAGTGGGTATGCCCTTATTGGGTTGTATTCCATCATTCAGTTACTGAGTACGGTCAAAGAAATCGCCGGGGATAAAGGATGCATAAAAAAGAGAAGGAAAGAAAAATAGTGACCAGTCTTAAAATCATCTCGAGCAGATATCGTGAGAAAGTTTTTCTCACTGGACGATCGAACCTTCGAATTCAATATTTATTGATCACAAAACTGAGTGTAAGAAAATGAGGAGAGATCACCGGAAAAACGGCAAAATTTCGCATGGATTTGTGTAGTGAAGATGTGAGAGTCATCGTGATGACCGATGAGGAATATGAATTGTATACATGATTAGTTCTATCAGCACACCCCTACTTGTGTGAAGAAATGTCTTCACATATCGTAGGCGGACAGCCAATTTGCATTAGCAGTCAACACTGATGCGGCACCAAGCCCAGGGCTTGATACAACGGAATCGCGAGTGACAAGACAACCGATCGCTGGAGTGAATCGATAAATGAGAGATGAGTCTCGTCAGCGTTGTTCAATCCTCAAGGTGTGGTCACCCACACCAGTCAGACTAATGCATTTTGCGCGACGGGTGGGCGAATGTTAGAGAAACCTATATATTCTTTGTTTTGTGCTAATAAACAAAGCATGATTCTGAAGCCGATCTGGGCTCTTACCAGAGCAAGTGGGATGGAACAAAACAACTTGTGTAGGCACTAGTCTCAGAAACTGATCACCAATCGGATTTTTGAGCATCGAGTCACAAGTGATAGGCGATTTGCCAGTCAGTATATGGCGTATGGGAAAAAGCTAATTGAGGTTGCTGAATTTTTCATTTCCAGTGCACATGAAATAACTATAATGACCCACTGATTTACAAAAGTCCTTGTTATATCACGGTCTATTTATCGCGGTTTATTTTGTAAAAATAACTTATTCTGTGTCGCGGGATTATGCGGAATACAAGTATTTACTTGATATTTTTTTTCATTTGTTTTGGCCTAAAAAATTCAGCATAATATGCGAGGACCAATTCCGGCATTTAAAATTAAATCCAAGTAAAATACAGTATGTATTCCGGCAGCGAATGAATACCGTATGATGCACATCGAAAATGCAGTGCGCCACTACCGCTTGCACGAATTTTCCAGCGTGAGATTGTACACGGAACACTATTGGCTGATGAAGCAAAAGGCTACCAACCGGAGCAGTGTGTACCGTATCCTGGGTGCTGACTGGCTGTGACCGCGATATCGGTTTGTTTGCTCTCCCGAACTATGCCCCTACTTTCACATTTCTTCTCGCCACTTGATTTCGACGACTGATCGCTACGCGAAGTGTTGTTCTGCAGTGTTTTTGTGAAATTTCCATGATAGTTTAAGTTTACTTCAAGCTCTACGATACCACCCAAACGTTCCGCACTTGATAGAGATGACTTTGAACGATTTTTCATCCTCTTCATGTTTGTGCACTGCTTTCATCTCATCGCGATCAGTACTGCACAAGTACATACTTCATGACTTTTATCATTCAAGTCGCAGCACACTTACGTGGTGAGTACCCAAAGATAATTTAACGTCAAAATTACGTAGGTTTACCGTGCATACAGTGTTTAGGAGCACATGAAGTGGTTATCAGTGTGGAAGGTTTATGGGAGAGTGGGAAGGGTTTATGAAGCCCAAAAATATATATAAATAATAAACCGACGATAACGCCATCAGTTCACGTATTTATCCCGTCGCTGAGGTCTCTGGAACGTACCTCCTCCGATAGGTGGTGGATCCCCGTATTTCTGACCAATCTTGCCTTGGTACGGGAAAATGTGGATTGTAACACTGTGAGCGAACGACAAAGCTGTTCACAGTCGGGACAAAATGTGACATTGTTCAAGCAAAAAGAAAACTCGCTTAGTTGTATTTACAGTTTGCAACAAGCCGTTCATACGAGTCGTTTAATCCATTCGTTTCAGGACGTTCATTCAGTTTGGCTTTGAAATTGTTTTTATTTTGCTAACTACATTTACGAGCTTCTAACGACGAATTTCAAAAACCAAACTCAATGGTTCGCGCGTCGAAACACTGTAATCTATTTGGTAATACAATCGTGGTTATTTGTTGGGAAAAACCGACACCGACTGAATTCTACGATGAGGAGCCGAACCACGATACTCCTTCATATATAGTTCCGATTCATGACGTTTTTCACGATGAGCGCAAACAAAGGTGATACAGGAACCACTTTCTGAAAGACAGAACTATATATCATGAATTCCAAACAGATCCAGGACACCACAAATTTGTTAGACCCTAACAATTACCAAATCCGTGTGAAAATGGGGAAAGTGGTCAGATTGTCAGACTTACGCTAGCATTTAAGGGTATTTTCGTGAATGAATAGTGTTAGTTTCGGCTTTATCACACAATAAATTCTTATCATAACCCACTTGGAAATGACAAAAATTGAAGCAAAAAAGTGCAAACAGACTATGAAAAAGAAGATGGGGGTGACTGCAAATGCATCATTGGACGCCCTACCCAAACTTGTCACCAACAGATCAGTAGCGGTGACATTTCTCTCGCAAACCATCGGTTTCCTCATGCGGATAGGTATGACACGCGTCAACATTAAAGGACAAACTCGATGGCCCTCATCCTAGAGGCAACACAGTGAAATGATCCAAATACTTCCCGAATCACTGAGTGGCTCGGCAAAGAATGAGACGAATTGAAACGACTGTTTAATTATGAAGATTGAGGACACTTCACCATGCTGTAGCCTGGTGACTTGCGCGACTGTAAGAGCTACACAGAATGGACTCTCTAAACCGTAGACACAATAGTGTCTGGTAGAGCAATGGATAGAAGTCATATGAATTTCAGCCTGATTGAATTAGTTCATCATCATCATCGTACAGTAGGGCAAGCCCCACTGACCACTGCCTTTCGCACCATGTTACACGCTGAACTAGAAAGTATCAATATACAAGACGGACAGGGACTGAACCTACATGGGCGGGAAAACGAAAGAATGCCCTAGTAGCCAACACACGGAATTCACAGTCTAACTGTACAAACGCACATCGGTCAATCATTCTAATTCGATAGAAAACGACAACACGATCGCTACTGTTCACGGTTCGCTGCCATACCCCTCAGTGTCTCCAGCCAACTGGTTGACGGATCTTTTGGACCCCAACCACGAAGACGTGAAGCACCTACTTTTCTTAAGTTCGCTGTACATTTCCTCATTCCCTGCTGCCACATCATCTGTTGACCTCCATGTGGTCTCCTCCACTCCCTGGGAGGAACGGAGAATAGGACACGGTACGGTAGACGTGTGTTTGACATACGTAACACATGCCCCAACCAACGAAGTCCACTAAGTTGGACACGCTGTGACAAAACGTTCTCCGAATTAGCACCCAATGCTCCATTTCTCACCTCAGCATTGCCTACTAGGCTACTCCACCCGATCTTAGCGATACTACGTGAACATCGGTGGTCGAAAACCTCAAGACGACGAATATCTTCAGCATGCAGACTCCAAGTTTCGCAACCATACAACAAAACTGAACGCATTACGGCACAGTATACACGACCTTCAACTTCAGTGAAATATCAGGTCGACGCCACAAGTGCTTCAGTCCAGCGTACGCCACTCGAGCCTTGGACATACGCGTGCCCACCTCTACTAATGTGCTCTCATCCGTCGTCACGCTGCTGCCGAGGTAGGTGAAGTGGTCGACAACTGACAGCACCTCCCCATCGAGCATCAACCTCGGAATCGTTGACGTCCAGTATTGTAACATCACCTTGCACTTTGAAGGTGCAAAGTGCATGCCAAATGCAGCTACAGCTCTTGAGAGTCTACCTAGTGCACGTTGAGCATGTTCCGTGGATCCGAACAAGCAGACAACGTCGTCCGCGTAATCAAGGTCACACAGCTTTCCACTATTTCCTAGTTCAACGCCTACATCCTAAAGATTTTGCAGCGCACTCTCCATTTTTTCGTCCACGACGAAGTTCAACAGGAATGGAGACAAAGGACATCCCTGCTGAACACCATTGGCCGTTTCGAAGTGACCGGATAGTTCACCGTAAACTCTAACGCGGCCAGAAGTATAGAAGAATACAATGATCTCAGTAGGTTCACGAACTTCTGGGGCATACCTTTTCGATGAAGACTTCTGAAAAGCGCTGCTCGATCAACTGAATCGGAAGAGCCTTTCAAGTCTAAGAAAATCTTTATTGTCGGTCGGCGGTGTGTGTGACGCGTTTCAAGTAGTCGGCGAAGAGTAAAATTCTCGTCCATGCATCCTCGACCTGGGCGGAATCCAGCCTGTTGTTCGCGGGCATTCCTCTTGCGAGCGGGTGCAAGACGGCGCAGTAGGATTGAGGCAAACATTTTTGTGACTATCGAAATTAGGCTGACCCTACGATGATTACTACAATCATTGCGTATTCCTTCTTGAAGATGGGAGGAATCAACGAATCATTCCACATTAACGGAATACGCTCCTTTTTTCAAATGTCACGGAGCAAAACGGTAATTGATTTTATCAAAACATTTCCACCCAGTTTGAAAGAACTGGGGATGTTCGTCGGGTCCTGCCGCTTTCTCTCGCTTTAGTGATCGAATGCATGACTCTACTTCTACTTCCGAAGGGGGCTCAAGGAGTCACAGTTGTTGACACGGGAGTACCCACACTAGCGTGCCGCCAGCTTAACTGTTCCTTAAAGTATTCGGCCCAACGGTCAAGCCTTTGATGTTGCCTATCGATGGGTTCTCCATTTCTATTGCAAATAGTTTCACTGACCTGGGTGCGCCGTCCACCGGTGTCACGAATAAATTTGAACAGTTTTTGACTGTTACCTGAAGCAGCTGTTATCTCCATTTCTTCGGCTACCTTGACCCACCAATTTTCGCGATCCTTCTGAAGGCTGTTTGTAACCTGCTTTTGTAGATGTCTTCGTATCTTATTCATCTGCTAACAGTTCGGCAGCTGACGCTTTTGCTCCATCATACTCAACGACTCCTGTGAAATCCAATGCCTTTGATAAACGTCGGATCTAGGACCACAGGTAAAACCTGCTGCAACATGCATCGCCTGTTTGATATGGGTCCAGTGCTCATCTACATTACTGTTCGTCGTAGATCCTAGCTCATGTGCTAACCTCTGCTCATAACGGATGCGTACTTCTAAATCACACAAACGTTGCACGGCTAACTGGGTTTGTGGTTTGCGGTTTGCGACGATCACCATGGAGCTGGGGCGAAAACCGTATTAAGACTAATGCATGGCCCGACTCTTCATACGTGGACCAGTGAGATCTACAGTTCTGAACAGATCTGCGCCACCGGTAGCTTACTGCGATATGATCAATCTGACTCAAAGTACATGTAGGGTCAGAGCGCCATGTAGCTGTAACAGAAATTGGTGCTAGACAAGAAAAATCGATTGTCTGCACAAAACTGGAGAAGCCTATCCCTGTTATCCGTGCGTTGAGTGCGTAAGGCACAACGCCCACCTAAACAAGCTTCTGACACACTAAGTTCGCCAACTTGTGCATTAAAATCACCTGCTAGCACTACAATGTAAGAACCTTTGCTCCTGTGAACGAGGGTGACGAGTTCACCGAACTCATCTTTCTGCGTGCCAGAGCTGCAGTCCGTTGGGGCTTACGCCGAGATAACAAACAAACTGCGCTTAACACAATTATCCTTTCGAACGCCGACTGACCCTTGGAGTCTCACAGCACATAAACGACTGGTAACAGGGATCCAGTCTTAAAGGGCAGCTTCAGCCTTGTTAGTCAAGACTATTCCCACACCACGTTGACCCACAGCTCTTGCTGCTTCGTCTCCCGAAGTGCACAGAAAATACCTCGTTGAGATAACAACAGCAGTTAGTTGAATTACACTGCTCGAATCCTGGATACGTGTTTCACTTAAGCAGTAGACATCATTCTTCAGAGAATCTATTGTGAGCGCTAGGCATGCCTTCTGACCGGCCTGCATGAGTGTACGCACGTTGAAGGAGCCGAGGTTCAGAGTCTGACCAGGCTTGAGAAAATGTGAGTTACCAGATAGAGGATTATTCCCGACACTAGTTGACAGTGAATCGTAGCGAGTATTGACCATGTTATCAGTGGGAGCATCATGGGTGGATAGAGAGGGCAAAGAGACGTGGTTGGGGACAGAATATAAAGGTTGAATAAAAGAGAGGGAACTCTGAGCAGTAGACCACTTATCACTACCCACCCTGCTCGATGCAATGGGCAGCGCGGTCCTGATTATCCTGCGCGACGACCGATGCAGTATGGAATTCTTTGTATTCGTGCAGTTCATGGAAGATGTCGGACGGGTTCTGCTAGGGTGTCCAGCCACAAAGCAAGAGAAGAACTGGGGGTCCTCATCGAAAGCCTTTAACTCTAACGAGAACCTATCCGCAAGGCAGCGGGGTGGCTGAGTGGAAACCCATTTGCTTGGATCAATTACTCTTCCACTGCTTTTACCGACTGAGTTGGCAGCTCAGATCGGCCCTCAACCTGGAGGACCAGGAGACTAGACTTCGTCTGGCCTCTCCCATGGACCTGTCAAACATGACTGATTCTCCGGCTTAAGGAAGCCCTCGTGTGTAGCTGTTTGTGTCCTAAAGGTGCGCAAGCCATCGCACCACGTCAATGTGCCGTCTCATCGAGAACTTTGCTTGGTCAACCAAATTACGCTCCTCGATTGAAGTCTATGAGACCCACTTACTCGATGGTCAGGAAATGAGACTGTATGCCATTGCTACTGGCGTTCTTGAACTTACCATGCTTCACTTATCTTCTACTAATTGCATATCACTAATCTCCGAATTTTCGACTGTTGACAACGATCAGAATCTCTGAACCCACCCGACGTGACCACTGATTGTCCAAGTTGAGTATCTTTGGTACGTGCTAATAAGTACATTTTTCCAACAGACTTCTATAAGTTTTGAGGTCTCAACTTGGGTACTGTGTTGATACTGTATCACCAAGATTTGCGGTCTCTTAAGCTAACCGTGGTAAACTGGGAAATTTGAACGATTCATTCTCCCCATCCATAGCGTCAGTATCGTTTTACCTATGAAAAGGCTTGTAACACGAGGAAATTTCTTTCCGGTGTATCACTTCAGGCTTTTACATATATAGTATTGGGTAAAGGAGAGTTCATGTGCAGCTATAGATAGCAATGAGTGAATAAGTATGCAACAATTTCCGCAACTTGACAACATGTCCGTTGTGTGATTGACAATAAGTGTGAAATTTGTAACCAAAGGGCGTGAAAAAGAGGTGCGGGGTTGGGGAGAATTTCTACACGGGAACCATAAGAGAATCATTTGTTACGGCCACGGCAACAACAACCGTTGCACGAGGTTGCGTTGGTTACTTCATTCCGGCTTCAATAGTCGAGTTGCTATGGCTTCTGACGCCATCAGCAACAGCCTGTGCAATCCTTTCGCGCGAACTCTGGGAGTGGTCAGGACTGGTCTGAAAGCTGTTGCTGTGTTGATTTGATGTCCGCTGTCCATCAGATGTTGCAGGACTGCGCTATTGATAGTCGGAACTTTTTTTGCGTAAAGAAGACGGGACATCCCATCGTATGTCCAGTATACTGTGCACTACAAGAGCACGTAAACTGATATAGAATAAAAGATTGAGACTGACGAGACAACCTGTCCTTGGAACAATGAAAGGCTTGGTATTTGTTAAGATTCGGACTCGTGCAGCTGGGAAGGGCCTCCTGAGGGCCTTAGATATGCGTAGCTCTAGTATTTATGAGGTTTTGCCACCCTTGAACGGGGCAGTTAGGAAGGAATCCTTCTTATTGGCCATTTGCACTTTCATTTTCTGTCTCCTCTCTACCATATGTTGACGAATAAGCGGCTCTGGACAGCCGTTTTTTTATTAATGTCACATGTGTTTAAGTTCTTGGGCAATCGTGTCAGGAATATAGAGATTTCTCGCTCTGAAGATCAAACAGCTCACTAGATTTCTTTTGTGTATCGTGGGGGGACAAAACTTAGGAAATGTGTGTATTGCCACGTGCATTTCTTATACACCTTTTTCTATGTTTCCGTTGTTCATTCTACGTAATCCCACATCAAGGAAAGCGAGGAAATTGTTCGTCCGACCGCATTTACGGTAGAGATAGAGAGGAACAATTTCCTCGCTGTTCTGGACGTGGGATTACGTAGAATGGAATTTTCACGTGGCTTGAAATCAATTGGAGCAGAACACTTGTTTTGTGTAACTAAATGTGTTGCAAGCTAGAACTGGAAAAAGCGATGCAGTGGTCAGGTTACTTTGGCGTTTAGGAATGACGAAACAAACATCGGCACTGGTTTCGATTCGTGCTTCCCGTCTTCCTGGATGGAGCCCAAGTGATGAGGATTGTCGTTGATTAGAGATTCTGAGAGACACTACTCAGAATGGAAGTCAGTGTTGGAAAGTCTGTACTGTCTGTCTAATAAACTCTCGTGTCCCATAAGTACAAAAATGTCAGATGAACAAAATCCATACGTAAAGTTGCGGTGTGTTTTCAGTTCAGATCGGTAGATTCAGCATTTTCATATCTACTCAACTTCATCAATGTTCGTACACAAACCGATATGAAGGAACTCCCAGATTTCCGGTTGTAGCGATTGGTTATGGCGAAAGTCTGAAAAACGTAAACGGTTAATGGGATATACACATTATATGTGGTCGGTTCTTAGAAACTGTGAATCCATTTAGCTCTGTCTTTCTCTCAAATTCTGCCGGGTTTTCTTGGATTTCTTCTGTAGCATGGATCCCATTGTTCGGTCATTTATAGGCCACAAAATTACTTGACGTGGATTACGTACTCGGTGTTCTTATAGAATAAACAAAGTCCATATGCTACTTCGGGGTGAATGGGGTGTCTGAGACGGGTCGTACCTCTGAGGTTGTTGACTGTTGTGTCCCTTGGGACATCCTCCATCTCCTCATGTCTCCATTATTCACCCAGCTATAACCGGTGGCTCCACGAAGCTAAAGCATGCAATAGCGGCCACACCCCGGCAAACCGCTCGACAGGCGGGCTAAATCAGGTTGAGGCTAACCAAGGTCTAAAAACCTCGGCGACCTGGTGTTCGGCATGCGATGACAGATACACCTGAGTGGGGGGAGACGAGATCTACCGATCCAACGGCTACAAAGGGAAAACTGTCTAACCTACTCGACTCAGTATTCCGGAAGGGGAGAATGAGCTGCACAACAGACCCCCGGCTCATCTGGAACAACCCTGCTGCCTTGCAGTCTGCACTTAGGTGGGCGAAGGCTAGAGGTGCATCCTCGAATAAAAGGCCAGATGAGGTACCGTCAACTTACTTCCTACTCCGGACTGGGCGATCGAGCAGTACAACAGTCCCGATCGGTGCTGGGGACACCGCGTCGTACCATATTCCCGTGAATCCCTAGGAATAGTTTTGTGAACATGCACTCTGATCATGCTACGGTGTCCCCGGCAAGCGACGCGCCTCGTGCTCCAGCGGTCGAGGTGTCAAAACAACGAGCTGGAATACTCAACTGTAGGAAGCGGGCTCACACAGCTTGTTGGAATGTACTGACACTGTTAGACGTGGGTAGCCAAAACCTCACAATGAGGCACTAAACAACTACAACATCGACACAGCTTGTCTCTCAGAAATCCGCATACTTAAGTCCGGCACTCGGTGCATAAAAGTTCAAGAAGAGGCAAATTACTGGGTTTATCATAGCGGCCCAACAGACAACTCCTGGCGCCATGACGTCACATTCACTTCTAACAATAAAGCCAACTGCGTAATGATCGCTTGGGAGCCGATTTTAGCAAGACTTGCTTTGGCACGTTTCAAAGGTTCCCCACAGAACTTGACGGTGATTGCGATCTGTGCTCCAACCAACGCGGTGGACAGCGAGACAAAAGGTGAATTCTAGGGTAGCCCGCAAGAGATATCAATCGGGTCCAGAGAAGTGACATTCTGTTCATTGCTGGAGACTAGAAGGCCCGCACAGGTCCGTCGGACTCGTCGACGTGTTACCTCCTGGGAAAGTTTGACCTTTGTCAACGCTGTGAGAATGGTGACCGCCTGGTCAGTTTGGCCGACTCTAACAGAATGGTCGTTTGCAGCACACGTTTCCTAAAAAGCACTTACTGGCATGGTACTCCAACGACGGTTACACTTAGCATGAATTCGACCATATCCTTGCGAGGTCTCGTTGGTCGTCGTCTACAGAAGACTGTCGAGCGTACCGCGGCACAGTGACGGGAAACGCAAACGACACTGACCACATTCTTGTTCGTGCACGCTTCAGAATCCATCGGTTCGCACGACCTAAAGCCTCCCCACCAAACCCGCATAAACGTTGCAATCCTGGAAATGCCACGGAAGTGCCAAGCGCTGGTAAGCGCCACCCGATTGTCCATAGTAACCAACGTATCACCGGATTCAACTCCAGTAGAAGAACAGTGGATGGTAGGCAAATCGACGGTTAGAGAAGCTGCTTTAAAAGAACTAGGGAAAACTGACAGGCGTCTGAAAGACTGGGTCCCTGAGGGAACACTTCAACTGTGGGCTAAAACACACGAAGTCCGGATATCGGGAAGTTGCGAACACTGCCGATTGCAACGCGAGGCCTCGCGCTCCTCTAAGGTTGATCGTACGCGGTACTGGATAGAAGCAGCTGAAAAAATGGAGATTGCAGCAGGGATCGGTGACTTCGGCAAGCTATTCCGCCTCATCCGCAACACGTCGGGTTGGCGCTGCAAGCAAGGGTTGCTTTTACGCGACACAGCCGGTCTGGTCATATCTGAGCAGAAAAGAAAAGCAGAGCAATGGGTAGAACACTCCGATCGATTGCTCAACGGACCTTCAATTCACACGACGGCCCTTCAAACCCCAGTTCTTGCAGAGCCATATGACTTCATTTGCGATTCGTCGAGCACGACTGAAATCGCTACAGTCATCAATCAGCTGAAGACCAAAAAAGCTGCTGGGGAAGGTGGCATTCCACCTGTCATCATTGATCAATAGACTACACTCTCTATTTGGCTCCATATGTCGGGAAGAAGTCTTTCCGACTGATTGGGGCACGTCCGTTCTGCTGCTTATCCCAAAGACGGGATAAATCAATGTGCGACAACTATAAAGGGATCAGCCTGATCGACATGGCTTAAACGATTTTTTACGTGCTTTTGCTCAACCGCTTCTCAGCTGCGAGAGACCGCCACACCCGACCAAACCAAGAGGGTTTACGCTGTGGTGGAGGCTGCGTGGACCAAATTTGCACACTACATCGAACACTGGGGCGCCGCTACAGGTTCCAACAGCCAACAGTAGCCTGTTTTATCGGTTTTCGGGTCGCTTTCGATTGAGTTAACCGTGTCTCTGGACAATGATGGAATCCTACGGGATGCCCGCTAAACTCGCAAGGCTCCTGAGAGGATACTATTCGTCCACTGGGTGCCGGTTTGTATGTATGGAGTCATCTGAGTTCACACTCACTACGGGCGTCCGACAGGGCTGCCTTCTTTCACCAGTGCTGTTCAACTGCGTGATTGACTGGACAATGAGAAAGGCACTGAGTGACTATCCCGGTACCAACTGATTCAAGGAATGTACATCTCGCCAATGACATTGTTGTGCTAGCGGAGTCTCTCGCCAGGCTCCAATCAGTCCTTGACCGAGTTGATTTCTTCCCAAATTCCATCGGGCTAGAAATAAACACTACGAAAATCAAAAGTATGTCAACTTGCCCGGGACCAACAGCTCAACAGCTGTCCATCAATGCCCAACTGATCGAATGCGTTCCATTATTCAAGTATCTAGGTTCTACACTGCTTCCGAACGGTCAGATGAAGGATGAAGTAATACTCCGGATAGACAACGCCACGAAAGCATTTCTCCAGCTACGACGGACTTTGTGGACCCGCAGTGAGATCAGCCTTCGGACTAAGGTGCGTATCTGCCGTGCCGCTATACGTGCCTTTCTCATCTTCGGCTGTGAAATCTGGCTATTGCGAGCCAAGGATACCAGAAAGTTGGATGTGTTGGATCACATATTCCTGTGACTTATTTCGAAGACCAATTGGCACGACAGCGTATCCAGCGAAGAAGTTAGGAAACGGTGCTGCGAAATCGACCAACTCTCCTACTTCCTCCAGCGTCGTCGACTGCGGTGACTAGGTCATATCTTACGGCGTCCTGATACGGAACTAACCCAACAATCACTTTGTCCTGAACCCTGCACGGATGGCGCTGTCCTCTTGGTGGCCAATTCAAAACTGGCATCAACACTGTCGAGAAGGATGTAGAGCGCCTAGGCTTACGGTCAGTGTTTGGTGTCAGCCAATAAGAGAAAAACTGGATCGCGATCCGCACCGAACTCGCTTCCAACCGCAGCGCATGGCCAGCCATGATGCGTGATATTCATGGAGCCGATTCATCCTCTAGTATGAGATAGTCGCATAAAAGTATAAAGTAAAGTATACACTACTTTGAATTGGTCTGCGATAAGTTTTTCCGTGGTTCACTGCCTTAAAATCAAGGTTGTTGTCAATTCCTGGTCGGGCGCTGGTGTCTTGTATCGATATCGTTCTCCTCTTTCCATTGTATATTTGCGAAGAATGGCAGTAACATTTTCGGGTGGTAAAAGAGACAGAAGCAAGTGTGAAAGACGGCGGCTTGATCGTTGTAGCATTACTTGAATCCATCTGAATGTCATTGTAATTCTCTGGTGAAGTATTTCGTGAGTTCGTTTTATGGAATAGTGATTGATAAGTTTCAAATTTTCTTTTCGACGAAAAGTCATCATATCAGTTCAACTTCCTAATGAGCCAGTAAACTATGATGACCTAGTAGTTTAAACCGAAAATCTGCAAAAAATTGTTTCCAGGACCCATCCATAGGCTAACCACTGGTTCGAATCACCGCCGGTCGTTTTGGTGGTAAACAATAATCCACTGTCGGCCGGCTCGTTACCACACCTGACCTATTGGAACCTTATATGGTTCTCCACTCCACGTCTCACGATCTAGTTGCCAGATATCCCTAATAGTGCAGTGAGTCTTTGAGTTTACGAGATCTCCTTCCACTGCACTCATGCGTCTGTCATACTTTGCAGGTTGTCCCAAAAGCGTGAAGAGCAGACTCGCGAGGGGCAAGCTGGGTTTCGTGCCGGTCGTAGATGCATCGAATAAACCTTCATCCCCCGATAACTTCTTGAGCACCGTCACACTTTCCAAAGAGCAACGACCATCATGTTCTTAGATTTTCACATGGCCTTCGACTCTGTCGACAGGACTGCACTATGGAACTGCCTGTTGAGTAATAGAGTCCCTGAGAGGAATATGTCAGTCCTCCAAGAGTTGCGTCGTCACACCTCAGGTCGGTAAGGGCCTACGGTCAGCTGTCGCCTCGTTTTGTCCTCTCCAGTGGAGTTCTCTTCAACTTTGCCATAGAGGATGCTTTACGGAATGCCTCATCTGGTCTTCCATATGGTGGAGTTAAACTTCTTCAAGGGAGCAGATTTCTCGATTTGGAATATGTCGATGGTATCACCCTTGCTGAGTGTTAATGCACAGGCAGTGC
The DNA here is from genome assembly GCA_948099385.1 of Fasciola hepatica. Lineage (NCBI taxonomy): Eukaryota > Metazoa > Platyhelminthes > Trematoda > Plagiorchiida > Fasciolidae > Fasciola > Fasciola hepatica. Next base: position 15,936,726 of record CANUEZ040000126.1, on the reverse strand, counting down.
AACGTGCTTTGGACCGCTTGGCGATTGAGTTACCCAGATATGGTATACAGTTTGCGACTTCCAAATTCAAAGGGCTTTTGCAAGCTTGGCAGGAGCCTTGGCTATCCTCACCCTGTGTGGTGATCAGCTAGATTTAGTCGAAAAATTTAAGTACCTTGAGAGGTTTAAGGGGGTTGGGGGGGGAGAACATTTCACGAATAGCAAGAGCTAGAGCAGCTTTCGCAATTCTGAGACACCTGTGGCGTCTCCGTGACATCCGTCTCTCTCTTGAATGACAGGTGTACGTCGCTGCGGTTCGCAGTGTTAATACTTATAAAGCTCACCAGGCTATGGTGTCTGGGACATGTATTGCTCATGTTTCCAGAGTAGGATTTTCTTGGCGTGAAATGTTCCCTGAGACGAGTATCGATTAGAAGACGAGTACTGGTGATCAGCACGTGACATAGAAGAAATGTATGGAAAGCCTTATCAGTCGACTTTGACCATGCAAGGCGTGTTAGGCTTCCTGGGTGGGGTTCAAGTGGTTCACTCACACAGTGGTTAGATACATTGGAGAATATGGTTTGGTGTCGCGATCACTGGCGGCTTTTATGTCGAATTATTACTACCTTAGCTCTCTTACTCCTCACATATTGTTTTTCCACTATTTCGGATTGAGGTTGCCGCTGAAAGATGGCAAACAAAACCGTCGCACCGAATACAGGGTTATGTAAACTGAAGTGAGTTTACTGTATGAGCACGGATCAATGCCTCTATTCTGATACGAGAACTGGACTATTTACAGAACCACTTAAACTACAAGGTTGAAAAGGAATAGGCACATAGGGCAACCCTGACGAGCACCATTCTCTGTAGTGAACTCAAGAGAAAGATCGCCGCAAACACGAACTCGGCTTCGGTTGTTCGCATGTTATGCATTTCGCTGTTACACTTCAATGATAAGCAGGGTCAGAGTACTGTGCGGTCGGCTGAATCGAACACCTCTTTCTGATCGCGGAAGACAGAGATTTTGGGCTCATAGAAAATATGTTCGTGCTGTCAAGTTTGTCGTAGGGTATAAATGTTCTCGGATTGACCCCGATGGTATCTGAAACCGGTTTGATTCCCGCGTTCATCCTTCGCATGCGTTGGATTGTCAGTGGGGGGTGATACCAGTGGTCTGTTGGGATGTGATTCTCATGAAGCTAATTCCTCTGAGATCTGCATCAAATCACACCCCCTCCTGCGAATGTGTTTGCTTACCCAGATAACAACAATGAGTCTTTTCAACTCCGATGCCAAATTTTTGCCCAGATCCTTGAAAATAATGGATACAGCCCATCTAAACCAGCTGCTCTCCACGGCTTCAGATAATCTGCCTCTTGGTTCATCTTCACTTGTGCAGACGGAGTGATATCCGTCCGCATGATTTCTCTCTCGGGCATATTCGTAAGGTTCACTGTGGAAGTAGGCCAACTGAATTGCTCCGTCCAATATTCAGTACGACATTCATGTGAGTGAATCAGTAAGCCGTCGGATTCTTTGATTATCTCATTTACACTTGGTTCATTGAACCGCTGCTTCTTACCTAACAGTAAAAAATTTGACTATTGCGAATGGCTGCAATTTCCTTTGTTTTCTTGCATGTCGCAATCCACCACAGCTCGCGATCATTTCTCATACCTAAAGTTGTTTGGCGCCTTGGAGATTGCCACATCTGATTCAGTGTGGCATCTGGAAGAACGGATCTGCGAGCGCCTAACAAAGCCACTGATGTCGAAGATATCCACCGTTTGTATAGCCTACCTGAACCGGAGTTTTTTGTGGCATTCGAAGCGGCCTGAAAAGCTCCCTTGGTCTTTTTCACTGTTCATTATTATTCTGGGAATCCGATTGCATCTAAAACTGAGTTGAAAGCCCAGTCCAACGGTTATCTTCTAGAATCATCTGTGCTGGGTAGGTGGCTTCAGTGTTGATGAGACCTCAGAAAATACGTAAAAAAGAGCGAGCACATCCGTATGTGTGATCCGACTCAGCAAGCATAGACCAGAACGAGCGAAATCTCCGATCTCTCCATGTGAGCGATAACCAGGGAAAGCACAGCCCAATGCTGTGAAGCGGAGAGAGATAGCCAGGTTGGTCTATGCTGCTTTTTATGACAGAGTTTGATACTTGCTAGAATACAACGAGATGATACGATCTTCGTTGTGAGCCCGATACTCTGGTAAAGCGAATGTGTCTACTATATGCCTTTCGGAATTCCCAAAACATTCAACTTGATCGTTGAAACTCCCAGCAATAACCATAACGTCCGTTGAATGCACACTTCGAAGCAGTTCAAACAAATCGAGAAATTCGTTTTTAGCCCTATAAGAACTGCAGTGGCTGCATGCACATACGTATACAAACATCGATGCTTCAGTCCTACTGTTGCTGCATGCAGAAACGTCGAACCGAACTGTACTCAAATGACTGATGACTGGGATCCTCTCTGAATGCTTAAAGTGATCCCGATGCTGGGCGGAAGATAGCTGCAGTCACTTCTCCCACCGTCGAGCGAAACCCCCGATGCTCCACTCCTGCGTCCGTCTGATGGAGAACTTTTGCTCGGTAAACAGCGTGTTTATTCGCTTTGGCGTCCTCCAGGAGATATATACTAAAACCAGATGTTACCCATCAACTAACTCAATCCATCACGATGAGATTGCACCTTGACTTAGTGTGATGGCTTGTGCGTCTCTATAACCCAGAGAGCTATGCAGGCTGGCTTCTTTGAGCCGAAGTTGCAATCATACCTGACAGGTCAATACTGGTCCACGTATGTAGAGTCGGACCATGCATTAGTCTTAATACGGTTTTCGCCCCAGCTCCATGGTGATCGTCGCAAACCGCAAACCACAAACCCAGTTAGCCGTGCAACGTTTGTGTGATTTAGAAGTACGCATCCGTTATGAGCAGACGTTAGCACGTGAGCTAGGATCTACGACGAACAGTAATGTAGATGAGCACTGGACCCATATCAAACAGGCGATGCATGTTGCAGCAGGTTTTACCTGTGGTCCTAGATCCGACGTTTATCAAAGGCATTGGATTTCACAGGAGTCGTTGAGTATGATGGAGCAAAAGCGTCAGCTGCCGAACCGTAAGGAGATGAAGGAGATGCGGAGAAAGCTGCAAGCCAAGTTACGAAAAACCTTAAAAAGGATTGCGAAAATTGGAGGATCAAGGTAGCCGAAGAAATGGAGATAGCAGCTGCTTCAGGTAACAGTCAAAAACTGTTCAAATTTATTCGTGACACCGGTGGACGGCGCACCCAGGTCAGTGAAACTATTTGCAATAGAAATGGAGAACCCATCGATAGGCAACATCAAAGGCTTGACCGTTGGGCCGAATACTTCAAGGAACAGTTAAGCTGGCCGCACGCTAGTGTGGGTACTCCCGTGTCAACAACTGTGACTCCTTGGGTGATATCACTTGAGCCCCCATCGGAATTGGCAGTATAGTTGTGCATCTGACTACTAAACTGTGGAAAAGCGGTCTGTCCAGACGAACTTTCTGCGGTTCTTTCCAAACTTGGTGAAAATGCTTTGATAAAATCACTTACCACCTTGCTTTGTAACACTTGAAACGTGGGACTTATCCCGTGTTTATGAAGCGACTCATTGATGATGTGCATCCTCAAGAGGGAAATACGCGATGTCTGTAGTAACCATCGTGGGATCAGCCCAGTTCCGATGGTCACCAAGTTATTAGCCTGGATCTTTCTGCACCGTCTGACACCGATTCGCGAGGGGGACACCCGTGAACAACAGGCCGCATTCCGCCCAGGTCAATGATGCATGGACCAGAATTTTACTCCCCGTCAGTTACCGTAAGCGCGCCACACACCGTCGACCGACAGTAATGGCTTTCCTTGACTTGAAAAGTGCCTTTGATTCAGTTGACCGAACAGCGCTGTTCAGTGCTCTTCTCCAAAAATGTATGCCCCAGAAGTTCATGATTCTACTGAGACTATTGTACCCTCATACTACTGGTCGCGTAAAGGTTTACGGTGAACTATCTAACCCATTCGAAACGACCAGCGCTGTTCGACAAGGATGTCCCATTTCTCCATTCCTGTTCAACTTCGTCATGGAGGGAATGTGAGCGTCGAACTAGGAAATAGTGACAAGCTGTGTGACCTAGATTAAGCAGACGACCCTGTCTGCTTGTTCGAATGCACGGAACATGCGCGACGTGCACTAGATAGACTTGGGAGATCTGTAGCTTCATTCAGCATGCGCTTTGCACCTTCAAACGGTAAAGTGATGTTGCAAGACTAGATGTCAGCGGTTCCGAGCTTGATGGTCGACACGGAGGTGATAGCAATAATCGACCGGTTTATTTACCTCGAAAGCAGCGTGACGACCGATGGGAGCATTGTAATAGATGTGATCTCACGACTATCTGGAGCTCGAGCAACGCACGCTGGACAGAAGCATTTGTGGCACCGACTTGATATTTTGCAGAAGTTGAAAAATCATGTGTACTGTGCCGTGGTGCGTTCAGTTTTGTTGTATGCTTGCGAGACTTGGGGTCTGCGTGTGGAAGATATTCGTGGTCTTCAGGTTTTCAACCATCGATGTCTGCGTAGTATGGCCATGATTAGGTGGAATAGCCGAGTGAGCAATGCTGAGGTCATAAATCGAGATAACGTTCTGTCACAGCGTATCCAGATTAGTAGACTTTGTTGGTTGGGGCACGTGTTACGTATGGCAAACACACGTCTACCATATTGTTCCCTGTTTCTCGTTCTTCCTGCGGGGTTGGAGAAACCACGTGGAGGTCAACAGATGACGTGGCAGCAAGGAATGAGGAAATATATTCATTATTTCCAGTTCAACGTGCAACGTGGTGAGAAAGGCAGTGGTCAGTGGGGCTTGCCCTGTTGTTTACCGCTGCACGATGATGATGATGATGATGACGAGGCAAGGTTTTCATACGTTTGCGTTCCGCCATAGATTGATCGCCACCAAGGCGGTTCAGTGAGCGGCGATAAGTTCATCTTGCATAGACCATAACATCAAGAATAAAACTTTAACCGGTGGGTGATACAATTAGATGCAGGGATCAATCAAGTTAGCACCAACACTAGGTTTCCCACAAAATGAAGAGTGCGGTAGCTTCAAAATAATAAACGATCAACTCAAAAACGGCATGGTTGATACTTCCTGCATCAAAAAGGAAAACTGGTCGATCTGTGAATCTTAACAGTTTCAAGTTACCCCGCTTCAAGTTACCGCAAAAGACCTCTACAGACCCTATATGATGTTTTACACCATCGACGGTGATTAAGATACAAAAGAGGTAAAGACAAATTGAACCTATAAAACCGGAAGGAACGATGTCAACGGTTTTTTGCGATTTTACCGATCTGAAGCAATTTGTTTGTAGGACTGATGCTGTCACTGTGATCAATCTTCAGCTGTGCAGGAACAGCGTGGATAGGCGCGGTTGGAAGTCTAGGTTCAAGTGTAAAGTGGTCAACAGCAGGTCATGCAGGAAACCCACGATCACGGTATAGAAAAAATCCGATTCGCGGTTATTTACACTTCAAGTTTAGAATTAACAAAAATGAATAAAGTTTCATCTTCGCCGATAACCAACAACAGTTATTAACTTATGGACCAGTTTCGCAGGCACAAGCATATACCTCGTAGAAAAAAGACTTGTACACATTTGGACGAAGTAAAAGCCACAGTCGATCTACACATGCGTTCTTATGACCGAGATTTTTCATACTTACTCAGTTCCTATGGGACAGTTTAAGTCAAGTCAAGTATTTGTTTTATGCACTCCGAGAAATGAATATTCAGCTATTACATATTCACAAATCGAGTTTTTGTTTCATTTGAATAGATTGTGTGCTTGTTGTGAGAAAATGGACTGGCTTATCGCCTGGCTTGGTTCATTTTGGTAGCCAGCACGATGGTTTGGCGAGCAACCAGCACGCCTTCGCCTGTCCTGATTCGACCGAACGGGGCGGGCCGGAAAACCAGTCACATGCCAACTGTCGGCTGAACCGACTCAACCAATTGGATTTGTCACCAGACTAACCACTCAGAAGGGATGGCTGTGAGTAACAGGTGGACCAATAAGTATGCGGGCCAGGATTTGGCTATGACTACCGTGCATTCCATATAAGCTGTTGCTTTTGTACTAATACATCGAGATGGTTTGAAGGCAGGAAAGTCTTCTTGGACCGAACAGAACAGTTGTTAGCCTATAACAAGACACAGCACAACGCAACACAAATCACGGGCTCAAGACGTTCGTCGGCATATCGAATCTCAAAACGTTGAAAAGAGAGACAAACAGACAAACGCATATGATAACAGAGGAGTGAGTATTCACGAGCTAAGCGCATGAATAGAAATAAAAAGTACAAAAGATGATTTCAGGAGCCGATGCATAAACTTTATTCACCGAAAAAACGAATACATGTGTCTAATCAAATCGAGTGCAGATTTTTCACATAAGACAAAACCCGGTAGTAATAACAGCGAAATAAAGAATACACGGAAGGCTCAGATACGCAAGCAAGCACGCATCAAGATTTAGTTCGCCAGGAGAAGGGGAATTGCACGGTTAAAAGGAAGTAAGAAGAATATTCACCGGAAACAGCAAACACAACAACGCAGCTCTGCCGATGAACAGGTTGACTTTCCCAGTCACGGACTTTGCGTATCATCTTAAAAGAATTGATTGATTAATGTATAGATTTGCGACCATCCGTAACCGTATAACACGGACGATAAAACGGACAAAGCCAATGAGCGCGATTTTACCAAAAAATATGGCATAAATCATTGAATATAGAACAATAAAGAATATCAGAATGAGTTTTTCAAAAATGAAAAACGGTTTAAAAGCATCAGCTCAAGAGTATCTTGAACCATACGAGCATTATATCAGAGGAAATCGGTCAATATTGATCCCTGCGTTATGCGGAAATTGGAAATGCGGAAATCAAATCCCCGAGAATAATTAAACTAGGATAGAGATTCGCTTGAAGACAAACACAACAGTACGAACAGAATGGAGTTCGGCGCATTTATTGTCACGGTTCATAAGTGCTCGTAGATAAGACCTTGGATTTTCTGCCTAACTGCTTTGAACACTACCACGTAAAGTGTTGTGAACCGGACGAAGATAGGCCACAGAATGAGCTCTTTCATTCACTGGCGTACCATTTACTTCCGAAGGTTTAGCATGTTCCACATTGATTGCATCTGATTTCTCAATTGTCCACAACATCACATCCCGACCACAGCTCACACAATCGAGAATCCCAGATTTTTCCGGCGTATCCGAGTCGATCAGACTAGACAGACTAATTTGTGATGTGGACGCTGATTTGGATTTGATGAGGGGCTGACCACGACTGCCGAATATTCGACGCAGCTCATCCTCGAAAGATGCGTAGCAGTAGAGCTTCTCATTCGCTTTTGAGCGCAAACCATCGTACAGCTGATCTGTAAACCAACGTGGAAACGTAAATGAATGAGGATACAAAGATGAATATAATGCTACATAAAAAGCTAACATCGAAATCTTTATCTCTTTTTCAAAATACGAACGAGGTGGTTTATACCTTTTCGTTCCCTTGAATGATTTGGTTCTCTCTCTCAAGTGTGGACAAAAATTCCCCCGGAAGCACACAACCGGTTTCGCGGTTCTTACCGCTCATCAGGTATGCATACCCGGTACTTCTCTGCCCACTCAAATATTATATCTTCACTAGGATCCAACCTAAATCTTCTGGAGTGTGAATAGGTAGATATTCGTGTCTGGGTCACTGCCAACCCGATGAACAACGAGGCTGCATGTGCAAGCACTCATACTGATACTAAGTAGTATTTAGACGTGTGGACAAAATCCACACGACAGGTTTCGCGGTTACTGAGAGAGAGAGAGAGAGAGAGAGAGAGAGAGAGAGAGAGAGAGAGAGAGAATCAAATAATTCAAGGGGACGAAAAATTAGGAACTAAGAATAATACCGTCAAGTAGAAGAATGAGCGAAAGCAAGGACGACACTGGTCACGATACCCAGCCATATAGTCGGTGGTAGACAACTTCGCTATCGTCCGGCTCACTAATACGCCCAGCCTATAGAGGCTTTTTGTGGTCCTCTACTTCAAGTATTAGTTTGGGTTGCTGGATCTCTCCTCAATTACGAATTGCACAAATAATCGTTTTCATTCAACTGCGCATACTCATTCACAGAACTCGCATCCAGCTCCCCAAACATAGTGACTCTTCTGACCCCAACAACTATTGTCCCATCGCTCTCACTTCTGTGCTTCGGAAATTTTTCCAACCCGTTATCATCGATCAACTGCGCCCGTTCCTTGAATGTGAAGGTTTGCTGAGTGGTCGTCAATATTAATTCCGCCCGCGTCGTTCTATGTGTAACCTAATGGCGGTCATCTCACTCCTGGTTGACGGCACTCGATAACAACGGAGAAACTCACTTGGTCTCCCTGGACATCTCAAAAGCCTTCGACCGAGTTTGGCATGAAGGCCTTCTGTCGAAACTGTCTTTGTTCGGGTTCCATCCGGCACTCATATTCTGGATGTCATGTTTCCTTAAAACGTGAAACATCTCCATCCGAGTCGATGGGGCCCTATCTCATCTGTTTTTTGTAAATCCTGGCGTTCCTCGAGGTTCCACACTTGCGCTCACCCTCTTTCTTCTGTTTATTAATCATTTTCTAGCTTCAGCTTCCAACCCAATTCAATGTTTTGCCTATGATACCACTCACCACTACTCTCTTTCTTACCTCATCACTCGCCAGGCCACCACGAACATTGATCACGATCGTTCTGTCCCTAATGCATTACTTACTTTTGATCTAAAACAAATCTCAGCTTGGGGTTCCACCAACAATGTCCGTTTCAATGCTTCGGAAGCTACCTCTGTTTAGCTTAAACATCTCCCTTATTCTCCTCACCTGAAATTTGGCTCGACTCCCTTTCGCTCGACAAGGTCACTTTTCCTATTAGACTTATAAGACTGATCTCTTTGTTGGTCTCCTTATGTGTCCACGCTTGCCTCCCAAGCTGCGCGCAAAATTGGTTTTCTATTCCGCACTTGACGCTTTTTTACACCCGCTCACCTTTTTTTGTAAAAACCTCAAATCCGCCGGACTCTTGAATACTGCTCTCTTCTTGATTGGGTTAAAGGAAAGGCTATTTGGTTAATCGATGATCCTTCCCCAAGCTCCACACTGCAGTCACTTGCTCTTCGCCGGAAGTTGCTTCAATGCCCTTTTCCTACCGTTATCTTTTTGGTTTTTTTATTTATCAGAACTCGAACCCTTGTTCATCTTGTATGCAGGGGGCCAGTCACCCGTACCACGTCTCCGTCCTTGGATCTTGGACTTTTTTATTTCAATCTTTCTTCATTTCCAGAATTCTGCAGTTCTGGAACACTCTCGTTCTTTCCGTATTTTCAACCACCCACAATCTTTGTTTTCAAAAGCAGGGTCAACAAACTGAATTTCACTTGAATGTTCCTCATACATATCCACTCTACAGTAGGTCTTTTGACTACGGGGTTAAACCCTTTTTACCGTAAACTACGTAATGTGTAGTAAAAAGGTCTCTAATCATTGATGCCTAACATGGTTTACATCACCAAGCCCGCCGGTAATACTTACTTCCACGTCATGGACCGGTTAGCCTAACTCATCTTTAAACCACCACCAGCCTCGGTAAACATTGTACGCCGAGGAAATCTGTTAACTTCGGAAACGGGACCGACTGATTAGTAGTATCCTTCGAAGAATGATGACTCTATATCGGGTGAAGTAAGTTGGAATAAACAATACTTTTACGACCTGTGGAGGAAATAAATTACCAGCGCAAACGGCGTCTACTTCGTCTACCGCATTAGACGAAGAGGAATTCGGTTTGGTGCATGCCAGTTTGACAATTTCGTCCGCTGTAGAAGATCCCGGTTCGAACAGAAATAAACCGGACAGCAACTCCTTGGCGTTGTCTGTTCTGATTCTCCAAGCGGCGGGAATATTTTCTTGCTCCAGCAATATCAATGAAGGCGTACTGCCCGCCGGAGGATACGCCTGTGGACATGCGTGGTAACGAGTCGTGAAAGATATACAAACCATGAGAAAATTAAGAATTACACGGCAACCAATGGCGGTTAAATTCAAGAGTGCGGTGGGTCATCGTATATACATATGGTAAAGTTCTTGAAGGAGCTGCTTGAACGAGACACAAATTCAAGCAACTGACGTACTCTTTAGTTTCTCTCAAATATATTGGTTAAATTGTCTTACTGGAGAAAGACTCAAAACCAGCGGCTCGGTGGGAGGTTCAACTGATGCCGGATAGTTTGGTTTTATTCGTGAAAAGATTGACATCAACAGAACAAAAATAAGAACCATCAAGTGTTAGGGTTCCGCATATTTCACCCATGAACTTTGACACGCGCTTCACATGACCAACTATACTCACTCAGTATATCCAAGTTTTATAAAAAAAAAACATAACAATACGCTTTCTAGAAATGATCAATATAGCAGAAGTCGCTGACCCGAGCAGGATTCGAACCCACGCAAGGTTGTCACCTTCCCTTTAGTATCGCGAGTGTCCCATCAGCTGGGCTACGAGGTCAGGCCGAACGGCTTCTGACTTTTCGTGTATGGATCATAGTTTACCCGGCCAAATTACAGAAGCAGATAGCACCCGCCACAAAGAAATAGCTTGTAATTTGACTGTCTATAGCAGGATTTCCCTTCCGTACTAACCGGCGTCCACCAGTTCAGTGCATTGCGCATTTTGGACAATGAATTTGGGTTTGGCATATCTGACAAATTTTTGAAGTAGTTCATGTTTTAAATCGTCGACCCCGACGAAATAAGAACTCACACATGGTTGCCACCCTCGTAGCTCAGTTGGTGGAGCACTTCCGGTAGTATAGCGAGGGTGGACATCATGCTTGGGTTCGAATCCCACCAGCGTCGACAACTTTTACCATTTGGATCATTTCAAGGATTTGTCAAGTCTACCAACCCCCAATTGACATTAATACGCATTTTCAGTGTAACTCATCTAATTATACGACCAAAATTTAGCAATGATTTCAAGATACTGGTGCAGATTGTTACGGACGTATGATAGCAGGACAGCAGGGATAGACCCCGCTGACGCAAGTACAAGGTAACATTATTAGTAGTAGTAGCACCACAACTTCGATGAACAGACAAAATTTCCCCCATGACCTTCAGTATTGGACCACATATAACCAGAAGTGGCAGCGCACAAAACGACATTGTCGGCGATGAATCCTGAACTCACAACTCGGGATCGGCGACCAAAACCAGACAGTGACGGTGTTGGTTAGTCAATCAACTGTACACGCACCTGCATGCACTCGATTCTTGACAATCAGACAGATTTCGAAACTGATACAAATAGTGATCGGGGTTGTATATCAGATCATAGTTCATACACAAACACTAGGCGAAACGCAGTTCCTCGTCTAAATGATTTACGTCTCGGTATGTATGTAATAGAAATTATGGAGGGGAAAACCCCACATTAGGTTTGAAGCGCATAACACACCTTCTCATCACTACATGCAAATACTGACACTCGGTTTTGATGCTTGTTTCTCGCAATATGCATTCATTCGAAACGTCATAACGACAAACGTTTGGGGCTACTGTTCTCGCCTAAATGTAAGTCGATTCCATAGATCACGTTGAATGCATGGATGTAACAGAGGTGACGATTAAAAAAAAATCTGCGAAACTATACTTTAATTATCATCACTACAACTAAAGAGTCTAGTATTCAGTTGCCCGAGGTTCTAAAATGGCAAGATAGGACCAGATTTTATCAATGTCTATCACTTGTATCCGCCTGAAAGGTTCTAATCGGAATTTTGGTGCGGCGAAAATGTTCTTGCTGTTAGCATAGTAACCGCACTGATAAACGACTAGCATCTCATTCAGATTTTGTTCAAATCTGAATTTAAATCATCAAAAAACGAAGCATCCGATGAGATTCTGAGACGGTCAGCGATCTTGTCGAGCCCTAGATCTACCAACTCTACCTAAAGCATGTAACCAGATATAACAAACATTAGTTTCAACGTGGAGTGCGCGGACCCTGCCTGGAATGAGGTCCATTAGCCTAATCTTTTAATCTGACCTGAGTGACTGGACTGCTTAACAGTTCACAACGCAATGACCAATTGCGCAACCCTTATCTTTCACTTTTAACGAACTTTGATGGCTGAACTCGCAACCTTGGTGCCACTTTCTACTTCTGGCCCCACACACACTCCCACTTTACATGATTCAACCGCTAGCAATAATTATAGTGCATCAGGCCGAAATTATGACCGGAATAGTGTGGCTAATACCCAAAGATAACCAAACTGACAAGGGCCCATTGATTCACCGGGAGCTATTTGAGCGAGCCACGGTTGGCATGCGGACATGGACGCATAAGGAGAAACTGACGAATTCTGTTCATATGCAACGGTTCCTTGTTGACGATATGGGTAATAATCGAGAAATCATCGATCTAGACCAGCTGATGAAGGCGAAATTCCGTAAAATTCAATGTGGAACTATCTGAGACCTTGGAGATGAACCTACCACTAAATGTATCAATCGTGCAGTTTTGGAATTAGCAGGTCCGTGGATGACCTTTCATCATATCCGAATTAAGTTGCAAATATCATTCGTGATAAGGATTTTAAAAAACTTTTAGTCACAGTTCCAAATGACATTTCTCACCTTGATTGCCAAACGCAATGCCTCCAATGGATCCGAGGCAAAAAAGAACATACAGACCCGAGTGATAAGCAGCCGGAAGTTGACCTTGTTTTTCGACTGTCGTAAGAAAAATGGAATGGACACAACATGGTAAAATATTTTTGAAATAGACTGAAGCAAACTAGTTTTCTATCGAAATGAAGAAATGCATCACTTGTAGTCAGTATGCAAAAATGAGTTGCAATGATGATCAAGATTTATCATTTCTTAGAATGTATTGTTGGCACGAGGAGCCTGAATTGGCTCGCCGCGTCCGACTTTTTGATATGAAAAAATCAAGTGGATTTTCCATTACATTTATCATTTTTATCAACTCTTTATCTCTGAGCTTGACAGCAAAAACGTTTCACCAGCCGAGACTACTGGCGCACTAAAGACGAAACGTTCGAGATCTATGTATCAAACTAACCAGTTAGTGAGAATATGAAAATGATGATGGCGGTATGAATGTCCATAATGCTCACAGCTTCCGACCTTTTTGTTTTGAGGGGAGTACGATTTACTCCCTCCGCGCTTCTCGTTGAGTGCGCCCCTGACATTTTGATGTTCACATATTTAACCCGAACGTTCGCAGTATGTAGTTCCGTCTACCTTATCGTCGTGCTGTCGGCCGACAATCTGACAAGTGTCGGAAAATTCCCAATGAACACATTTGGAGAACACAGTTTGGCGAACAAGCTCGTTTTCAGTGATTCATAATCATGCCATTACATCACAATATATTACGACAAGTCAAAGGGTTGAACCAATTAGATAAATGGGAAGTGACAAAATTAATAATGAAAGGGGGGTGGGGGAGGGGAAGAAAACAAATGTAATCCGGGCTCAAATCAAAACCGGATGTGTATTGTTTTTCTCGTGTATTTTCAGTTTTCATCTGTTCTATGGACTGTTGTAGGGTGGACGGAGGGCCAGGGAAGCTTAAGGGCACATACAAATTGTTTTTGAGCGCATAGAGGGGGGTTGTGGAGACGGATGCTGACGGCCTCAGCTGTGGCTAGCATGCGACACTTTGCCGGTCTTGATTGCCGACCCCGAACCTTATACAGCGCACGGAAGGCCTCAGCCACGTTTACTGCGTGATTAGTCTGCGCAAGGTGTGAAACGATAGCGCTAGTGAGTGACTTAACTGCTCCAGTGTTCAACCATGCAGGGTGGTGTTCGCGGATGCGTTCAGACAAACGCCTGGTCGTGTGGCCGATATACGTTGTTCCACAGGAACAAGTGAATGAATAAACACAAAATGAGGCTGCAGAATCAGGCACTTTGTCTTTCAACCGCAAAAGCACTACCGGCCGGGATTCGAACAGAACCCGGAGCTTAGCTGCGTAGAAAGTTTTGCTGATTACCCCTGACAATCTTCTCTGCACAGTCTCTGACAACGTATCACCCTTGAATGGCAAAGAGATATATATCGGCTTTCTTTCCACCCCGAACTTCCTTGGGGTTTCCACTTTAACTCGCATTATCTTCTCAACCAGCCGGTCCGGGTAGCCGTTTTGGATGAAAGTTGTTCGCATTGTTTGCAGCTCTTCTTCAACGGTGTCCTCCGAACATATTCTTCTTGCCCTGTTTGTGATGCACCGAATTAGGTTCTTTTTAATCTTTAGAGGCACGAAGCTGTGGAAGTGAATGTATTACCCATTCCACGTTGCTTTTCTATGTACCGACCGGCTGATTGAGCCGTCTTCAAGGCGGTTCATCCGAACGTCAAGGAAGGCGATTGTATTATCTGACTCTATTTCTATTGTGAAACGTAAATTTGTGTGAGCTGAGTTAAAGCTGTCCAACAGCTGGCTTATGTGTTCTGACGAGTTGATAACACAGAAAATATCATCTGCGTAGCGTTTGTATACATTATTAATTTTGTCACTTCCCATTTATCTAATTGGTTCAACCCTTTGACTTGTCGTAATATATTGTGATGTAATGGCATGATTATGAATCACTGAAAACGAGCTTGTTCGCCAAACTGTGTTCTCCAAATCTGACAAGTCTAATCAACCACACTCACCTGTACACACAACAGTGAACTATATATATATATATATATATATATATATATATATATATATATATATATATATATATATATATATATATATATATATATATATCACTATCAATCTGTCTTTCCTTATCATTGATTCACTATCAGGACATTCGGGAACATGTGCACACATCGAACTACTCAAATGAGGTTGACAGAGCGTTTTACCTGATACACGTCAACACAGTGAATCGGTCTTCTCTTCCGGCTTTCCCGGTCAAGACAGTCACAGCTGATACGATTCCTCAATGACAAGAAAGGCATGAATATACATCAAAACACTGAAAGTGTTGACCACTGTTTTTTCATCCTATTCTCCACTGATCAATGATATGATGTCATCGCTCATCTGGTTCGGTCTCTTCGATTTACCCATCCGAATATCACTCGCGTGTATCAACTCGATTCATACACACACTACGATAGCCTATTTCGGTCATCAGTAACGCAATAAAACTACTGTCCAGTCATAGTGATGGTACTCGGTGAAAACTATAACTGCGTACATCATTCAACGGTAGCAATTATTTATTCACTCCATTCCATATAAAGACCACTGCATTACATTCCAGAGATGATACCAAGCAGACCGTGTTGTGTAATAGTCGTTCATTCTGGTCTCCCACAAAAGGAATGGAACTTCATCATAAAACCTGTCTGAGCTTCGAATCCCCGCCATCACCGGTTACTTTGGTGATGGATAGTATTCCACCGCCGTCCAGATTGCTACTGCACGTGATCTATTGGGATCTTATATGTGTTCGCCACTCCAAGTCTCAGGGTCTGATAGCCGGTTATCCGTAATAGTGCAGTAGGCCCTCGTGGCTATGGGATATATGTCCCTTCGACTGCACTCATGCGTGAGCATGTAATGAAAAAAACACTGATTTTTCTCATTTCATTTCATTTTCATGAGGAGTTTCGCCATCTGTAACAGATCTGGATATTCGGGTTGGTCGAAACTCAGGTTCACAACTTCCAAAAGTTTCTGATCGCTGAACACTTGTGCTGTAATCTTTTGATCGATGGAAAATTCACGTTCTAAACACGAAGCGTAGTCATCAGACTACAGAAAGCTTGGTCACTTAACTTAAAACTGTGACCTGCAATTTTTTATCGAAATCTAACTGGTAGAATTTCAACAGTTCTACGTATCCTTCTATGTATTAACTGGAATTCGATAGTGACTGAAAATCTAATGACATGATATGATATGAGTGAATTTGTATTTGTTCGGATGGCTGGTGCAAACGAAAGGCCCATATTTCAATCACCACCAACCATTGACCTCCATCATTACAGAGCGGAAAAGTTCAATTCTTCGAACCGTGAACCTGGCATTACTATACTGTGGTTTTGGTTGCCACTTCACAGCAACGTTGAGACAAGGAAAAAGCGAATGGGAGGATGAGGAACAAACGGAAAGAAAATCACAGATAAAGAGAATTCAAATGGAGTTTCGCCACTGACCACTGCACTTAGTCATACAATTTGATATATCCAACCATCCGTGGACTGATCTTGTGAACCCAAACCCGGAGACCTAAAATGTTGTACTCAGCCAAGTCCACTAGTTAAAGTTACCATTCCTTTTACCCATGTCGGATTAACCACCTGGACCTATCCTCTAACTACTAACCACTAACCACTTCGGACGACAACGTACACCGAGGATTTATCGGTGGAACATGCCCCTAATCACCTTAAACTTTAGGTTAGGCGCTTCCTCCAGTGCCAACAACCTGCGCTCAAGTTCAGCATCAGTGATATGGCGTTTCCACTATGTTTAAGCATTACTACGAAGACACGGATAGCCAAACACAGACAGTCTTCCCGTATCTGCTACCGGTAACAGCTTTTCAAAGCCGTGCAAAAGGACGAACTTAAATGCGACAGTGTATACCCGACCCTTGTGTTGTGTTTTCCACAACAATGTACGAAGGTTGCAACCTTTCTGTGAATATACCGGATAGTAGACGCTCAAGTGTCACCAAGACACGTACCGGCACAACGACTTTTCGTTAGATCGCAAAATATGACCGGCAATAGAAGCGCATTAGTCGAAGCGAGACCGCCCATTAGCTTGAATAAGAACACAGGTTAATGTGTCGACTGACAGAATTTTATTGTTTTATTGGGCACCCAAATCGTGTGGTTCCGGGAACACTGAACTTAGCTGCTTATACAGGTTCTGCTAGGACGGGGCCGATTAACCTTGGAGATCGACAGGCAGCTGGAACAACCAACCAATCGGAGGGAAGTCATATGGATATTACCAATACATCATGGCGCGATAAGATACAAATTTAAATTAATAAACCGAAAAGTAAGACATTTTGGGGGGAAATAAATTCACTATTGTAATCAGCGCCTTGCCATTGGGGAAACTGTACTGTCTCCCTAACACCTTGACAGATAACTGGATGTCACGCAGGCACCACAAGTGGTTCGAATGGACAAAGATCAGACGCGCTCTCTGCATACGCGATGACACTTTTTCCGACATCCGACCATGCAATGAGACGGAACTGATCCGGTAACGAAACTTATCTACTTCAGTTACGGCACTCCCCGCCAAAACAACTTCCAGTGTTGAAACCATCCACTCCCTCAGCAGCATTTTACACTTTTGAGACGCAAGATGCATCAGAACATTGCCACAGAATTATTCAGATTGACTGGAAAAACTTGCAAGTATCTGGATCTTCACTCAGAAGTGCAACGCCGTCCGTGTATTCTATGTCCGACAGTGCACTGTCTGAGCATAGATCAATGCCGCTATTCTCCAGTGAAAATAGGACTATTTACAGGACCATTTAAACTACAACAATGAAAAGGAAGGGTTAGAGAGGGCAATCCTGAACGACGCTTTCCGATCAAGGAAGACAGAGATTGTGCATCTACGGAAGGTATGCTCGTGTTTTAAAATTTGGCAAAGACTGGACAGCTCGCCAAAAGCACTGATTTCATCTTGTGATCCGGAATCTGTTCCTGGTGAGGATAGTGATGCGTCATTATAGACTCCTAATAATCGATGATTCCCGTTTTATAACTGATAAATGACAGAATGCGGCTTGAAGATTTAATGATGGTGCTAGTGTTTTTCAGAAGGCGAAAAAAATGCACCTACAAATCTCGCCGAGGTTTAGAAGTCAAACACTGCTCACACCTAATCAACGCAGAAATAAGACGACTGGATGTATCGTTTGCCGCACAACTCCCTGCACCGCATAAATCTACTTCGTGGTTAGAAAATAAACTCTGCAACAATGACATTGACGAAGACCATTTCAACGCTACTTTTATACAGCCTTCCTGTTACCACCCTTCATATTTCCCATGTTAGTACTGACTTTGAACCGTTCTCAACATGGCCTCTCCTCCACTATTCTCAGGTATGAGGCTGCCCAGCTTGTGGAACACATGGCAATCTTGTTTAAAGAACACCCATCAAAATCATTGAATCCCTGAATCCGTGATTCCAATTCCCAAGGGCCCCAACACAACAGGTTTAGCACTTACATCAACAGCGCCAAAAATGGCCGAAAAGGCAATACTTGGTCGTCCACGCTCGATGCTGTAGCATTCGTAGTTCACTTTATTACTAAATCCTTGGACAGATCCGCCCGATCTATCTGTCGCATGTATTTCGAGTATTCTTCGATCTTTGATTCCGTACCTCGTGCTCCTGTTCCTCAAGAGCTTGAAGCTTTCAGTTTTCTCTCACCAATTCCTACCTGGCTTTCTATTTTCACAATAAAAAGCAGAAGACCAGGATAGAGTGTCAATGTTTCAAACTCCCTTTCAACAGTTCTGGAGTACTCCAGGATGAGGTGTTGTCTCTCATTACATTTTCCGCGTATATCAGTGACCTACCGGTTTCTTTCCAGTCTGTGGTATTTTAATACGCGTATGATGTTTTTCTTTGTCAGATTATTTCAGAACCCTCCAATTTCCAAAACTTCAGTGAAAACCTATCTGAAATAAAATATTTTTCCATCCGATACGGTTTAAAACTAAACGCTTCTAGATGCCTTGAATGCGTATTCAGCAATTCTCGTTCCTCTTTCCCAACAAACTGTGTTTTTCTATTTTCCAAATCACTATTTGAAGTGAGCTCCGTCAAGTGCTAACAATTTACGAAGGAAAACTCACGCTCAAAACTGCATTGCGAGACTGCGACATTCCTCTTTTCAACTACGGAAACTCAGACAGTTTCGGACACTGCAGTCAGTCATTTCTTAGTTCGTCTTCTAGTGTGTTCTTCCAACCCTGAGTTACTGTTGCCCTGTAATTTTTCCCGGCCTTCTGGAACAGAACCTTCAAGTTCTGCTCCGTGGCTTGGTAAACATAGGTTGCGTTTCATCTATCCCCATTAACACCCTTCCGACTGAACTCGTTGATCAGTACACAGTACGCAGCCTCGTCCATTTCTCGCTCTTATTCATCTACTCCTTCTGCATCCCGGCACCTTTCCTAGAGAATAATTATGTACAAAAAACTCCCTATACATTATCTTTCTCGGATTTTGACCAATGATGAGAAGACAACAGCTGGTTTACAAAACTATACAAGAAACACAGTTCTCTTTTACTCTCTTACTCATCGAACGCACTCCAGCTGGAATCCATCTTTGGGCCTTTACCCAAACATTTTGTCATTTTTGACAGCTTTTTTTGTGTTCTACTTTTGTGTGCAATGGCTGGAATGTCAGCGTGCTGCCTGCATAAGTCTACTAAACAAAATACAAACAGATGACTGACTGAACCTCGATGTTTGGTGGTTGATAACTGGTGATTATTGTTGACTGCTGATTGATAAGTGACTGGCCGATCACTGTTTAGCGATGAAGATAGCACCGCCGGCAAAAAGCTATAGGAAGGGTATTCAACACATAAAAGGAATCTAGATTCTTGTGGATATTGAATAAAGGTCGTCACCAGGATGATCTTGATCACAACAGGGTGAACACCCACGACCGGTGCGGTTAGACGAAAGTTTAACCAGTGGTAGTAGTGATAGTTTCAACAGATTTTAGTTCGACAGTTCACCAACTCGTCAAACAAATCAGAACAGATTACTAGCACTGTGTCAAGAAAAGGGTCATCGACCGTTACATCACACAGAACAACGAGCAACGTAAGTCTTACCTCGGATCGGTAATGTCTAAATATCAAATTCAACAGGAACGTATCGCGCTGGTCCGGCCGCACATTAGGAAAGAGAAAGTCGAGCAATTCTAGATGAGTCACGTTCGGACTACGTCGGGCAGAAGATAACAGGACGTTCAGATGCGAACGGATCGAATCGAGATAAGTATCGTCGCCTGGAACACACGAGTTGGTTGCTATACGCTGAGAACTGAAAAGATGATTAGAATGGCTGAATTATGATTTGACGATCCTTGTGAATTGAGATAGCATGATCAAAAACGTCTCAGCAAAGATCGAATATGTCCTCATCGTATGATACAAGATGGAAATGGTAGAGAGGGAAAAAATACACAGATTCACGTTTAATACACCATGACGAGCACAAGATAAATCTGATACTTAATCCAAATACCACTGTGCATTCAAGAGAAACCAACTATATGGATTTTGATACGTGACGCTCTACTAAATCAGCGATGGTGCTGAACCAGAAGGAGATTACGCAATCACCACGTCGGGAAGCGCTTGAGAAGTGACAACTAAAAGGATCAATCATAAAAAGGGTTTGAGTAATACTGGAAAAATGGGCACCAAGAACGACAATAATACAAAAGAAGAATAAGTAACTCACAAAGCACTTCGAATTAGAGAATAAAGGTAGACAACCGCTTCTGGATTGGGTAGTTTAAACTTGACTGCAACGCGAATACGACAAAAATCATCATAAACCAGGTCACATGTGGGAATCTTCAAAGCTCTGGAAAAAAGGGGTTGAAGCATCAGAAGAAATCTTTCTAGTGTGATGATCAAACACCGTATGGATAAAACGGGTACTGGCTCGCATACATGCACAGTGTATACGATAAGCACAGAAGTAACAGAGATTCCATTGAAACGAGACTATAAACAATCGTTCAAACCTAATCCATGGAGTAAAATGATCCTGTTTGTTGTCAATAGCGAATCTGTTGTACTTCCAGTAACTTACCGCTCCTTTTTATTGCCAACTTGCGCATGTCTGCAGTGGAAGGGGTGTGTACTATTGCATAAACAGGTACGGTCGGAAAAGATGACTCAGAGACTTCGAGTGAAGAACCACGTAAAGTTTCAACAGGTTAGGCATTGCAATCTGCCGGGCAACAGCAAATTGTTGTTTACCGCAAAAGTGACTGGTAGTGACAGGATTCAAACCTCGTACCTTCGAGGTGATAAACGACTAAACCAATCCATCACCACCGTTCGAATATCCAGTCAACATTTGCTTAGTACAACTTATTCAAATACCTGAGGCAAGATTCAGAAAAGAGTTCGTTTCGCACTTTGGGAATCGACGGGTATATTTTATGATTTGAATTGAGGACTTACTCGGCCATTTTACGTCTGACATTGTTCGCAAACAGTCGAGCATCTAGTTTTTCTTCCTCGTCTGGTACATAGACGGGCAAAAACTGTGCAAAGAAATAAAGGATGGTCGAACAGTGTTGGATGATAGGATCAAAACAATACCAGTAGATGTTGTGAACAAGCCCTGTAAGAAAAGCTTTCAATAAAAAACGCGAAACAGAACGAGAAAGACGGATCATATAGTAGAGGTAATTAAAATCCACTGATCTGCTAAATAGACGACTAAACTCAAATTCAGTGAGGAACAGTTCACATTGTTCGTGTCACGGTCAGTAGCCTAGCTGTCGCCTTACAACTGTTTCTTCGTCTACAGTATTTTTCACTGGGCGGAAACTATGTTCTGCATACTTTGATTTATTTCATATCCGACTGGGCAATACTACGAGGTAGCAACTAAGCAACTTGAGCACCGAAATGCGACATTATTGGCCAAATGAACCGAACTGAAGTGCCGGACAAAAAACGGTGGACAGGAATAGAAAACTATTTAGGCGAAGTTTCCGACAACATGAGCTTAGTGTGTGATTTGGAATCGGCATTTCATTTTGTTTAACTATCCAGTCCCCAGGTTGTTTAACTAACAGCAAACCCATTCCGGTTCACAATATTGAAAAAAAACGTTCCATTTCCGTTTCGGTTATTTCTAAGAAAAACTTGCAGCAGTGAGAAAAAATGAGGGATAAATATAGATGACTAAAAAGAACATCTTAAAAACGAGGCAAAAAACAATTTTCCTTGGAAGACTTAACCCACTTTAAAAAAACAAACTATCTATAATAAGATACAGACAACTGATATTCATATCATCGATGCAGACGAACAACAAACCGACTCAGCCCTAGACTTAGGTATTGGCCATCTCGAAAAGCCTTTAACACGTTTAAAAATCCCACTCGGTTGTGTATATGGAGAAATTTGTGAACAAACAGTGATAACAGAGTAAGGCCGGAAACTCAAACTATATGCATCACATATGAAGAAGAATGTTGTCCAATTACCTCCGCTTTTGTTGCGTTCTGGGTATCGATCTATTCCCGATGTGAATTATATGACGGAATTAGCATCGCTGCTTCCTAATACCTGATGCTGATGGATTTACAAACTAATGGACGGAAACCGGTTGTGATCAACTGATTTCCCAGCAGCGAAAATAAATAAAGAAAAATGGCATAGTTGTAACACTACTTTCCGTGAGTAAAACGAAAGTATGATGAGCTCACGTATGGGAACTATTTTCAGAATGTTCTGCTCGGCGTCAACGATAACCCAACGGAAAGTGGAGACAATTGAGCATGACTGTCTTACCCACACACCTAGAAGCATTAAAAATCGAGTAATTCAGTCCCACAGAGAATCAAGACAGATATCGAACAGCTGGTGGATAAATATTTTTAAGTCGGACTGTAGTTCCATCTCGAGTGCATCAGGGAAACGGTTACGCGGACATGGGTTTTTTCTCCACAATTAGCTCAGATCATGCTGCGGCGTCCCCGGTAAGCGACGCGCCCTGTGCTCTGCTGGTGGCTGAGGTGACCCAAACACAAGCTGAGAACCTGAATCTGAACACAAGGTCACAAGTCCACGAAGCCAGCTGGAATGTGAGAACCCTTCTCGATGCAGGTACCCAGTGCATTACCATGCGCACACTCTACGACTACGAAGTTAACGTAGCTTGTCTATCCGAAGTATGCCTACCCGACTCCGCCAGCCGACATATTCAAGTCCCTCAAACGGACGTATCCTATTGAATGTGCCACAGTAGGCCGGCAGATAATCCTCGAGTTCATGGAGTTGCGATTGCACAACGCCGATCTCTTGGGAAGCAGTTTCTCCAAGAATTGCCGTGGTACGGTTCAGGAATACACCATTTAACGTGACCGTGATTGCGGTATACGCCCTAACTCTCATGCTGAGCCAACCACTAAAGATGTCTTTCACAGTGAATTTCAGAATTCTGGTAATAAGGTTCCCGGGTGCGATATCCTGCTAGGTGCAGGAGACTGGAAAGCCCGCACGGGACCAGCTGGTGAGCATACCAAGCATGTACCAGGGAAATTCGGCCTCGGCGAGCGATACAAAAATGGCTACTGATTGGTCACGTTTGCAGACCTCAATCGACTGGTCGTCACCAATACCCGATTCCAGCACCCAAAAGTGCACCTGCTGACTTGGCATTGTAACGACGGAAGGACGACGCGACAAATCCACATCTTGGTGCGCTCTTGTCGGGTATCATCGGTCGAGAACCGTCGGACATGCCGGGGTGGCGTAACGGGAAACGCCAACGGTACAGACCACACTGGTACGTTCCTGACTCAAGCTTCACCTTTCACCGATCAAAAAACCTCGTCCTCACTGAAAAGTAGATACTTCAAAGCTAACGATCCCGGACAACGTCCAAGCCTTGGCGAATGCGATCTCCTCCAGACTAACTGCGACCGACGATGATAGCAGCGTTGATGAACAGTAGACGAGGAAAGAAAAATCCATTGACGGCGTCTCCCTTAAACACCTAGGCAAAACAAAGTAGCACATGAAAGACTGGATCCATGCAGAAACTCTTACCCACTTAGCCAAGGCTAGGGGTCAATCTCTTTCCTACCCCATATACCAAAAAAGGGTGGCAAGACTGCTTGCGCGAACTACAGGGGTATCAGCCTCATCGATATAGCGGTTAAGTTTTTTGCGATCATTCTGTTAAATCACTGTTGCTGTTCGGGACGAGCGAACACGCTCCAACCAGTGTGATTTTCGTCGAGTAAGAGCCTATGTTGACCAGAACTTCACTCTACGGCAAATTCTGGTACATCGTTATAAATTTCAGCAACCTACCACAGCGCGCTGTTAGTCTGGAGATAGAAACCACAAAAAATAAATTCTTCACGACTTCACAAGATGCAGTACACTCTTTACTCATGAATGGCGAAAATCTGGAACAGGTGTTCCACTTGAAGTACCTAGGTTCTACTATCCAGCCAAACGGTCAGATCACGAAGGAGGTAAAACTTCGTGTTGACTGCACAAGGGGAACGTTCTTACAACTTCGCAAATCATTGTGGTATCGCAGCAAAATAAGCCTCCACACGAAGCTGCGCATATACCGAGCTGCCATGCGCCAAGTTCTCACATAAACGTGCGAAACTTGGCCGTTGAGAGTGGACGACAAGAAAAGGAGGGGAAGCTTCGACCACTGATGTCTCCGTTTTATGGCTAAAGCCAAGTGGTATGATCGCATCACAAACTCCGCTTTGCGAAGAAGAACGACTTTCTCCCTTCATCCGACGACGTTGCCTACATTAGTAGTGGGTCATGTCCTACGACGCCTCGGAACGGAATCTACGAAGAGGAGCCATCATTGCCATCACTCACCTCAAACTGGAAATGTCACCTTGGTAACCAAATATGGACACGAGTCAGCACCATTAGGCCAGACACGGATCGCCTAGGCCCTTAGTCCGTCTTTGGAGTACGCGACATGCGCAACGACTGCATTTTAAGGTGCCGAACTGGCTCAGATTGGAATGGGTGGACAGCTATCAGCAGAGACATCCAAGAAACTGACTTATCAATTCGCGGAGGATAGTCACATAAGAGTATAAGCACGCACATTGTGAAGCGATATATCACGGATACCAAGCAACTCTGGGTAATCGAAAGGAAGAACAACTTTGAGCATACGCACCGGCTCCTATCTTTACTTTATGTAGAAGTTCAAATTGGCGGAACAATCGTTTGCAAGTAATTGATTCTTGAACCGTTAACAAATCACCAGGGAGACATTAAACAAACATTCAGGTGGATAGACGTGCAGTAAACACCAGTCATGAGCAAGGGTTTGTCGACAGTCAAATTGTCCTTGTCATGTGACTGGTTTATCTAACTTACGCCCTCCGGGTGGCAGGACGACAGATTCATTCGGCCTTGATCAATCCTAAGCCATGGAAATTGAAGTGCCTAGACCAAAGGCTTTTGGGCACAAAGGTCGGGGGTCAGCTTCCTGATTTCAATTGCCTCGGCTATCGTTAGAGTGCACAACTGAACGCCCTTGCATTTGTTTGGGGAGACACGATACACAACTTTGAAAGCAGTGTACGGATTCACCTGTTGTCCGGTGTCAACTAGTTGTGCCAAGATTGCGCCGTTCATCGATCCAATCTGCCCTTGGCTTAACCAGCCCGGGTGATGCTCTTTGATCCGAGTGAATAGCTGTCCTGCCGGTCGACCTACATATGATGCGCCACAAACACACCTAAAAGAGTACATAGCCATTGATGAGGTCAGCATCGGCAGTTTATTCTTGTTCTGAATTTGGATCAGAGGAGCACCTCGAAACACAACGTAAGATGGCGGCATTGGACGTGTTTTGAATTTCTCTCCTAAGTCGTCCGTTTAAAATTTCAATCACGGTATCACCTTTAAATGTTAAACCAATGAATAGGTCTCCCGTCTTTCCGGTTTTTCCGATGATTTTAGGCTTTGTTGAATGATAATTCTTTCAGTTAACCGATCCAGATAACTATCCTCACGTAGAATGTTTCTTATGTGCATCAGCTCAGAACAAATTTTTCTCTCTGTGAAAGCCAAACGTTTCAGTAAGTTTCGCTTCAGTTAGATACTAACGAAACTGCTAAAAGTTGTGATATTGACCGCTACATGTTTGTCATCGGTTATAACTTTTGCCGGGTCCGACCATCTTCCGTTCTCATAAAGGTCACATCGGGGAATAGGAGTTGATTCTTAACTTCACGTATAATTGTAAAGCGTACCGCCTCGTGCGCATTGTTAAATTTTAGGTGTGTTTGTGGCGCATCATATGTAGGTCGACCGGCAGGACAGCTATTCACTCGGATCAAAGAGCATCACCCGGGCTGGTTAAGCCAAGGGCAGATTGGATCGATGAACGGCGCAATCTTGGCACAACTAGTTGACACCGGACAACAGGTGAATCCGTACACTGCTTTCAAAGTTGTGTATCGTGTCTCCCCAAACAAATGCAAGGGCGTTCAGTTGTGCACTCTAACGATAGCCGAGGCAATTGAAATCAGGAAGCTGACCCCCGACCTTTGTGCCCAAAAGCCTTTGGTCTAGGCACTTCAATTTCCATGGCTTAGGATTGATCAAGGCCGAATGAATCTGTCGTCCTGCCACCCGGAGGGCGTAAGTTAGATAAACCAGTCACATGACAAGGACAATTTGACTGTCGACAAACCCCTGCTCATGACTGGTGTTTACTGCACGTCTATCCACCTGAATGTTTGTTTAATGTCTCCCAGGTAATTCACTTTGAGGTAAGAAAAAAACAGATTATCGTGCACAGAAAACTTTGCCGTAACCAGCTGTGTTAACTCGTCAATTTTCAACAAAATTAGTAGCTCCATTAACTGGTTCAGTAGATATGACCTCATCCCTTTTAATTCCTTTGACTACATTGACCCATCGCCGAAGTGCGACGCACACAATCGTTCATTCGTTTTTATGTGGAACCCGTCTTTAATCAATGCCTGCGCATGACTGCAGTGGGAGTCATTCAAAACATAGCCCCTTGAACCTCTGAGACTTGGAGTGGAGAACCACATAAGATCCTAATAGTCTGGGAACGGTTTTGAGTCGAGCGTCAATGGATTACTTTTTCTATTACATGCTCACGCATGAGTGTAGTCGAAGGGGCATATACCCCATAGCCACGAGGGCCCACTGCACTATTACGGATAACCGGCTACCAGACCCTGAGACTTGGAGTGGCGAACACATAAGATCCCAATAGATCACGTGCAGTAGCAATCTGGACGGCGGTGGAATACTATCCATCACCAAAGTAACCGGTGATGGCGGGGATCCGAACCTCGGACCTCTGAGGTGGTATGCAAACGCTCTAAACCACTCGACCACCACCGGTCTGCCGACAAAGTGAACGGCGACGGCGGGATCCAAACTTCGAACTTTCAAGGTGACAGGCGCTCAAATCAATCGACCGCCACTACTTAGGCTGATCAGGACGTGCAATCTTTCGATCCGAACAAAGCATTCTACTTCTGCTTGATTCAATCGGTCGAAGATAATTATAAAAATAGTCTCACTCAGCCTTAAGCAATCAACTTATCCTGGTCGATTCTAATTGTGTGACGATTAACCGCTTATGTTCGCATTGGCATGCGTACCTTTCGCTTTCAGAACACCGACCAATACAACATTTCGCATCGTGCAATAAATTGCACCCACAAAAGCCTTTATGTGCCACGACATGGCACAATCGATAACAACTAATCGACTGCTGAACCTCAGTATCGCCAAACAGGTGGCATCAAAAAAATAAGTGCTCCCAGCGTTGTACTGGTAAGCTTTGTAGGTGACTAGGTCAGCGCAGTGTCGGCGTCACAAGGACTTATTATATCCACGGAAGTGCCCTTTATCCCGACTCCTACACACACGTTTTCACTAATACGAGAGAGAAGAAAGGTCGCCTGGACTCGCATCCCATGTCTGATGTAAATGTAATGAGATCTAAACTTCGGCAGAACAGTGCCGGATATCAACTGAATCTATCTAGACTATGAAGAATCCGGACCGACTGTGTGCATGTAAACATCTGAGTTCAGCATCAGAAACCGTGGCATGAAGAACACCATCATATCACTGTTGATGTTTACATATCAGCTACCCAATCCGGTTGGAGAAAAATATAAGCAACACTGAGCCCACGTGTAAACCACCGAGGGCCAAATCCTCATAAAATAAGCAGTCATCATTGTTACTATGGTAACCAACAATGAATAAACTAAAGGAATGGTCTTGCTGGTCTTTTCTGTGTGGTTTCTTTCATTAAATACTCTTACAACTAGTCTCCTGCATCTGAACACATTCATATCTGGTTAGTATGTGTGACTGTTACTCTTCAACCGTTCGAGTTCAGTGCTATCAATTACTACTTACCATGATCTGCTTGTCTGACTGGCATTTTTTGCTTTCTTATTACATGCTTCCGCATGAGTGCAGTCGAAGGGGCATATACGCTCTAACCGCAAGGGCCTACTGCACTACTACAGATAACCAGCTACCAGACCCTGAGACTTGGAGTGGAGAACCACATAAGATCCCAAATAGGTCAGGTGTACTGTGTGCATAACAAAGAAGTTGCGAAGAGGTTGTCCTTATTTGGACAGGACTTTACATGACAAATTTTTCCCCGAGTCATAAAACATGAAAATCTCGAGCACCGCAAAAAGAAACACTGCACGGAAAACGCGCTGTTAGTAAAAATGCTCAAAGGGCGACGTCAGATGTACCCTTGTCATAAACTACTGACGGTGCAGTTTATTACGAAAACCCGGATGATGAATGCAAAGCATGTATCTCCGTTACTAGCTCGTTTGAATACCCATTGGCTTGTGTTTCATTCCCCCCGTCTCTTGAATGGTACCACCGGAATTCTTGACAGTATGCTACTGTTTGCAAACTAGTTATCCAACCAAAGTTCTATCTGCGACGGTATTCAACCGCATCGTTGAGATCAGTCTGTTTTATCTTTTGATTCATTGTATAGTACGCGTTTGAAACACACATCTAAAGTAGTGCAACGTACAAAATTGTTTGGTTGTTGTGCCATATTGGCTTTATATCAATATGCTGCCACAATCTCCATTCACCAGTCTCTAATGATAAAATGCCGGAATTGGGACATATAATCGGAAGCTAATATGAATGTCTGCGAACGTCCGCAAAGGTCAGGTTCATTTTAACATCCACACATGACTACCGCATTCCGACTACTCTATCCGATGTTAAATTTATTGCTTTCTTTTTTTCTTTTTTGTCACGTGACTGGTCATGGTAGCAGTTGGTGGTGTAGTGTTATAGGCGCAAATATGCAAAAAAATGACAGGAATACGATCTTGAACAACCATGGATCGCTTTGTTTCACTAAATGAAATCAAAGGAGGTTGACGCCAGGATAACCAAATGGCGGTTTCCAATTCACTTCAGTTCAGTCCAACCTGAATAACCATGAAACTAACGGGTTTGGTTTAAGTCACCAAACATAACACAGATGGTTTGAAAGTCAGAAATTTAAATCAAATAAGAGCATCACCTTGGAATATGTGACCGCCAATGGCCACGACGTAAGCCTATGTCTACACCCACCGGTGGCGGCAATCATCGAGTAAATAGGCCTCGGAGACCTTGTTAGGAAATATCAAAGCGCTCAAAATGGCCAACCCCGACAATTGCTGTTTACAGATATTACTGCCAAATGACACTGGCAATTCTGACCCATTTCAAAAACTCCAAGCCATAGTGAAAATCACATGCTGATGAAGGCCAGGCATAGATTGGCACAACATATACCTGTCACTGCTGTCTGTTTGGATTAAAATAGCGCTGAATTTGCTCAATTTACTACTACTACTACTACTTTCAAACAATAGGGCTAAGCATGGGCCGTCACCACAAGTTTCGCAACCCCGGCCGCCAGCCCTTTCTGTCATGAGGTTGCACCTCGACGATATGCGATGGCTAACGTGCATGAACAGAATGGCTTTTTCAAGTTGAGGGTCCAATTATACCTGATAGGTCAATGGGTAGTGGCCAGAGGGAACCATGTCTGAATGAATCGGTTGACGGGCAATACGCTGTTCTGCATAATCAACCAATATGCCACTCCTGGTGTGAGTAGCCAGGAATTCTAATAAGCCCGGAAGTCTCCAGTGACTAATTAGAAAACATTCTTTCTGCTCTCCATTCTTCATCTCTTAGTTCTGAATGGACGCAAGAAGCCACACGTAGTTGTAAATGGGAATTTATCACTTGTGATAAGAATAACGAATTAGACATAAAGAATACTTGTACGATTGTTAGTTGAATTCAGCGTCAGTACCCTGCCAAGAATGCTTAAGCTAGAACTCTGGAAACTCAACACAGAGGTGTTGTATTACAGAAAAAGGCATACAAGACCCCAATTCATTGATCGTAGTCCGCGCCCCAGGCACAACCGCATTCTCATACTTCACCATTCGCGCGTCGAAGCTGCTTGCGTTTGTCATGTTTTGCAGGTTGTACCAAACCCGTGATCCATTGAGGTCCTGTGGCTCATCATCTCAAGTCTCGATCATGGTTACCGGTCCACTCCACGCATTGAGTCATTGCAACAAACAATCAAACACGCACTCGCTTTCTTGCTCGCCTTCACTAACATTCGCGGAATGAACAATAATATTGATTCTGGACAATAACTTCTCCAATCTTCTCTTGTTGCCCTATTTCTAATCGAGACTTATTTCCCCTCCTTCAGAAGTCACCTACCTCCAATTTTCTTTCACTTCTCTTTTTCGCCCAAAGCTGGTGTCCTTGCCTTTGTCAACCAGTCAGTAGCCACGTCCAGGCTAAAAAACCTTGACTTTTCCAGTAGTGAATTTCAGTTGGTGTGGCGGAAACTAACACTTCCTTATTTTAATCACTACTCTTGTATTGTCTTTCGTTTACTCAGCAGCAGTGACTAATCCACCCTCGATTTCGTAGCTTCGAACATTGAGCACTTGTTTATGATAGATCTAAAATGCCAAACCACCATCACAGGAGACTTTAATATCCAAAATCGAGATTGGCTGATTCACTATTCATCAAACACTTCGGCTCTGGGGCGCGAAGCCGAACATTTCGCTGAGCCAACTTGTTGGCTTCCCCACATGTATCTCCGATCGACCTGGAGACCGTCCCCGTACCCTTGACCTTATTCCCACTGCTGTTTTTCTCTTCCAAGACATCTCCGCACTCCCTCCACTTGGCTCATCTAAACATTGTAATACCATCTGCTACACCAACCTCACTGGCCCCGATCCTCCACCCACCTCGAGGCACACACTTTCGCGCTACAGTTCAACCAACTAGAACAGCTTTTGCGATTCCCTAGCTTCCTATCCTTGGAACGATTGCTGCTTCACCTCGGATGTTCCCACTTTTGTTTCTAACTTCATGGACAGTGTTCTTTAAGGTATGAAACTTTTTATTCCACACCTTTCAAATCGCGGTAAACCTGACTCCCTCCAGTGGTTCAACCATGCATACGGTTGTGGTGTGCGCTTGGTGCGTTCAACATTTCACCGCTCGTCAACTCTCGACTCCCACCACCGCTTCGTGCAAACTAGGAACAGATGCTCACCAACCAGAGTTGATGGACGCTTCGTCTCCTGTAAAGCCGAACGCTTACTCTCATCTGGCACCGAACCGCTTGGTCTGTTGCCAAAGCAGTCTCTCACAACTTCGCCCATTTAATTTCCCTCCCATTTGTAACTCCTCTGGTCATCTCTTTCGTGAACCACACGAGGTTTTTGCTTCCTGATTTGCCTCCAACTCAACTTTACTCTCGTATCCTACTCCTCCGGTTCCTCCTCTTCCCTCTGTCTTATTTTCTACCTCATATCAGCACTAAGATCTGTCAAGTGCTGCGTTCTCTGGACGTACGCAAAACATCCGGCCCGGACGGTATACTATCCATCGCCCTCAGAATGTGTGCCTCTGAATGGGCCCCTGCCTTACGTAGTCTTCTCTTTCTCTCTAACTTTCTAGTTTTCCGATCCCCAGGAAACACCGTGATTCTTCCTATTCCGAAAGGCGGTGATTTTTCTGACCCGAGTAGGTTTCGTCCAATTTCATTCACATCTATTATTCCGAAATTATTCAAGACTGTCATCTTCGACCGACTGCGTACTTTCTCGATCGCGAAGGACCACTGAGTGATCGTCAATACGGATTCCGACCTCGCCGTTCCACCTTTGAAATGCTGGCTTCCGTCTCACACTCCTGATCGGCTGCATTCGACAACCGCGAAGAAACACACAGTCTCGCTCGACATCATTAAGGCCTTTGACCAAGTTTAGCACAAAGGTCTTCTGGCGAAACTGCCCACGTTCAGGTTCTCTTCCGCTCTCGTATCGTGGACATCAAGTTTCCTCAATAAGCGAACGATCTCCGTCCGAGTTGATGGAGTTCTATCTCAGCCACTCCCTGTGAATGCCGATGTTCCCCAGGGTTCAGAACTTGCACCCACCCTAATTCTTTTATTTATTAATGATCTTCTATCCACTACCCCTAACCCAATCTATTCCCTTGCCGATGACGCCACCCTTCAATTTTTCTTTTCTTACAGCATTCCCCGCCATGCAAACACTGACGTCGATCGTGATCGTAGTGCAATCAGTGTATCTTCAGAGTCAGACCTGGAAAACGTCCCCTCCTGGGGCTGCCATAATCATGTTGTGTGTATTTCTTCGAAAACCTTCCTCCCATCAATTCCTTTGAAACATTATTCATTCTCTCCACATGTATCTTTTAATTCAATTGCAACGTATTCTGCAGATTCTCTCTCTTTTTTTGTTCTATCTATAACGCCTCTTTGCTGGTACGCCTCATATCGCAGCTGACCTCTCGTGCTGCGCGCAAAGTTTGTTTTTTTTTTATTCGCGCCAGACGCTTCTTCATACCAGCTTATCTTCTTCTGCTATACAAAGCTCAAATTCGACCCACGCTTGAATACTGTAGTCACGTGTGAGATAGGGCTTCGTCTACCTTTCCTTCTCTTCTTGACGGGGTCATCCGGCCGGTCTGATGTGCAGCCAGTAGCTTATCATCCGGCGGTTACTTCGTTGTTCCTTTTCTGCCTGTACCGTTCTTCCGAGATTGCCTTGGCAGTTCCTCTTCCCATTACTTTTTCTCGATCATCACGTATCTAGGCAGCTAGCCATCCTTACCAAGTTTTTGTCACTAGATGTCGTACCTATATCTTTCAATCCTCTTTTATCCCTCGGACCGTTAAACTGTGAGACATTCTCTTTTTATTTTCCCAACCACCTACAACCTCTCTCTTTTTAAAAACAGGGTTCACAAACTAGTTTTTACGTGAATGTTTCCTCACAACCCACTCCTACAGTGTCCTTTGATTATGGGGTTTACCCGTAATTCACTTTGTGCGTAATAAAAAGTGCAGACTCGCGAGGAGCAAGCTGGGTTTTGTACCGGTCGTGGGTGTCTCGATCAAATCTTTACCTTGAGATAACTGTTAGAGCACCGTGACACTTTTCAAAGACCAACGATCATAGTGTTCTTAGATTTTCATATGGCAACCGACTCCGTCGACAGGACTGCACTACGGAATTGGTTGTTGAGAAATGGAGGTATGTATCAATCTTCAAGAGTTATTTCCCCACACCTCTGGTCGGGTTAGGACCTACGGCTAGCTTTCACCCCCTTTCGTCGTCTTCAGTGGAGTACGCAAGGTTGCCTTCTATCCCTATTTCTCAACTTTGCCGTAAAGGACATTCAACGAAATGTTTCATCTGATCTATAAAACAGTGGAGTTGAATTCCTCCCAGTGAGCAAAGTTTTCGACTTGGACTGTGCCGATGATATCGCCTTTCTGAGTGATAATGTACAGGCACGTTCTGAAACGCTAGACGATTCAGGTATCTGATTATGGCATACACTGTGGACCTCCGGAGTGCAGTGTGCTTTTTCAAGATTGGCAGGAGCCTGTACCTGCACTCACCCTGTGTAGCGATCAGCTTGAGTCAGTCGACAAGTTTCAGTACCTCCGGAGCATGATAACAGCCGGTGGCACGGTCTTATTTTGCGAATGCCTGCTGATCGTCTACCTTTCTGTGCTCTATTCGCACATGCTGGGCAAGGCTGGAAGAAGGGACGCAGTGGTCAGACTATGACTTGGCACGCGGCTTTTTACCTACGTCTCGTTGCTGGAAGATCTAGCATCAAACCACTGTCAGAAGCGGTCGTCAATGAAATACGCCTTCTTGAACGAGATAAGTTTGCTGAGCCGGTTCGGTTACCTGCCGGTTTTTAACGAAAAGCGGCTCAGTTCTGGCTAAGGAGTTTAAAATTTTCTAAATTTGATACACATGGAGCAATCGGCTCTAAAGAGAGAGAGTGAATTGGTGGGTGTTGGCTTATAAGTAGCAGTTTATATCATGAAATCCGAAGAAAATTAAGTTTTTGGCATCGAATCGTCGGCATTGGTCTGTGCTTGGTCGGCGGTAGTCAAACGGTTATCATCGTGGACTTTGGACAGTAGCAACACGGGTTCGATTCCCGCCACCACCGATCGCTTCCCCATTTGATAGCCTTTCATTGGCCGCGGTCCCTTTCTTGAACTATTGTGCACTGCTGCATAATAAATAAAAACGTAAAACATATTTTTCATTTGTAACACTCGTGGAAGGTGGTCGCGAGGGAATGAAGCTGGGCTTATACGTGGTCGACAATGTGCCGATCATGTCCATCCTCTTTGAAAGATTTTAGAACAGGCACCATAGTCTTCGCCTGAAACAGGCATTCAACTCAGCCAACTGCGAAGTTCGCCGATCCTGCCTGCTGCTGAAGGGTATATCAAAGTTTGATTCAGCTCACTGAACCATCACCTCACAATTGTGTGCTCTGAATTCGGTTCGTACCCCCCAGCATCCTTCAGTTCAGGGCAGAATGAGCAGAAGTATAAAGTGAAAAAGCCTAATATAAAGAGCCCAAAATCAATTATGCCAATGGTCGCGACACTGAACCACGTCACCAACCATTTGGTAGGCGGGTCGCGTGGACCCCAATCACGAATTTTCACGTCCTACTTGGCCTAGTTTACTTGTCAAGGTTCTTAAACCCTTTTGCCATGCCACAGACTGTCCACTTTGACTTACCTACCAACTGCTACTTGCTTTGGAGAAAAGCGTACGCTGAGGAAGTCTACTGGGGGCACGCGTAATACATGTCAAAGCCACCTGAACGTGTTCCAGTGACTGTCCTCGAGTTCTCAACAACCTACGCCTAACCTCAGCATTGCTGATTTGGTATTTTTACCACAATCGAGCAATAGTAATGAAGACACCGGTGCCCAAACACCGACAGCCTTCGTCTATCTTTTACCCTTAACGGCAGCAGTGTACACTCAACTCTTGATAGATCATCAGCTGTCACACCAAATTGTTGAGTGGAACGTTATAGCAAACGAAAGAGGCGAATGTCAGACCGATCGGGCCAACCAGTTGAGAACAACAGATCAAAGAAAAAAGACGGTGAATATGTCGAAGCATCCTGAAACAGACAAAAAGAGGCATTCGCACCTGTAAACGGAACTCAGCGAGATCTCAAGCAATCAACAATATAGCCCGTATGACGGGTTACCAACTAGAATGTCAAGTAAATTAATCGGGATAATCGAACGGAAACGGCGATCAAAAGAATCAACTTAATGGCGGCAGGTAACTGGCCAGAATCGGGCCGAAACACTCAGGTAGTTGGAGGGTCAACGTTACCACATCGCAGGCTAGAACGGGCTGTACATATATAGACGGCTGTGAATATTTTACCGACGTGATTTGTTTGACTGGCCAAATACAAGCGTGCCTCGCCTGTCTTGCATTCTTCGTTACAAGATGACTGAGGCTGACAAAAGCCAAACGCGCCTTCTGTGTATACGACGACACCTCATCCGTTATCTGACCATCTCGTGAAATTTAAGTGCTCAAGTAACAAGAACAATCTATCTAGCTAAGGCCTCCCTAATAGAAAAAGATTTGGCACAAAGCCAACCTAATCCCACAGCAGGATTTTTCACTCTGAAAGTGGAAAAGCATCCCAAACATCGTTATACTGTTGTTTGGACTACCTAGAAAAATTTCCAACTTAGCTGGATCCAAGGCAGAAGGTTTAGTGCCTGGACGAAGATCGATGCCACTTTTCTCACACGAGGATAGGGCTATCTCAAGAATCAACCCAGTCACAAGATTGAAGAGGAAGGGAAAAAAGGCAACCCTGACGAACACCATTTTTCATGGTGAACTCGGATGAAACATCATCGTAAGCAGGAACTTGGCTTCGGCTGGGCCGAATCCCACTTTCAGATCAAGAAAGACAGAAATTTAGGGCATATGGAAGGTGCGTCTGTGCTCTAAAATTTGTCGAAGGGTAAAGGTGTGATCGATACAACTCCGGCCACGTCTAAACCGGCTTGATTTTCACGCGTAAATCCCTCACAGGATGAATAATCTCGGTGAGTAGTTTGGATGTGATACTCATAAAGCTAATTCCTCTGTCATTTTACCAAGAGGACTATCACCTTTGTTGGAAATTGGCGCCATCACCGATTCACACCATTCCTTGGGAATCTGCTAACTATCCCAGATTACCCGGAGTTCTAACTCCGAAAAGAAACGTGAGTGACGAATGAAGATAGGCCAGGTTTCTTGAGTAGAACCTAAGAGACCAATCCAATCAATGTTTAGAGACACTGAAGAACATGACTAAGCGTCGCAACGTGCGGCACGCATGTATTCACACACTTCCTTCGTTTACTTATTTTCACAGTCTTTCGATTTTTAGTTTATTTACTACATGCTTCCGCATGAGTGCAGTCGAAGGGGCATATACCCCATAGCCACGAGGGCCCACTGCACTGTTACGGATAACCGGCAACCAGATACTGAGACTTAGAGTGGCGAAAATCCATATAGATCCCAATAGATCACGTGCGGTAACGATCAGGACCGGTAACGGCGGGGATTCGAACCTCTGACCTCCGAGGTGATAAGAAAGCGCCCTAAACCACTCGACCACCACCGGCATGCATGCCCCCGGCCATTTGAACCAAGATTGAAACTAGCAGTTCTCTATTTTTTTCACACTCACGCATGGAACAGAACGCCACGCGAACACAACGATGTTAGAAAATCAGTACAGTTTTGATGGCGAAGATCACAACAAATGAATGAAATATGGTGCAGTATGGCATTGTGCTGTGTTAAAACTAATGAAACATATGAGGAACTGTGAATAACTCACCTCAACTTCGAAGAACGTGGTAAACTGAGTCATTGTCATCCACAACAGTTTGAGGCTGGTTGTGAGAAAGAACGAGGATGAGTCAACGTGAACATGGGACAACTGGGCCCAAAGTTAGATTAAGGAAAACGTTCATATTGCCAAACACGAATCTGAAGATATGAGTATCCACGAAATGATACTTTCGGAATGATAAGATACCATTATTAAACAAAGACTTACACCGAGGGTCCCTCCCAAACCCACGTTGTAGAATCCTGAAAGAAGCGGATATAACGACATCCAAATCAGAACAATGGAACAACTGCCAACGATAGAAAATGGAACAACTGTCAAAAGAATGTACGCGCTCAATTTGTGAACTGAGACACGTAATAAACGTTACTGACATTCTTATTTAAAAGATTTGAGACAAAATCTGAAAATATTCAAAAGCAAAAACATCTGATCGGCCAAGGGTAGTGGCTCCTTTTATCACACTTCACAATCATGTGGCACGGTTCATGGTAAATCCTATAGCGTAATACACATGATCGTTGCCACACTTAATCTATTGAGATCTTATATGGTTGTTCGCCACTCCAAGTCTCAGGATCTGGTTACCGGCTATTCGTAATAGTGCAGTGGGCCCCTTCGACTGCATGATTGCGCAAGCATGTGACAAAAAAGGGAGCAATTTTTCGCATCAACTTTGTAATTCTGAACAAGGCCATATTTCCGGGGGTCACTTGCAGTGCTGAAATGAAATGACTGTCATACCTAATTACGGTGATCAAGCAGAGGAAAAGCGCAGTATAACTGAATGAAACAGTCTCTTCAACTCATAATTAAATACGAGTATTGCCATCAATGAAACCATGAATTTTGCTACTCAGTGTTGAAATATTTGGAAATGAAGGCTTGTTTCGCCTGGTCAACTCAAGTGTCTCATAAATACAGAAATGTCAATCAGACACAAAGAAATACAAAGAAACTTCAAAGTGTGTACGATCAAAAGCAAACAATTATAGCACATGTTGTCTTTCAATTAACTTTTTCTTCTGTTATGTTGTACTCCCCCAACCGATAATTTTGCAATTGCTGCCGTTGCGTTGGCACCATGCTAGATTTCAAGCCGGTGAATTATATATATATATATATATATATATATATATATATATATATATATATATATATATATGCAGTCAAGTCATCGTAGTGAAAGCGTACACTGAACGTATACCTCGCTAGCGCAGACTTCCAAACATCAATCACAATATCACTGCATCTTTGAAAGTTTCTTTCTTACCACATGATTGGGCCAACGCAAGATGACTGGTTGCACGGCCAATCCGGGTTGAAAAGCACCTGAAAAGGAGAACTGGAAGTCAGAACAGCGTGACAAGTGGCTGAAACTTCATATGATATATATATATATATATATATATATATATATATATATATATATATATATATATTCTTGATGGTATGTAGTGTGTAAACGTGTGGACAAAAATTTCCCCGGAAGCAGTGACCCAGACACGAACAACTATGAGAAATCACAGTTGTGATTCATTTGTGGGCTCTTCAATGAAGAGCATCCATTCGCACTCCAGACGATTCAAATTAGATCCTAGTGAACATATAACATCGGAGTGTACAAGTATGAAGACGAGTGGGCAGAGGAGTACCGGGTACGCATACCTGGTGAGCGGCAACAACCGCGAAACCGGTCGTGTGCTTCTGGGGAAAATTTTGTCCACACGTTCACATACTACTTACCATCAATAATATATATATATATATATATATATATATATATATATATATATATATAATCTTATTTTGTGAATACATCACTACCATGAGTCATAATAAATGGGATAAATCCCCGTCTAAGAATGCACTGTACAAAAGGGGAATACAATGAAGAGCAATCACTTGGAAAACAGTTGGTTGGTTTTGTGCTTGGTGTGAAGATCATAGAAAAGTGTTTGCCATATACTTGTGCATGAGTTTGGTGGAAGGAGCATACCCCGTAACCTAAAAGCTCACTGAAATATTAGGAATGAGGGCAGTGGCGGACTTATGGTCGGTAGACGGACAAATCTCGCTAGCAGTCAATCCGTCAGCGCCTGCCCGAAATCCAGGTCAAGGTTTGAGCGAACGAAGTCACAAACGACATGACAACGGATCGATAAGACGGGAAAGAACTCCCATCAAGTGGTGATTGGTTGTATTACCAATTAACCAATTAGAAGAGACATTACCCGATGCCAGTTTGAACCAAGCAGCTTGTGGCGCAACGATTGATGACAATGGCTCTTGCATTTTGTATAAACTGTCTCTTTCCTGTTTCTAAGATGACTCGAAGGTAGAAGTTTTTACACAAGAGCTAGTGAGGCGGATCAAAAAATTAGGGGCAGTCGGAGATCAGATCACATTAGAACCA
The DNA here is from genome assembly GCA_948099385.1 of Fasciola hepatica. NCBI lineage: Eukaryota > Metazoa > Platyhelminthes > Trematoda > Plagiorchiida > Fasciolidae > Fasciola > Fasciola hepatica. Next base: position 15,897,027 of record CANUEZ040000126.1, on the reverse strand, counting down.
CAGAACCACATAGGACAGGACAGCAGTAGGTCAGGGATGATAACGAGCCGGACGACAATGGATTACTGTCTATCACCAAAACGACTGGCGGTGGCGAGATTGGAACCTATGACATTCAAAATGGTAAGCAAACGCTTTTAATGAAGCGGAAATTTTTATTGGTAATGATCTATCTACTTTTTTGTGCATCTATGCAATTTGTTTCCGATCTTCATACTATCAGTAGAAGTCCTTTCTTTACGTTTTAATCCTCTGGGTTGATTTGGTTTTACGAACGAGATTCTTGTTGAGATAAAAGCCACGACCACTGAATGTGGTGGACGTTAAACTGAAAATATGTTGTTTTTCTAGAAGATATGTATGCATTTCACACCCGTCTGGCTTCAGACTGTGTGCTAAACAAAACATGGTACAATCGGGGAGGAAGGGGGTAGATAGTCCGACTCCATACGTTGTTTAGGGGCGTAATACTGCCAAGTTGCCCAAACCAAAGCAAGTGGTTTTCTTTGGGATCCACAGTCGAACCTTCTAGCTACCCAAAGCTGAACCCTCAAGGCAGTTGAACGAAACGTGGGGTCAGTAACCCATTGGGGGCCGATGACTAATTGCTCAGTTCACACGCCCTTCGGATGAGGGCAAACATCCTGGGTGCCCAATGCACCTCTCCGCCACAGATGCCAGTGGGCACAGTGTTGTACACCTCAAACGCCACCCATGGTTGGTTTGGAATCAGAGTTTAGACATCTTCCCTAGACTGACTATTAGTCAACCAATACGGTGGAGAGCGTCGGGCATTCGCTTCGTCCTCTCAATTTGGTGGGAACACCGCCACGAAAAGGCAATGAGTAGAATTTCCTCAGCAGAGGCTGTGTTAGACGCACGGTCACTCGGGAGCATTTCGAGAGGCGTTCAGGATGAGTAGGTATCTCGGAGCCTAAGACACCCACCCCCGACCATTATGAGGCATTTGAAGGCCCTGAGTGCGGTGACTTTGCTTGTGACCGTAGTACAGTAAACCTGTGTGATTTCGTTTCTAAGTGTTTTTTTAGTTTCCGTTTCAGTAACCATCAGCCTTTCATTAGATATCTCCCCAAAGCCTTCTCGGAAAATGAAGCGTATACTCACTCCGTTGGTTTTACGCTCTTCATGTGAGGTCTGCATCTCTCTGTTACTCCATGCATGTGGCTTCTGATCCACACGGTTTATAAATCCTTTTGTAGACAAAGCAATAAAAATATGCTCTTTGTTATGACAAGCTCCTGTACGAGTTACAAACACAATATCTTTCTTCTTTCATTGTCTAGATGCTGCCACTGATAGAAAAAACTGCGAAAAATGTCCGAGTTTAAGACACCCACCCCGACCATACTGGGGCATCTGGAGAAGACAGAAGCCGAACCAAATTGGATTCGTTGGCCAAAACACAGGTGGGACATCAACGCCACGAAACAGTAATTAACGATTAGGAAAGCTCTCGTGGCTACTTTCAAACGTCAGCTAGCGTTTACGGTGCATGCTGTGTGAAGATCAAGTCATATACTTTACCCTTGGCCCTTATCTACTATCACCATCTTGGAACGATTCCTCAGAAGCCCACAAAGAGGCAATACTTAGAATCCTTCGCATAACTTACTATAAGCGAACGCAACGGATTTGCTCATTGCTTGGCATTTTTGTTTCGTAACGAGAAGCTGCTTCACAGGATAACGTCGAAAAGTATATTATGCAACGCAAAGGTAGGTATGGATATTTCAATCGAACCAATCACATTCGGTGTGCTGTAAGGAAGTACACTTCTCTTCTGTTCACAAACTGCATATGGGCACGATACATCACCCAGACATTCCCCCTCTCTCTCATGCCCCAGAGAGCTGAAATTGCGCAGCTCTTCTTCAAACCTATAACCACTGAGATCGTAAACTCTACTAAAATCACCGAGAAACAACCATAATCCCTGTGCCACAGTAGCTGTGAACCTCGGCGCTCCAATGTAGATTGCCATCAAAGCGTGAACACAAATCAGCGAGGAAGAGATTGGTGTGCTCACGGATTTCGATAAAATCTACATCCATCTGTTAAATATTGCAGATCGACGGCAACCACCTTCCTTGTTTATCTCGTTAGACGGGGTTTTTTCTTATAAATCAAACTTATCCACGCGTTACATTATTGATGACCAGACCGACAACGGGTTCAGTGTCCTCCTGCGTTTGTTTTAAACGATGTACATCAAGAGTACGAACTTTCTCCTCGCCGTCAGAATTCGTCAACAATATCCACAGGGCGCAAGAGGATCGGAAAATGGAGGCATTGAGCTCTTTCTTCGCTTTTCACTTTGCAGGATTTGCCGCGTTAATTTGAGACATTGTTGTAGCAGTGTTCTGAACATCTTAGCGATATACACCATGCCAGTGTTCGAGTTGGGCGCGTTCCGCTAGAGCGGAACCAAGACAACAGCTGATTAGATGCTACTGGGGTGCACGGGGTGCCTGAGAGTAGCAATTCTGAGTCGGCTGACTGTCGTGTCCCTTGGGGCATCCTCCGTCTTTTTGGTCTCCATCAATTACCCAGCTCTCGCCATCGCGACGAGACTGCACCTTAATGTGGTGTGATGACCCAAAGAGCTATGCAGAATGGCTTCCTTAAGCCGGAGATCTAATCGTGCCTGGTAGGTCAATGGATAGAGGCCAGACGAAGTCCAGTCTCTCGAACAGCTGATGGGCAACATCTGGTTCTAACCACTATGCCCCTGAAGAGGACACTCCATCGAATAAACAGAAACGGTCTACTGGTCTAAAAACCTCCACTAGGTGGGGTAGAAGTGGAGTACCCGGTATTCCTCTCGACAGTAAGAGAAGTCATTGCACTTTATTGGACAGCTATTGCCCGCCTAAGCTGGGTAACTCCCGGCCCAAAGGATGCTGCCCCGTCTACGCTCCGCTTGTTCGACTGCGTGCATGGGCCTAAGGACTGAATTCGGAAGTCGGATCGATAACAAAGCACCAGAGAAGACAAGACAGAATGCTTGCAACAATCAGGTCCCGTGTGACAGACCAGAAGAAGTTCTTTCACGGGTGCTTCGGTCAAATTCCCTTGCTGGGTTAACGCCCCACTGTCTTGTGGGTCATACTTCTGAGTCAAAGGCTTTAGTTAGGGTTCCTAAAGAAAAACCTCTTCTGTGGTGTGGGCAGTCGCGGAGAATGATTCGTCCAGAAACCTCCAGCATCTTTCCTGTTAAGAGCCCTACTACTTGTTCCTCCTTTAATTTATGATCGATACCAAACTCCAAAGGTTATTGCGACTCTGAAGAAAGCAGTATTTCAGGAGTTGAACATGAATCGAATGCACTTCCAAAACCTAAATGTTTATTTCACTTGGTTGCCTTTACCGTCAGATAGGACAATAAGCTGTCTTCTATAGAACTCTACAAACTTTCAAAACAGATGTATGCTGTCACCGAAACGCGTATACGAGACCCAACTTCTTTGATCACGCTTTGCACCCCAGATACAACCTCAGTCTATCGCTTTACTCTTCGTGTCAGGTGATCAGGTATCTAGAGTTCGTGGTCATGCCGGCGTTGGGACTGCTTTGAGCATGAGAGCTTAGCGTGCACTGCTAGACTGGATTCTAGTCAGCAGTCGTTTGTGTGCAGTTCATTTGGACGGTTCTGTAACCGACCATAGCAACAAACTGAAGCGTCGATGCTTATTCATCCTGTTTGTGTATGCGTCCACTGACTGCATTTCCTATGAGACCATGGACAAATTTTACCAGGATTTGTCTCACCTGCTTCGAAGCACGCGTTCAACAGACATGGTGGTCACTGCTGGGGATTTTAGCGCCCAGGTACGCTATTTGGGAGATTCCGAAAGACATATCGGAGGCCCATTTGCTATCCCAGCCTATCGTACCGATAACGGAGATCGTCTCATTCAGCTGTGTTCTGACCACAGACTGTTTCTGGCGAGTAAAAACTTCTGCCATAAGAAGCAGCATAAATTCGCATGGCGTCCTCTTACGTCTTAACAACGTTCGACTTAGGTTGACCATATTGTAATTGGTCACCGCGGGCGTGGACCAACATAAGGTGGTTGTCCTTCTTGGTCTACACCTGCAGACTCAAATCACGCCTTGGTACGTGCTCGCTTCTGTTCAACTCTCGTCCGTGGTCGCACCAACAGAAGTACCACCCGTCCCGCGCAGTTGCTTCTGGACGATGACCGACGAACTGCTCTTCAGGTGGAGCTGTCACTACGATTATCGATGCAGTCGAATGTCCAAGACCCAAGTAAACGCTGGCAACAGATCAAGGAAACCTTGTATGCGGCTTTTAATGCTACACAGCACTCTGGTTCAAGTGGGCCTCACAAACGATGGATATCTTTAACATCAGTTGCCCTATTAGATGCTCGCAAATCTGTCCCTCCAGATGCCACATTCAATGAAGTACGTAAATCCCTGGTACGCCAACTGACTAGGAGCCTGAGAAATGACCGCGAACAGTGGTGAGTGGCAAAATGTAGGGAACTGGAAAAGGCTGCGTCCGTTGACAATGCTCACAACTTTTACCGTTTGATTGGAGGTACCGGTCCACGGAAGCCAGAGGCAAGTGATTTAATCAAGGAATCCGACGGCTCACTGATTCACTCTCAGGAATGTCGTCTGGGTCGGTAGGCGGGGCACTTTAAGGAACAATCCGGTTGGCCCACTTCTACAGTGGACCTTCTCAATATATGTGCCAGGGGAACGATACAGGCAGATACTACTCCCCCATCAGAAATGGAGGTTATGCGGGCGATAGGTTACTTGAGAAAGTACAAAGCCACTGGACCGGATGGGTTGTCTTCATCATTTTTCAAGGAGGGGAGTGAAGCTTTGGTTTCGGAGGAAACAAAACTCTTCCTGGTAATTTGGGGTAGTTAGCAGATTCCCAAGGAATGGTGTGAATCGGTGATGGCGCCAATTTCCAACAAAGGTGATAGTCCTCTTGGTAAAATGACAGAGGAATTAGCTTTATGAGTATCACATCCAAACTACTCACCGAGATTATTCATCCTGTGAGGGATTTACGCGTGAAAATCAAGCCGGTTTAGACGTGGCCGGAGTTGTATCGATCACACCTTTACCCTTCGACAAATTTTAGAGCACAGACGCACCTTCCATATGCCCTAAATTTCTGTCTTTCTTGATCTGAAAGTGGGATTCGGCCCAGCCGAAGCCAAGTTCCTGCTTACGATGATGTTTCATCCGAGTTCACCATGAAAAATGGTGTTCGTCAGGGTTGCCTTTTTTCCCTTCCTCTTCAATCTTGTGACTGGGTTGATTCTTGAGATAGCCCTATCCTCGTGTGAGAAAAGTGGCATCGATCTTCGTCCAGGCACTAAACTGTCTGACTTGGAATACGCGGATATTGTTCTGAGTGAAGATCCAGATAATTTGCCAGCTTTCTCAGATAGCCTAAACAGCGTAGCAATGCTACGGATGCGTTTTGCACCTTCAAAGTGTAAATGTTGCTGCAGGACTTAGTTGGTTCAACACCAAGTCTTGTGTTTGCAGGGAAAGCTCTGGCTGAATATTAGTTTTGCTACCCGGGTAGTTTCATCTCACGAGGTAGACAGATATCTGGTGAAATGACATCGTGTATACAGAAGGCGCGTTTGGCTTTTGCCAGCCTCAGCCATTTGTGACACAGGCGTGACATCCGGCAGTCTGTCAAGGGTCGAGTGTACAATACAGCGGTTAGGTGCGTCCTTTTATTCGGTTCAGAAACATGGTCGTTAAAAACAAAAGATAGACGAAGACTGTCGATGTCTGAGCACCGACGTTTCCGTCGCACTGCCCGAATATGGTGGGATTATATTGTCAGCAATGCTGAGGTTAGGCGCAAGATGTTGGGAAGCAGAGGATCAAGCACTGAATCTTAACAGAATAAGGTGGCTGGAACATGTGTTACGCACACCCACCGACAGACTTCCTCGGCGTCGCTGTTCTCTGAGGCAGGTAGTGGTTCGAAGGTAGGTCGAGGTGGCCAGCCCATTATATGGCAAAGAGGTATGGAAACCTTGACCAGTGGACTTGGCCAAGTGGAGCGTGTTAGACACCCAAGTTGGGGTTTACACGACCCGCCTACCAAATGTTTGGAAACGTTAAGTGACATGACTAGGTGTCGCGCCCAATCACGTAGTTGTATTTAAACTCTTTCTTCGTCTTCGTAATTCCCGCAGATTACCTTGAATTTCTAGACCTTTCCCACTGTATGAACCTATTTTTGCCCTTTACTCTACGGTACTGGAAGGTAGAAATCGAAACCAGAGCACAAAAAGCGAAGTTAATAGCTGAACAAACCGAACTGAACTAAACTGACCCTCACCTTTGGCTCCATGAAGCTGAGGCATGCATTAGCGGACACAACCCGGCAAGCCGATCGACAGGCCGGTTAGTCAAGGTTGAGGGTTACCAAGGTCTAAAAACTTCGGTGAGACGGTATTCGGCATGCGAAGACAGATACTCATGAATAGGTGGACAAGATCTACTGATCCAATGACTACGAAAGATAACTGTCCAACCTACCTGATCCTGCATTCCAGAGGAGGCAAATGAACCGCATAACTGGTCATCGGTTTCTCCGGAAACACTCTGATGCCTTGCAGTGTGCACTTTGGTGTCCAAAGACTAGAGATGCACCCTCGAAGAAAAAGGCCGAGCGGTGCTGGGGACACCGCTTCGTACCCTACTCCCGCAGCTCCCTTGGAGTATTCACGGAACTCCATGTGCTCATCATGCTACGGCGTTCCCGATAAGCGACGCGTCTCGTGTCCCGGCGGTCGAGGTGATAAGACAGCAAGCTGGGATTATTCGCTGCACAGGAACACATGTAGCTTGTTGGAATTTCAGGACGTTTCCAGACGTTGGTAACCAATGCACTCCAATGAGGACTCTACATGACTATCACGTAGATATTATTTGCTTCTCGGAAGTCAGCCTACCCAACTCAGTTAGCTGACAAATAAAGGTCCCGGTAGTGAATACATCTTATTGGCTTTATCAGTGGCCCGAAAGACAACTCCGATCTCCATAGCGCCGCGTTTGCCCTGAGCAAAGCAGCTAATGCAATGGCCCCTTGGGAACCAGTCTCACACAGACTCCCCGCACGATCTAACGGTGATTGCGATCTATGCCCTAACCAACTCGGCTGATGACCAGACCAAAGTTGAATTCAACTATAGCTTACAGGAGGCAATCAACCAGGATTCGAGGCACGATGTACTTTTCGTCGAGGGAGATGGGAATGCTTGCACGGATACGACCGACGGGTCCACTCGCCATATTCTCGGGAATTTCGGTCTCGGTCAACGCTGCGAGAACGGTGGCCGACTGATCGGTTTAGTCCACGTCAACAGAATAGTTGTCCGCATCACTCGCTTTTAACACCCCGTGAAGCACCGAATAACATGGTACTCCAACAGCGGTCACTGCGCACCAACTCAACCACATCCTGTTGAGATCCCGTTGGGCTTCATCCGTGGAGGATTGTCCAGCGTACCGAAGAGCAAATACGGGCAATACAAATGACACTGACCATGTCCTCTTACGTGCGTTCATGCCTACGTATGCTAGGGTCTCTCCACCCTCCCGGATTGCTGCCCTAGAAAATCTAGAAAACCGAGAAGCGCCATCACGAGCGATCAGAACACGACTCATCGCCGCAGTCAACGCACAAGACGAAGTTCCTGTGGAACCGCAGAGTACTGAAATAAAGTCGGCAATCAAGGAAGCTGCATGGATGGCACTCGGGAGAACAAAAAGGCTGACAAAAAACTGGATCGCTGATAGCACGCTTCGGCTGTCAACCAAAGCACGCTATGCCCGACTTGCACGTAGCAGTGAATGCCGTAGACTGAAACGAGAGGTCACACGCTCCCCTAAGGCAGATTGCAAGAGACATTGGATCGGGAAAGCTGAAAAAATGGAGAACGTGTCGAGGTTTGGTGACTTTTGTAAACTGTTCGCATCATTTGCAACGCCTCGAATAGATACAGCAAACAAGATTCGCTTCTTCGTGACGTGGCAGGAAGCCTAATACCCGAACAAGCAAGAAAATGGACCCATGGGTCGAATACTCCGGTCAACTGCTTAACCGACCTAGAAATTACTCAACGGACCAGCCAGTGACAGGTCCTCCAGTACAGTACGAAAGCAATTGCGACCCGCCCAGTAACTCAGAAATCACGGAAATTTTATTCACAAACTAAAAGACGAAAAGGCCACTGGGGAAGATAGCACCCCTACAGAAGTACATTAAGCTTGTTCGTTGTCAGTGATTGAGAGATTATGTACATTTTTCAGCTCCATTTAGCGAGAAGAAGCAATGCTACCTGACTGGGGCATGTCTATTCTGCTGCCTATTCCGAAGAAAAGTCATAAATCGGCGTGTGAGAACTACCGAGGGATCACCTGGACTGATGTCGCCGCTAAGATTCTCGGTGCGTTATTACTGAACCGTTTCTCCCAAAGCAGGAAACCGACGCACATGACCGAACCAAGGGGGTTTCGCCGTGGCAGGAGCTGTGTGGATTAAATCTTCAAAATGCTCCCAATCTCCGCTATAAGTTCCGACAGCCAACGGTACCTTGCTTCATCGACTTCCGGGCCGCCCGCGATTCGGTCAAACGCGAGTCTCTTTGGACCATAATCCAATTCGATGGGATGCCTGATAAGCTTTCAAGGTCGTTGAGGGGATAGCACTCGACAACTGGTGCTAGGGTTAGTCTGTATGGTGAAGAATCTGGTAGGTTCGCATTGATTACCGAAGTTAGATAGGGCTATCCCCTCTTACCGGTGCTGTTTAACTAAGCGATTGATTGGATAGTGGCTCATGCAATACACCACTAACCTGGCGTTCAGCTTAGCTGGGAACTATACATCTCGAACCTGGAGTTCGCGAATGGCATTGTCGCGCTAGGGGACTGTTTTGAACCCCGACCGAATATCGCTCTACTGATAGTATTCAATTTTCCAATTCTCCTGCTACACTCTAACCAATTTTAGGCCAAATCAATTCTTTCGCGAAGTCCATCGGGCTGGAAGTAAAATTAACCAAAGCCAAAGCTTTCACAATCCAACAACTAAACAACTGGCCATCAACGACCGACCAGTCTAATACGTGCCTTCGTTCAAATACCTGGGGGTAACTCTGCCTACCAATAGCCAGGCAAAAGAATAAGTGGTATTACGTGTCGACAGCGTCAGCAGAGCCTTCCTTCAGCTAGGATAAACGCCGTAGACTCGTGGCAAAATCAGCTTAAGGAACAAAATCCGTGTTTATCGTGTCGGCATCCGTCCCGCACTAATCTATGGCTGCGAAACTCGGCCACTGCAAGTTGAGGATATCAGGAGGCTGAAGGTTCTCGATTACCGATGCATGCGAAAAATCCTCTAAATCAACTGGCAAGGCAGTGTCTAACAAAGAGGTGAGAAGACGATAAGCTGACGCTGACGCACTCTTCGTCCTCCTTCAACGTCAACGAATGCAGTGGTTCGGCTATACCCATCGGCGACCCGAGTCAAAGATAACCTAACAAACACTCTGTCCTGTTACTTACCCCGGTTGACGTTGTCGCTTTGATGGGTAGCTCAAAACGTGGGTCAGTACGATAGGTCTTCGGTCGGCCTGGAATACAACCTGTACCGAACTCGCCCCCGACCGCCGCGCGTGGTTAGCAATGGTCCGTGATATACATGGAGCGGACTTTTCCTCTAGCGGATAGTCGCATATTAAGAAAAAACGTGAGTATTGGTTTGTGCTCCTACATTAATTACCACGTTTGTTGCAGCTCTGTTGCTTAATTGCTGTGTTCGCTATCAATTTAGCACAAGGTACCGAACTGCGGTGGTGTGTCAGTCCATCGTATCGTGCGGACTAAGAAAACGAATAACGGTTTCTTTAGTTCCGCACGAAGCCCCAGCTGTTCTTGCTAAGGAAAAAAGCTCATCATCACTCGCGACCTCTGACAAATAAACATTGTTAACTAATTAACTCGGACGAGTTAAATCGGCTGTGGCGCAACTTCGTTCGGAACTTCAGAAACTAGAAGTATGCTATAGCCCCTTCTCTCCAGTACAACTGGGATTGCATCGCGATGGCCTGCTTCACATCTAACATCTGAATATTTCCTGGATGAAGTCAGCATAATCGAAAGCGTTGAAACCCGAACCAATAACTGTACAGCATAAAAATATGTCCGACAGGACAATTATAAAGTATTCACAAAGGCAACGAAGTTTCAGTGAAGTATGTTTACCTGGTTTAAACGAAACAAGGCAGGATCTATTGGTACACGTCCCCTCAGGAAAGATAAGAAGCTGTGGCCAATCGCCGTACGAATGAGCTCGGTAATAAATTTCTTCCATGGTTTTCTTCCGTGACAGAGGGTCATCTCGGTTCACCAACACCGGCTGCAAAACTCGAATCAAACTTCCAATGAAAGAATCCGCGTGCTGTGTCATGGTTACAACCGAAGTCATTCCCATCAGCACAACGACCAGGGAATCCAGAAATGAAGAGTGAGGCGCGACCACCAGAATAGGAGCTTCGGCCGACGTCGCACGGCGACCTGAAATTCTCACCCAGTGAATCCCGCCACAAAAATAAACAAAACGTGACAATTTAACTAGAAACGGGAGAAGGATTCGCCTGAATAATGAACAAAAGCAAGGAAATGACCAACCTTTTCAGCGAGACATCAGGTTCTGAATAACGCTCTTTATGTAACCCTTTTGTCATCACATGGGAGAGTACCAGGGCGATAATAAAGAAGGTACCGGTGGCGATTAAACGAATCGGGAAAAGAAGAACAGAGAGAATGAACATCTGCCTATTAATATTTCTAGATTAACTACTTTGAGATGGTTGAGCGCAGATATATTGCACCTATACTCGAATGGAGAATATAGTAGCGACGCTTCTTGCACTACATCTTTTTGTTCCTCCAGAAATTCGAACGATTCCCCCATAGCTTTTACAAGGGAGTGGCTCGACAGACCGCCACAGAGAGCTAATAAAGACACCCCCTGACCTTTGAACAGCAAACCGAGGTCCCTAAAAGGCTATAGTGGATACTAGTGGTTAGTTTAAACACGCTTTCAAAGTGCGGTGGTTTTGGTGGATATGCTACACGCTCACAATCTCGGTCGAGCAGCACCGTGGATTTCTAGATTCAAATCAATTCGGATCCCGAGAGGTTGTGCAGTACTTTGAACATTCCACATATTCTACCATTGCCTTTTCACCGTGTAGTGTACTTTTTCTTGTTTTATTGAATCAGTAAAGACACTTTCAGTGTGCCCGCATGCGGGTACCGCGGATTGCCTTCTTCACTTTTCCTATGAGAGTTCTGTGGCCTGCATTCTTACCGCGACTCGGCAGCCAACTCTGGAATTATCAGGATCCATTCAGACGGCTTACAACCTCCTGGCAGAAAGCTGCATCGGACCTAACTGAAGAAGCAATTTTCCGTGGCCGGTTTTATGTCATTTCGCTGAACATAGTGGACATATTTTGAGCCTTCTTCTATTTATTTTGGATGGTATTTCTGTATACTAGATTTCTGGCAACATACTTCATTTTCCCCTCCTATTTCTATCGAGCCGCCGCAGTGTATGGCTGCCTGCGAGGCTTGTTCAGGTTCTTGCACCGTGGGCTCCTTGGATCACTTGGAGTTGCGACGGATGGAGGAACAGTGTCTTCTTCGGCGATTCATTAGGGATGAACAGAAGAAGGGACCTGATGAGACTTACTAGATCACTCTCCCCCAGAGGGTTCCCGCTAGCGCTCCATGGACTTTAAGGCCAGAAGTTACGAAAGTTGAGAAGTTAGTGGTGATGAACTGAGATGTGGGATATTACTGGTGTAATGGTAGTAGAGAAACTGGAAATTAAAGTTGTGATGGTGACTTTCGAAGGCGAAAATGTGAAGGCTAGGGAAAGAGGGCCCAAGACAAAGGTTTTGCTGAGGAGTTATAATGTTGACAATGGTAGTAAAGACAGGGAAATTAAAAGCTACAATGGGTAGTATGTCTACCTATCTCCTGGTCTCGGCAAACACACTTTCCCAACAACGTTCCTTGAAGTCTTGAAGTCTTGAAGTACTACACGGGTTCGAGGCTTTAAGCCCAATTGTCCCGGTTCTTTAGGAAATCTTTGATCTTCTGTCGGATTCACCGAGCTGAAACGAGAGTAAAAAGAAGCGGGGGGGGGGCGGGGGTGGCAGCGAAAACAAGATACATATAACCTCATTCAGTGTCACACTGTGGACAGTGCCTTAAGCTGAGTGTGGGTGCGGCATTCATGAACATATATGCGATAAAAGACAACTATTTTGTTTGTTTTTTTTGACAAAGGGAATTATTGGGAGAGACCCAGGTAGATGTCTAGCTTTTTCTTGAAGATAGTTTTGTCCTGCGACAGAACAATATCTTCCGGAAGTGCATTCCACATGGTAATAACCCTATAGCTAAAAAAGTTAATCCTTAGTGAAGTGCGTGGCCTCGGTTTGAAAACTTTCCTGCTGTGACCACGGAGAGAGGAGGCTGGACAGACGGAGAAGAAGTAATCGCTTTGACCTGTTTCAAAAAGGTGAAACATCAAAAACAGATCACCTCTTACGCGTCTTACGTCAAGGGGATAGAGGTTGAGGAGTGAGAGGCGGACGGGATTGTAACAGCCGGTCGTGGAAAATCCCCCTTTTTCCCTCGCGATTCAGTGTTTTTTCCCAACATCACTCATTTCCATACACTATTGACTTGTCTTTACGAACTGGTTGTTTTTCTGGACCAATTGTTGTTTGTTCGCGCCCAGAGCGCTATTTTGGCACATCCTTGTTCAGGACCTGCGTGACGCACGTGCTGTCTGCTCACACGCTGCTATTCGGTTTCTCGTTGTTGAGACTTTGTGATCGTATTATTGAGGTTTGTATATTGTTTACGTCATTGTTTATTTTAATAATCTAGTATCGTAGAATTATCACGGATAATCGCCTTCTGATTTCGGGATCCGTTGCGAATTTGGCTACGCATTGCTCAAACGTTCGTAACAATACTCAATAGATCTATTTGGAACGAGGAAAATTCACGCAAAATGCCAAGGAAAGGATCAAAGGCAGTCGAATTCGGACAGGAAGTAATACGGCAAGTCTCTGGGGAGGTTTTGGGTACATATGATTCTTTAGTTAATGCTAGATCGCCTAGTCCTGTCAGTGCTAGTTCATGTGTTATTGAGAACAATATTGATCGTAAGGACGTTGATTTATATAAGCTGAGAATAATAGAACTAGAGCAACAGTTACTTTCGGCTAGACTACAGGCGCATGAAGCAGAGAAGTGTACACAGAAACAGCGAGAGTATAGGACCAATGACTTCGACACTTCCGATAGGTTAGATTGCAATAAGGTAGGGAACCCCACGCAGGTCGCCGACTACAAACCACCATCGATCGATCTGCCTAGAGTGGAGTTAACGGTTTTCGACGGGCGAGCTGAGCAATATTGCAAGTTTGTCAAACAGTTCGAGACGTTCGTTGAAAACAAGGTAAACGACCCTGGGCAAAGGCTTCTTTACCTTACTCACTACTGCCGAGGCCGAGCGCGAGAAGCTATCGACGGATGCACCATGCTCGATCCAGAACAAGGCTACACAAGGGCAAGAAAGATTCTGAGGGACTTGTTTGGCCAACCTTTCAAAGTAGCCCGTAACCTAATAGAGGGCGTGATGGCAGAGGCAAAGAAAACCAAGGGCGACGTCTACACCATGGCCGACCTGGTGATCAAGATGCAGAACTGCTCAATAGCCCTCGACCATTTAGGTTACAGAGCTGACCTAGACGCCATGCACACTTTGGAAGGCATAGTCCGTCACCTCTCTCCCGAACTACAGGGTCGGTGGGCGGAAGAAGCTGAACGGATAAGCCGAGGCGACAGAGAAGCCAACTTCGAAGACCTGACTGAATACTTAGACAGGCAAACGAAGATAGCTGACAGCAGATTCGGCCGACTTATCCGGGACAGCAACCGAGCAAACAAGCCCGGTACTAGCCAAGTCCAAACCCCTGTACGGGAACATCCAAAGTACCAGCCTTGGACCAACACACACGTCATTTCACGAGATGCTACGGCGAAACCAAATTGCAGATCCTGTGGTACTAGCCATGGCCTACCAGAATGCCCCAAGTTCGGCAATGCCACAATAGACGAACGGTGGGGAATGGCGAGGATGGCAGGAGCATGTTTCATCTGTCTCAACACCACGCACCGGGCAGCAGCCTGTAGAACAAGGAATCGATGTGGTTACGAGGGCTGCACGGGCAGACACCATCGGCTGCTGCATCAGGCGAGAATAACCATATCCGAGGCGAGTGCCAAGCCCAGCGTGATTTGCTCAACTTCACAATCTGCCAGTAAACCGGTACGTTTAGGCGTAGTGGCCGTGGGAGTAGTGACTCCGACTGGGATAGCCAAGGCGTTGGCTTTCGTTGATAGTGGATCCGACACCACTTTAGTGAAAGAGCGGTTTGCCGACAAACACCAACTGGCTAAAGGTGCGACGTCGTTAGCAGTGAGCACGGTGGGCGGAACACAGGTAATGACTGCCGGTAGATTAAGGCTGCAACTCGTCTCTCTAGACACCAACGAGGAAATTGAACCAACGGAGGCATTCACGTTAGCGGATCTCCCCATGCGAGCACCAAGGTCGGTGAACGCAATCTTGACTCGGTGGCCCCACCTGCAGGATGTAACCGTTGTAGACTGGGAAGATGATGAGGTGGATCTCCTCATCGGATGCGACGTGCCAGAGGCGCATTGGGTGCTTGACCAAAGAGTGGGCGACCGCCAGGCACCTTATGCCGTACGCACGGCTCTGGGATGGATGTTATACGGTCCAGTAGGGGTACGCGGTTCCGTGAATTACTTATCCGCCGAAACGGACCTCATAGAGTATCATCTGCAACGGCTTTATGAAAAGGAGTTTCATGACATTGGGGACGAAAGACCGACGTTGTCTCAAGAGGATCACTTCGCTCTACAAACGGTGCGGCAAGGCTCTAGAGGCCTCAAAAAACAGTTCGAGGTTCCCCTCCCATGGCGCACACCGGTCGACCCGTGGACTGACAACAGAAATTATGTTCTCCAACGATTACTACTACTAGAAGAACGCTTCATTCGAGACCAGAATCTGTGGGAACGATACGCGGATTTGATGAAGCGAAACGAGGACCTCGGTTACGTTGAAAGGGTGCCTGTTAACACCGACAGCAAAAGGGGTATCTGGTATCTGCCTCACCATCCGGTTATCAACCCCAAGAAACCCAATAAACTGCGCGTGGTTTTCGACTGTGCGGCCAAGTTCCAGGGCAAGTCGTTAAACGATCGCCTACTACAGGGGCCTGACTGGACCACACCACTGATCGATGTTCTGTGCCGTTTCAGAGTGGGTAAAGTGGCTTTGTCTGCTGACATTAGGGAAATGTTCCATCAGGTGAAGATTCCGGTAGGAGAACGAGATGCTTTGCGTTTCCTGTGGTGGGAAGGGAGCGACCGGGACAATGCAGTGGTGAATTATAGAATGACCGTCCACCCCTTCGGAGCCATATCGTCACCATTTTGTGCCAACTACGCCCTCCGAGAATCAGCGAACAAACATGGCGATCTGGTACATCGGACGGTGGTAGAAAGCGTCAGCAGGAACTTCTACGTCGACGACTACCTTGGGTCATTCGATGATGTGGAATCAGCTCTAGAACAGTTCAGGGGTCTGACGAGATTGCTGGAAGAGGGTGGCTTCCATCTAACTAAATGGATGTCGAACGCTTCGGAAGTGCTGAAGGTCATCCCGTATCACGAAAAGGCCGAAAGGGTAAGAGATTTGGACGGCTCTCCACTTCCTATCGAGCGCACTTTAGGAATACAATGGGACGCGGAAACGGACGATTTTGTTTTCGAACTGAACGTTCCCGAGCTGCCAATAACCCGTCGTGGCATACTATCTGCCGTCTCAAGTTTGTTCGACCCGCTCGGTTTCGTCTCACCATGGCTGCTACCCGGAAAGATCTTGCTGCAGCGGCTGTGCCGTAAGAAAGTTGATTGGGACCAGTCACTGGACCGAGGGGACCGGCTGGACTGGGAGGAATTTTTGAACACCTTGAAGAAATTAGGGGACATAAGAATACCACGATGTTTGACCCCTGGCCATACGACACGGACTGGAGAACTACATGCCTTTTCCGATGCATCCGAAGTCGGTTATGGAGCTGTGGTTTACGGACGATGGTGCGCAGGAGATGGACAATATACCACGAGGATCCTGTTCGCCAAAGCCCGCGTTGCTCCACTGAAGTCGGTCTCAATCCCACGCCTTGAACTCAGCGCAGCCGTGTTGGCAGTCAGGGTGGTGCAAGCTGTGAAGAGATGTTTCGATCTCTACATTTGGTCGGTGAGCTTCTGGACGGATTCAACGATAGTACTTTACTACATTAACAACGTACGGAGCCGGTTTAGTACTTTCGTTGCTAACCGGCTCACGATTATCCACGATGAATCGGCCACGCACCAGTGGAGTCATGTCAGGTCTGGCGATAATCCGGCCGACCTGTGCTCCCGAGGTGCGAACAACTTCAGGCAACTGGACACGTGGACGAGAGGGCCGAACTTCCTGCAATTGCCCAAACAGGACTGGCCCGTGTTTGAATTAAAACCCCCTACGGAATTGGAACTGGAGATCAAAGGCGTAGTGATAGCAACCAACGTCGTCGAAGCGTCGCCCATTTTATCGCGACTGGTCAGGTTTTCTTCCTGGATGAAGACGCTTCGTTCGCTAGTTTGGTTAACCAGGTTCAAGATAAGTTTACTAGTCATAAAAGGGCTACGGCCCTCAGGTCGGATACCGGTCGGCCCGATAGGTCCCGATGAGCTACAAGCGGCAGAGTACGATATTTTCAGAATGATACAACGCGAGGCTTTCGCCCAAGAACTCAAGAGGGCGGAAGAAGTGAGGCTGACCAATGAAGACATGCCATCTCCAAGAGGCGAGCTGAAGCGTTTAAACCCCAAAATCATCAACGGACTGCTGCGGGTGGATGGTAGGCTGACCAACGCCCACCTGAACTTCGACACAAAGTATCCTATACTGCTGCCAGCGAGACAACCCGTAGTAGAGCTAATGATTCAACACGTCCACGCCATTGAGGGACATGCCGGGGAAAGTCACGTGACGAGCGTCATCCGAAAGCGTCTTTGGTTGTTGAGAGGACGAGAGACTGTAAAACGCGTGATCCGACGGTGTGTGCAATGCAGGAGACGCAATGCCATAGCAGGCAAACAACTCATGGCCCCGCTACCAGAATGCAGGGTAACTACGGGCTGGTGGCCGTTCAGTGACACCGGGTTGGACTATTTCGGGCCCTTGTGGGTCAAGTGCGGGAAAAGATTAGAAAAGCGATACGGATGTATCATGACGTGCATGAAATCACGTGCGGTACACCTAGAAGTCGCACATTCGATGACGACCGATTCGTTTCTACGGGCCTTGCAAAGATTTATCAACCGAAGAGGCGTACCGGCCGATATATACTCAGATAATGGATCGAACTTTGTAGGCGCTCAACGGGAATTGCAGCGTTGGCACAAGAACATAAACAGGGACGAACTGCAGAACCGAACCGTGGCCTACGGCATACGCTGGCATTTCAACCCCCCACAGGCCAGTCACCGAGGCGGCATATGGGAACGCATGATCCGGTCCGCCAGACGGATATTGCTGTCAATCATGGAGCAGCAGCCGCCCGACGACGAGACCCTGAACACCGTCATGACTGAGGTGGAGCGAATCCTGAACAACCGCCCCCTGGTTCCAGTATTGAACGGCGACCCCACCCACCTGGCGCTCACCCCAAACGACTTATTGACGCTAAGGTCGAACGAGGGTTTCCAAGGGCCGGTAAACCTTCGTGGGAGCTACCTCCACGGGTGGAAGCAAGCGAATTATCTGGCCAAGGTCTTCTGGAGGCGATGGCTACGGGAGTACCTACCGGCTTTGCAGACTCGACAGAAGTGGATGGCCAAAACAAGACCATTCAAAGTTGGGGACGTGGTTATGATCGCCGACGAACGCGCACATTTCAGCGCTTGGTCTTTGGGAGTAGTTACGGAAACCATCAAAAGCACCGACGAAATGATAAGAACGGTGAAGGTGAAGACAGCTAACGGAGTGCTCATTCGTGACATACGCAGTATTAACCTACTCGAGAGCGAAGACGGAGGAGCTGATAACCCTGTGGCCTAGTAAACCTTTTTCACCAGTAATCGAGGTGGATAAAGAAACACCATATATACCACACAATCTCCGTCAAACACGTTAAGGTGCTCGCGGTCCCTTCGTTGACATTACAGAAGGTTCTTTCCGATATGTGGTGATGAGTGCGATTCCATTATACATCCCGATACATACACACATGCACGACGCACTCTACATCCCGTAAACCCATCATACATGTGACAGTGTTCTTTGTTCGCCTTTTGTTGACGCTACCGAATGCCCCTTGCACATGTGGAAGTAGTGGAGCTCAGGTCACACATGCATGCTACATTTACTCGTTTTCTTGCCACGCGGTCTTTTGTTGACATTGCAGAAAGTCCTCCTTTGATGTGTAGTCATAACTGTGATTTCATTGTAATCCCGGCACACACACACACACACGCACGCACACACACACGCACGCACACACACACACACACACGCTCAAGCGCGTACATCCAGGACCGGACGGCCCCGTACGAGGACAACGTCTATGTGACCATTCACGCCCGCCATCGGTCATTTGGTCTTGTGGAAGATGTAGACTAGCCTCACGTCTATGTAGCCAATGGGTTAGGTGCGACCAGTAGTAGAACGTCGACGACGAGCATTAGACGCGCGCACTGACAGCAGGGCCTAGGCAGGTAGGAAGAATCAGTACCTTTATACCGAACCTTTGACTCTGCTAAGGATCCAGGAGGATTTTGGTGGGCGGTGTAACAGCCGGTCGTGGAAAATCCCCCTTTTTCCCTCGCGATTCAGTGTTTTTTCCCAACATCACTCATTTCCATACACTATTGACTTGTCTTTACGAACTGGTTGTTTTTCTGGACCAATTGTTGTTTGTTCGCGCCCAGAGCGCTATTTTGGCACATCCTTGTTCAGGACCTGCGTGACGCACGTGCTGTCTGCTCACACGCTGCTATTCGGTTTCTCGTTGTTGAGACTTTGTGATCGTATTATTGAGGTTTGTATATTGTTTACGTCATTGTTTATTTTAATAATCTAGTATCGTAGAATTATCACGGATAATCGCCTTCTGATTTCGGGATCCGTTGCGAATTTGGCTACGCATTGCTCAAACGTTCGTAACAGGGATAAGGTAGATGGGATAGACCACTTACTGCCTTGGTGGAGGCCCGCTGAACCCTTTCTAGGATCTCACGGTCTCGGACAAGACCAGAGTGCACTATCTGACTACCGTACTCCAGCAGAGGTCGGATATAAGTGCCGAAAATTATGGGGAAATCATCCTTAAATATGCGCGGGAAGGACCTTCGAATCATGTTTAGAACTCGAAAGGCAGACTTGCTCGCAAGTTCGTGATGATGAGAGAAGGATAAGTTACAATCTAACCAGAAACCGAGCACCTTGTGTCGGTCAACCCTTGGCAGAGTGGCTGCTCCATTAATGGAAAACGTGTGACCAGTCTCTCTGCCGAAAGACATGCTCACGCATTTGTCATCATTAACTGGGAGGTTCCAATCCTCGGACCAGCGTTTTGTTTCAGAAACTGCAATTTGCAGGTCTTCAACGCTTGAACTCCAGAGGGTTACATCATCTGCGTACATGGCAATGTTCGCAGGAAGGGCTGTCGGTAGATCGTTTATATAGATCAGGAAAAGAAGAGGACCTAAGACCGACCCTTGGGGGACCCCAGTTGTTACTGGGGAGGGTTGAGACAAAACATTCCCGACTTTAACCACAAAGGTGCGGTCGGTAAGGAAGCTACGTAGGATGGCCAACATGGAGCCTGTGATCCCGTTCGTCTGCAGCTTATAAAGAAGAGGGGCATGTGGGACCTTATCGAAGGCCTTAGCAAAATCGATGAATACAGCGTGTGAGAGCTGGCCATCATCATAGGCTTTCGTTAGACTATCCATGACAGTAAGCATATTGGTGATGCATGACCTGCCAGGAAGAAACCCA
Source organism: Fasciola hepatica (assembly GCA_948099385.1). Lineage (NCBI taxonomy): Eukaryota > Metazoa > Platyhelminthes > Trematoda > Plagiorchiida > Fasciolidae > Fasciola > Fasciola hepatica. The sequence continues at coordinate 15,876,753 of CANUEZ040000126.1, read as the reverse complement.
TGTTGGGACGGGGAGAGGATCTTATTTCTATGAAGATGGGAAAGAATCTCACTCTTAAGAATTCCCTCAAAAATTTTGCTAGGGATGCTAGTGAGGCTTATGGGTCTGTAACTAGAAGCAAGGTGTCTACTACCCTTCTTATAGATGGGTGCGATCACTGCTTTTTTCCAGTTACGGGGGAAAACTCCATCGTCAACACATCGCTGAAAAAGCGAGGCATAAGGAGCAGCTAATGTATCCGCGGCTTCCTTGAGAATACGGGGGTGGATTAGGTCAGGACCCATGGAGCAATATTGGTTGAGCCGTCGGAAACCTTGAGCGACTGCACCAATGGGAATAGTTACGCGGTTAAGGGTAGTGGTCAGAGATAACGGGTGCATAGTAGGGTGGGATGATATGGGAAAGGAGCTAAAAATTGTACGGAAGTAGGAGCTGAATGCCTCGGCTACTTGGCTAGGGGAAGTGATTGGAGATCCGGCACTATCTTTGAGAGCTAATGGCGTCGGAGCTGTGCCCCTTAGACGGCGCATGTACTGAAAGAAAAATGCCGTATTGGTCCGTGCTCGATCAAGTACAGATCGCTGGACTGCATTCTGATAGGACCTAATCTTGTCTTTGCATATGTTCCTTATGATCCTGAAGTCTTCTGCATCACGGGCAAGGCCTGTGGCTTTATATCTAGCAAAGAGGCGTGCGCGTTCGTCTAGAATGCGCCTAATGGGGCGAGGGAGTGGTCGCTTAGCGGTCTGTGGGCGACGAATTCTGGGGACAAAAAGCCTATCAGCTAAGGAGATTAACTCTCTGAGATTCTCTGCCATTTCATCCGCAGAGTTACCTGGGTTAGTTAAATTTAGCTGGGAGCGAAGAAATGCACAGACTTGGTCAAAGTTGGTCCTTTTGAAGGATCTCAAAATCTTAGTTTCTGACGGAAGAGGAGGCCATTTCACGATATAATCGAATCCAATGAGAATGTGATCACTTTTGCCGAGGGGCGGCAAGTAATGCACCACATCTATTAGGAACCGATCATTGGTGATGACCAGGTCTAGTAGGGACGGGGCGTGGCCTGTGCGATATCTAGTCGGATCTCTTACGTTCTGCACCCATGAGTTTTTCAGTACGAGATCAAGGAGGGGTTTACCGAAAGTGATATCCGGGGCATCAGCTCTTTGCCAGTTTGTACTGGGAGAGTTGAAGTCACCAGTGACTAACAGATGGGTGAAGTCTGTATAGCTTTTCAGGGAGCCTAATAAGTCTATGAGACCTATGCTGTCAGTTGAATTGCATGCGGGAGGACGGTAGACGACACCGAGCAATAGGGTATCTGTCCTAGAGAGGTTAAACACGGCCCACAGACAATCAATACATGAAAAGGTTGGTGTTGTCAGTAAGGTGGGAGGAGGGATCGAATTATCGTAGTATATGATTACCCCGCCGGCACGACCTCTACTGGAGTCCCGCCTTACTGTGAAGTATCCCGGAATGGATATTTCGGCATCAAGTATGTCAGGGGTGAGCCAGGTTTCTGTGAGGGCTATGATCTGAGGCTCCTTATCCACTGCAAGCTGCCGAAGCTCCGGGATCTTATTCAACACACTCAGGCAATTGCTGTAAAAACACTTGAGCACATGCTCAGGAGTTGTTGCAGAATCGCCAGAGGCAGCTGGTTTTGGGTTTGAGGAGGGGGAAAGAGGGGGATTTGAGGATGGAAAGGTCCTGGGAGAGTCGGGGGCTGAAGATATTGGGGGGCTAGAGGGTAAGCAGACTGCTGGGGGGACCGGTAGGTTTTGATGTCTAGTAACCTGGGGGGTATCAATCCAGGTGGACGGCCTACATCCTTCGGTCTCCGAAAAGGGTGGGCTGCCTTTCGTGGTTTGCCCTTCTGCGCACTGCTTGATGCCCTATTCTGAGTTCTCTTGTTGAAGAGCTTATTTTTCATGACAGCACCAGATATATTATCTGGTGCTTTAACCTCCTCACTGCTTCTTTCAGTAGAAACAGATTGCAGGTTCATGTCTAGGCTCAAGGATGAGTGAGTCTCGTCCGTTGAAACAGTCTTGTTGGCTATGATACATAAACTCTGCAATCTTCTCAGCGGTCCCCACTACTGTCAGAAGTCATTTCCGGCAGTTTGCAATGCTAACAGCGAAGGAATTTTCCCCCTAGCAACTGAGAACCCCCATCCCCCTCGTGAACCCACGTAGATGACCCTTGAGGGGGATATCCGACCGCTCGGGTTCAAAAGTGACGTGGTCCGCCCCTGGAGATCAACGTATTCCTTGAGGTGATTCAGCAGCTGTCACACGTGATACGGCCAGTAACAGCTCTGTAACCACGTACACTGGCGAATCCCGACCAACCAGGATCGTCGGGGACAATCTCGACAAAAGCTCCCTAGGACCAGTCATCTTTGAGTCTACCAATTATATTCTCTAGGTAAAGGTATTTATACAAACCTACTCTGTAGTAAAATTAACTAGCTATTTCGCGGTCTTGGTCTTCTTACTACTTTCGTTCGCGTAGTTCTGGGTGGGGGCAATTTCGATGCGGACTATCAATTCAGTTCGTCAAGACTATCAAGGTTATTGATACCCTCTACTAGGTTGACTCTTCACCTCCTGCACTCAGGCAAGAAGAAATCCAATGTCTCAAATCTTACCTCGTAAGCGAAGCCCCTTAAACCAGCTACCCACCGGGTGAAACCTCATTGAATCTGATTTCCCTCACAAGAAGGTTCGAACGACAGCCTTGCAATGTGTCTATACAACCCAGCGCATTCTGGACTGAATGACTCTAAGCGAGTTCAGGAAACCCGGTTCCATTCACGAACATCCATATCACAAACAGCAATATTTCATTTTTATGAGCTACCTTTTCCGGGATTCCGATTGTTCGTTTCATTGCTCTAAAAGTTTATCACAAGCCGGACTCTCACTTTTGACTCCAACGTTAGTCGATCAGCTTGAACGATGTTGTGACTCCACTAAGTAATCTTTTCTCTTGTTTCTGGCCTTTTGCTGTGATTCGTCTGCCGTTGTTGATTTGTTGACCGATTTGGAGCGGAAGAGCCCTCAAGGTGCAATACTGAGGTTCGGTTATCGCAAAATAGCCCATTTTTGTTTACAGCACCGTATCTGTTTGGAATCGAATTTGTTTTGAATTGCGTCGAAACTGGTTGCTACGCGTCCCTCAAACTTTCCAGTAACTGAACTTTACAACGGCCTTCTAGAGCTGATCACCACCGCCAGTGGCTATTTGAGTGAACGCGCAGCGTTGCGATTCCGATCTGAAGTTGTTCAAAACAGCTGCCCCCAGATCCTTTGCAGTCGTCGCTTTCGTTTTCCGGGTGCCCCCGTTTCTCCAGCAGGGACCAGCCTCTCTGGATTCGCACAACACTCCAACGCATAACACCCATAATCACCCAGCGAATAACCGGCCCTCATCCTGCTTCGGAATCAAACTGAATGTGTAGCATAAATTGGTTTATGTGTCTCGTTGCAGGTATAGTCCTAGTGCAATAAAGTGTCCTACATATGTCATCTTAATTTAGCTTAGTTTCACTTTCACTGAAGTCACCGCAGCTGCGGCTTCCGAATGATTTCCAACTCCGTGAACTTCTTGTCCTCGTTTTCCTCTTTTCTCACTTGCTTTTCTCTTGTGCTGCCAGTTCTCTACCACATCTCCCAGTCGTGTCTGGTAAAGCGTTGAGAAAATGCAAGGCCCTCTGTATCATGAAATCAGACAGTCTGGTAAGAGAACCAGAAAAATACACCGTCAAGTTCTCACCTTCCATGAAAGCCGCTTGTCTTGCAGCCACTCTTCATTGCTCTATGGGGTCTGAGGTTGGTTCTGCTTCTTCCAGGGAGCTTTTGCTTAGAGGAAGAGGAAATCGGAGGTCAGAAAACTATGGGTTTACGGCGTTGCCGTGCCTACTGGGAAGAATACTGTATCTTTTCTCTTCTCCTGCGGATGGGAATCTCTGGGGCCTCGGGTTCAAGAAACTGGGTACCGACTTGGCTCAATCCTCCATATTATGTAATCTGCTGTTATTTGACAGCGATGGGGATGATGGTCTTGAATGGTGCTTGAATCGCGTGACATTTCAAATCAGGTCGCATCAGGGCAAAGGGTTGGTGTCTAACGTCAGTTTCTCTAAGATGCGGCTCCTTGTCTAGCCATGACTGGAATTCTAGAAAAACATTTCTATCCGAAGAAAGTGGGGGCCGCCACCGGAGGTAGCAGGAAGAGAAATGTTTCTGTTGGAGAAAGCCTCAGAAACTAGCGGGTTCATCCATCATACTACATTCTATTTAACCAAATTTCACCTTTCTGTAAAAAAAATAGAATTAAAGGAGGCTATAAGAAAGAGAGAGAGTAAAAGAATAATGGAAAATGGGGTGTCGGACCGTTAGTATCTTCTGAGTGCCCTCAACGGCCTGACGGAAAATGGGCAAAGAAGTGTTTCCATGCTAAATCCAACTTCTTTGTTTAGTTGTGAAAGTGTTTGCTGCCACAAATTCTCCAGAAAGTTTACTTCAACCGTATGTTTCTCTGCTGACCACGTTAGGTCAGGTGAGCTCAGGAACCGGCGAGATGGCTCTTCAGCAAAGTTCGTATGCCATTTTTTGCACTGTGGGCTCCAGAGATGCCTACTTAACGCGGCAGAAAATAAAAAATGGCATCCTTCTCGGTGTTCCTGACACTGCTTCTCATTTATGTTCGTGTCCAGCCATCCAATTTCTTTCTCCACCAAAAAACCACCTTGAATTGGCGCCGTGAAACCCAGGACCCCGAGGAGTTTGACGTATGTCAGCCTGTTTAGCGTGCAGGGCTAACTGGACGAATGGCTCGAGAACGCGGTTGATTGCCACAGCCACCAATCAAATAATGCGTCGGCACTAGCCAAAAAGTAGAGTTGCGAGCCGCTGAGATACATACAGGAACCCGCAGAGAAAAGAGTACAGAGAGTAAAACGATCAGGGAGGGCACAGAAGGGCGTGTGTCACATTGATGGTTTAGCCGGGAACCGTTTGTTTCGCAGTGATAAAACAAAGTCTACACATCCAGTGACAATAAAAATGATTGCAGGAAGTGGAGGTAGTGACACTACACAACCCCCAACCAGGAGACTGAGGGAGGAGTCTTCAAAATGATGAATTGTGGTCATGTTCGTTTCATCTGAGAAAAGATTCGCTGGACTGGGAAAACAAAAAAAGGTGATAGTAATAAACAGGACGTGGCTTATCGCGTGGTGGAGATAGAGGGAAAGGGTCCGGATTGGTGCATATGTTCGTCCGCTGTAGTGCTTGATGGCTCGATAATTGCCAGATATGTATATCGTGGGCAAATATGTTCTTCCTTAAGCCAGGTGTGCTGAGCCGCTGCAGCGAGCTTCCAGCCAGTGGAAAAGACGGTAGAGTCTACCAGAAAAAAGGGCCAAACCAGCTAAAACCTTCACACGCCTACAGACGGTGGATGGGGAGCGGCCTTCGTCTCCTCACAACACTCCAGGTCGCTTCAATGTCGGAGGTAGATCGACTGTCGACAAAAAATTTGCAACCTGGAAAAGATTCAAGTCGCCATGAAAAGCGAGAACTAGAGCATGAGCGATCGATCTAAGCGGCCTGAACAGCAGAGGTAACTAAACGTAACTTCAGATATGGTTTTCATTGCTTCAGTTCTTTGTTACCAGTAATATTGGTAATAATAATGGTAAAACCATACACGGCTTTGGGTAAAAGGGAGGTCGGGTACCCAAATTCTTGACTGACTAAAAATTCATTGGTCTGTCGCCTGCATAAAATTTTGGACCGCTCTTCCCCGCTTCGTTCACGCTGACACTGCCTTGTGGTTGTCATTCTATCTGGTATAGAGTTACTTACATTTTGCTTATTCTGTCGCTTTTCCCTACTGGTATAACTTTATGAAAGTTCAATGTGGTGATAAGCCGCGCTGACTCAAAACATTCCGGATTAACACAGTGCGGCTCCATGTTTTCTCTCAGGTTGACGGATCGTTGACCTTCGACTCGCCTAAGTTGACCTTTTGGCTTTTAAGCTCGGGCTCTTAACTATTGGGCCCAACTGCTGAATTCGACCACAGAGCTGGTACTTTCTATTTATTCCCTTGGGTTGTTTGTTCATTTTGCATAGGTTTTTGTCCTGATTTTGACCACATTCCTGCTGGATAGTGACTGAAGCTCACTGTCAAAGGCATGATTGTTACGTGCTTACATTTTAGCTCACGAACAGCATCGTGGAATTTGCGGAGCAATCTTTCTTCAATTTGGGTTTCGTAGGGACTTAGGCCACGCGTTGTTTTGCGGTCCCGGCGCCCTGTCCTGAAGACAGTATATTGGTTACCTGGTGGATTGAGCGGTGACTTGTTGAAGAGCCCCCCCCCCGACGACGACTTTAAATTGAGGCCGAACCATGCGTATTGATATGAGGATGACCTCTACCTTCTTTCGAACCACCGCACGAACGGATGGTGTGTTTGGCGCTGGGTAGTGTAGCCCTAACCGTGCCGACCTGAGTCCTTTCCAGACCTGCCCACCGATATTTTTAACACATTCCCGTTGGAGTTTATGAATCTAGCGCACCCAGAATTAGCGCAAAATCTACCTACCGCCTGACCAAATAGCGGTTGCTCATAACTTTACCGTCTGAGTTGTTTGGTTGCTGAGGAACTGGGCGACCGAATTCTGGGAACGCAAATATCTGACGTGTGACTTCAAACGCAAATGCCGTCACAAGAGTGATATGGAATGCTGGAAAGAAACGGGGTTTTATCAGTTCCTCATTGATGTTGGTACTGTGTGTTTACTTGGTTTATTACCCCATGACTCACATGACAAATCTTAACTTTCATTCATGTCCTCACCCTTTTTCGCATATTGCAGTCCGATATTCGTACAGTTGTCATTGTCACCTCTGAATGTTCGCTCATACCGGTCAACTCAGGGCGTGTGTGCATCCCCATTCCACATGTTCCTGTAGAAAAAAGTTTTCAACTCTCTTGCTTTTTCTTCATACGTTTGTGTGTATGCATGCGAGAGTTCCTTGGTCCTGGAAACACCAACGATAAGGATGCTTCCACTTCATTTATTTCATTTTATCTACTTATGAAAAGTGTTCTGCTGTTTAGAAGACCATGCCTTTTATGCGTTTAATAGAAATTGGATGGTCGATATGTCCGGTGTCCAGAGGCCTCTGACCAAAGGTTGAGGAGCAGCTGGAAATTGTCGTTTCCAGGTGCACTTCCAAATTATTCGGTTGCGGCACTCAAATTGGTGGGGATGTTCAAGACCGATAAATGTTTTAAAATATCACCCTCCTGCAAAACTTCGGCGATGATTTCTGTTTAGAAAGTAGACTGGTCCATTATTCGTCGTCTTGTTATACAAACGACGCTTCGCCACAAACCCTGTTTTGCAGAGCCTTTCGATCGGCAAGAGGTACAAAGAGTTATGAGCTGACACTGCAAATGCACCGAAGCGTTTGACGTCGGATGAGAGTTTTGAAGAAGGGCGCACGATGTTATCCCAAGTGCCCTATAGATCCTGCAAAAAGCCGCCATCTCCGCTGCCGGTTTTAGAGATAGCTGCTGATGTTCCACCGTATGACCATTGTTGTACTGCGGCAAAATTTATACTTTGGTTCCTCTCATTCTACGTAGAGCTTAAAATCACCAACAGTCGGAACAAGCCAATGACAATTAATTGGCACTGATCGTGTTCACTTGGCAGACTTTGGGCACAGTAATCATCAAATCTAAGCCTCTTATCGGTAGTAAAGTTGCCGTTTCTGGAAAAGTAAAGCTCCATTAGATGGAACTATGAAAAAATATCCCAGAATTGTCCTTGAGTGGCTGCCATAAACCTCTACGTGCAGTTATAGTGCACTGCGGAGCGACCTTTTAGGCAAGGTAGAACAGGCTCTGGGCGGGCTAACTGTCGTTTTGGGAGCGACTCACGCGTCAGCTGTGCCCCCAGAAGCAGAGTTCTTTTTTGGGGGGGGGAGAGTTCCAGGAACCTTGCCTGATGTTGACTCTAGCATAGTAAGTATATAAATTTTCGATGAACACTTCCAGATGGCCAATTTCATGCGGTTTGCCAACGCCGATCTGGCTATAACAGAGCTTGGCATGCTGTTTGCATCCATCGGAGATGACCTTGATTTGAACTGTTATTAACCAAGAAGTTTTCGTCGAAAGGCAATTAGCAACCGTTATTTGGTCGCTGCTATCAAGGGTGAGCCATTGAAGTTTATTGTCTTGCAAAGCACCGGTAGCTGGTGAAGAAACGCAACGGTTAGCGAATGGATATGTATATGTGGTTGACAGATATATAGAGCCGTCTATCATCAAAGCTCAGGGTCAAGGGCTGAAAAAGATGAAATTTTACACTATTTTACCACACTAAGCTGAACACAAACTGGTTCTGGAGAATACGGAATTGAAATACTCCCTCGTAACACATATTTCGCCAGCAAATTGGTAAAAACAGTTTATACAAGCAGAACTCAGAACTACAGCTGAATCACCAAAATGGTTGCTTTTAAAAGTAGGAGCTGCGAAACATAGACCGGATTAGAACATACCACCAAGCTAAACGTCCTCCAAGTTTAGAGCGCTGCAGGTTTGTTGATCGAATTGCGGATCTCGCAGAAAACAGCCATAACTGGAGCATAATTCAACAAAACAATCGGAATATATCTTTACTACCGCAACTACGGTGACAAAGCAATGTTTTGTACCAGGCCTCGCGTGTATCAACTCTAGTACCGGGGCAACGCGTAAGCCGACTGGAGCATGCGACTGCCCTGTTAGACCCCTCCGCTCGTGGTCCAATATTTTTAGTAATCGATAGAACGTCATGAATATCGTTCCTAATATACTCCGGAGCACACTTAAGTACTATTCGACGCTACTGCGCAGACATCCCCAGTGAGTCCAACTTCGGGCTGGTTGCAGAGAATGAGGCTTCCGGGAAGACCCAGGGTGAGCTCTTACTACCGCTGAACCTCGGTTTACGGAAGGACCAACGGTGGGTTTTCAATAAAGCTGGCCCTCCTCACTTGATTACTCGTGTTGACTTTGACATTTCAACCTCATTTTTGGCCTTTCGGCCTCCTTCTTTTGGACGAAACTATCATCATCTCAACCACCGGCTTACCATCAATGAAACCATCGCTTCCTAAATCCTTGTTTTTCGTTTGGCGACCGACCGCTACCAGAAGCTCCTGCACGAGTTTCCTGGGCTATTTTTTCGATCTGTTTATGCGCGACTACAGGTCACACAACGTGCCAAGTCGTGCGGTCACAGCCGGTTCATAGAGCCAGGCCTTTAGAGGCCGACCAGATCGAAAATGCCAGAGCCGGACTGTAGCTGGGTCTCAGTTTCGTCAACCGCCTTCAATTCCGTGGGATTCGTCAATGCTCTCTATCAAAAATATATTGGCTAGTGATTGCCTTGTGGCAATCATCGGGCACTACACATGCGCACCACGCACGATCACTAAGCAATTACGCATGTGGAAGACCACAGAAAAGGAAACTTCACGATTTTCAGTCGCACATTCATAGTTCCTGTTTGCAGCCGAACTTGCGATAAACGTAGTGGCATCCCAAAGGCAGCCCTCATCGTGAGGTTTTGCCTGTGTGAGCTATCTATATGATATTCAGTCCTCGTAACGCGGCACTACTATCCCAGCTTCCCATAGACCAGGTCTGTCAATGTTCAGAGGTGGTCCACACTCACTTGGAAGGATTTTCAGTTACTACCGCAACTCCTGACAATCACTCTGTGCCCACGTGAACACCTGAAAGTAAGTCCCAAAAGCGGCAAATATTCGCTTTGCGAAATGTCATTTTGGTGAAATGAGTGCAACTTTTCTTGGTCATGTGTTGTCATTCAGAGGCTTTTTACCCGTGAAAAACTACCTGCAGGCGATTCTCGAATATCCCAAATCTATAGCTCCCAAAAAGCTAGAATAGTTTGATGATTCAGCCGAATTTTACCGCCATTTTATCCCTGAATGATGCCAGTTGATGTCCCTTCCCAGGCGATTACCACACGGTAAAATGAAAAATTTCTGATAACCTGAAGATACCCGTTTCAGTCTGCTGAACTAGAACGGGCTTTCTGCAAAGAAGCTGGTGTAGCTCAACATCTGCCGGCGTCCGTTTTGGTGTTGTTCTAAAACAACGAGTAAAAAGTACGTTTAAGTCCGTCACTCGTCTCCAATGGTCTGCAGTCCGCTGAATCCAGGTAAAATCCGTATGTTAAGGAACTTCTAGCAGTCTTCCTAGCTGCCTGTCGTCCCCTCTAAGTAACAGAAGGCAGACACCACACCGTCTTCACCGGCCGCAGGACAGCCATCTTGGCTAAATGGTCTATTGCAGACTGGTTTGCACTCAGATTAGCCGGTTGCCTAGATTACGTCTTCCGGCCAATAAGGATACACTTCACATCCCAACTTAGCCTAACTTTGTGGCGGATAGTTACTTTCACAAGCATCTCGTTAGGCCAGCCAGCAGCATTGACTAAGCAGCCATTGCCGCATCAAAAACTCAAAACTCAAACAGGATCATTCCGCCATGATAGCGCTCGTCAACCCGAACCGGTGGCTGGTACTTCAAAGCAGTGGAAAATCTTCAAAAACGTTTTGCAAAGTACTTCTGTTCCTCTGGTCTTATTCGCACTCATGGAAGGCGTCTTTAAGACGTTGCATAGATTGTCACGAAGCGGCATACTGTCCTGGTTCAAACTCGATCCAAGTGGTAAAAAAGAAACGAGGATATGTGTTAATGGGCAAATGGTTATTTACGGCGCCACTGAGTTGAAACAAAAAGGCATACAAAAAGTCTTACCTGCACACTTGCTATACCAGATGCATCTTGTTATCACATGCACGTCGACCTAACAATTCTTCTGCTTCCATTTGGTAACATTTGGTGACTGTTTCTGGAGGCGGTCTGGGGCGATGCATTTAGGTGGATGCTGGAGCGAAAAAGTTGCGCATGATTTTCCGGAACCATGGATAGGCAATTCTGATGTTCCTTTGTTATAACCAACAATCGGTGAACCTGGTCCTAGGGTTAACTTGCATTCCCTGAATATTGCATTGAGATGATTGCAGGCGGGAATCATAGCGTGAAATCCACCCGTTTGCCTTTGGTGGGACGTTTCCACGGATACCAGAGGGCGACAAGAGCAACTCATGTACACCCGGCTTGACTACAACCTTTTCTCTCCAACATGTCAGGTTTTCGAAGTTCTGCGAAACCCAACCCACATTCGTCCTTGAACGATTTATTGTTTACGAGGACGGGTAGCATCTCATCCTTCGCGGCCTTACAAATATTCCGACATTTCTAAATCGAAATATGCGTGACCTGCACGTAGCATCGACCAAGGAACAAAGCATGCCGGCATACATAACAGCAATAACGATATTAATATTAATGAAAATATTAATAATAATATTATTATTACTGGCGTAGTTCTCGACTGCGGTCGGCAGGCACACATGGAAGCTTGAGCAAAGTTTACAGTAGCACTCAGGTAGATGAAAAATTCAAAAACTTTGAAGAGGGGGTCGCGCATCACAACAACAAAGGAGTGAGGTTGGGGGGAGTTTAAATGAGGTAAAGTGACAATGTAATACGCGGTAAGTATGGTCCAATTTGTAGTCAGCTGGGACGGTTGTGAGAAATCGGCAGAATTTGAGACATGCTTTGTCTTGGGAGGCCGAAAAACGCAATTTTCACGAGAATGGCGCAGGAAGTTGATCAGTGATGCATACTCAAGTTCATGTAAAAAGGTAATTTGTAATGGTGCAAAAGGCCAGGTAAGCCCTTCATGAAAGTGTGTGGATGAACACATTTTCGTAGATTTGTGGGTATGAAAAGGAATAGTGCTCCCTGAAAAGGTGAGATAATTTTCGTAAGTAGTAGGTGTCATCTAACCTCGGGAGTTTGCAGCTGGTGGAAGAAAGATTTAGTTCCAAGAAGGAATAGTCAGTAAGCGGGATACCTTGTCTACGGAGAGCTAAGTAAAGCAAAAGAGAAGAGTGGAAACGTTGGCAATGGGCCAGGTTACGCTGGAAAAGTGACAAACATCATTTTGTTGAGTTTGTTGTAGCCATTTTGTGTCTATTTTTGGCCTTTTGGGTGGGGGTTGGTTGCGGTTTGTGTTCACTCATTCGCCGTAGGAAGGGAGAGGGCACCACCGAATTTGGAACGTTTGTTACTTGATTGGGAACCGTCGCGCTGTGCTTAAGAAGGCTCCAGCATCAAAACGATACTATGCCTATCATACGCCGCAATATTATGACTTCGTGTAGGTGAAACCCCGTAGCCAGATCGCATTCGCAGCAGCCTGCTTTGGGAGAGGTTGAGGACTGTTGGAGAAGATAACTTACTGCACCATATATTACAGCCATGCATCCCTATTTCGGTGTGGTTCTGAAATTTGAAAAGAGGGGGGGTTGCAGTTTGAAGGGTGTTTTAGCTGGAGGTTAGCTTCACTAAAGTAGCCTAGAGGCAGAGAGATCGCGAATGATATAGAGTGGTTTTAGTGACGTGCGACGTCATGTCTGTTGTAAGTTGGTTTTCGTAAGGACTAACTGTGCTTGCACTGTTAGGCCTAGTTATTGATTACCAGTTCGTAAATGTACCGGCAAATCTTACTCTTCGGTGTTAATAAAGCGTCGGAGATGCATACGGGTTATTGTGTCTGGGGCCTACTTGAGGAGGCAGCTGGGAAGCACAAAGAACGTAAATGGCAAGTTCCTGTATGGGCCCAGATCATATAGGATACACCTCGTCTTGTGGCATTCGCAGGTCCAATGCTTCAGGTTTGTGCTAGGTCTTGATTCACAGAAGGTTAACTTCGGGTTGGGCTGTAAACCGGAGAGTGAGTTGGATGCTAGGGCGTAGAGAACGCCACCTCCTCACGAGTAGGAGGAAAGAAAGATAACCGTGAGCGAAGAACACGGGAGGTTTCCCCCAAGTTCTGATATATAGGTTTGTGTATACATTCGTATTTACATATATATATATATATATTGAGTGCTTTGGTGAGGTGTTACTGTCGTCTGATGTATCGGCTTTTGCCCAGAACAGTGGGGTGAGAATCAGAACGACGGTGGTTATGTGGCTGAGGTCCACATACGTATCAGGCGTGCTTGGTAGTGTGCGGGTGGCTGAAACCTGGAGCTGGAGGTGATAAGCACACTTGGAGAGGTCAGTTCCTTATCACTCCAATCAGTCTCGTGCATAAGAACCAAAAGCTTGTCAAGTGGACAAGGGTTATATGGGGTTTCCCCTTTGGCAGGGTCAGGTCTGAGCTGAATGGAGACAAACCTGTGATTGAACGTCGCCTATTTCTTTCACAGCCCAGTATAAGTGGTATTTGGAGATCAGATCGACCCCCCTAGGTCTTTCCTTCCACTTCCTTTTTAGTCTTTTAAATTCCCAACAGAGGGATGGTTAAGACTATGTAGGAACTTTCCAAAGCTCCTCCGCCCGACCGTTATTTTCCCCTTATTGGTCCTTTTCGCAACTGCTGGAGGTTATCTATTTTCCCCACTTCCGGACGTAGCTATGGTGTGGGTGCCGTTGACATCAGGGGTTTCGTTTGCATGGGCTAGGAAAATACAGAGGGGGGCAAAGCAAACGCACAGAAGCGGAAAACGAGTGTTGTACCGCACAAGCCTGCATACATGTATCAGCCTCGCATAGCGCTTGACCGTGCTCAAGACTACACGAAGCCCGCCTGGTGTGATCTGTTTGGCTGCACCCTGGGGGATGTTATGGCATACAAGTAGAGAGGATAGCAATGAAAGTTACTTTTGGAAGCATAGCTACTCAGACTGGTAGTCATGACGGTAAATGTAAGACAACGAAATTGAGGCCAGCAGGTAGCCACTGGAAAGAAGGCACATGTGGCAAAAGGATTTTAGAGTAGGGTGATTGAGGGAGGCAAGTTATGGCTGAGGAGGAAAGTTGAGGGGTGGAAGCCAGAAATAAATGAGAAAATTTGGAGAATCAAGAAGTAAGGTAGTGGACGACGGAGCTTATTGTCCTAGGATCCGGGACCACTGAGTTATTTGATGCTGAGGGAAACATCAGAGCTAAAAGCCATAGTTGTGGAGACCGATTGTTGGATTAGATAAGGCGGGGTTAGGTGACATTAAGTAAACGTGGGTGCTATCTAAGGTCACGAGAACCGGCAGGCTTCTAACTAGTTGTGGTTACAAACGGCAACAGAATGTATCCTACTGCAACGCGGACTGCGAAAAAATATGTGATCAGCCCAGCTTCTGCCACTGGGCAGAAAATGGAAGTTTTGGGATATGGTGATATAGTCCTAGTAATGGGCCCCTTTTCGAGAGATAGAAGAGAACATAGGGGGAGACGGTAGCTTGGGTTCTAAAGGTCAATGTTCTCCCCATTGGCTCGATCCACAGACATACTGGTGCTGGTCAGAGTCAGCGGCAAGTTGTGATTTTAGGGTATGGCCAAACTAAATTATTGAAGCACATTTTCGAAAAGTTACGGGTAACTCATTCCGAAGCTCTGGTTATTTTGTGAGAAAGAAATCAGATCTCATTGCAAGCCTCGACTGTGTGATGGTTGGACTGAAGTCCCTGTGGCTTGGGTGGTAAGGTGGGGGCAGGCAACACTGAATAGAATTGGTAGAAGTGAAAGCAGAGCAATGAATAAGTACGTATAGAAATCATTAGCTAAGCCTAACACGTCCAAGCTATACCAGGTCAAGTTTTAATAGAGGGCATCGCTCTGTATAGATCTCTGGGAAAGAGTATCATATTAGCTCCTTGGTAAAAGCATGCTTGAATTTCTCAAGGCATATGCTATCGGTCTCCGATATTTTGAGGGAGATAGCAGGGCAGTACTCCAGATGGGATCTTGCATAGGATTGGTATGTAAAAATAGTACTTTTTTCATTAATAGTCACCTGAGAACAAAGCCTATTACCCCACTGGCAATAGCCGTCTGGAATGAGACGTGTTCCGAGAATTGCAGATTGTTGGTGTATCATAGCCCAAGATCCCTCACCGATGGGCTTGGAGAGATGAGCACTTGATTTGGTGACAGGGTTCCTGGGGGGAATTGACATTTGTAGGTTGTTCAGAAGCTTTTCGGAGTCGAAAAACACATCTGCCATGAAGTGCACTTTTGACCAAGTTTCTTAAGACCATTATCTATGTCACACCGCGCTGTGCTCAGATCTTGATAGCGGAAATCATAGACGCTTTTGATGTCATCGGCAAACAGGAAAAAAGTGCCGTGCTACACAACCGGAAAAATGTCGTCAATTTAGATCTATAAAAATAGCGGACCAGGCATTTTTCTCTGCATAACTCCACCAGCAACAGGCACTGGTTGCGATAAGTGACCACCAGCACATCCAACCTAGGTTAGGCCTAAAGGGTGGGAAGTGATCCACGAGAAAAGCTGGCCATGGATACCGCAGGCTCGGAGTTTTGTTGACAACCGGGGGTGAGCAACTCGGTCGAATGCCTTGGTCATATTGAGGTAAATGATAATCATAGATTTGCCGTTGTCACAGCCGAGAGCACAAGGTCGAAGCAGTCAAATTGGCATGTGCTACAAGAACATGTTTTAAGGAGTCCATGTTGGCCACGGTGAATGGGGTTATGGGACAGGAAAAAGTCGGATATCCGCTATTCAATCAAACTTTCTATTATTCTGTCAGCTAGGGAGGTATGGCTAATAGGGCGATAGTTCGAAAGATCGTGCTCTGGACCTTTTATATGGATAGGGATAATTGTTGGAGATTCCCACTGGGATGTGAAAACGCCGTGTTAATTGGATAGGCCATAGAAGTTCATAAAGATAGCAGCGACATCGTTTCCACAAAGGTTAAAAGTGCTGGGGGGTTGCAGTCATAGCCAGGGCGAAAGGAAGATCTAGCAAGCAGCAGGAGTCGAGCTTAGTCGTTCAGACTGAATTCTATGCCAGAGAGAACCTGAACGATGATGAAGGGTACGGAGGCCGGATTTAAAGCGGAGTAAGTGGTCATAGATTCTGAGAAGGAGGTTTTGGGCTCTCCATCGATTTCGTCTACAGAATTAATTCGTCCATTTTTTCCCGAAATTAAAAAGGGCATCCCAGAAGGCCGTCTCTGTTTTCCGCGCTTCAACAATCGGACCAATAGGTATGATCTGTCGACGGAATTCAAGGCCAAAAGCTCCTTCCTTTTCATCAGGTCACTTGTCCGAAGACTGATAGTTACGGAGAAAGAGTAGAGTTGCAACAATATGGAAGAATCTCTGGTTTTATCATGGATCACCCGCAGTTTGACAAGTTTATTTTGCAATCTTGTATGATGGGCGCTGCTGGCTTAAGAGCTGTCGGACCCGATGGTGGTGATTGGTGACAAGCAACTATGTAGCCAGTCGTAGAGTACGTTAGCTGAAAGCTGTGGGTCGTGCCGCAGGAATTAGTCATCCCACTTGAGGGGGCGAAGCATGGGCTCGAGGTTTATCCGGTTGATCATGCGTAGGGTCTGTTGAGGTGAGCTACTTAGGGAGTCCATGCGTCCGGCCGTAAAGCTGAGAGATACCATTCCGTGGACACTGCCTGGGAAGAGATCAAGGGCACCAGTTTTCGTGTCCGATAAGCCAGTGGTGAATACCAAGTCAGGTATACTGCTTCCTCTGGTTGGTGTCCCACCCTGCTGGACCCAGCGCCCAGGGCGTGTTGTTGAAAAGAAGTTCGTGAAGTATTGTGGTGATGACATGGTGTGCCAGCTGATATTTGGCACATTGAAATCGCCAACAATGAGTTTCGACGAAGACGGTAGTAGTGTGAAGTGATCAATAGCGTTGACTACGTGCGGGAGGTCCGTGATGTTTGAATTGTACGGTCGACAAAGTGGCCAGTGAGGGGCGGAGGGTTGGCCAGAAAAACCGCTACCACATCGAGCCCTGGACTGAGTCCAGTGTTGGAGCAGAGAGAGGAAAGTTAGACAGGCTGTTTTCAATGTGGTTCAGGTAGCATGCTGTACGATGACGGTTATTTATGAAGGTTTGGTAGCCAGCAATAGAATTTTGGTCTGATGGGTCGGGGTCATTTAGCCGGGTTTTGGTGATAACAATGATGTCGAAGTCAGATGATAGTACTATATTACGGAGAGTATGGGTTTTATTCAGTGGTTAGCAAGCATTACAGAGGCGCAAGGTGAGTGCGGCTGCATCGTCGTGGCATGGAGTAGGAACTATCATTGTCGGACTCTAAAATGGCACAGTGTCAGGGTTTTCATGCATAGGGCGATGGAATCTAGGCCAGAGTTAGAAGTGGGGAGCCGGCAGTGCGGAGTAGGGGTTGTTGATAGGCAGGTGGGGCTGGGTAGGAGAGGTGCTGTCAAGAAAATATTGATCATTTGTGGGGGTGGGGTCTCCGGGGTGGGTGGGGTAACCAGGAGGGGGGATTGAATGCTGAGGTATTGGGTAACGGCGGGCGAGATGGTAGAGGGCACTGGTGATTATGTTCGGCGGGATACATTGTGGGCGGATGGTTATTTTTCGACCAGAGCCGACGAAATTACTGGCGTTGATTGGGCTGGCCCATCCTGCGTTCGAAAACAAGAGTAGAGTTTAGCCACCGGGGCTGTTGAACATCATCCAAATGGGTCTTTTTAATGAATTGCTGGAAGAGAAAGAAAATGGTTACAAAGGTTTGGCTTGGGATGCTGGCATCCAGCCTGATGGTTTGAATGCATTTTCGGCACATAAGAAGGATATGGTAAGTTTGGTCCCGATGCGTGATGGTGAGTTGCCTGGTGGCGGTTTTCGCCTGTGTTGCAATGTCGAGCTGGGAAAACCTTGTCGATTATTCGAGGAACCACTCTCACGCAGCAACGCGGAGCTGGCTGCTTCCGGACGACGCAGGGTTGTGTCCTGCTCATAGTTGGTCACGGATTATTTGTGGAATACTCGGAGCCCTTGTTGAAGTTTCTCGGTGGGGCTCTGAGAAGGCCTATGGGGAGGGACTACGGGAGTGGCCGGAATAGCTGAAAGCTGTGAGGATGGGGGAGGCACAGAATTCCGTCGGATGATGGGCTTCTTCGCTTCAAGGTAGACTATAGCCTTTGAGGAAGGTTTGTGTCCGCAAGACCGTGGGATGTGAGTTGGGATGGGGCGGACTGTTGACGATAGAATCCAAGGAGCCTTTTTTGGTGTTGAGACAGTGGACAGTAGGTCGACGTAGGCGGCAGCAGGCCTGGATGCACTGGATTTGTCCGTATGCACTCATCTATTCCTACCTACAGACAGAAAAAAGGAGCCGACTTCAGGCTCTCTTTTTGAGTTTGCATCAAGTTCTTAAATGAAGAGAAACGGGCATTTTCAAACTAAAGGTAAAAAAAGAAATGGCTCCTGTGGGTAGAGTAAGGCTGGCTTCCATGGAAATGTAGACACCATTTGATTCACCATTACCGAGCTTATAACCTATCGTCACACCCACAGCCGGATCCCCAGCAACGTCAACAGCAGATTCAGCACACCCTCAATCTCGGGAACGGTGCGGCCATTTTGGTCAGTTAGTGTGAAAGTCCATAAGTCTCGTAGGTGCCATTTTTCTTGTAACTAATTGTTAGTAGGTTTCCACTGTAATCGCGGTTATTCTTCCCAAAACAGGGTAAACAAAGTAACCATATTACCAGATCCTCTTCATTTTCTGCGCCCCTCGGTTGCTTAGGAATATTGCACATGCGATGGTTTTCGTTTTGTTTGAACGTGAATTCCTGGTTGAGATTGAGTCTTCGGTTTACAACTCATATCTCTGCTACAACAAGTGGTGTATAGAGAAGTGGCCACTCTTATCCCACTCCGTGCGCGGGTAAAGCTTTCGACACTCCTGGCGTCATTTCCAGTAGCCCAGATCAGTATTTCCGCTACCAAGAAACTCGCTGAGACAATTCTATGCACGCAATACCTTTCCCCCAGTTCCAAAGCAGGACACACCGTTTGTCATTACTGTCATCTTATTTTTAGTTTTCCTAATCTCGCGACGCTTTCTGCTAAAGCAAAGAATACTGTCACAATTGAGTGTTTCGAAAAAACCTTTTACAGTCTTCTGGGGGTAATTTGTGAACTGACACTGAGTTATTTCTGGTAATCAATATCTTCATCGCCTCCCAATCTGTGAACTTTGTTCCATCAATTCTGACCAGGCTGAACTGGCTTGACCGCAAATATAACACATTATTGTGAGTCCCCCTGTTCTTTCCTATCACTTTACTCTCCTCTATGCAGACTAGGATAAGCATTCTCGTGGTTCATTACTTTTACTTCCTGACTGCTAGCGGAGACCGCAGTCATCTCCAGCTGGTAAAAGCCATTCATCTCACAAACAGCTACAGTAGGGGGTAAACAACGGTACCACTCACAGAAAGAAGCTGAATCTGAACATATTCTATGATTACCTTCGAGACAGCCGAGGTCTCCTAAGGGTTAGTAAACTTTCAAATTTGGCCAGCCCCTGACCCAGGCTCTCCTCGCTGCCCCTTGGTGATTCCACATTAATCACTGCTGCCATATGGCTGATATTCACGTGACCTGACTTTCGCATGTCCGGTGGACCTACTGGCTGCCGAAAATATGTCCTATCAGAATGTTGCTTCCGAGTTACTCTCCAATGGCAGCTGAGACCTGCGATTCGCATTCAGGGCTAAGGAGAGGTAGAACAGTATTCCGTGGACTTAGAAGGTACGGAGACTCGGGTTGGCCACTAGCCCGGCTATCTGATCTGATTTTGCACCTTCTCAGATTTTTATGTATGCATTATTGCTAGATTTAATTGATATGTGCCTATAAAGTTTCAAATCAGCCGGATCTCCCATTTGCTAGGTGGCTAAACTACGGCTTTTATCATTTTTCCTTTCAAGGTACCCCTCTTTTTGCGTTGGCCAACTGGTGCTTCTAGTTTGGCTGCACTAGTTCCTTGTTCTGTCGACCCTTAACCTAAGCAGTCCACATTTCCAGCCATTTTCTACTCTGGATCCGGTGCCCATACGTCCGTCGCTGCCCACGATAGATTCTGACTCACCTCGGCCTCCCGTTGTCCCCGTCAAATACCAGTACGGTCTCGCCCCCCCGTTCTAAACTTTCACATTGCACGGCATTGGAAGCCTCATCTCGAAATGAGCGTCTTCTTGCGCTGTTCATGAGGGGTATTTTTCCTCAACCCTCAAGCAGCTAACAGTTGTTAGACTTCTATGTTAGTTAGGTCCTGTCAAGTTCAGTGCTGCTCTGCACCAACCTGCTATAAAAACCGACTTCGAATTATCCTTCTGTCAACGAAAAGTTGTTCGGTAAGGCTCATATGAACATTTTGGCCAAAGTCCACAGAAATCCTTTGCGACGCGCAGGTGCTTTTCCTGTGGACCGCACTCCCTGCTTCCACCATCAAGTGATGATTTTAGGAAAAGGCACCATCAGCAAGCTAACCTCCAAGCATAAGCGTTTTTTGTGGGACGAAAAAGGTCTATTCGCACTGGACGCAGTTTGAAAATTGCTATAGTAAATTCTTTTCTATTCGCGGCGACGGGGTACTCACAGGTATAATTCTGCAGTTTGGTGTCTTGTTTTGGTTTGCAGAATTTTGTTGGTACGTTTTTGTAAAGTACAGGACGGGTTGAATGCGAGTGTACATCATTCCTGAATTTTGGTCTTTAAGAGCAATGCAAAACGGGTTTCTGCCACTCACAAACCCGAAACTAAAGAAATTCGGCAAGCACCATGCACTAAGAATCAGAGCGCTTGAAGTGACTGGTGAGGTATCTAACACTGAACAGTAACAAACTAGGACTTTGCAAGTCTCATTTGGCAGAGCACGTCACCAGGCTAATCGTGAGTGCGGAATGGTATCAGTTTTGTCGAATGACGAAGAGCCATCTATCTCAACAGTTCGCAAAGGTGTAGGAAGTTGGAACCGTTAAACAAATGGTGAAGATGAAGAGGAAAAGGTCAATCCCGACACAACTTGCTGGGTTCAATGAGCTTTTTCTGCATTCAGTCTGCTAAGCGCCAGCCGCTGAAACAGCTCGGTAGGGGAAACGACGGCTTTTGGAGAAAAAAGTTAGATTCATGAATACAAGTGATATTGAAGGTTTTACCTATGTTCCTTATTCCGTTTGCATTAGTGAGACAGATATTTGCCGTCATAAGCCTCGATGTGATTTCCAGCGCAATGAGTTAGCGAGGGGGCCATGACAGCTGAAGTCGTCACTCATTGCAGGCGAACACAGAGAAAGCATTAGGTGGTCTTTACCAAGGGTACGAGGTGGATGGGTATGTGTGGAAAGTCCGGTGCTCTACCACCACAGTCAGTCTTTAGTGTGAGAACCGGGGGCATGCCGAGCAAACGAGGATTGTGTAGAGTCTCCCTTCCGCAGAATCAGGTCTGAGCGGATAAGAGACATATCCATACCCGAAGTTTGTTCATTCCTCTCACAGCCCGGTATAATTATTATTGGGAGGTCATTATGACCCCAAGAGGTACTCGCTTTTCTTCAAGATTTTCAGTTGTTTGAGGGTGGCTGAGCTCATATTGGAGAATTTCCCCACTCTCTCTTCCCTACCCTTAATTTCCGCATATTCGGGCAATTTTTCACTTGCTGGGGGTGGTCTGCTCCCCTTACTCCTGGAAAAAGCCATCACCTAGATAGCTTCGGCGTCAGGGGCTTAACTGTCATGCGCCCGATAAATGGAGCTTGGGAACAGAGAAACACATGCAGCAGAACATCAGCTGTTGTAAAGCACAGACGAACTCCATGCACATCGCCGTTTTATGTTCCTTCATGGTCCTACCCCTCACCGTTCTTGCCAGCCCCCCAGAACTTATAATGATTACTCCGGCAAAACCCAGAGATCACGAACCAAAGTTCATGCCCGTCGGAGATCATCACTACCTCGTCAACCCTAAGTGATTATTTTTCGTTGGCCATCTTCGTCAGGATGTTAAAATTGGCAATTATTCACTTAAGGACCTTTTCCAAAACACTCTATTCAGATGACTTGCCTGGTTCCATCGGCGTAAGCGGCTACCCTGGAGACCTAACGGCTCCTGGTTTCAAACTTTTGACCCAAAGCCCAACAAACCGTTTGGGGTAAGCGCTGGATGAGTGGAGTCGATGGGGAGGCTGGACCCACAGGAAGATCATTCAAGGTTTTCTCCACCTCCTTAGACAAGGAGTTCAATGTGCCACAGTCTAACGCTTTCTGCTTGACCGGGGAAGCCAGTAATGTTTCAAGTTAACCTGTCCAGGCATTCTCAAGCCTCAACAAGGTGACTGGTCCTTGGGGGCTCTGATTTTCCACTGGGTATCATACTTCGCTGATCGGTTCTGTATTTCACCCCTATCTGGACCTTGTTCCCATCGCAGCAACTTTCGTTCAGCTCCAGCAGCAATCAGCGCGTCGTCTGAGTATACGTCCGACAACACATCTTGTCCATTTGTAGAGCTTTGTGGGGCTTGAAAGATGGGTCGGTTGTCGTCGAGCTTACGACTTCTAGGTGTACGGCTCGAGACTCCATGCATGTAATGATGCAACCGTCCATCTTTATCCTTTTCCTGCTTTTGGTCCATAGAGTCCGAGATAGTCAAGTTCGGTGTCTTTTAGCTGCCATCATCGTGAGGTCACTAGACGCTCCGGTAGCGGAGCCATATACCGCTCACCCGCGACTGCCTCAAGTCACCAACTTTGCGTACTAAGTCAACTTGCGCGTTTCATCTATACCCTTACTCTTAACACGCAAAATCACTTTCGGGCAACGCTGACCTCGTGGCTCTCCCCAGTGTGCTCCTCTACTGCTTGTGTGTCGGATAATTAGGTATTGTGAAGTGTTTCGTGTCAAAGCTTAGGCGCGAATTTGTCATTCGACCACCTACCCCTAGCAATCCATCCATGAGTTCTGGATTCATGGTTTCCAAATTACCCTCGCGAATTAGCGGGCTTCCATTGCTCATTCCCAACTCTGTAAGGCTTTGTGTCTCATGAATAAAGGCCTTGGATTGTTCTCATCTCGATGTGATCATTCTCCGCGCAGCGCAGTTCGTCAAGGGTCAAAGAACCCACAAGCACACTGCCGAAAGAATGGTGACCCTTTGTGATCAGTTATTGACTCGAACTAGGCCAACAACTAGTCCGACAGGAAAGTCTATTTTACCGTGACAGAAAAGAAGTCGTTTTGAAGCCGACCACCTTCAACATAATGCCTTTAATTTCCATCTTCGATGTAGAAGGTGCTCCGCCTTTGTGAACTGGTCAGCCACTTTTGGGCTTGTGCAGGACTTGAGGCCAGCCTACTCGTGTTCTGTTCGCCGGAAGTTAGTCGCACCTCTGAAAAGTAAGCCTAATGGGTTGTCGGCGGACTTGGCAAGTTAAACTTGATCCAGCATCGTTTCAGCACGAACGGCAGCCATCCTGTTCGCTACGAACGTGCTGAAGCGGCGCTTACGTCGTTGATGTAGTGAGGCAAAATAGCTGCTTACCAGCTTCTGAAACTGAAGCACATATTTGTTGCTTGTACTGCCTCAACAGCCCGAATAGCTATACCAACTTCGAGACGCGGGATGGAGACTGACTTTGAAGGAGTGAAGTTTGCTGTGGCGAGCAAGATCCTCGGGGTGCAGTGTCCGCCACCTGGACACCACCCACGTACACTACAGTCCTACGGCCAAATTCGGGCTCATCGAGAATGGCATGCAGCTCTCCCGTCTGGTTCGTAAAATTAGGTGGTAAGTAAAGATGGCTTCCTATGTTCCCTAGTTAATTGTGATTCGCCACAAACTCTTCCTAGTCAAACCGGCCCTCTGAGCCAAGTGCCTTGTCCCAGTTGACTCTCTACCGCCAAAGCCGCTGCGGTAGATTCCCTCCGGGTAGCTACCAAGTGGAAGAGAAACCAAGCTGGTCAAACAAACTAGAGATTGTTGATAACATTCCCCGGCATTTAACTGGCTGACCGGGAATGTGCAGTGCTGGAAAGTAATTCATCCGTTTCCTTGTTTTACTGTATTCCCAGAGTGCTTTCCTTGGGGGTTGGTGGGCCACTCGACCCTCGAACACTTTTTGCTTTATCGTTTGTCGAAATAGCAAGCAATACCCCGGAGAGTCTGACATCCTCTTGCTTAGCCAAAAACCACCTTTCTTCCGTATTTCTATGATAAATTGTCGAACGACCCGAGATATTCATCACAGTAGAAGCGGTAACTTACATTATCGGTTACATCCCAGATAACCAAAGCGCGGTATCTAGCTGAGGTCTCCTGTGGGACAAAGTTCACACAGAGGGGTGGTGATGCCACCTAGAAAGGGCGAGCCATCATCCTGTTTTCTATCTCAGATTTGCACCACCACGAGATCGGAGGAGCATCTCTGTCCCCCAGTGACGCCTTCACCTGCAAAATATTTACCGCACATCGAGCGGCACTGCTACCTCAGTTAGTGGGTTTGTCCAGTCTGATGCCTGTAGCAAACAACCAGTCACTGATTTCCTCTGAAAATTGGTGGCCCAGTCAAGGACGATACGAAGCTCATGGGACTTCGCAGGGTTGAAAAATGAGTGGTGCTCTAAGCACTACATCCTATCCCTGGATTCAGAGGTGGTGTTCAACCTTTTGTACTCAGCCAAGTCCCAGTATCGTCTACAACAGTGTTCCTCAAGAACAAACCTCTTCTTCAATAGTAGCCATCTGCGAAGAACGGAGTTTTGTTGTTCACGGGGCCACCCATCTGTAAACACCACGGGAGCGGAACTTCAGAATGGCTCGCAAAGGCTTCTTTTCCTTCCGTATTATCTCCATTGTGAGTTAATCCTCTAGAAAAAGCGATAAACTTTTATCCCCGAGGTCGTGGAACTCATGGCCGCAGAGGCAACTCAACTGTTGTTCCGCCATGCTTTTCTAAAAACGGTTCACTGAGCCGTGCACCCGTAGATCTTTGTTTTATCCTGCCCATTGATCAAAACAGAGAGCAGGGCGCCTATCGACTTCCCCCTCTCGGTTCCAGCACCTAACATGCTTTTGGCACGTCAAAGCCTGGAAGACCTATTCTATCATCCTTCAGGTTACCACCGTCCAACCCTGGAAAGGTCATCTGGATAAAAGGTAACCTATCAGTTTTGGCGCTGGCATCGGCAAGCCGTTCAGCTTCAATGTCTCCGCAGCTCTGATATGTTTGTGGTCTTCCTGAGAGACCAGTTGCAGTCGTAGGTGAACCGCAGTTGTGATCTGAGTCTCTCCTTGTGCTCACTGCTGGTAACGTCGAGCTTCTCTCAAGCCGGCGTTTCACCCGAAAAATCTCCTTCGCCGAAGTCGTGTCGGATCCGAGGTCCACGAAAGCCAGGGCCTTAGTCGCACCACCAGAGGTCACCACTGGTACGGCGGATACACTCAAATGCACTAGTTTCCGAGTGCATTGAGATACTGAGCGGGTCAGGCTTGGCTTCAGGTTTCTTTCCGATGAAGCTGCGTTCGCCCGGTGTGGCAGTCGATGGTTTTTGCCCGGACAGTCCTGTTGGTGGTTACTTGATTTTACTTGGCAAACAGATGCTTGATTTGGAACTCTGGGGAACACGAAGCAGGCTTTCGCGGCCTTGGCCATTTCCCGACGTTCAGTCATTTTGGCCTCGAGGAGCTTAGGTTAATCTGTTATTATGCCTTTTGTACCGCGAGCCTTGCAATCAGGTGGAGTAGAGTCCCCAGGCAAAACTACGTGCGTACTCATCCAGAGCAGACCTTCAGTGCAGTCCGTCGCAGCAACTGGTGTTTGACCGCTGTTTGACCGAGCAGGTTCATTGGTATCGCACGCGAGTAGACTCAGCCTGCTGTAGGACATTTTCTCCAGCCTGAATGAGTAATGGACCGAAACTTCGGAAGCCCTTTCAAGATGGGCCCAGAATATATACTGCTTCTCCAGCCCAACGACTCTGTGGTTCAAACGGCTGACAGAAAACGACCGATTCTTACGTATGTACACCTTCCAGGGTGGACCTGCGGCCCTATTGGTCCTAGGCTAAGGACCAATCCTACATTTCCAAAGTTGGGTCAGGCATAGCGTAAACGTCCTCCATGGTGAGCTTGGCCTCGTATACATCGCCGTAGAATAAAATTCCGGCTACTTTTAGTGGTTGACCAAGCTTGGCCTTCAGAATCCTCCTTGCTTTGATATATCCTTGCTCAGGGTCGAGCACGGGGCGGTCAATGATAGCATATTTGGCCTGCTCTCGGTTACAGTGAATTACGTATGGTAACCTTTGCCCCAGATCTGTACCCCGGGCTTCCGTAAAAGTCTTCAAATGCTTGAGAAACTTGCGATATTGCTCCAGAGGTCAGTCAAAGCCTGGCAAAATCAATCCAGGGAGGTCGAGTTACCACTGAAAGGTTGCAGTTTGTCTGATGACCGGTCTCAGACTTTCGCTTCCATGATGGTCTGCATTATTTTCCACATTAAACTCAAAGACTCTAGCCCGGTTTCCTTTAGTTATCCTTATCTGCCGCCTGTTGCCCAGAAAACAATAAATGCTCTTTTTTTCTCAAGCGTTTTTAGCCTCAATATATTACTATGTTATTTTCACATTTCACTGGCTTTTTTTTCCGCCGCAAGACTTGCGCTCAACAGCGCATTTCTAAAATCGCCCGAGGATTATTTCTGGGCCCAGTTTTGGATTGCTGGGTTTTGCAGAGTAATTGCTGAATAACATACGCATATCTATTTGTAACTGACCAAGCTTCTCTTTGCATTTTTTGGGCGATTATTCACAGTTCAAGGGCATGCATTACAATGGCAGATGGCTTAGGCTCACCACGACCCATACTGGTGAGCAGACACCCCCTTAGTCACTGGAGCTAAATTTCTCGGGGATACGCTGTCTTTGCATATACGGACATTTCCTACAAGTGCGGTTAAGCTTATCATCCTACCGTCTGTTTTTCCGATGAAGGTTTTGGAAAACACTGAGACTCATCAAGAGAGTGTTTTTGTCAGCGCAAAGGCGTGAAAAAGCCTCAGCTTATGCAGAGATTTTTCATCCCTGCACCCTTTGCAAGATTTCATTTTCCCTTCAAACTGCATCCCGCATTGAAAGGAAGCCTCCACTGATCCCGTGTAAGTCCTTCTTCCAATGGTTTCTCATTTTTCTCTTCTGCATGATACTGTTTACTGGTCGCGTTAAAGTACAAATCTTTTTGTGGCCGCTATTTTCTCTCAGATTCATCCGTGTTCCGCTGAGCGATCTATCACAAAGTGTATTCTGCCTACCTTTTGTACAATATACCCCGTTCACAAAATCATGATCATCCTCAGTCATCCTTAACTGGAATCCATAGCACTTGGCATTAACTTTGTTTTCAACCTTCTCACACGTTGCCGTTGCTGAACTTAAATTCAAAACCGCCTTGTACTTGTCTACCTTTTCGTTATCCTTTTGGTCCACAAATGCTCTTGGTGGCTCCGTCATTCCAGTTGAAATTTTCGACTCCCACTTTTAAATTTCGTGCACATTCCATCTTGCTGAGTAGTGTTGTCATATGCCTACGCTTGTATCCCCATCACGTTTTGGAAATATGCTATTATCGCTGCTCAGCTTATATGTCAACATCCTCACACCCAGAAGTATACTCAGGAATACTAGAGTGAGCACAGATGGGATTACCAAACTTGACCGTGTCCAAATAATCAAAGTACCCAAAGCATCCCGGCGACTTGCCGCAATAATTTCTGTCATTTTTGTTGCCGCTGTAAATTACCTTTCGGTATTTGACTTTTCCTTCGATCGATACTAATCGATTTGAGCACAGTAAAATGCCATCTTGCAGCGCGTAGCCAAGATGCACGAATCTCAAAACCAAGACAAGATTGATCCGCAGTTTCCCCAACACTGGATTAGGAACAAAATAACACGGCAGAATAAACGCAACCCTCAAACATGCAGTCACAAGGAATCAGAACGAGAGCCAAGTACATGGCCTGAGAACGGTGAGCACGTTAATCACACAGGTCCAACGGGCTTCGATAAAATCGCTTCCCGGAGGCTGATTAATAAGGGTTGGTGTACAGATAATTGGATAACAGGAATCACACGAATAATATACATGATAGAGTATTTTCACGAAGCCGGGGACTTATGGTGTTCTCGAGGGATTTTCCGCAACTAGATCTCATAGTCGAGACTATAAACTAGTAAGATGAGTTACGCAAGGACATGTGAGAGCTATATGACGGGGGGAAAAGGTGTGTGTGGTCTTAACTTTCAAGAACCGGCAAGAGCCTGACTAGTCACAAATAAAAAGGGCAACAATTAGTCTACTGAGGCTAGGTAGACTATGTGCTGTATAACTTTATGGAAGCTGTTCGGCCTAACGCTGGCCTTTAGGCAGGCCACGCAAGTTTACAATATGGTGTTATAATCCCAGCAACCAAACCTATTTTCATATTCAGCTCTCTGGTGGCACTTTGACTAATAAGAAGGACCACTCGGGGATCAATCGAGAAGTGTGCCAGTGAACCCCCGAATTGAGGAAAACAAAAGTGTTCACGGATATTAACCGGCCCTTTGTTTCATAAGTATGAATATTTGGTGAGGAAGAAGCTAAATCTCTGTGCCGGTTGCTACCTGTGGATAAAAATCTGCTGTGAGCGATAGAGTAGGGCATATTATCCTTGGGTTTGAGATGAACAGGTTCAATATATGAAAAGACCGGGAAGTGGTTTAGCTTTAACAAAAGGCATGGTTTAATTTTTACGCAGCTCGGACTCGAAGGATCAGGTTTAGGTAGAAGACATAGATTCTATTGGAACAAACTGGAGAAAAACTGCACCCGTTTTTTGATATATTAGCGCCGTACCCGTTTTCGGAGGAACGCGGTTGGGTTTCGTCATGTGAGTGAAGATAATGACAATATCCTAGGCCTAGCCTCAGTTCACATTTGTGCAGTGAAAAGTTCTAGTGATGAGGTCAACTGCTCTTGTCGCCTTGACAGTCTGGAGTAGAACACACTCATAAAACGCAACCCCAGGAGTAGTATAGAAATTGTCTTGACTTGAAGGGTTACAAGAAATGAGCAAGCCGTGGATAAGCAGAAATCAGAGGAGTGCCCGGCATCCTAGGGTCATATATGAGTTTTCCGCCGAGAACTTTTTCCGCAGGTTTACGGCTATTGTCAACATTCTAGGTCATCGATACGTTCTTGATAAAAGTGAGAACAATATGAGGCTGGAGATCGGAAACAAGGTTACTGTCACCAGCAAAGTAGAAAGGGGTGTCGCAGCGAATCACAGAAAATGTGGTTATTTAAGAGTAGAAACAACAGTGGGCCTGGAACAAGGCTCTTTTTGCATGGACAGGGACAGGAGGCGGTCGTGACCCATGGCCATCCATAGAGACCTTCTGAGACAGGTTCGATGGGTAGGAGATGAATCACTCATGTACCGAGCAGGAGACATCGCACTCAGGGTTTGGAGAGCAGGCTGGCTTAAGGAACCCAATCGAAAGCTTTTGTTATATCAGAGAGAATATTGGGTAGCCATTTGCCTTTAACTATTACATAGGAAGGAGGGCTAGCCAGCATGAACGAGATTCCGATTAAGCGACTAGCTTGCTTACCGCTTATTTACCGCCCCTCCAATAATCTTGATATAGAACTGGGATGATCAGTGGGACGATAATTATCGGGGTCTAACTCAGGCCCTCCTCAGCGGGGTTTTTCATAGAGGAAGCAGACCGTACCTCAGGGAGGGGTTCAGTGCATTGTGCGGCAGAGATTCTATGTCGTGTCCTCTTAAACTTGGGAGGATGGGAGTAAGGCCTTCCTGATCAGAAGGTACCGAGGGCCAAATTCTTGATACGGGATAGGATTTCCATTACAGAGGAAATTCTAGAAAGCCCTGGGTATGGCTTGTTGATGGTTGAGGTTGGAAAAATCAGCGGGTGGATTATTTTCCACTGGTGCCCGGAATAGGGGCAAAAATCCCCAGCGACTGGGACTGGGGACATGATGGAGCAGTTTGGCAGTAGATAAGGTACACTTCGAGGGTCCCACTTATTTCTTATTTTCAGTAGGCGGGACGACTTGCACTGATTTTTTATGGCCCATCTAGGCTTGGCTTTCCGGTTTTTGAGCCGTATTTTTGGAAAGTCACTGTACATTTTGAGACAAGCAACTCCTCTGAGTACCAAGGGAGGTATAGCTGGATTCCGCCTCGGCCGTGTGGACGTTCCGGAGTTTATTTTGCTTTCTTTCAAGGGATAACCCACAAGATTTTCCTCCTGCTTGGTTTGCTCAACTTTCAAAGTAAACAGGAGATTATTACAAAATTGCTCAGAAGCTCAAGGTGGATGAAAATTCATGAAGAAATGGTCCTGCTTTTCCGCTTACAAAGCGGAGACCTGTTTGGTTCATTGAACAAGAGGCACCAGCTATCGGGTGTTGTGGAGTCACTAAGTTGCCCCTCCTCCCTTGGGAGGCTTATGTTATTGGGCAACATTGCACCAGCCTTTCTAGCAAGTTAAACGTTTGCACTCCATAGAGCTTCACTAAGTCATTACTTTTCTCTAACCCATCAGATCTACATCGTACTTTTACCTTTTTCGTCCACGTCAACCTCAATCGGCAATTTAAGGTCTCATTGCTACTTAATAACTACCATTGGAATCTTATTCAATTCGTCTTGGGGTTTGTATTACGTGATCGGTTTTTACACACCAGGACCTCTGTGCTGACTCCATTTTACGCAATGCCTACTTCCTCTCCAAAGGTCCCATCATTTTTGACCCGTAGAAGGTGTTCAAAATGCTGATCGGTTTCCCTTTTTTCTGAAAATAGTCCCTTAAAGCTCATGGGCATTAAACTCCCACCGACATATTCAGATTTCGTCATTTGACTACCAATTTTTCCCCCCATAAAACTTTGCTCCAGTTTTTGGATTGAGGATGCCCTTGATAAGCTTGCACAACTGCAAGAATGTATTCAACTAATGGTTGCCCTCAACAGTTTCATGTTGTATACCCTGCCTGTTTCTTACCTTTATTGTTGCCTTTTGCGTGTTCGTTCCAGTATTTTGGCTCTGAAAAGTCGCAGCCACTTCTTTCGTTTAATTCATCCCGCCGAAATTCGCAGTTTAGTTGAGTTTTTGCTTTTCGTTTCTCGAAGCTTCAAATCACGAGAAGTAATTTTAGGTCTTTTATTATACATCTGCCTATCACCACTACAGTGTAGCTTTATCTCATTCTGCGCTTTAGATCATCTCATAGAAGTTTGCTGTCACTGGATCGAAATACTTTAATTTTTTAAATTTCCCATGTAATGTAGTGGACAAAACAACTCTGCACCAATGGTACCATCACTTTTTTTTTTTTTTGAATGAACGAATGCCCGTGTTAGTTATTTTACAAAAATGCGTGCAGGTGAGAAAAACAACAGTAATGATTGTGATCCGCGGCGGACTAGTATGTAATGTATTTGACAGTGTACAGATTAGTGGTGTGATAACTTAAAGGTAAACGCTTTCGTGATCTGTAAGCAAACGTATACTATCAAAGAGAAATTAAAGAAAAGCAGATTCCCATTTTTACCAAACCAAGCCTACGTGAATACTAGCGTGGGCACTGGATTCAGAACTTGCATACACGTAGTTCGTTGGTCAAGTTGGCACTCTTCATGCAATTCGAGCTATATCTGCATCATAACTATCACAATAATCCCTGCCTACTGTCCTGAAGATTTTGCTTCTAAGAGCCATTTCACCTTTCCACATTTACACTCTGCTTCAGGCTGGTAGTGGACGATGTCTGTGTAAACACGTGATAAAACACGCTACGCAATGATTGAGGAAGGTATGACAGTTTCAAAACGCACAGTATCTCCACAAGGGTCCAAAGGATAAATACGGAGCACGAGGTGGCAAAAAGATCTGGTAGAGAAAGATATCTGGTGCTCCATTTATGATGCCTGGCTTCAAGCTCGGCTTTGGAAGCTCACCGAGAAACTTATTACTTTAAAGCAGAACTAATGGACTGACTGGCATCTGTCCAGCCCGCAACAAGTTTTTCCAAACATGACCCGAGGGAGTTAGCGAAATGGCGATCCACATGGGGTAAAACTGAATTCAACAGCAGAGCTGAATTTAGCTAACAAAAGCCAACATGAGAGCATCCTGAAAAAGTATACCTATTTCGTGTACCCATTCCTCAAATTTCAATGATCATCCCAGTGCGTAAGATCAAATCAAAGGGTTCACGTTGACAACTGAGGGTTGGACGTCAGCGAAAGGCAACTAGGTAAACATGTTCTCGAAACAACAAAGCCAGTACCGGAAAAGAAAATCGCCTCCTCGAGAAGGAGAAAAACTTAATCCCAGCTACAATAAAAGCCTGAAGGCGAGCGAGAATACGAAAAAAGGTAGCAGAAACGCTGAACTTGTTGAGGTACTGTTAGAAGGGACCGATCTGAAAAGTTATCTCAGAACAGAGACTATGTTTGGACGTGTACGGGAGCCCCGTGTCCCCTAGTGACAAAAAGTGAACCGAGGTGAGGCGCACGTATTTTAAACTGGTGGTCCACCGGCGGGGCTCAGGACGCAGAGTTGCATTTATTTTAAGTATTTCGATTGACCTTTTCATCTCACATGAGCATAACTTACTCCTTTGAATTCTAACACAAAAGGTCTTCATACCTTCAGTCGGACCTCTACCCTATTTAATTCCCTGGCCAACAATTTCGTACTTCTCGGCTTCAGGGTAGTGAGTCATGACCCACGACCATGACCAGTTCACATTTGTTCGGTGGTGTACTAAATACATGGCCAAAAGTGCATCACTCACCGGCAGTGCTAACTGCCCTAATCAGCTCGTTAGGTTGTCTAACTAACACTGCAGGCCCCCCATCTTTTGCTAGAGCAGGTCAGCTTGCATCAGATAAAACGTAAATCGCACGAGCTGAGTTGTGACAAGTGCCCCGAATAGACCCCGGGCTCCAGCACTTCACATGGTTCCTAGAAACCAGGAATTTGGCGGCCGTGTGCGGCTTTTTCACTCCTCAGAGATGCAATTGTTCTCAATAGGTATCTCATCCCACGTAATAAGAATGTTATGACAGAGCTGATCTTGTGTTCTCAAAATGAGATCTATAGCTTGCCTGTCACCAGATTCCCGCTGCAGATTAAGACACCTGGGACAGGGGTAAAACCAACTGTTGTTCTCTTTGAACTTTTGTAAAAGCTGCTTGATTTGCGCAATACTGCGCAACACTTCCAGAGGTTTATGGGTAGAACTATCGGAGGCTATTTCATTTTCACCTTTACAGACGACCTGGTAGTAACCAGGGGATGTAAAGATGTACATCAATAACATCTGCATCAGTTCTTTGAGAGCTCTGTTGCAAACTTTATCATCGCCAATGCGGACAAGAGCATTTTTGGTAAAATTCCAGCTGGGCATTAGGCCACATGATTTATGAGCTCGGCATTCAACCTTTGAAAAAGAAGGTACAGGCCGTTGGCAGCTTTCGGTCCCTACTCTGATAGCCGCCGCTTGTCTTTTCAACGGGATGGTAAGCTATTTTAGGTTTTTCACCCCAGAGCAACGTCTACTTAATGCAGCCTTTAACGGGTTTACTTAACGGTATGAAAGTGGGCCCATGGAATTACCCGAGGATACTGAAGCTGCCTTCAGTGCAGTCGAAGACGCTTTGGCTTTTTCCACTTTGCCGGTTCATTGGCATGCTGAAGCTCAACCGCCTGTGGCCACCAGTGTCTCTGACAAGTCGATAAGCGGCACAATCGGGCAGGGGTCCACATCACAGGGTAACCCACTGATCTTTTTTATAGTTGTCTAATACTGGCGAGAACCAGGTGTTCTACTTCCAGTTGGGAAGTGCTCACAGTTTACAGTACTATAAGACACTTCCGACATATTTTCCAAGGTAGACAATCGGTCATCTATACCGGTCATAAACCACCGGAGTGCGCATTTCACAGCCAAACCGATAAACACCCAGCACGCGAGTTGCGTCATTGAGACTTCGTGGCACAATTTTCCAGTGATGCTCGCGATTTTTCTACCCCGACAATGTTGTAGCTATTGCTCTTTGTCCAGTAAACACTCTCTTTTCAGCCGCGGACCATGGGCTACGAAGACTTGGCTGCGGATCCAAGTCCGGAAATGGACCTGATAGCTGCCTATTCGAGCTGGATACTGTGCAATGCAACCACGCCACACTCAAGCCCATCTTATCCAAGGCTTGGCGCCGCACAATCTTTGACGTTTCATACAACCTAGCCTACCCCAGCTTCCGAGCCACCATCAGGTTTGTTGCAGGTAAGTGAGTCTGGCTCCGTAGGCAAAAAAATAATAGGGTTCGTTTTTGTTCACTGCCAACGAAAGAAGGTAGGTAGACATACAACGGCTCCATTAGGTTCCCTTTCAGTTGTATACTAGCGGTTTTTTTACGTATACGTGGATATCGTTGGTCCTCTTGGCCCCTGCAAAGAGTTCTTGTGCTTTCTTAGCATGATAGGCCGTTTCAACTATTGGACAGAAATTGTCTCCATAGCCAATGTGGAGAGAGAAACAGTAAGAACCGCTCACAAGGAGATTTGAATTTCATAACATGATTATCCTGGAACGGTCACTACTGATAGCGGCGCGCTGTTTGAGTCGTGCCCGTTTTGAGGGATGCTGCCTTTGTTGGGTTGTCACGGTTCCCGTGCGACAGCATATCACCCGGCAGTCAGCAGTGCGGATGAACTCTCGCAATTCCGGATAGTTGTCTTGCTTGCCGCTGCTGACAGCTTCTCATCAATGCAGGCGCATCCAATAACTAGCTTAAATTTTCATTTCGGTTATAAGCCTGATATTACCACTCTGTCTCAGGAATTAGTCTTTGTAAGAACTCCTTCCTTGCCCCGGGACTATTTTGCTTTAAGTTGCGCTAGTCGCGATGGTCAGATTTTATACGCCCAACCGTTGGCTGCGTAATTGCGCCGCTTGCAAAAGTATTCGCCGCGACAGTAGTCTGGATCAGCCCGCATCCAGCCAGAACTGTCCACATATTTCTAAGTCTTCATGCGTGTAGATACCGTTTGAATATCTTGAAAGCAGCCCAATGAAGATCTACTCTTAATGCTAGAGCAACCTGGTCGGGTTTACTTCACTGGCCGAAATGGTAGACGTGAACGGCATCTATAGACCTTCCAAGGGTTGCGCATTTTGAAGTCAGCCCAAAAACGAAAACACCGCTCAACAATAGTGCTCCAATAGTTCCTCCACCCATCATAGATGCCAGTTGTGCGCCCCATAACAAATAAAAGCCGCGGAGCTGTTGGATACTGTGCAACCCGGCCGTCGTGAACGTTGGTGTGGATTTTTAGCCGCCGTCACAAGTGACGCGGTCGGGTACCACTTCGTGGCTACACACATGAATGAGCCTCAGCAAATCCAGATCGCCGAGAACAGGTAGTCAAATACATCCCAGGATTAGTCAACCTCAAATCTACCGACCAACTTATCTGGTTGGCACATTCCCACAAACCTGTTCTGCCATGCAATCAATATGCTATCAAGCAGGCTGTGTCCTTGCTACTTTGGTTTGTGAGTGCCGGGTTTTAGCGATTTAAACACCTCTTGTCAGTTCCAGCGTTGTGAATACTGCTATTAGCCTCGGGTAACTGGGCTGCCCGACACTGATCGGCTGAAACTGCGCTCTGGTGTATCTGAAAGCAAACACTGGGGTGAACAGTTCGGGCTATATTACAGTATGCAAATGTATACAGAGAATGAGAACCAGATTGCATTTTTCATGACGGCTGGCAGCCATTCATTGCACTCATTGATGAAAACCCTTGCATATGCAGGGGCCCCCTCCACAGTTCCTCCCGACAAGTCAAAAGCCCCATTGCTAGGCCACGTGGTTCCGTTTAAGTTCCAGGCAACCAAAAATGCCAAGTTCCATTCACCGATTCGTGCCCTGACATAAAGTTCAGTGACTTCAGCATGACCTCACAAAAAAGAGCAGCAGTGAAATTCGAGTCATCGGCTGTAGAACCAACAGCTTAAGTAAGTAAGTAAGTACAAGTCATCAGGAGGTCAAAAGAAGCTTTTTCTGGAGCCGGACCTCAAGTTCTCTGAGGCTCCCCCACAGCGCGAGCAATTCGAAAAGGTACTTAAATAGGCAGCTGATAATTTCTACGTACAACACCTACACGTATGTTCTTGCAAACCATCTCCTTCATTTCGAAAGCCACAATCGAGTTCAGCCAACAAAGTGAATCCTAAAACCCAGTGCAATTGAATTGTCGCTTCTCACGCGTAGAACTTCACATGGCTTCCCCCAGCCGATTCCGTAGTGCGGCATTCCCTTCACATGGCAAGCCCGGTTGCATTTGCAAGGCTTGCCGTCAACCCAGGTGCGGTGAGATGAGTGAACACCCTGAGGATCCCAAAAAGTATGCTATTGCTGTATACATGCTGAAGATTTCAAGTGGATCCAACCAGTTCCTTTAAAAATCAGTCGAGTTGCAATGCAGTTTGTGATATCGGTTCCTTGTGGATAGCGGGAACTGCGAGTCTCTTATTCCGAGATCACTGTTCAACTAGCCCCGACCCAGCGTACCCATTCAGTCCACTACCCTGCGCATTCACGGTAGTACTGGTCACCGACTTTTACTGCTTGGTGAGAATACCATAACGATTCGGTTGGAGGGTGGCTATATTCGGCATAGTTCCAGATTTCAACGGACAGTCTATCCATCCTGGGCTTGAAGGCCCCGATTGCCCTGGGGCAATCGTAACCTTCTAAACGATATCAGAGAATCAAGTGGGTCAGCGGGTTTCCCAGAATTTGGTCGCACAATGCTCCAATGAAAAAATTAGCGTGGTGATTGGGCCCCCGAAGGCGGAAGTGTATGGCCATCCGGTGCTTCTGAAGCGCCGAGTAGAGCAGTACGGTCGGAGAGGGGATGTCTTGGATATGCTTAACACAAAGGACACAGACGATATCACTGCGTGTATGACTTCATCTACTTAGACGGCTTCAATTGCAGTGACAGTGAAGAGCAACAGACATGCACCCAGGATTTGTGGTGAATACCAACTGACCCTGAGCCTCCGTTAACGAAACTGCGCAGCAACCACAGTAGAAACGGAAGACCTCGTGAAATGTGTGCTCGAAGGCAAATATTCTTTAGCGATTGATCTGGCTGATGCTTGCTTACAAATTCTACTTCACTGGGAGTCTGAACCGCTAAAGCCCAATAAAACTCCGGGGGTAGGTCCTAATACGGTTTTGCCGTACGATCTGAATGTAATATCCATGGCATTTTAGGCTGCAATGGAAGATGCGACCTATAGTGTCAAAGGGATGATAGTGTATCAAGGATGTGTGCTTTCTTCTGGTCCTCAAAAAAGGAGCATGATTACAGACTGCAAAATGCTGCTGGAGAGTTCTATGAGAAGCAATGTATGAATCAAAGCCCCTGAGTGCAAATTCGGCGTCACCTAATTGGACTTCCTCGGTTTCACTGTCAACGCAAGCGGATACCAACTGGATCCAGACCTTTTAAAACCTCTAGTTACCACCGAGTCACAGAGAAGTCAGGCGCACTCACGATTAAGTCTTGGATGCCTGTAAAGCTACTCCAGATTCATTTGGAACTTCGCGACACGAGCTCAACCACGGTTGGTTTTCAGTCACCAAATGCCAAGCGGTGGAACAAACAGTGGAAAAGGACACTACTTGACTTTATAAAAATATGGTTGTCCGACCGATACTAGCCCCACCTGCTCTATCTAAGCACCCACCTGATCACTGAACGCATCAGAATCCGCGGGGAGATCAGTTCTGGAAGAAGAAAGATGTCCAATCAAGCGAGAGGTCAAGGTCATCTCGACATGAAAATCAGGTTGTCTCGATTTCCGCTTCTTTCGCTTTTTAGGCTTGGCTCTGTGTGGTTCCCAGTAGCCATATTTGGTAATGCCGAAGCGTTAAGATAGCGGTGGTAAAAGCTGCTTTAGTCCACCTTGAGTCCGTAATTCATTTTTTGTGACTTATCAACACCGCCATTTTCTAATGGCTCTGGATTTATACTTATCCAAAATCACCCTTCGCGACCCTATCTATTGAATGCCCATTGATTCGCCGCCAGATAACCCAGACTTTGGGCTGCTTGGCAAACAGGGAGAAAAAGGGCTTACTGACTCAAAACGGAAAGAAAACGAGCTGCCAATCACAAAGGAATAGCAAAACGTCGAGGAAG
Organism: Fasciola hepatica; assembly: GCA_948099385.1. Lineage (NCBI taxonomy): Eukaryota > Metazoa > Platyhelminthes > Trematoda > Plagiorchiida > Fasciolidae > Fasciola > Fasciola hepatica. The sequence continues at coordinate 15,838,450 of CANUEZ040000126.1, read as the reverse complement.
GAAAGAACAGACAATCGCAAAGGATTTTGTCCGGCGATAAAATCCACAGCAAGGTGAGCTGGCTTTTTATGGTATACTTTTCGTTCATTCCTCTCTTTATAGGCCGATCTCATCCTGAAATTTGTCTTATTAGACATCCTTCATCTTACCGGGATTACTCATTCTGCCCTTTTTATTCGGTTAGACAGGGAGTATGGGCAACTTAGTGATTGAAAAACCTTTAATTCGTCAGAACACCATACCAAATAGACTGGGTGGATGAACATTGTTGAATGTTTTGGTGCTCTGAGGGGAATTCATCTGCAGGCACTGCGGGAATTCAGTGCTGCACCTTTCAAACGAGGTTTCACATGAAGTGCGCGGGATTATGAAGGGAGAGCTGTTGGCTGTACTGTGAATATGAAAACCTTGGCTAGTTGTGCCTGCCATGCAAAAGAATAACCGGGGCAGATATAAAGGCCACCGGTGAAGCGGAATCAGCCAGAAAGGTTAAAAACCTTTAAAAGAAAGGTTAGCACCGATTAACGGCAACAACGGACATGAGGTGACGCTCAGTAACCTGAAGAACGTCAAGGCAATGACAGGACACCAAGCAATTTTTGCGACGCCCACTCAAGACACGGAATTAAGTCTCAAATGAGCGGGTAATTCAAGTGGGATAAGACGGGGCCAGTATCACTGAAATTCTGACTTTACTGAGGGAAAACACTGATGTTGCTCTGAGACGGAACCAAACCGCTGCTTCTCGCAGAATTCCTAGGCTATTCCTGAAAGGAGGCATGTATGGAGACAAGATAATGAGATAGAATCTGGTCAACTTACTCCGGGTGGTGAAAATTCCTGGGCATTTAGCGCTGTAAAGAGTTGTGGTTATTGAGTGGGGGAACGGAGATACGAACTCCACAGGTTGCGAGCCAAGACCTACGCCTATCAAGTTCACCAACCCCCGTCACAGGGATGCCGTTTTAGCCGCGGCCGGGCATACTAGGTAAATCTCAAAGGGGGAAATAGATAGGGTACCGAATGATAGAGCGACCATAATCAATCAAGAAATGGTGAAGACCGAAACTCCTGGTTCTAACGGGGCTTTCCTGAAGTCTAAGTGGGTAAAAGAAAACAAGATACAAGAGCTCAGCCACACAGAGTCCATAGTGCGGGCAGAGAAAGCTTCTCTTGGCCCCATTGGCAAATAACTGGAATATCGCAGCTACGAGGGAGGAGAACGGAGAGAACACACATTAACTAAGACCCCCAGGAAGGTGATGGACAAAGAAACCTTAGAGGTTAAAAGGGTTAATAATAGACGGTAGCACCAGGAGCCTGACCGCAATACAAAAAACTGTTCGGGTGACCGTTCTCGGGACCCCGGCGCCCTCTGCCCCCCCCCCCCCACCTAGGAGACGCAGGAAAATGAAGGAGGGAGTTGAGATGCTTGCGGCCTGCACCAAGGCTGCGAGCATGGGCAACAAAATGCCAAAGTTCAAAGCAATGAAACTGAGAGCAGGTACGGCAGCAGTTACGGAAACGTGGCTGGGACCAGACAAAAGTGACAATTGACTGATCCCAAACTTCTACTCAGTCCCTGGGGTGGAAAGGATTGGGAGTGGAATTGTAGGTTATGATAATCCTCCTGGAAAAACATGGCGGCTTTGAGAGCCCTATTCTTGTCACTGACAGAGACGGAGGGTAGAGATTATATTAGCCACGGGCGGACCGAAAGCGTCGGTTGTTTGCATGTATCGGAGCGCAGGAGTTGAAGTTGCCGAGGGCGGCAAACTGCCTGAGTTCTTCACCAGGGTTGCAGTCACCGGACGGGAGCTACTCATTACGAACAGCTTTACCACGCTTGAAAGAAATTAAGCCTGGTAAACCGCCCCGGGAGGCACATTCTGGGGGAGACCGACCGATCTAGTCAACAGAAAGGCTCTTGTCAACGCGTTGATCAAGTGACAAGGTGGATATTCAGCCAGTCGTCGTAATTCCCTCTTCTGGCAGTGCCCAGAGCCCCATATAACCTAAAAAGCATAAAACTTGAAGAACTTGCAAGGGAAAGTGATCGTGGCGCAGTGCAGGTTGGGCTAAACCTAATGGGTCTAGAAGGAATATCTCAAAGATGGTTGAGACTAGCCTGGTAAAACTGGGCTTCCCGGTAGACTGGGATGAAGTAATTGAAAACTACAGCATAGGGCACCAATCCAGCTGGATCACGAGCACGCTGTTGGAAATAACAGAGACCGTTGCACCACTAAGGAGAGTCAAGCGAAACAGATTCCCACCGTGGCAAGAGAGCCCAGTGAGAAGGACTCTGTTACAGATGCGAACAGTATTCAAGGAGTAACGAGACACGGGCTGCCGGCGGGCCTTCCTGCAGCTCAAAGTAGCGAGAAGCAGACTTACCCTGACACAGAAACAGATCAAAGACAACCACAAAGAGCGGACCGCGCAGAACGCCATAAACAATTAGAAGGCATTTCAACTACTTCCATTCTAAGGCAGCAATAAGGAAGGCCATGGGAAGGGTCAGGAACTCACAGGGCGCGCGGGCAAGAGGACGGGGAAAAGCGGAGAACCTTCTGGAATTCCTCCAGCTGGTATATAAGCATGGCAAAAGAACTCAAGTGCTACCTACCGCTAGGGGATGTGAAGCCTCGGAAAGGCAGAAGGAAAAGTCAACAAGGGAGAAGTACCGAACAGCCAGAAGCAACCAGGTGCACCCAAGGCGTCAGGGCCGGATGAAGTCCATCCAGAAAAACTGAATCCACTAGCTAAGCTGTTTAGAGCATCATTAGACAAAGGTGTACCAACAGGAGAGTCCTCTCTTCCAATTTTCGAAGCACCGAGGTATCCAAAGAAATCTCCATTGCAAGAATCTGGGCTTTCAGGCATCCCGTATTCAAATCCTGGAACCGAACCGAACCGAACCGACTAAAACTCCAACCTACCGTTGTTCACGCCGTGAAAGCATCCTGTCAACCTTGACAGTGTTCATCTTACGTGACTTTCTTCAGAACTCTACTTCTATTTCTTACCTTGAATACACGCAATTAACGACCTGTTTCGTGTCTTAGCCACTGACAGTTACCAACCTGTTACCCCCAACTTCCAGTGAGCCATATTCTCTAGACGACAATTTGCCACTCGGTATACCCCTCCTTATTATTGTTGCTCTGTCCGCTTTCATAAGTGAACCCAACCAGTTCCCCGCTCAGTACTATCAGAGGTTTAAATATCTGTTTCCAATATGCATTATCCAAGAAAAAACTGAGTTAGTTGAAAACTGAAGCCGGCGCACCCACTAATGTTCCGTTGACTAAATCCTGCTCTGTCACACTGAACACTTTATTCCAGAACAATACAAGTAAGGAAAATCACCCAAAAACAGCCGCTTAATTCACTGCAGTCATGAAAAGAGACCATAGAATGGATCGCTGAGAAATTACCGCTGCAGCCAAATGTTTTCCGGTCTTTGGTAACGAGCAGTGACGGTGGCCTAACATCCTCTGGCTCCTATATAGATAGTACTTCTTTTAGGGTTAAGATGCGAGGAAAATGCGCCGAGAAAGCTATTGTGTTTACGATCCTCGGCAGGATCCTTTTGCTTGCAGAAAGCCGTACCTTGCTAAAAGCTGGTGGCATTGAAGTGAAAACACGCCGTTGCATCCGCTTGCGCAAAGTGGACGCTATCACTGTCCACGCACCCTCCAATTCAACGACGAGCCAACGGCCACCGGCTTCATCAAAAAGCAGCACACTAAAGCAGCTGCTTCGCGGTAGAAGAACATTTGATTAGCTATCGAGAAAACGCTTCTTCAACGAGGGCCGTTGAGGAGGTTGCAAACCTCTTAACCTTTTGACTTTTCGTCTGCCAAGGTCAACACCAGAACACCGATGGCTCAGAGCAGCAAATATCGGGCAACTTTAAACTGCAAACCGCAACGAGATGTTGACCTCGACTCCACATGCACACCTTCTCTAGCCTCCAAGAGCTTGAAGTTGGCAAGAAATTTTGTTTCTTCAAGAAAAAAGAGCCTGTCAAGGCAAGTTTGTCTGACGAGAAAGCCTTCTAGGACTCCCAGCTTACCGAGTCCTGAAACATCGTCTGCATTACCCATGTCGTGGCCTCAAATGGCACAAAAGCCAACTGTAAATGTCTCAGCTCGCTAGCAGCCACTGACACTCACAGTCCACATCTGCTCACCTCGGCAGATCATTACGCCATGTGGCTCTGAGGCCCCGTAACCGTCGGTGTGCTAACATGAGAAGCCTCGGCCCATCATGAGGCCTGCCAAAACAAAAACTGGTGTCTGAGAAGACACCTCCAGAAACTCGTGTCCTCCAACCCTCTTAGCCGCTTTTCGCTCATCCGCATGAAACTCAACTACAGACGTTTATTGGACAGCCTTCCACGAACACGACAAATGAATTCTCCAATGTAGCATATACATTTCACCTTACTCCAAGACCTATCCAACCCCAGCGCTTTGCTTACATCAATGGTCGTCCAGTGATATCACCCTACAACCTCCGACTTTTTCACCCTCTTCCGCTGGGATTGTGAAGCCCAGCAGGAGCTAACCACTTCATTCCTCTCCTGTTAGTTCCATAGGTCCAAACGGATTATCGAAACGCACCACTCTCCGTGCCATTCCGGATCCCACGGATTCTCCTCTACCATCCAAATATTAGTTCGACCAGCCCCTAGTAACCAAACCTTTTTCTCCCCAGGCCTTTTCCCGAGCTCCGCAACTCGCCTTTTATCCAGTCATCTCCCAAAGGGTTCACAATTCCCATCTAACTTATTCCTTGCACCGCTACCCTTCCTGGTTCCATCCACCACCCCTTGCCCGTTAAGGGGTTTTTCGTGCTCCTCGAACCGTTTGAGATTTCTCTCACCCTTCCCCTACCTACTGCCCCAACCAATCCCCAGTGTGCTGCTGACCTCCTCTAAGGGCTTCCCCTGAACGTCTGTCATCCTCCCCGGCCTCCATGTCCGACACCACATCAACCTACTACGATCCTTGCAACTCGCGAACATCCAAATAATGACTCACAGGCAAGCTCTACCTTGGGCGCTCCAGTCAGTGTATAGCACTGTCGTCCCTCTCTGACCAGCACAAAACCGGCTAAACTTTCTCTTCTTCCTACGAAGTTCCGGTCCCTCATTAACAAGTCCGGCTTGCCGCAAAGCCTCGTGCTCCTGCCTAGCCCCAATTTTTTCTTGTTGCTGAGTCTTGGTCAACAGGCTCCACCCCGCCGGCCCAGATCCCTTTAAGTGGCTATCAGATGTTTAGTAGAACCAATTGTCGCCGAGGCTGTGGATGCTTGCTCTGTATTAAGTGCAACTTTACTGCTACCCTTCACGGCTAACCTATCCTTGAAGCTGCCCAGAACTCCTCATAGTTGATCGTTCAGCTAGCCCATACTCCTCTACATTGGCTTTGCGTATAGGACTCCTAGTACAGTCGCTTCTTTCTTTATACAAACCAGTAATACTGGTAACCATCGACCTGTATTACCTCAAGGAACTAAGCTGATCGATGGTGACTTTATTGCACCTGCTTTCAACAGGGAAGCTCTCGACTCCCCCACCATTTATTCACTTCCTTGTCCTGCGTTCAAATAGACCTCTGGACCCAATATGTTCTCAACCCGGCCAGCAGACTCATCATGACAAATTTGGTCCTTGCCTCAGGTCTGTCTCACGTGAAAACTAACATGACTGACCCAGTCTCCGGAAGTGATCGTAGAGTTGTTTCCTGTCAATGCGGTGCTTTCGTTTACAATGATCCAACCGGCTGGCCCGTTTCTCTGTCTTTTCACTGGGAATGACAGTATCTCACCGAGTCACTTTGCCTCACAGATTGGGGTGACCGCTTCTTGACCCAAAAACCCAGCTGGCAGCAAATGTTCCACGTACTAGACTGCTCAACGATTTAAGTCAAATCACAACTGACCAGACCCTCTGCAGCAAGTCCGATGACCTGGCTTTTCTGCAACGAAAGTACAAAAAGCTTCTAGCAACGTATAGAAATCTTCATGACCTCTTTCTCTTCAGTCCCCCACACAGGTTGTCTAACAGTATTTGATTACCAGCGGAAAAACTCCACCGAAAACAAAGCGTTTCTGCTCCTTACCAACGGACTAAGCTACTCCGGATTACACGGGTAATCAGGAACATAAAAACCCACTCTTGCCCTAGTATTCCTCACCGGAAGCTACCGAATGGCACATCTGCTGACAACCCCTTTACTGTGGCTGAGGCCTCCAGCTCGGCTTTTAGGCCTTCTGTGACTACCAACTCAGGAACTTCTGACGCCCCACTAGCTCTCTTCACCGAATACGCATTGTCTGACACGAAACGTACAATCAATAAAGTGGCCGAAATATTCAGTAACGTTAACCCCCCATCCTGCCCCAGTTTCGACGGAATCTTGCCCGCACTGCTTCGATTTGGCAGCCTGATGTTGCAATTTTACGAGTATTTTCCACCTGTTTCTGGAATATGGAGTTTTTCCGCCCAATGAAAAACATCCACCATTTACCTCTCCACACAATGCTGTCACCATGATCCTCCAAATTATCGACAGTGACTGCATTACAACAAGTTTGTTCACGAGCTGCTATTGGCCTGGTTTCCGCTTAGGTACCTAGGTTGATAGAAAATATCTTCCGCTATTAACCCTGCAACTCAAAACAATCCATGGTTTTCTCCGGAATGCAAACTCTTAGGCAACCGGCTGATCTACGAGCCATTGGTAAAGTAGCTTCGAACAGCCAATTTAGAATAGGTAAGTGTTTTCCGTTATTGACAAGTCCGACACCATTCTTTTAACAATTCTTTACCAAGATACGCCTTAAGCGACTACGAGTAGCCCTCACCACCGAGTGACAAACCGTCTTCAATTCACGAGCAATAAACTCATCAGACTCACCGCAGGTTTAGTACCTTGCTCGGTACCACTAGTAAAAGTATACAATGGCGCTTATATCAAACTTGGGGCACTTGAACAAAATCTAGCCCCATCGAAAAGACCTTTGCTTGCCATGAATAATGAAATGGCCTTGTCGTAACCTCTGACCTTTCAGAACGCCCGAGCACAAAAAATTACTATCGGCTGGTAGCTTCCCGGGACCATTTGACTCCGGAGTCCACCAAATAACTAGAAGATCCAAAAAGGCTGTAGTCTTTATTGTTCCGGATCGTCTTCAGCTTTTCACGATTAGACAGTCATTGGTCCCAGCCTGCGATATGTCACGCCACGACAGCTGCCACAAGACTGCGAAATGTCACAGCGGTATATATCCGCTTCTCCCTCAGTTCCGTGAGGAAAGCAACGTCTTGGAAGTTTATCAGAAGGAGAGACGCCATCATCAACTTTGGCTTAAGCCACTCCATTTAAAAGAGCAAAGCTGTCGCCTACCAGGCCCCATTACAGATGGATGACTTTGAGTCGGCAGTCGGCAATCTCGCTTCGTCACAATCTTCTAATACACGTCCCCCAACTCTCTAGACAGCCTACACGGTCAACACATTCACACTGCCTCCATCGACCAGTGCTCCACCGGTGAAAATGAGCCTCTACTTATCCCGCTTCCTCCAGCTCCTCAGAGTCCATCTAAACGGCTCCAAATCGCAACACACTCTCGGCCGTTATCGACAGGACATACCCACAGACGGCTTATACAATCATCCCTTACAGACTGCTATCTCTCAGATATTGGCTTGCTCTCAGAAAAACGGAGAAAGTGACTGATTACCACTCGCCAATCGGTTCCAAGCAATCAGAAACAACATCGTCCCCGAAGACAATGGGCTCAACTCTATCTCCCTTTTCCGTCGCTTTCCGTGGCTCAGATCACGTCAAAGTCGACGTCACCATGTCCCCCCAGTTTGCATCAGAAACGTGCTTGAGACCTCCCGTGTAAGCGCTGAACGATTTATTGCGCAACCACCATTTCTATCACTGGCATACCCACAGCAGCTTGTCGATCCCCCCGGTCTGCAGTCCACCTATGCAACTGGGCAAACATTCGGAGACCCATGCGACCAACTTCAAAGTGGTGCGACCAACTACTCAGACGTCACATTCACTGTGTCTACTGATGCACCGCCATATCGCGAATTTCGCCCCACGCATACCACCACCACCTCGTGCACAATAATTCGACCCCTCTTAATTTCCTGTATACCACGTACAACGATCGGGATCGGTTACCAGACCTTCTTTTACGCCTCTTATCCCACTGTGGTCCTTCTCTGTATCCCAACAATTTACCTACCTCGACCCATCGGCGGCAATGTATCGTCAACTACCGGTTCGAATCCGGCTCGCGCCTCGCTCGACTGACCGGGGGTGTATCCCACGGCTACTTAGTACCGGCACGAAATACCCATTTTCTTCTAATCTTCCTTGGGTGGAACATGGTATTGTACAGTAGCTTTATCCCAGCCTAACCGTCCCTGCAGGTTCCCCAGTGGCGGTATAACTACCGATCCGCCAACTCGTTTCCATCCTTCAGCCGAAGCCACTACTCAGTGACTGCAGACGTTATTTCTAGCTTCCATCCACTCCGCAGTGGTTCTTCGCTTCGGGCTCCCCCACTCATCCTCAACAATTCTAATTCCCCCCCCCTGAATAATCTCCCGGCGACCGGCGACTCCACATGTTCCCAGTCGAATTCAAAAATTACCATCTTCGACCATAAAACCTCTCCTACCAGCACTCCCCAAATCTTAGTTGGCCATTCAGATATTTACCAAAAGTCTCTCTGTTGGTCCTCAAATTACATACACAGTGACCTATTCAAAGCAACCTTATCCCCCTCATAAGCAACAAAGCTAACGACACCATCTCTTTCATCTCCCCTAGCCTCAAAGTTTGCACAGCTGTCTGTTGCGACAGTGCGAGAAAGCAAAACAAGCACGTCCGTTTTGGTCATCAATATTCGCCTACTACCAGCAACAACTCACCTTCTGCATACCCGAGTCCCCTTGTCTAACTACGGTTTCACCCTCATCACTGAAACTTGGAGTACCGCAAAAGCTCCAAACTTGTATTTCGCCATATCTGGTTACAGACCTTTCAGCAATTCTAGAATACCTCGTCGAAGAGGGGATTGCCTAATATTCTGCAAAGAATCTCTTCCTGTTTCTTTGATGCATCACCTTGTCCTTGAGGCGACTGATGACTCAGTATGGGTCCCCGTTAAACGGAAATCACAGGAGTCCTTCGTGGGATGCATGAATCGACCGACCAAATCGACCAGGGACGATACTGCACCTGATGCTGACGCCTTCCACCTTGTCTCCGCACATCCTGTCGAACACGTTGATCGCAGGTGATCGAAACACTCCAGGAGCGAGTTGGCCGTCACACTCTGGTCTACGGCTTTGTCGAGGCATTTTTACCCGCACACACCTTGGTTGGACTCAACAAGTTTAATCACTCAAGGAAGCAACATTCGCGATCTTCTCTCTTCCCAGGAGCTCAACTCGGTGGCTAACTTTGTGGGGGATAGCTTCTCCAGATGTGAACATAGGGCTGTCTCGTGTGCGTTTCCTGTACCAAAATTCGTCCTTTGTCCCTAACCGTCCGTCAGACCAAATCCCTTAGCTCTCAGAAGTGGCCTTTTAAGCATAATCAGATCTCAAAAACGGGATCCGTCGTTTCTTTTGCCGGATCATCACGTGGTAGCAGTTGAGCCATATTCTGTTCTCAATTAGTGTGTGAACACTACCTCCCAGTTAGGCCAGCCCTGACGAACTTAAAAACAAACGGAATAGCGCGGAAGAAATGAAAACTCTCCACAATCAGACGACTCGCGCCCAAAAACCGAGAACTATCGGTATATATCCTAAAGGAGCGATTGTCGATGAACATCAAATCACAAATTGAAATTATGCTCATTCAGCAAGCGTCAAAGGCTCTATACCACCCCAGGAAGACAGAAATCCCAAGCAAGCCGATGCAGGCAAGAAGCGCTCAACCTCGCAGGATTATACTCCTCACCACTGTCAACAACTCCTGTCTGGTCAAGCCAGGATTAGCTGAAGGTTTCAACAGATTTTTTCGCTTCAGCCACGAAGTTCAGCGCACCCACTCCTGAAGTACGCGCTGCGTGCTTACCCTGTGAGACTCTATTTACAGCTTCACTTCTCCTCTTCAAGCCTCTATGACACCATCCTACAGCCCAGGCGCGAGCGGTACTTCAGCTGTTGATTTTGCTCTGAGGGGCTCGGACTTCCCTTCCTCCTATCAAATTTATTCAATTTACTCATGAAATTAAGCTCCTTCCCTACTCAGTAAAAAACTCCTACGATAGTCCCCCGGCAGAAAAAAGCATAAGTTCATGTTCTCGAAAGTTATAGTCCTTTCAGTCATATACCGATTTTCCCCTGATTCCTGGGGAAGCTAAATAGAGATAAGAAAGTGGACTACTTTTTAAAAAATATCTTGCTCAATGAGAGTCAACAAGTTTTCTGAAAGAGCGCTCGTGCTCTACTTATCCAGTTAACTCCTTAAGCTCAGTCACGGAGGCTGCTGAGAAAAGCTTGTCCAAGATTATTATCCTGCTAGATATGAAGAAAGTTTTTGGCCGAGTCTCACGAGCTCGGCCCCTACCACAGGCCAAATCTCTTGACGCCACTTCCCCGTTATTTGGTTGGTTGGACTTTTGTTTCTACTGCTGTCACCAGTTGGCAAACGGGTCCGTCTCCGAACCCACGCTGCCGCCACTTTTTTCATACAAGGCGACTTTTTGGGCTCACTACCAATACCCATATACATAAATGATGTTTTTTAGTCCTTCATCATGGCAATCCCCATCTCCTCGCAGAAGACGTCAAAATCTAGTACATCTTTGATTCCAGAATGTTTAGTTCAGCTAGCAGTGACATATTACAGGGTCTAACTGCCCTTGGTTCGTGGAGTACTGTTTTAATAATGGAATTTTCCGCAGAGAAAGTCAATATTCCTACGTTCAAGTTTGACGTCTTCCAGGTACATTCCGTATTGATGACCACCCAGTTTCCATCGGTCCGTTAGTACAGGTTTCAGGTTTGCAATATTCAGCCAATTTCATTTCCCCAGAACAAACTGCCACTCACATTTCGAGGGCCAGGACGCCTATAAGCCTGCTTCATGGAAAGCTCTGCCCTCTGGAAGGCGAATTTAATGCATACAGGATCCGTTTTAGACCGTTCTTGAATGTTGCTTCATAATCTACTCTGACACTAGGCAGGAGAACAGAGTGGCCACAGAAAACTTTCATCCGCTGACGAAAAATGGTTATTTGGCTTTTTCACTCAACTCAATTATAGCCTTAACTGTTGGCCTTTGAAACTAGACCCGCTTTGGCTTTGAAGCCTAAAGCTGAACCTCATATTCTTCCACGGTGTTGTGGTAAACCAAATCATCGCGTCAACAATGCAGTAAGCAGAATTAGCTGATTCACTGTAGTCTCCAACGCTGAGAGACAAAACAGTTACCGTTCCCATTCCCAGGGTTGCCACTGGATCCAACTAATTTTGGTCAAGTGTGCTGCTATATGGAACAAACTGTCCCACAATATACGTTTTATCGAGTCACCCAAGAGGTTTAAGCCCACAAAAGCAAATATCCACCGGTACAAGCTATAACCCAACTTAAATCCCCCCCAGTTGAGTGTAAAAAGGGCTCTTGGAATTGGACCGGGTTTCTAAAAGCTTTCCAACTCCTTTGATTGAGCACCTCATCGTCTTTTGTGCCATATCCGCCACTCGCTTGTTACTCATTCTTCCACTGTGCTTCCCTTCTGCATCTCATCCTACCCTTTAAGCTTTCAACTCTCTCTCAGCAAAGTTCGACAAGCATAGTCTTGTGGCTTTCTCCGGAGTGCCTCATTTACTGAACTCAGCTACTAGTCATGAAGACATTTTTTCAGTGTTCCAACTTCCGGCTTCCTTTGTTCCACGATTTCTTGCAGAATGGTCCGGTAATTCTGTTCTACCCTCATCTGTTTTGCCGGATCTGGAGCTCAGTAATTTTCCAGTTCCGCCAATCCTATCGTCGCCTTTTCCATAGCCAAGCCACAGCCGTTTAATCCTTGCTTCTAGATATTCATCTAGTCACAATTCTTCTCACCTTCATCAGATCTTGTCGTATTTCACTCGACTTTGCACGAGGACAAATTACCCTCAATTAAAAAATCAGTTCAGAGCTCCATCAGAACAATACCTATCCGTCGGACGTCACCTGACTCATACCCACCATTATGCCTGAGGCTCGTGATCTTGAAGTAGTTCTTCACGGACAATTTTTCCCCATACAACGCTCTATTTTCCTATGCATTACTCACCCATAACTAATCAGGTTGTTCATCGTGGCCCACAACCGAATGCCTGCCGAACCAGTCCTCCCTTTCATTTAGCAATTTATGGTACACTGCATCCTAGGATCTTTACACTTCATCAGTTCTCATCGCCAGAGCGCGACCTTAGACCAAAACTCCGATATATCTGCGCCAATGGCCTATTGCTGCAACACCAGCTGGCGGTCAACCTCTGCAAGGCCAGTGATGACACTTTTCCACCGACGTTGTCGTGCCCGTGAAGTTGTCATGCACGTCATAATCGGCGGTGCGGTTGTCAGTCATAAGAATTGCGAATCGAGCGACGCGTGGCCAATCCAAACGAATCCCGAAACCATAACAAGATTGGTTTGTGAATTCTACGGCAATTATTTGAAATTCAGAAGAAGTACAAATATGAACGAATATCATGAACGCGGCCATACAGATTTAGCTTTAAACCCAGAGGCTCCAAAGTCCCGTGGCTGAAGCGAGGCAAACAGAAACCGTTCAAGGCCAAATTCAAATGTCTCACGAAAATAAGCATAGGTGCATAAGTGTGGCGCAAGAACCAGCTTATCAGAGTAATTTCAAATAGAGCCATTAGCAAAAAACACGTAGAACATTTGAAAAGATTTTCAATATTTGCTCCTTACGGTGGTCACCTGTTGGCTCACATGTACGCTGGAACCCGTCCGACTCCGTTACTGGCTGAGGCAAGCGGTCAAGTGATAGCCCCACGAAAGCTGCCATTATCTGAGTGCTTGCTCCTTCCCCTGTTCTTTTTCTTCACAGCTTGCAGCATCTAAACCCCCGAAGAATACGGCACCTAGTCTGCGGCAGTCTCGCAATAAGAAGAAACAGCCATCCCTAACAGTCTTGGGCCCAATTGGTCACGCGTAAAGAAGGGCTGGTCAACAAGAAATGGGGAGCACGCCGTACAGCCTGAATTGGTTCTTCTTTCCCCTTTTAAAAAAAGACGAAACAATTCAACTGTGGCTGGGACGGTCTTGGGCCTGTGCCCTCTGCCCGCTAGTAAGGAGATGAAGTTCTGACAACAGCCTAGGTCCGACCCCGCATATGGGAAACCTCAGGCTTCCAGGTAACCTTCAGTTCTCTTGTCTGAGCGTGTGCGGAGCGACAGCTCGCCGTTTGAACTCTCCACATATGCACTCCGACCCCGCCTTTTTCGGCGCTAACTCTTTCAGGTTCCCTGCAAAACCCCAGCCAGCTTCCCGATGCTTAATGCAATAATCAAAATACGGTTTGAGTGGTTATGTCAAACGGTGTCTGCTCTGACAATCCCCGGACATGTGTACGCCTACAACCCACGTCCATGAACTAAAGCCTCACCTGTATTTGTCATCAAAAAGGAACGAAGCCTTCGCACTTTCGTAATTTGCCATCCGCTAATTCACCTTATGCATGTTCTGCTCGAGCCCACGCACTGTTAATGGTGTCCAAAGTCAGCAGTGTTTGTCTGCTACTGTGTTGGCTTAAGTGCACTACCGAAATGCCTACTGAAACCAGCTCCGTCAACGAAAACCTCTTCCTTTTTGGTAGGTGCTTTCATTTACTTAGTCGCAGGCCATAACTCGGCGGTCTCATGGTCCTTCTTCCTGCACTTTCCCGCAAACTCATGTCTCACCACTCGGATAACTAATCTTCAATAACAAATACTCATCGATCTGCGCACATGCTCATATTACGTCAGGATCTCATCTCACCTGGCCTTCATAAGCTTCAGGTTTCTCATAACCCCCACGGAAAACCAGCAAGTACGCATCCACGCAAAAGAGCCTTACCTCATTTCCGACTGTTTTCCTTTCTTTTTACTCATTTTGCCGTCTTCACCCACAGCTAGTACAAAGACCAGACTGCCGTCTTCTTCTTCTTCTTCTTCTTCCTCTTCTTCAGTTCCTCATTCAGAACTGTAGCTGCCTGGCGATGGCTGATTTTCAAGGTGTAAATTCATGAACAAAAATTACTTTAGACAAACGTAACCGATAATCTCTTGGCTCCAGGCAGTTCGTATGTTGCTGGATGCCGCAGGGCCTAGCATTGTTCGTCTGCTCGCACTAGGGACAATTCGTTTCCGCCAATTGAAAAACATATTTTTGACCGCTCTGCTTGCGGACGGTTGAATCTACTGCTCCCTTAGTTAGAATCCCGTCCGGTGTCACTCCCGAAAGTAAGCGAGAAATATATTGTTTCAACATAAAAAGCCTTTCACATATCTCATCAACTTTTACCGTCTTTTGACACGAGTCAGAACTTTTGGCTTGCCGTCCTTTCTATAGGCTATTCTCGGGATCTGGTTAGTACCTGGCATCCGGAGCACTAAAGGTCCGTTCTGATCCCACCCCCTTCTATCGTTTTGTTCTTGGTCCTCAAATGGGCTCCTCTCCTCTTCCGCCACCCACCAACTTACTTATTTTGCAATCTGGATAAGTATGTGCTCAATATCTCCTTAAAACCCCAACGTCACCCAGCCATCCTGCAAAAGTACCACAGCTTCACCTATGAAGCTTCCATAGATTGGCCCCCTGATAGTCAGGTAACAAAATTACCAGTCAGGCTTTTATTAAAACAGTAAGCATAACACGGCCGGATTATCCTTCGGGTTGCCGCACTCCTGATCTCTATCAGGTCATACTAGTTACCTGAGTAGCCATCAGTCAACTTGAAGTTAACCCCAGATAACTGTGCCTACTGAACGATTTGATTGGCCATCGTTTAAACCTATGCTCACGCCTTCTGACCCCAAATGGATACCTTTCATGGCTGGACAGAGACCACGATCCCAAAAATAGGGCTACAATCCGTCACGATAAACTCGCCGAATCGCCGAGTGGATTCCTGTCACCAGTTATCACCCCACACCGCCTCAGCATGTACATCACGTACTCAATACAAACAGCTCACTTTATTCTGCGGAAAACAACGACATAAATCTAGGCACGGCCGTCGCGTTCCCAGCCTTCTCTCCCCATTTCGTCAGCCAACGTCAACCTAGCCCCTTTTCGCCTACTACCCCCAGCATTCGCCGTCTTGCCATCAACGGCACCCAAGATCTTCGTAAAACAAAATGCCAACCCCCCCATGGCCAATCAGAACCTGGTTATTCATTCTTTGCTCACCCATAAGGGGAATATAACTTTACACTCTTCTAACTTCCGCTGTCGTTTCGGGTCTGGTCCTCTGTTGGTCACCACTCTCTTCTTCCCTCGTCATCACCTGTTCATATTTGCCCGGTCGCATCAACAGCATCTGTCTCCGATAGACTGTTCCTATGAAGATTTCTCTTTGAAACTCTGGTCTGCATCAACTCACTAGTGATGCTCTTCAATAACATACTGCATTCCCAGTGAAGTTTTTGCATTCATGTAAATTTTCGTACGGTAGTGAAACTACCAGTACAAAAAATCAATCTTACTGTCATACTCAATCCACTTGCGTCCACATCACGGGCTTTCTCGACAGTAAGCCATCCAGTGTTGGATCAATCTTCCCTATATCCGTTTGGCCCCTCTGACTGTACTTTGATAACCCAGCGTGAACTTTGTCTTATCCGTGTCCTGTGGTAGTACTCTCATCGGGTTCCATTTTATTGACCCTTCAAGTATCCAGTCGGTGTAACCCCGAATCTCTTTCTACAAGTCCCGGTGCCTCGTTGAGCCTCTCTTTTATCCCACTCTCTCCTTTTCTTTCTGTTTTCATATTAGTCGACAGCACACCAATTTCCTTAGACCGGGATGATCCAGTCTCAACCACCGTACCAGTCGTAGCCAGTTTTCTGCACCTATGAGGCACATTGTGTATTATTCCTGCCTCGACTCCCTGTCCACTTCGTGATGCTCGACGCCCCTTCGTTCACTGGTTCTTGTAAACAATAAACTTCTGGCATTCTTTAGTTTCCCTTCTATCCACATTTCCACAGTTAGCTAGCTATCACACAGCCCTCCCCCCGACTTCGAGCCTGGTTGACAATCGCCGCGTTAACCATCACCGCCAGTTCATTCAAGCACTGCCCAGATTTATTGCTTCATAGTTGCGATTGTGTGAATTTTGAATTTCAAGATTATGGACGCTCACATTGCAGCGTATTTCTGTGTTCTCTGATCATGCCTAGTGCGTTTGTCTCGGCCGTGGTCAAGAAACATACCATTATTAACCACAATCCCACGGCTTCTAGACTATTTGGAGAAAAAAGCCTGCCTCCCATTATTTGTTCTCAAATGATCTAGTGCGTAAAGGCCAAACTGGCTGTCCAAAAGCTGGGTCTTGTTACACCCGTCAACTTGACTTTGTCATCCCGGTCATCAAAGCAGCGGACATGACTAGGGCATTTGACGGCGTGGCTCACTTGCGGCCGCTGACCAAACATGAATCATTTGGACCTAAATTCCCTACTCCTAACTGTTACTCCCCCTATGTTTCCCACAGCAACCAAGTTGTATCCATCTAAAACTGTCTCTCACAACCCTTTTCTGTCACTCTTGGTGCCAATAAATGAAGAGTGCTAGGATCACTCTTATTCTCAGTGTAAACTAATGACATCTATACAATACACCACAATATCTCGTTTCTTTTTGCTGATGACAAAAATTGGATACGCATTCTCATCTCAGGACCTCACGGGCGCAATTCCTAGTATGCAACACCAACTAGAATGCCCCAAACGATTGTGTCACTCCTGGAAATGGAACTCTGTGCTCAGAAATGCGCGTGCTTGACTATACGCTGTCAATTCCCTCCTCTTTCCGTCCTGTCCCATGGGCGACAAGCTGGAACCTTTCTCCCGCTGAATATAACAACTGAACGGCCGAAGCCGTTTGATATTCGCACCTCGATTGATCGTTTTCCCGCCGCCTTTGCTGTCTGTGATCCCCAAAACCTGGCCACCAGATCCTGGACTACTCAGACTCACCCTACTCGTAAAACGTACCCTAATCTCGACGGTACGGGACGCGTTCGGATCCACTGTTGTGAGCGGTGCACATCGGGCTTGCAGGTCATCCGCAACTAGGGGCGGGCCAAACTAGTTTGGCCAATCGCGTCCACCCCAGGTCACCAAAAACAGTTTTCAGGTGAAATGTCCAGCGCACGGCCAGCCCCACAAACCGGCACTGTTTCGCGGATTACGGAACACCATTTTTAAGCTCTTATTCCCGCCTCTAAAATATTATTCACCCTGTCTTCTCCAACGAGTGATTTTCCGTCGAGCTCGTCCTAAATAGTGGTGCAGTAACTTGCCTTTTCATGCCCGGCAGACTTCACAATCAAACTTATGTACTGAATAGTGTGTAGCTTACATCTCCATCTACCAGCATCTCTCCTGGGCTAACTACGATTGCCTATATAAATAATCATCGATCTTGGCAAGCAGTCCAGTGCATACGTCCTGCTTTTAACATCTAATTACCCTCCTGACCCTTCCGACAACTTTTCCCTTCCCCGTGTCAGAACCAGCCGCTACAATTCGTTCAGTGGCACATTTACAGTCGCTGTTCGTTTTCACACCCCGATCGCAGAACGATGCCCTTCGCTGGAATATGTTCCGCGGTCTTTCAGCGGCCAGCGAGAGGCTTAGTGATTATTTCCTCTCTCCATCAGCCCAACTGTTTGCTCACCCTGCGTCCTTCAACAGCCTTATCCTGATCTTGTGGAGCACTTCGTCTTCGTTGCATTTTTACCTCAGATAAATTTATTACGCAGATCCACCATTGTTTCTTTTGCAAGGAGTACTTGTCAAAATGGTTATCAAAAGTGGTTTATTTGCCATTCACCTGCTATAACATCGCCTCTGCAAGCTGTTTGCCCAAGCAATCCCTTTCAAAAGCATGCCGGATCGGTTTAGCACCAGACTGTTACCCTCGAGTTGATATTTCAATAAACTCCTAATGAACTGTAAAAACCGCTGGACTCTTACCTGTCCTCCGCTAACTTTTTTCATCACTCAAGCCCATCTTCTACTCGAGTAGAGCCATTCGCTTGACAAGTAATTCCGTGACAGAGAGAAGAAG
This sequence comes from Fasciola hepatica, assembly GCA_948099385.1. Taxonomy (NCBI): domain Eukaryota; kingdom Metazoa; phylum Platyhelminthes; class Trematoda; order Plagiorchiida; family Fasciolidae; genus Fasciola; species Fasciola hepatica. The sequence goes on along the minus strand of CANUEZ040000126.1, from coordinate 15,820,097 downwards.
TAAGCCGTGATAAGCAAGCGTTTCGTTGACTCTTGTCAACCGCGGACGTAAAATTTGTCAGTGTATATGCATGGTATAGTAGGGGGATAAAGGTAACAGTAAAGTAGGCAGAATCGAAAGTTCCTTTGTCGAAAGAGAATTTGCGAAGAAGTAACATCAGTCTCGTGGGAATCACAAATGCCCACATTGAAGCTGCACGTGAAATGTTTAAGCCCACTGGAACACAAAAGAGTTTCGTGACTGTTCTCGGCATGTTACCTTTATTCCGTCGAATCAAATTTGAGAACTTCTCAAAAGAAAAGGTGCGAGGAACCAGGTTGAAAACAATCAAAATCCTTGAGGGCAGCATGTGAGAAACGCAACAGTGGCCATTATTCCCGACAGACACAATCGCGTTCTTTTGCAATCTTTCCGGGTGTCAGTTGACGACAGCGCAACATGAGATTTTTCGTTGGGATTAAATCTCAAAGTGCTGCCCATGCAAGTGGGCCAGCTATGAGCACGCGTTCAGTTTGAGAACCTTTAAGATCAAGCTAAGGATCTAGTACCCACGTCATCCGACAAAGCCGGCTAGTTCAAGGATAAGCTGGCTGATGTTTTTGAACGGTACCTCTCTGCTCTTATGAGTCAGTGGTGTTGTTTATCAGAAGAACACCGGGTGGTGGTCAAACAACTCAAACAAAAGAATGATTTATTGTTTCTACGACCGGACAAAAGATCGGGAGTCATAACTATGGAAGAGAAAGTATACCTGGAAAAGAAGGAACAGATACTTTCCGATGTGCAAAGCCCCAAACTGGACACTACTCCAGAGAACGATAGGCAGACACAGAACCAAATATCAAGACAGCTCAAAACTTTGCTTTTGCAGGGTTCTATTCCCGAAACTACATACAAGAGGATAAAACCACGTGGAACACAGACGCCTCGCTTGAGAGGATCACCCAAAGTACGCAAGCCTGGGGCTCCTTTGAGGCCGACATTATGCATGCAAAAATCAGTTTATCATAAACTCACTCGGTGGCTCGTCGAGATTCTTACCCCTGTTTGGAAACACAACACAATTTTGTCTGCAGAACTCATTTAAACTCGCGAATTTACTAAAAAGTATCGCAGTGAGTTCAGAAATAATCTATTCCGTCGATGTTGAGTCACTCATTACAAAGGTAACTCTCTGTGAATCAGTAGACTATCTATGTGATTTTATTTCGCACAACTTTCATTTCCTGCCCCTGTCGAATGCCCCATAGGACTCATTTTTATGTACAGAAAACATTCGGCTCAGTTTTGAAGGTAAAGCTTACAAACCAACTGATGGTGTGGCTATGGGAATCTCTCTGGGCTCATCCTCGGCAGATGTATTTTTGGGTATGATTGAAAAACAGCTCTATGATATTTTCCTCATTTTCTACTTTTCAGAGGATACGGTGATCATATTTTAATTTTTACGGCTGAAGAACGTTTTATTCCCTTCGTTGGCTTTCTTAACTCTATTCACCCAAACATCGGCGCATCTCGCGAAGAGGAAAGCGGTAACAGTTTGTTCCTTCTAAATAACCTATTGTCCGGGCCTCAGGACGGGACTCTACAGCGCAGAATCCACGGAAAAGCAACGTGGGGTGGACGTTATTTACAATTCTCCAGCTTCGCTCCAGTCGTTTACAAACGTGGATTGGTCAGAACTCTCTTCAACAAAGCCCAAAAAATCTGTACACAATATCAACTAGAGAACAAAGAGGATTTCATAAAAGAACGTGACTGGCCAACGGTTATTCGGAAAACTTTATCAGACAACTTCAGCGGCCGAGACTTGTGCGCAATAAAACAATGAGCGGGGAGAAGACGCTATATTCTATCACTTTGTCTCTTGTAGGAGGTCACTTATTCAATCAAGTAAACTGTAATCTTAAGTCAGCTTCTGGAGCACACATACACGGGGGCTCAGTTGCGTTTGCTGCAGATGACCAAAAGATTATGTATTCAAAATCACTCAAACCGTCTGGCTGATCCCAATGTCTCACATATTGTCTATCAGTTCACTTGCAGTTGCGGCGAAGTATGCATTGGCAGGACTGACCGTTGATTGACTCAACGAGTGTCAGAACACATACCCAAATGGCTGCCAAACTTGATGACGCAACCTGCTGGTGCAATACACAACGACGTGAAACCACCAGCTTCTTCGATTAAAAGACACTTGATTGCATCAGGTCACAAAGTTGACCTGACCTAGTGTTTCAAAGCAATGTTGAGCGATCCAACACCGAAGCTATTAGCGTTCAGTGAAGCTATTCTAATCATGATGCATCGGCCAGCACTTTGTGCACAAAAGCGACTGACCTAAAATGTTTGTTAACCTTGGCGTTACTAAGACAGACTTCACTTTCCCCAACATAGGTACTGTAAGAAATTTAGAACGTGCCCACTTTACTGTTGCACGTATCCCCCTAATATATCATGTATATATACTGACACGTTTTACGTCCGCGGTTGGCAAGAGTAAACAAAATGCTTGCATTTCGCGATTCATGTCTTCCCTCTGTTCTCATGAATTGGATAATTGGGACCCAATGTTTCAAAATTCCATGAGTAGCCAGCTTCTATATTCTACTACTATCCCCGACGCCTGAATTGTTATATGCCTCAGCTCATATTACACCCCGGCCCTCTCAGTTACTCGTCGTGCGGCCTTCCTTACTTTTCGTTATCAATAACTGATGTGCACTTACCTGTCATGCACTCCACCATCTTCTATGCGAAATATGGACCTTTGTGATGGGCAACCCATATTGATTTATCCTCCACTCTCGCATTGACGTTTCTTGACTAACCCGTTACAGGCAAACCATCTGCTTCATGCCACCCGTCTTTCCTCCGGCCTTCCTTTATCCGTCACTTTGGTTGCCTTCATATCCCCCCATAGGTGTTACTCGTCTGCTATGCAACTGACTCAAACAGTATCCAACCACCATTTTCTACTGCCATCTACGCCAACTGTTCTAGTTTATTCCAAGTTTGATGTGCGACAGAGCTAAAACGTTAGCTTGACAGAATCGGATCTCGGCATCTGCAAACGGAGCCAAGCCACCCTTGTTCCAACGATTCAGCGGAGAACTCGGTCCACTCCGTGGAAAGTGCACCAACATCAGCCAGCCCGAAAAAGTTGCCCGGACAGGAGGCTTTTCTGGAAAATTTTCTTTTGCCACACCGAAAGGCAGAGCATGCAGCCACCAGGGAGAGTCCGGGTGTCCTATTTAAGCTCAAAAGATTGTGGTTTACCGAATACGTTGGTGAAAGAGTTCCTCATCGGTTTGTCTTTATATAACTTCTGACTAATTTTGGACCAGTTCTTCCAACTTTATTTGTGCTGACTCTGTTTTGAGGTGGACAATTTTTCTACCCCTGTTGCACTCACCTTTTCCTTTCATGGTGGCTACTTCTTACCAAGAATACTCTGTGGATAGTTGGTGCGGTAGTGAAAGGCACCAGCTCAGGACCATCTCGTTTTATTACCGTTAGCTTTCACCCCCGCGCTCGAGTTGACTGACCATAGACGTTTACTTCGGTTACGTGGATTTTTGGCTGTCACGCTCAGGACATTGTTCTTTGGGCCACATTAGGCGCGAAGACTTAATTGTATTCGTTTGGACTGCAGATAGGTACTGTCTGCTTATTCTTTTTGGTCAGTTGTTTTTTTGTACAGAAATTTATTTCGTTTTGACCCTTTTTTGGCCGGATATTGATTAAGACTCACAGCGAAAGGTATGATCGTTAAGCACTTATGTTCTTACTAGCCAATAGTACAGCAGAATTTGCAGAACCGTCGTGTTTTTGATTTCAGCTTTGCAGCAGTTCAAGCTTCTCATTGCTTGGAGGCTTCAAGATGCTATCCAGAACGAGTAAGGCCTATTATTTGATGAGTCGGGCTTTCAGTCGTTGATCAGGCTGCACCCGGACAATAACTTGAGCGTTTCGATCGTGACAAACCGCCATCAATAATGGGTCTTGATTCGAGCGACTTCACATACTTTCGTGGCAAAGAGCTTCGACCAAGAAGCTGATTTGTTACCAGACAACTTGATCAACCTACGGTTGAGGCGACGGATCTCGATGGTCGATCAGTGTATTGGAGACGCCCCAGACAGATCTATTTCGTCGTGGCAATTGACAAAGTGACCAACCACACGGCTGGGACGAACGACAATCCAGAAGCCGACCGTGTTAGTGACAGTGATGCTTCCACTCCACCACCTGAAACGACCACTACACCACTGCAATCAGCCCCAGTTCTAAATCATTGCCTCAGTCAATCCAGATGGAAAAGGAGCTCCTGGAGCCGGAAGGATGTGATGATTCAGCCGCCGTCACAAGTGATACGGTCAGGTGCCGCTTCGTGGCCACACACGCGGATGATCCTGAACTAGACAGGATGGCCGAGAACAGATTGTCAAATATATTCAATCTATCTAGCAATTTATCTGGTTAGCCACTTTCATACAAGCCAGTTCAGCCGCACAAGCAACGTGCTATTAAACAGCCCTGGTTTCATTGCTACTTTGGTTTGTGTAATGCTGCTTTGTAACGGTTTAAATAGGTCCCACCAGTTTGATTATTGTGAAAGCTACAGCTAGCCATATCTTCTCGTAGACACTGTTGATTTTTAGCCACACCTAATGCTTTTATCGGTCGATTTTATGTAGACCCATTTTGAAAACCACAAAATCAAAACTTTTCGTACATTTTCATATTGGCGCACTGCTCTGACCGACTGGAATAAGCTCCTTTCATTCTGTTTTAACTTATTCCCAGTCGGCTCCTCAGTTTTATTTTTCCCTTCTGTTGAATACACCGGCATGGCACAGGAGAACTTTCTATAGTATACGTTGTTTCTTATTTTGATTCATGGGCTATTGCTTGGTAGATGACCGCCAGACTCGCGGGTACTTCAATAAACCTCCATCGGCGGAAAGAGCGAGATGTAGCACCGTGACACGGTCCCCTATACGACCGACGGCTCACGAAACTCGTCAAGTTGATAGAAACCTGGGCGCCTTCTGTCCCAAATTAGGTCGAAAGGTTACTTTGGCAATTTACTTCTAGATGAAGTGCTAACGACCTAGGGGTGACTGGGTTTTATTGTTTAAATTTGCGAACAACACTACTGCTTACAAACCTAACTAATTTTTACTTAGCACCAGGCTGTTTGTCCGTTGTTCTTCTGTTGGCTTTAAAGACTGCTGGTTCCCCACATTGGAAAGCACACTTATCTGCTCTGTTTGCGTACGGTTGAATCCTTGGCTTCATTATCTAGTACGGAGCACGGCGTGGCCCTGTTACGACAATTTTCCGATACAAACCTTCTTCCACGTGTTTTACTATTTTTACCAGTCTTTGGGCTACGTTTGGAACACTCGGCTTGTTGCCTGTTCCATGGGCTATTCTCAAATATGGTTAATAAGTGGCATCCGTAGTGCTAAATATTCACTGGTTGCAATCATTATCGTACGAGAAACTAGCTGCTTTTGTGTGGCTTTCACTAGGCAGCAAAGCTTACGGAATCCTACTGCCTACACCAGTTTCATCCACTGCCACCGTATTTTCGAAAGCATCCAGCTTAGTTTCCACGGCAGAAAGCTCCCGCTGATGTGACCTGACAGCTTCTAGGGCCAGCTAAAATAATATGGCCATGTGATTATTAGGTATCGAACAACGCCTCTGTCGTAAACTACTAAATCAATTCATTTTTGAATCGGATAAGCTTTTACGTTTACTGCGTGAATACACAATTCGTAACTGTGCCGGCCTGAAATCCAGATTATGGGAAGCTCACTGAACAGGTCCGGTCTATTCTCTTAGTTCTGCTGTGGTATGGAAGTCCTCGTTAGGCCATAATTGAACCAGTAACCATCATACTGCAATACCTAGTTCTTTAGGGACCACAGGTAAAATGTCCCAGGGTTGGATTTCTGTCCGCGATGAGTTTAAGTGTTAGTATGTAAATATTCAACTCTTGATCCACCTTCCTGTTCAACGGTGCCAATGGAAACAACGGCAATCCATAAACTGATACGTCATTTCTTAGACGGCGAATTTTGGCTACTTCCAGTGCAAAAGCTTTATAACTGAACAATCCAGAGCATATGCAGCGTTGGAGGTCTCAAATATCCGCCCCTTATTAACGGAGGTCTGCTTAAAAATATGGCACCTTTCATGGGAGCTCTCCAAAATCCTCGATAGTCTGGGTAATACCGCGGCTGGCGAGTAGGAAAAGTACGGACAACCTGTTGAGCAAAACCTAGGTATCTGTCTGAATTTGATCACCAAAACTCTTCCATATAATTTCTTAGATTTTGCAGACACTGATACGAATTTATTTGACTCTCTTACACATGAAATTTGTCGGCCGAAAATTGCTGCTTCAAAAGACGTTGGCATTTCATTTAAGGTAGTTTGATGCCTCGGTTACTGGAACTCGCTCAAACGATAACCTCTGTTGGCAGTCGGGTTTCTGAAAAGTAAGTGACTTGAATGTGCCTTTATAGCCACCCTTGCTCATGCTTTTAACACGTTCATTGTTTCACTGAACTCTGACTGCCAAGCGCGCTTGCGGTTTGACCGTTGCTCCCGAGCACACTCTCAAGCTAGCTCCAATATACACACTAACCACTATCCCTCCCAATCGCTTTCTCGTTCTCACGAGTCGTGGAGAATACTGTTCCGAGTAACATATTCGTACGGTTCCGAGCATTGGAGTAACGCGCAAGTGGTCCAGGCAGTACAAAGGATCGAAGAAAGCTTTTATTAGGGAAACCGCGGGGCGAGGTTTAGTGACCTTACAATTAGTGGGCCCGAAGTGATTCTCAGGCAAGGTGAGTTTTTTGTTTTCCACCGTTCAAGGTCCCGTTAGTGAACGCTTTTGAGCGTTTTATTATTTTCCCATCTGTGGACGTTTTTCGTCTGCTTTCCAAGGCGTTTTGTTCATACATTTTTTGTTTATTCTGCCGCTTTTGAAGGTTGTTCCGCCACATTGGTGGCTGATTTCTTTTCCCTTATCTTTTCGACAAAGTGTCCTCCATATCTGCTGAGCAGAAACCTTGCCCAGACCCCACCGCTGAGTTGATCGCGCTGTACACACAGACATTCACGCCAACTTATCCATAACTCTGGCTTACTCGGGTCCAGTTGGAATTCGAAAACTGTCGTATAACTGGTGACTTCAGCCGTTTCAGGTAGGTAGCAGGCCGCCTCCCGCCGGAGGTCACTATGCAAGTAAGGGAAGTAATAATCTCTTCCCGAAGCGATGAAGATTGAAGAAAGCCATCTTTGCCAGAACGCGGCTCCAGGGATGGACCAAAGCTAGCAGCCCCTTTAAGGCGTTGGATTTGAAAACAGGGAGCCCTCTGCACTGCTACGTGAGAGGCAGCGCTTGAGAGGACCAACGGCAAGCGAGGACCCTCCCTTGAGGGAACTCTGGCTTGACCCTTAACATTCCAGTTTACTAAGTGCCACTCTAGAGGAAACTGCCAAGAGTAGCTAATGACATCGCATCAGCATACAACCCCGCTGCCGTTGGGGTGACCAGGTCCCCCGTCGCAACGGTGCCTGTCACGCTTATTTCTAACGATCTCACATCAGTTTTGTCCAGAATTGACGCGAGCCTGCAACACCTAGCAGTGAGTATAAATAGGTCACAGGGGCGGCACCGCGCAGGCTTACCTAGGCTCCACAGTCCACCACTATTACGACTTTTCGGCCATTGAAAGGAAATGTATTGTAAATACCACAGTCGCTTCAATGAGGGAGCCAAACGATGCAAACTGGGGTGTATGTTTCTCGGTGCTCGTCCGGGGAAATTAACCTCCGCCCCGTGGTGGCGACACACGAAGCCAAGTATCAGGCTAACAGTCGTCTTCTGAAAGTAAGGGATGTCATTTCAAATGATCTACTCCTTATATATATAGCCGCCGAAGTGAGTGTCAGTCCCAAACCGAAAGGCGACAATAGCACACCCCAGGCGCATACGCTACGCGCTGCCAACGACACGGCCATCCCAAAGTTTGGCCAGCGGTCGCTCACCTTAAACTTAGGTTTAAAGAGTAATTTCCGTTGGTTATTCATCATCGCCGACGTCTTACCCCATTATAGCCACTGGCCTCCTGCAACACTTTGACTTACTAGTCGGTGCATGCCGCCACAGGGTGGTGTCGTCAGACCTATCTCGCTTTTTTGGTTATAATTTTCGGGTGAATCACATCACGCCTTTTTGCTTTCAACCCCAGGCATGCCAAGCTTATGGCGAACTCATCGCCGCCTACCCGACCATATTTCGGCAGGCCGGGCCTCTCCCAGCAGTGACCAGTAAAGCCGCTCATCATATCGTAACTGAGACCCCCAGTGTTTAGTAGGCCAAGTTAGGCAGCACCAGACAAGCTTCGTGTTGCACAGGCCGAATTCAAACACATGCTAGAACTGGATATAGTACGCCCTTCCAGTAGCCCTTGGGCTCCCCCTCTTCATGTGGTCCCTATGCCTAGCAGCGATTGGCAACACCGTGGTGATTGCAGGGCACTTAACAAAGTCACCGTACCTGACAGACACCCGAGTCCCCATGTACAGGAAATTGTTTTGTCCTCTTCAAGCTGCTCCTTCTTCAGTCGTATCGATTTAGTTCGTGAGTACAACCAGGTCCTTGCAGCAGATGCAGATATTCCTAAAACTGCCGTCAGTAAGTCTTTTGGGCTATTGGAGTTTCTGCGCATGCAGTTTGGACCCAGCAGTGCAGCCCAGACCTTCCAAAGAGGCGACCCGTGGCTTGGAAAATGTCCACGTATACCCGGATGATATTTTGGTGGCTGATTCTTCAGAGCAGAGGCACGCCGCATACCTCCGGGCACTTTTCGAATGCCTCAGCCGGCACCGCTCTACGATTAACCTCACGAAATGCGAATTAGGTCGGTCTGATATCACCTTCATAGGGCGTTCTATTTCATTCTCGGGCAAGTGACCTCTGTCAGTTAAAGTTTCCGCTATTCGAGACTGCCTTGAACCTCAAGCTTTCTGACAACTGCTTCAAATTGCCGGTTTGGTGAATTTCTACCTCCACTTTTTTCCTCACCGTAAAGAAATGATGCAATCCCTCACCGACCTGCTGCACGGAGGCAAGCGGAAGTTCGTGTTTCCTGACACGGCACAAGTCGCATTAGCCTCGGTCAAGGAAGCTGTTATCAACAAGGCACTCCGTACTCTCCCCGACCTTTTGGCTCCCACTTCGGTAGTGAAGGATCCCTCGGGCACAGCGGTTGGAGCTGTGCTGCAACAGTAGACGACTCTTGGCAACCTCCAGCATTCTCCTCTAAGCTCATACAACCCGCCGAATCTGGGTAGAGCACATTTAGTAGGGAGCTATTAGCCACCTGCTTGGGAATCCGTCATTTTCGACATGCACTTGAAGGCCGTTCGATTACTGTGTTTACAGACCACAAGCCTTTGGTTTACGCACTAAAGTCAGCTTCCGATCCATACTCACCACGCGAGGTTCGCCACGTAGACTTTGTCCGTAGACATACGACACGTCTTTGGGGTACTCAGTCTCATCGCCGACGCCTTATCACGCGTACATTAACTGATCTGTCACTGAAGCATAACACCGATTTGGACGTCGCTGTACATGCCCATAAAGCGGACCCTAGCATCGAACGACTTCGGCGAAGCGGTTCTTTGAGCCTATTTCAACTTCCCAGAACACCATCGCGTGCGATATGTCACAAGGTCGCCTTAGGCCTAGTACCCCCGCTGCCCACGGTCATTCCGTTTTCCCGACACTAAATATTCCGGCCCATCCAGGTGTGACTGCCTCGTTTTGTTTTGGCTCAATGTCAAACGAGATGTCCGTCAATGCTCCCGTGCTTGCCTGCAGTGCCAATTTGCTTAGACTCATGGGCCCACTAAGACGAAGTTAGCCAGGCTCCCGGAACCTGAAACACTTTTTCATCATGTTCACGTCAACCTCGTGGGCTCACCTCAGCCCTCGCTTGGGAACGTCCACATGCTCACAGGAGTGGATCCTTTTACTCGCTAGCAGCAGGTCATTTCTATCGCTCGTCCCACGTCGGAGAGGCCGCGAAAGCTTTTCTGGCCGGTTGGGTTATTTATGTCAGTCACCCGGTAAAAGTGACCAGTGACCGTGGTCCACGCCCTGACGGTGCTCTTGGCAGCCCACTCATTAGGCTCGGTTGCGAACACATCAAAACGACAGCCCAACACCCTCAGACCAATGACATTGTTCAGCTTTTCCACCGGCAGTTGGAGGCCACCCTCCGAGCAAACGGTGACTCCATTTGGAGTGAAACGCTGCAATTAGGACTCTTAAGCCTGCTTGGTACTGTTGTGGAAGGATTGCACACAACATCGGGCTTACTACCGCGTAGCGCTACACTTCGCCTGCTCGGAGAGTTGGCATCCCCATCACGAACCGTGACTTTCAACTACGGTGACTACTCTCAGCCCAATAAGCAACACACACGAGTGCTCAAAGCCAATCCGCCGCGAAAACATCAGCTTTCCAGCTATGTCCCAACTGCTTTAGAAAACGCTACTTACGTATTCCTTGGCGTCCATCGTGTAAGATCACCAAAACAAACACCATAAACTGGCCTGCTTCGGGTGATAAAACGTAGGGCATAAACGTTTATCATCGGCATCAGCGGACAACAGGACACCGTACTCATCGACCGCCCCAAACCTGCCGTCCTAAGGGACAAGCCGCCCGGCCAACTTACACCTACTACACCTAGTGAAAACCCGGAAGTTAGTCCGTCAGAATCTCCAACAGAACTCGCAACGCGAAGTGGCCATCTCAGTCACCAACCACAAAATTCCATCAGCTCCGCCGATTTTGTGACGATTTTCACAACCGACTGTTACCACTAAGTTGAGAAGTTCACCATGGATTAACAAAGTCGAGAAAATAAAGTCAGTAGTTATAATTTCACTTTCATCTGATTTCCCAGCGACTACAACTACAGCGAACATCGTCCGTGTGTTGTTATTACGGCCCAGCATCCACCTGCGCCTCCAGGCGCTTTTCATTCCAGTTTGCCTTGTCCCCTCACAGACGGATTAACAGTCACATTAGCTTCATATTTAGCCTCTCTGACCCCCATACACGCCAAAGGAGCCAACCACCGGACAATAGGACGATTGGTCAGAGTGGTACTGAAGACGACAACCGGACGCTCTTTTGGATAGACCTGAGAAGGCATCTTTGGTCTCACAAGCGTATAAGACCCGTGGGCACCAAAACACGGTCGGACCGAAGCACCTCGGACCTCGAGAGTGCAGGGGCTGCGAAACTCACCAGCAGCTTTTCGACAGCACCAATGATATAATGAGCAAGCTAAGAGGCGTTCCCGGACTGTCAGTAATTCCGACCTACCGCCATGATCGAAGTCCAACTCCGTCGGACTTCTAGGAAGAGGCCCCTGTAACGACGGCCATCTTCTTTCATACTTTTACCACTTTCATTGTTTCACTGAACTCTGACTGCCAAGCGCGCCTGCCATTTGACCGTTGCTCCCGAGCACACTCTCAAGCTAGCTCCAATATACACACTAACCACTATCCCTCCCAATCGCTTTCTCGTTCTCACGAGTCGTGGAGAATACTGTTCCGAGTAACATATTCGTACGGTTCCGAGCATTGGAGTAACGCGCAAGTGGTCCAGGCAGTACAAAGGATCGAAGAAAGCTTTTATTAGGAAAGCCGCGAAGTAAGTTTTGGCGAACTTCAAAACGAATCCGAAGACAGATAGAACTTGAAACTCAATAAGTTACCTGTTTAAGCCCTCGAAACACAGGGGCAAATATCTGTACTTTGTTTTGTTGCTCCAGTAATTGTACTTTCTGCGCGAGATCTCATAGCTGGACAGTTTCGTATTAGCTATACAGTCAAGATGTTCATGAGGACAAGTTTTTTCAAAAATTTCAGGAAAGAAACTGAATACACCGACCGTAGTGATATTCACAGCATGGGAAGTTTATGCGTCTCCCCGGGAAAGCCATCACTTTGGGGAAGTCTGGATGACTCGGAGGCCAGCACCAGTTGCGATATTGATGAAGATGTTTATTTTCCCGACGAGACGTTCAGTATTCACAACAGTGATAATGGCGAAAGCGGGAAACCGATTTCAAATGCCCTTTCTGGGAAAGATAACTTCAGAAAAGACATAAATAAACCGAACAATGGGGTTGATTTGCGCAAAGGATTGCTTACGAATCCCCCTGAGAAAGTATTGGAAGAATCCGAGGTAAATGTGATGCGAAAAATGTTCCGTACTTCATGCGTTCTTAGGTGAATGAAAACAGATTATTGTCTTCCCCCCCACCATCGAAATTCAGTTTGCATGCATGCGAATCTCAAGCCTCGCCAATGTTAAGCTTCTTGAAGAAAAAAGCGATTACATTAAAACCCACATCTCCCGAAACAAAAAGCGAAATAAGATCAGTCAGCCCAATTATATTAAGTGCTAAATGTGATGTTTCATCGACTGCGCACTTTAATGACGTTACACAATCAAGTCCCGACACCGTGCATCGAATGCAAACGGAGACCAAATATGAACCAGTAAAATCTACACTAGACGAGAACAATGACAAGATGGAGTCTCCTAATAGGTTCGTTTACAAAATGGCTAATTTTGGCACAGACTGACTTTACTGTATCAATGCATGAGAGAAGAAACTGGGAAATTGAAACGATTGGGGGCACAGACGCAGCTTCAGCTAAATGACAAAGTTTGATCAAATAATTATTAAGTCTATATTGGAATCAGGATTTAGAACTCAGGAAAGCAAAAAGCACCATAGAAAGTTTAAGAAGATCAAACTTGGAATTTCAGGTAAGGGATTTCTGGGTTGAGCAAGACCCATCAAAATAGATGTCGCTTGAAAATTTAAGTCTGAAGTATAAAAACGAAGTTCAGTATCGCACAAAGGCATCTGAAGAGTACGTTGCTGTCAGATTATGATAGCAAATTTTAGCCTCTCCAAAATCCAGGACGAAAGTCGAACAATAAGTTATAAAGTGCAGGAGTTTCAGGGTTTGGCAACTAAAGGTAAGCGGAATGTACAAACTTCCATTGAAGTGATGGAAAAATACAAAAACACGTTTGTTTTCCTGACTGAAATGAAACAACTCTATGAAGAAATAGCAAAAGGCATAAAACTCCAGGAAGAGAAAATGACTGACATTATTCAACAAAAGAACCACGAAAGTACCATTCAGTATTTCAACAAACGTGCCTTTAGTTTCAGAGACGAGACGAGAGAACTGTAATTTGAAAGAATCTCTGATTGAGCACAAAGAGCGAATAGATAGAATGGTGAGAATTCGTCAATGTGTCTAATTAATAGACGAAAGAAATGTCAACCGAAAAAGAACAATTTCGAAATGACTTTCTTCGACTGTCTTCCGAAATTGATCATCTGGGCACTATTTCTGGTAACTAAGAAATTCGAAATTCTATTACAACAGCTGAATCATCCACCGCTCTGAAGGATGCAAAAATAGAAGTTCGAAGGTTAGATCATTTGGCGAAGCAGCAAGACAGCAAAATACAAGAGCTTGAGGTGCAAATCTGTGTATTCATTTATGTTATTTAAAGGGCGAGTTGGAAGAAACAAAACGGAATATGAAAGACAAGGAATCAAAAGTGCAGTTGTTTGAGGAACAAAACCAGTGCATGAAAAATGAAATCAAATCCATGAATGAAGAAATTTCGCAGCTCAGAAAGCAAGCCTCGGAGGAGATAAAGTGCTTAAACAGTGAAGTGGCCCGAAAAAGAAAGTTGGAAGAGAATATTTGCGCTTTGATGGAAGAAATTCGAAAAATAAGGGATAGGAATGCATCAGACAATCAACGTTTTCAAGAAAAATTAGGGATGACTGTGATTCAAATTCAGGCATTAAAACAAATGTCCAATTCTCTGTGAGTAGTAGCTACTTGTGTTCGAATAATTGAAAAGTTTCCAGGACGGATATACCCATATGAATGAGTTACAAGGTACACGAAGTAAAATCGTTTGATGCTGTTCTAGATGACCTTTTGCTCCAAAAAGAAATATCGCTGATTAGCGAACAAAACTTGGTTAGTTGGGTTTTGCATGCATTGTAGTAACCATAAAAGATATTACAATCGAAAGAAATCGAAGCGTTGCAAGCTGAATTATCAAGAATTAGTCAGTCACTCACAAATACCGAGAACGAAATTAAAAAATACGAGCTTCTTACTCAAGAACTAAAGGTGAGCGTTTATTAAGGGATAATGATGCGCAAGATTGAGAACGAATTTAAAGATACAAAAATAGCGAGACTCGAAAATCAGCTAGCCACTGAAAAACACAGAACTTTAGATTACAAAGCAGAAACTGAAGACATGAAGGTTAGTTTGAGCGAAAGTCTAAAACACCGCTGCAGGGAAAACAAAGAGAATTACTACAACAGATTGAAACAAAATGCAATATCGAAGCAACCATCCAGTCTGAGTTGAATAACTACAAGTGAGTAACTGAAGTATGTACCAAACATTTTCAGAGTAACCAACGAAAAACTGCAAAATGAACGCGACCAGCATATCAAGGCCTTGGAGAAAAGTAAAAATGATCTTAGTGAGATGGAGAAAAACCTGGCTGAAATAAAGCGAAAATACGAGGTGAGTAAATCGAACACGCCAGAAATTTGAATCGTTCTTTCCTAATGTGGTTTATGTGCACTTCATCAAAAACAATACGGTTGACAATTCAGTAATTAACCTAATACAGCGACACCAACGTTCTTCGGAAGTTGTGTACGACACAGTTAGGGAACGATATGAAACTAGAAAAAACTCGTCGAAATGCGACTACCTTACTTTTGCTATTCATTCTGATGAATGAAATGTGATTATATCAGGACCAACGGAGGTTCGAAGTGTAACAAGAAAAGCGATGCTCCAGATGTGTTGTGGTATATGTAAATTCAACGTCAAAAACCTACACGTTGGCTAATAAGAATCTCTACCGACAACGCCGTGTTTTTGACCACCGTTCCTAAAACTGCCTTATCTACATTGATAGTTGCAATCTGAGGCAGAATGATGAAAAACAAGCTCCAGTAAACTGTTGCATCAATGTAAAGTTTAGTGAATCTGAAAAGTTGCGTCAATGATACAGAGGCACGAACAACTCTACTTGATGGTTGCAAGACTCAAGATATATCACGTGAAAAACGTGATACTTCAAACACCGACGTTTTTGTAATAAGCCAAGAAGCTAGATCTAGTGGCAAGAAGTAGTACATCTTTTTACTTCTGAATAAAGAATAAACTGACCAGACTTAGCTCAAGTTCATTAGCTTGAGAAAAAACTCGCTGCAATTAAAAGGTTCCACTAAGTAGGAAGCTAATGAAGACCGACAGACGAACGGAAAACGAGGCAAAGTGTGAAGTAGAAAAGCGTCTTACGTCTAGAATCTGTGGTATTAAGGTGCCAAATAGGCGGTCGCCTTGGAAACGACAGCGAAGCAAAGTGGGTACCAGTGACTCAACTGCACGCTCATATGAAGTCCAGTTTTCAAATATATGGTACCTCAAAGCAAAACTATCAGACATCTATGGTAACTAAGACTGCACATCACGGCGAGACTACATTTCGAAATCATGCAATGGATTGCGCGCCTCCACGACCAAAGGAACTGCACAGAATGGCCTGATTAAACCGGTAATACGACCATACCTGGAATGTCAGTGAGTTGGGGCCAGGTGATTTTCTGTCACTGCGAATCAATTCATGAGCAACATCGGGTCCTTTCGACTATTTACTACACACCTGGAGAGGACACTGCAGCAAATAAACGCGAAGAGAAGCGGCTTACAAAACTAAATCTTCAACTGGATGTACGTGGAAGCGAAGCATCTGGGGTTATCTCGAAGGTGGAAGGACTCATAGTTTTGTTCCGTCCCGGTGACTCTTGTGATGTTTTTCCGATTTCAAATAGTCTCGGCCTATTATCTCAGAACAAAGGGTTTATACAAGAAGAAAATTACACTGCAACTAACCTGTGCAATAAAAACTAATTAGGTCAAACTTGCATCTGGTAACCTTTCTTCTGATTGGGTGATTGGTGATATGTCCAGCCACCAATCTACGGTAATCCTTTCCCGTCTGGTCGATCCGTCATCTTATCGTCCGCTAATCCTTCGGCTCATTATTGTCATTATACTAAATTTCACACTCACCTAATTTCAAGCTCTGTGCCAAACAAAACAGTACGATAGGGGAAAAAAGGGTACATGGTGCGAGATTTCATGATTTGTTTTGTATGTGGGCACAATATTGCCAGGTTCCCCAGGCCAAATCAAGTGGTTTTCTTAGGGCTTCACAACCGGAGCCTTTATCCACCCGAAACTTAACCTGCAAGGCAGCGGGACGAAGCGTGGGGTCCGGCGACTGATTGTCAGCTTTATACGCCCTTCGGATAGGGTCAGAGATCCTGGGTGCCCAGTACACCCCTCCACCACAGATGTCGGCGAGTAGTGTCGTACGCCTCATACACTACCCGTGGTTGGTTTGGCATCAAGGTTTATCCATCTACCCTAGGGTAACTAACAGTCAGTCAACCCGGTGGAGCGCCGGGCATTATCTTTCGTCCTCTCGCTTTAATGGAAACACTTCCGCACGAGAAGGCAGTAAGTAGGATTCCCTCATCAGAGGTTGTGACAGACGCACAGTCATTTAGGAGCATTTTCAGAGTCGTTCGGGACGAGTAGCCATCTCGGAGCCGGAGACACCCATCCCCGACCGTAGTGAGGCATTTAGAGGCCTGTCGGCTTAAGCCCTGAACTGGATTGTGGACGTGCTGTATCCTACCAAGAAAAGACCGTCTACCGAATGATGCATAAGCCATACGCGCCAGTCATCACATTTCATTGTGCAACTGTCGCACATCTAAGCTGGGAAGCCCAGCCCCGTCCACGTTCCGTTTGCTCCACTGGGCAAAGAAATGAACCCGAAACAGGATCCAAGATAGCTGTACCAACGGAGATAGAACAGAATAAAGAAGAAGCAACCAGGTCTCAAGTCTCAGACCAGAAGTTCCTTTGCTGGCTTTTCGCTCAAGCTCCTAAGCTGTGTTAGTGCCTTGCTGCTTTGGGTGTCAGACTGTTGAGCCAAACGCTCCAGTTAAGTTTCCAGAAGTAAAACTCCTACTGCGGTTTGGGCATTCGCGAAGTCCAGCGTGCCCCAAAATCTCCATCGGCCCAACGGAAAACACTTCTGTTCTCTCCATACCTTCCAATTCTAAGTGGATGCACAAAGCCCCAAATAATCATGGTCAAGAAATTATAACTCACGACAAGAATAATAACCAGCAGGCGGATAGAAATATTGGTTCGATTCTTGGACCCAAGCATTCCCTTCACTTAGCTGTCTTCGGTGTTCGCAGTTTGCTAAACAAAAGAATGTCCTAGTTAAAACTCAAACTGGGTGTGTCGTCTCTCCGAAACATGCTAACAAGACCCCACTTCTGTGGTAACATTTCGCACCCTAAACCCATACTCGACATTTCGTTCCCCTTTTCGCGTGTCGGGTGATTCGGCATTTACTGCTCATGACCAGGCTGACGTCGACATCACTCTGAGTGCGAAGCTGGGCGTGCACTTCCAGAATGAATCCCGATCAACGGTGTACAGGTTGGTCAGACCGTTTTTTGCATTGTCACAGTAACAAGCTGAATCGGCGAATTTTGCTCACCGGTTCTGTTTATGTTCGGATCGAGAGTAAAGATAAGATAGACCGTGATTAGTTTCCACTTCGGCGCAGCATACACTCTGCAGATATTATGGTTGGTACTGTATGATATCCATTGATTGAATTAGAAAACGAAGTGAAAAAATTGCTCGTTTCATCAACTAGCCAAACAGTGTTCTCCGTCATCCTTACCCCTCTAAAACATCCTAACCCGAGTCACTCTTACCTCTTCTTTCGTATTACCTGATCTACATGAATATGCCATACTTGGTTAGAAATTATCCAGGAAAACTTGAATCTTCAAGAATAATTGTCGAGGCTTTCGTCTTCGGTGCGGTCTGGTATGGAACTACGTTCAGAAACCTTACGCAGGTATTCAGAGTAACGATATCTTCGAAGGCAATTTATAGAACTAATCGCCTGGAATAACTGGCGAAAGTGACAACTAGTACCATCGTTGTAACTTGTTGACATAGCACTGATGAAACGGACAAGATGATTATTCGGGGGTCAATGTACCGAAGTGGAATTTTGTTTATTGTCCATACCGATGGGAACGTTTAAAATACAGTCCACGAAATGCTATTAAACCCACCATATTCTCTTGCAATTACTTTGAACTAAAACAGTTGGAGCCACCAAATTTGGTATGCAGATGCGTCAACCCACTACTATACCAAATGTGCATTAGGATTTGGAGCATGAAGTGGACAGACCGACTCATCTTGAAAAATTTGCCTCAGAGGGTGCGAAACTCTACTACAGTCATCCCTGAACAAATGAGAAAACACCAAACTAGTGAGCAAAAGGAACGTCTTCCGTTGCTAGTGACTGACTTTAGCCGCTCAGGGACGTTTTATTGAACAGTGTTCGCGTCAAGAGCGACTCGTGAACGAATCTCGCTCAAGCTATACACTCTGATTAGAAGATCTCTCACTTATCAAAAGAGGACAGTGCGAGGTCCAAAGCTCTTGGAGCCAAAACAATGGAAACTACTCACACTAAGAACCAGGGTTGAGCATAAGACAGAATTCAAATAAAGTTCCCAGATCGACGGTACTCATTCACAATTTCTTGCAGGATCTCGATCATTATGTGACCAAGGGAAAAAGTGCAATTCGAAGAAAATCCTTCCAGCAGGGCACAAGACATTTGCTAGGTGCTTCAGAGAAGACTAGGAGTGCAACGAAGCTGCAGAGGCGCCTGGAATGGAGTTTAGGAATTTGGCGCGTAGAACAATTCCTACATTCTGTACCACACCTGTAGTGCAGAAGGATAAGACCATCGCCTTGGATGACTCAGCATCATTTTCAAAATTGAGAGCAACAAATAAGACTACTCGGAATGCTAATTTGAATGACATGTGGTATTCAGCGATGGAAAACAGTTTAATTCCGACGGCTTTGTTACGACTACGCAATACTGGCACGACTTCAAGAACAGCAAGCTGGACCTCAGTTGTTGAGCCTTCGGTGACTGTAATGTTATGGCCAGGGGTATGTCTTTTAAAATGAATTTTCACCTAGAAGTCTTAGAGGGAAACCAGATGATGAGAACAATAAATGGATTTCTCCCCCCGAGGATTCCGGAAAACTGACTAAGGACCATGACACTTCAACATGGCTGTAAATACGACTACCTCACCAGAGTGTGGTAACTGTACTGGAGCATCAAAGACCATGAACAGGTCCATTTACATCCCAGACTTGAACCCGACTGAAAATGTCTACGGTGTTAGCGAGGGGAGTTTGTGCGGATGAAGGACTCCCCGGTGCTTTGCACGATTAGACAACTACCATCTCCAATGAATGGACAAACCAGAACATGAAATTATCGGGAACATCGTCGGAAGCATATTTGAACGTTGTTTGAGTCATTAACAATAAAGGTCGATGTTTCCTAACCTGCTGCCTGTTTTTCAATAGTCCAAGAATGGGTTCAATGGAGCTTCGCATCCTCTGAGACAAATTTTTCAGGGTAAATCGAATTATCTACTTCATGCTCCAAATCTTAGTGCACATTTGGTATAGTAGCAGTCGATTGGAATACCATCTTGCAAAATTTGGTTCGGGAGTGCAGGAAAGCAGAGTGGGTTTAATAGCACTTCGTACTTGTAAATATAGCATTAAGACTTCCAGGAGATACTGCGACAAATAACAAAACAGAAAGGCAGGATATTTACCAATTAAAATAATCAGTGGAACAAAAGGTTACGGGTTTTACAGAATATCTTAATAGGCAGTCTCCCAATGAAGATGAAATATGGATCTAGTTCATGGGTCACAGTAATTTCCGAACTAAGATATGCCTATTACTCTAAAAAAAACATTAAAATTACTGTAGGACTTGCATCATGGATAAGATTTGCAAACTTAGGGGATGCTGAGAGTAGAACAGGACTTTAGAATCCTTATTTCATAATATAAATGACTTTTGATGGGGCTGCATATTCATGCTATTTTTAAGGAATCGCGAGAAGAGGCGGCCGACTTGTATTCTAAAACGATGAAATATGATACAGCAATTGAAAACGGATCAATGAAGATAGCGCAACTTAATCAAATCATCAGCGATTTAACAGTGCAACTGGAATATTCAAGACAGGAACTAGCAGCACAAAAGTTGAAAGAAAAAAATCTACAGGAGGAAATAAATATTAAAGAAACGGAGAAGCTGGAGATGGCAAAAAGCTTTGAACTGATGCAAGAGAAAACTGCCAAAATGAGTGACAAAACCAGAGAGATTGCATTGGGTGAAAAAGATAATGAAATAAAAGCCCTTCGTATGGAACTTGAGTCAAGAAATACTGAACGCGGTACCGAAAGAAGGAAACTGGTGAGTTGTTCAACCCACACGAAGACATTTGATATAGGAAAAGAAACTGAGCGATGCTGTTGGTCAAGTAGGCGAGCTGAAGGAACAAACTAAGCGGCTTGCGCAGGAGAAAGTAAGTTTTACATTGCTGGCAATTGTATTTGCAAATTCATTAACATATGCAGCTGGTCGAAAGGATTGATTGATAACAAATCAAGCGTATGTTACTCAAGTGGTCATCACGTGGCTTGCTTTTCTACCATGGTACATACATACGTGACCGACCAGGCGTTTTGCGAAACCTTGACCGGACTTCTGTATTTTATTTGTTGTTTCTTCAGGTAAATGAGCAATTCTCACCATATAATTACAGTACGACACGGAAAACTGAAGTGCACCTCTCTGAACGGCGCGCCACTAACCGTTGATGTAAACGAAACCTAAATAAGCTGTTATTTGTTGTATCAATCAACTTATTAGTGCGAGCGTGAACAGAGAGCCTTATTAAGAGTGAATGCTCCTGACTCTGCCTTGAGACTTTTCATTGAAATACTACATATCCATACTCTGGACGGCGCCGTTACTTCACAATGGAAAGAAGTTAAAACTCTGCACTGTCAATCGATGCCCGTCTAAAGGTATTTTGGAGGCCCGTGATCACAGAGGTTAAGGTTAAACTCATAGCGCAGCACTTAACTTGTGGGATTTTCGATATAAAAAAACTTGAAGGGACTGAAGAACTCGAAAAATCAAACTGAATTTTTATGCAAAACAACACAAAGCTTTTTGTGATTTTCCAGTTCAGTCAGAGTGACACACTGTGTCCCACAAGAAGAACAACCAATAAACATACTACGATGTTTTTTCAAGCAGTGTCTCTTTAGGGTGACGTGTTGAGCTGCCCTGTAGTTGCACAACGTGCAGGCAAATGGTCGCTCACCTGTATGTCGCCTGATATGGATTGTCAAATGACTCCGCTCTACTGTAGCGTATCCACAAGTGCTGCACTTGAATGGTTTCTGACGTAGGTGTGTTGACATAAGGTGTTTTTTCAAATGTATCTTTTGTTTGAAAGAACATGGACAATATTCGCATGTAAATAGGGCATCGGGCTGGCGACCAGTCATATTTAGATGTTTTGATGGTGTGTTTTGTGACGTAGATTGGACAATACACTCAGTTGAATCAGGAGAGTCATGATTAAAACGACTTGGTACGCTAACACTCCTGCTGACATCTCTTCCACTATTGAATTCGGCCGACACTGAACCCGAGCTGGAGCTAGATCCGTAAGAAGCGAGTATAGGACACAAAGTAATTTGTTCACAAGGCGACCCACCATCAACCAGACAGCAAGTTTTGCGAACTGAACTGGCGGAAGACTGTAGAGGTTCGTCATAACCAGACTGTCTGCTTCCAAGTGTTCCAAACTTATCTGCGATGAGACTCACATCAACATTCAAGCGGCTACAAGTCGCGACAGATCCCCTAGATCCGACGGTATTTTCATTTGAATCAACCTTGGAACATAATTCGTTGCTGTTGAAACAACACTGTGGTTGTTCTGAGTTATCACCGGTAATAACCATGTTAGTTGCTTTCACTACCGGCACGTTGTGCACTGACTGGACGTGTGTAATAAGATCTATTGCAAGCATGAAAGTAAAATTGCAATAGGCACATTCGAATTTTGAATTATATGCACAAGAACGATTATGGCAACCTTTTACTTTGTGTTCGACGAAGGAAGTTATGAGGTGAAGCTCGAAAACCTGCCCGCAATTCTCACAGCAAATTAGGTCTGGCATTGGTCCGGCTGGAAAGTGACCAAGAAACCACACATACACACTTAAGTGTAACGAGACTGACAAATCGCAAGACTGTATCGATCCTTGGTATTCGTTCAAGTAAACATTCCACGTGGAGCCCACGGATTTTCTGCACTAGGTCACATGACAGATATGAAAGTTCAGTCAATTCGTTGTGAACCATTGTGTGCCAACTTAAACAAGCACAAAATAAACTAACTGATTCAGTGGTAAAAATCCATCCGAATGCCTGTCCTTACCTTGAACTGTTACCACTACTTTCTAATTAACAAATATTAAACAAGAAATTAGCTTGTGTGCCGCACGAAGGTCTATGATCCAAAAGGTAGCTAATTAGGAAGTTGATGTGACATCAGCAATGATCTCAAACCTCAAGCCCCAAGGGAGTAAAAACACACTGCTCCTTGTATGGAGAACTAACAAGATCCCTGTTACGATGTGACGTGGAGCCAAGTCATAATTCAGTACTATCAGCAACTGGTTAACTATCCCTGTGATGCACCATTATTTAGTTTATTTGAAGCTTATTCAGAACGAAGGTAGTGAGAATAGAGAAAAATAATTAGATCACATTCCATGATCATTAACCCGTGGTCTCGTAAATTACGTTTCAAACCATAGAGGGAACTGGCAAAAACCTTAACGGTAACTGAGAAGAAGCTAACTAATTTGGAGAAGGAAATACTACTGAAGGTAAGTTCGCCGTAAATTTTACTTTCAAAAACAGGGCGAAGAAAATGAACAACATGTGAAAGAGAAGGAGTTCTTACTGGAAAAATTGGAAAAGTTAGAAGTGCAGATCGGTGACCAACAAAAAAAACTGAGTGCTAATGAAATGGAACTAGAACATTTGCGCAAAACTGAAGAGGAATACAAGGAGTTCCAGCACCAAGTATATGCGAATTCGCCACCAGCAAGTTCCCAATTACCGGAGGACATCGGCATGAAAGTCACTCAGACACCCAAGTCTCCTGCTCTGTCAGTCAGGCTACACTCTATGGTATGTCACGTGTACATCAATTAACTTCTTACTCAAGGCTATAATAAAAACTCCACAGAAAACACCGAGAAGCATACTCAAACAGCCAGGATCAGCTAGCAAGCGCAGGAGGGTATTTTTTGCGGCACAGTCGGAAAAAACCCAGGAAGACGACAGCTCGGTTATGTCTCAGGTCAATTCCGATGAAGATAACGCACAATGTAGCAAACCAAGCACATTTCCATGCAGCTTCGACACTCCAAAATCAACAGTGCGACGGTTACCATCACCCGAAAGAGTAAGTTCAATGTGGGCACAAAAACTATCAGCTGAATATTGCTAACAAATAACAAAAACTTAGTGTTACAATAGAGCGACACAAAAACGGAGCCACAACAAAGTGGTGAGGTATGTTGTTTTAACTAAATCTAATTCACCAGAAAATAGGCATGTAGTGGTTTCATGATGACAGCTCAGTTAATCTGCTCTCGTGGAGATTCGAGAACATCAGTCAGAGGTACGATTATTCATGCAGCATCAACCTTCAAATCATCACTGCAAATCGGAGGTAATGTACAGCTGTTTCATCCCTTTAGGAACCAACAGCAGTGCATATCCAGAGAATTCCAAATGGGACTTGAACTTAGTGGGTAAAATGGCGAGTTTCATACGTTAACCGTTAGCCTTTTCGATCTGTCTGGCTACGTGATCTAGCCCCGTTTGAGTAATGGCTTTGAACGTTGACAACTGGTCGACTGTACAACAACCGAGTCCTATGGTAGATGTCTTTTCAGTATGGCTCTAAGTGCGACAAAGGAACTATAAATAACCAGATTTTGACTGTTTGATCAGTCGCAGAAGTAAATTTCGAATAGCTACAAAATGATGCTCATATCATCACTGAAAACTCATGGAAGCGCTGTACAGCTGTGTCATCTTTGTTACAAACCGCTTGCACCGAAACCCAAGTAAATCCCTTGCAGGATTCAATCGCTGTAAGAGTGATGAGTTGTTAGTTTTCAAAGCCAATTCCAAATGGAGGTTAGATCAAATTGTTTCTACGTGAAACAAGTCGCTAAGAGCTGGACAAACCAAAAAGCCCGAGGAGTTATTTTTATATGCTTGCGCATGAGTGCAGTGGAAGAGGTTTATCCCATAGCCACAAAGGTTAACGTATGAGGCCATCCTGCCAACTGAGTCCAAGTCACAACTGGAATACGCTAGATATGCACTTCCGACGGTTCCCACCAGCAGCGCATAAAATAACGAAGCATACGTACTGCGCTTCCTCCAATTTTCAATGATGATCTGAGCAGTGATGCTGCATGGTGAATCTCTCGGTAGCGAATTAAAACTACCTACCACTTAAACTTTACCGTGCTTCACAATGTGAATGTGTCTAACGATCAGTTGGAAACTTTGATTATCACGGGACTCCGCCGAAATCAATTGGCCCATTTTGAAGCTCTAGTGGTTGATCTAAAACTTTCCATTTTTGTATAAATAACTCACATAAGGTCCTGCCATCATCAAGTAAGATGTACCGATGGAATAATCTTTCCACCTGGGTGACGAACTGCCTACACAAGTGAGATGAACTGTCGGACTAACCTAAACGTTTTTCACTTTGAGTAAAACAAATCCAAAAGATCGTTAAAGTGTTAATCACTACAGAAAAAAATCAGAACTTGCCCGAGTAGTTACAGAGAGGTACGGTATCACCAAATTAATCCAGATTTGACAAACTTCTGCGAGTAAAAACTCAGCAACACCATCCTTACATAAAGATAGGGTGGACCACAATGACCAAATCCTAAAAGCTATCACCTATCACAGCAAGAAAGTAGCCAAAGATAATCTATGAGCTCTAAATCAGACAGAAACAAACCGTTCACGAAAGCGATGTTAAATCATTTAGCATAACCAACCTCATGAAGACCTTCAGTTTCCGATGGAGGATTGAAGATGTGCGAGTTTTGGTTCGTCGTGCCCTTGAAACATCTGCCATAGGTGCAGACCAACCACACTGCCCGGCGTTAATTAGACTGAATAAGTGAGCCATATAGAAACTCTGTTGGCACATTTACGATTGGTTTCCATGCTCTGGTATTCATTATTATAAGAAACGGATTGACTGTAGCTAATCACTAAAACTTTCTTTATCCTTTTATGTACCACATATCTTCATTTTTGCTGGTTACTTAGCCTCCATTAGATCTATAGGTAACCGGTGGTGGTCCGGGGGCTCGAACTTTTGATTACCACCTCGGAGGTTCGAATCCCCGCCATCACCGGTTACTTTGGTGGTAGACAGTAACCCAGTCGTCCGACTCGTTACCACACATGACCTATTGGGACCTTAAGTGGTTCTTCCCTCCAAGTTTCAGGGTCTGGTCACCCGTTACAGTGCGGTGGACTATGGGGTATACCCCTTTCATCGCACTTATGCGCAAGCATAAACTGGAGACCGTCTCGCAGACAGAGGATTAGAAAATCAGTAAAGCGACAATCCAACTGATGTCACAGGTTGTTTTTGAGGGTGTCCAGCGACAGGAAATGTGACACTATCCGTCACAACCAACGCTCATTTAATGCGTAGGCCGCTGCTTTGGATTTTCAAAATCCGATTGACTCGAAAATCAGGTAGATGGGTCCTACTGGAAAGCGAATCGTTGGCTAACATACAAAACCAGATCCCAAAAACCAGCCACCACATTCATCTAATAGATTTTAAAGGAACGAATCAGTTTGAACACCAGAAAATAATTTGAACCGGTGATATTTTTGACATACTTTCCAATATTAGTTTCTGTTAGTGAACACTGACTAACCCGAAACAAGGAATGTAAACAGTAATTTTTATGGTAGGTCGTTGTGAGGAATGCATGAAGTAAACCGATTCTTCTATAAATGCATATTTCAGATAACAAACATCAGGAAAACACCCAGAAAAAGCGGGTCGAAGGTTATGGAAATGAAGACAAAAAAGACCGTTGCAAAAGAAAGTGCTGACTGGTTTGAATGTGATAAGTTGTTTAGTGTTGGTTTGGAGGATTAAGACAGTCTCAGTTCATTTGTTACTTTTTCAATTTATTCTAAAAATATAAACATAAAAATTAGGAGATTAATGTTTTATCGAATTCCCGAGGAAAAACGTTATGGGATCATGAAGTCGAACCAGATGGGGCAGTGATCACTGATAAAACCATTTGCGCCAGCACCCGTATCGTCTGGAATGAGAGGATGTCGCAAGCCATTCGTGATCACCCCACAGTCACCAGTATAGAATACTGAAGATGACAAAGATGATGCATTTACGCTTGTCGAGATCCACGCATTATCATATGCTGCTGAACTGTTTTGGGACTGCATCACATTCCCGTTAGAGCCAGGTGTCACGTTCGCTTTGATGGCAGAAGCGACGGTAGTTGGTTGATTTCCTTTCAATACAGAGCTGAACCCATGATTTTTCAGACCAGAGAACGCTATAAGAATAGAGAAGCAAGAAACAATCAATTACAACTTGATAATCGTTGAAACCAACCAGAGAATACGGTAACAGCAATTTCACATCCTAGTTCTGAATACCATCACTCAGCATAGACTGTTTCCCGCCGTTTTTCTGTGGTACATCTCGAAAACGTAGCAGTTGGTGGGTACAATCACACCATTGCCAGCGCGCAAGAGATGAACCGATGACTTGTTTAGGTGATGATTCGTAGATTACAGAATAAAATCGTGTATTTTTAAACCACCGTCAGGTAAATCGTTTGCTAAATGGGCAGAAAATGTTGTCAATGATCTCAATCAACACTCGTCAGGTGCTCCGAAAAGGCTTCAGCAAAGTGGCTGATGACGATGGCCACTATCATCTGAATAGGTCAAGTAAACTTATTGTACCAATACGTGCCTTCTTAATCCACGCATAAGCGTAAGTTTAGTAAGCGGGACATACCCATGCACCACAAAGGTTCACAGCACTGTGGCTCGGAGTAGAGGATATAATGCCTCAATATATCAGTCGCAGTGGTGATCCGAGTGATAGCAAAATCGGTTGTCACCAACGTTCAGCAGTGATATCAAGTCCTATTTCGAAAAAGCTATAAACCACTAATTGATGGATAGTTTGGCTAACGCAATAGTGGTTTAGCCTCAAACGATCTCAAGTACACAATTTTCGTAGCAAGTTTAGGAGAAATGTGATTCCGTTTGGAATCTAGTGCAAACGATCCAGTCACAAACTACCAAGCTAAATAGGTAGACGGTTAATCTCCGCGTTGAAGGACGTTATCATGAACTGAGTCATTAAGTGATTCCTAAGTGAAGTAAGGCTTACTAATCAACGAGTGTTGTTGCGATAACCCCCATCTCAAGTTCAAAAAGTGGTTGAAACGTAGTAGCACACAGTTAAAAGTAACAGAACGCAAATTTAAGAGGAACAATGACAATTGACCTATGTATTCACTACGCGGCATACTTGAGCACATCGAAAAACAGACTAACCTTCATGATCAGGATTCAAATTGAAATCACCGAGGACAATGAGATTTGTACCTGCTGGCAAGAGTAGGCAGGTAAAAAGGATAAGTGCTTGGCATGGGGTGCAAAGGTATGAACAGAACGCTATAAAGTCCAAACCAGGGGCTTTTACAATCATGCAATGACAAAAGCGCATAAGACATCCCTGTGCTAGGAAATCAGCACCCAGTGTTCAACTACTGTAGAAACAATCTTACAAAAATAGCCCGACATAAACATTAGGAGCTAGCCTTTGATGGTCGTTTATTAGGAATTAGACAAAACGGCTTTCAAGCTGACAATATAACCATGATCCAAGCACTTTCCAAAAATAAAGGCGTCTCTTATAAACTTTACTTCTATGCTTGCCCATTAGTGTTATAAGTCACAAAGGCTTTAAAAGTGCACTGAAACACCAACGATAACCAGCAAAAATGAGACAAACTTGGATTAAATATCTGTATTAGATCCAAATGGATCAGGTGCGGTAAAGAAACAGGAAACAACAGACTGTTGTCTACTACTACAGTACCCGGCGATGACGGAGTTCTCGAAGGTGATGCAGGCTTACCCCAGTCGAGATAGACCAGTGCAAAGTTGGCTGGGAAATCAAAGCTAGCGAGAGCTCTGTGAGGGCATTGCAAACATTGACAGACGGATTGTTTCAATTTACCTGGCTGAGTTTCTTTAAATGCTTGCACAAGGTACGTCATGGCCTCTGCTTCCGCGGAGGTTTTCCCCACTCGACTGTGCCGTAGACCTTGAGCCTTAAAGTGAACCGAAACGATGATAAAACGCTCATCACGGACCTGTATATGTACAGCAAAAAGGGAAGCTCATTGAAGTTGATCGCTGATCGGACAAGGTCAAAAGTACGAATGTCATCCTTGCTTGGATGGAAAAGGAAAGATTTCAAGTAGATATTAAATTCAAAAAACAGTACACTTTTATTACGTACCAACAGATAATCACTAGTTGGGCCTTCTCAACAAAAGCGACAACCAAAGAAATAAATGAAAGTATTCAGAGGGCTTTAAAAAAGCTGGATTCAGCAGGCTGAAATGTGGAATCAAGTATTCTTCAGGATGACTTAGTGACAAACAACTAAGTGGAGAAGGTCACAGAAGAAAACGTTGTCGATGCTCCTCGAGCCAATGGCATGCCAGTTAGCTAGCATTAGTGGCGTCAAAATAAAATCCGCTGATGATCCCAGTGTCACGTATGGACGATTTGTTAATAAACGGAGTCAAACACAGTATAGGAAGCAAACCTTGTTGACTGGAGAAGCATTGTTAACTGGGGTGTTGCGAAAAGAATCGTTTATTGAGTAGGAAAGACGCCAGAACAGAAAAGAACGGTGATGCAGAAGGTGGGACACTACGGGAAGCAGTTTTAAGGAAAATGGATGGAATATCATCCGGACCGGGTGTTTCGCGTGGCGCAATTAATTGAAGAATCGAACTATGGGGAAATTCCACTTTCCTACCTTTCACAAAAGTTTAAATTAATTTCCCGCCGTTGTAAAATTTCCTAATTCGCTCCCAGTATTGTTTCGCCGTTTTTTGTATTATCCTCATCTCTCATTGGTCCAAATTCACATTTTTACAAGGCCATCTGTGAACACTATGTAAGCGATAGAGTTGAGAGCATTGTGGCACTGTGCCATCGGACCGGCAACAGACGTTTGATCGTGTCGGTGCTCCTCTTTTTCTTCTAGCTAGCGGACAGGGTAACCTTGTCGGACTATGCACCGTGTTCTTTCGCAAGTCATTCCGTTGTGCGAATACAGGTCTAGGGAGACCCAATCCAATTCGATTGTGGGTATTATCAATGTCAAGTGTATCTTAACCTTATGAGGACGTAGGTGGGCTGTGTATCTTGTATTGTGTGCCACCGCGTCTTGTATTATCAGCGTGGCATAACACTGCCAATCCAATATGTTGACGAGTCTTGTTGGCTCGAGACTTCAGCATGTCAGTTGTGTGTGTATGGTGTGACAACACAACAAGAGTCCGGTTTACTTTTTTGTTTTTAATAAAAGAGGAGTGAATGGTGGGAAGACAGAATATAGAGCCAATAAATCGGGCAAATTCGAGTTATAAGCTTACTGAGAACCAAAATCTTCCGTTTTCCTTTAGAATTCACAAAAGTCAGAGGAGATTCTGATGAGGGAAGAGCAGAAAATCCAAGAAACCTGTCTGACCAGAAGTCGAATAGTTCCGCTACTTAAAGCGGAGTAGGCGAGACGTTCGACACAGCCCTTTATACGGCAAGCGAAGACTTGTTTTTAGTATATACAAAACGATAGCAAGGTTGGATAGCATCATCAGAAATTCAGTTAAGCTTGGTTCTTCTGATCACTAATCTGCTACACGTGTTGTATTCCGATCCGCTCACTCATAACATCGCCTAATCGGAAGCGAAATAAATCGTAGTATGGAGAACAACAGTACAATAACGAGATCTCGACGATTTCGCCCATATTTTAGTTAGAATATGATTGGTAAAATACAAACGCGAAAATTCGATCGAGACGGTATTACAAATGCACCTCTGAAGTGGACTTGAGTGAAACATCGTAAGCAGAAGATCATCATCACCAGCCCGCTGATTAGAGGCATGGTCATAGAACCGAGTCACAGTCACTGTCTAAAGCCGCTTTCAGTAGTAGCAGTATTAGTAGCTCACGAGGTGTGCGCCTGTTCGGAACACTCTAGAACAGCAAAAAAAGTAATTTATTCGCCATGGTTCCAACGAACGGTGGTGTTCGTAGCACAGATTGATGGTTCACATAAGTTCCCAATCGCCGAGCAATGCTCAAGGGCGTTTGATAACCAATGGTTTGCGCGCGACATTGAGCAAGCTAATTTATTTGTTATTTTTATGGGAGAACAGGAGTTACTAACCAGATCTGAGAACGGGTAGATAGTTGGGACACCAAGAGACAAACAAGAATTCTGATGGCGCAACATGCCGCAGAACATAACAGCACCGAAGCTGAGCGAAAAATAAAAAATGATTACGAGGGCATTAGAATAAAACAGATCACAAGTAGATCGACTGGGAGTGACTAAAAAATCTGTACGATTGTGACCCAATGAGGAATTTGTGCAAACAAAGAAAAAGCAGTCCTGGGAATGCATACAACTTAAACCATGCCCAATCTTGATGAATCACGCTGTAGCTGCGTCTTAACCCTTCATCCTCAAATCATTTAGACCGTATGGCATTAGATGGCAGCTAGTAGAGATGTTCCTCATTTGGAAATCCGACACCCATGGATAAAGACGAATCCATGACTAGACATACCTCACGCTCTACCAGGTGAGCTAAAGCATATGGATTATATTACCAAGGACAATCAGTGGCTGTCAACTTAACCTAAAATAACTAGTCCACTAACTAAAAACGAGCTCATGTTCGAAGATTATCTAATAACAGGAACGTCGGAATACATCAGTAATTTCATATGCCATTCGAGATTAGGTAGTGTACTTTTGACGCAATAATTTGCAAAAAGTGGCGTCGTTGATCGTTCTATTAGAGGAATATACATAAAGTAACTATCCACTGCTACCGTTCTCAAACAACAGAGGATGGGACCAGAATCACTGAAAACAATACTGTACCCGTTAGGTCAGTCCGCCATCACTACTCGGAAAGCGGTCCGTTAAGAAGTGAGACAATCAAGTTATTAGTGTTTCAGAGACAAGTTCAACACATAATGAGACCAAGGTTTTGGTCTAGCACCGAATACCAAAGATCTACTGAGAACCAAGACGCTCGGTGTCTGTGTTGACTATTCCAATCCGTGGCTACAGCTAACCACCAAGGTAAAAATTACCGCCTGAACAATGCAGTGGGAATAAGCCTCCTCTCTGTGAGGGTTACGCTTTGGGCCGCACAAGCACGTGGAGTGACTGTAGAAATGAAGGACAGAACTCTCTACGCCCAAACATTGGATATCGTTACATATATAGTGCTACCGCTTTACTTTGGACGCATATCCCAGATGCAAGGGATTGAAGGCTTCTGGCTATACTGTTGCCTGTATCTGCAACGGCAAGATTCTGCGGGCATACGTGTGAACAGAGAAAACGACTGCCCGGTGGACGCAAATTTTGCCGTGAATACTTATTTTACTCCGGGATAACAACGGTTTTGGTAGCTGCACCATCGACAAGTTAGGTTTTATCCTAAGTCTGTATGATAGGACCAAGCAAAGTGAAGGTCTGAACTTGTTCTAACTTTTTCCCATTATTATCAACGGGAGTTAGAACTGGTACAGTTGAAACAATTTGAGCTTTCAAAGTGTCTATCTTCAAACCAATATTCTTTGTAGCGTGACCAATATGGTGTCTCCCAGAACGACGATATAACCTTCAAACTTGAGAATCGCTACCCCTGAGTCCTTTCTGTAAGGTGCTAAAATACTGACCTTTAGACTCTTCGTGTGCTGCACGTTCACCGGACCCATTAGGCGAAAACACTAGGGGACGTGATGCCATGTAACGATCAGCGGCACCGTTACACTGGTTGGCCTACTTTCCCACTTCTGCACTCTTGCTCACTTGTCTTTTGAATACATGGTGATGAAAGACGGGAGCCAAATGATGGCACAATTTGCCCGAGCGAATTACGGTGAAAAGCAAATAAATCACGACAAATCACACCCTTTTTTACTAAATACTTCACGTTCTATTGTACCATCCACATTTTTGTACTTTTCGTTTTTGCGTTGACCCAATTTATATATATATATATATATATATATATATATATATATATATATATATATATATATATATATATATGTGTGTGTGTGTGTGTGTATGCGTACATTACCTGAGCAAAAACGTTTATTTCAAAGAGACTCACCGAGCATAATGCACAGCATGGACTTCGTGAAAATAGGCGTAATTCTTTGGCTACTGCACCGGCGGCATCCGCTTTCCGTGGCTCTAGGAGATGCGTGCGCTTGATACGAATGCCTGAATTTTTGTCATATAAGAACGCAGCAAATTCTGCACTGCGAAACATGGATCCAACGGAATGAACGGAAGTTGCCGCGTCCCAACATGAGACATGACTTGACGGGTTTTGACACAGCCACTGCCTGATGTGAGGTAGTGTAGGATTGTTCAATTCCGAGCAAATCTGCATGAGGGGAAATGTGAATTTGGCAGTAAGAGTATCCTTAGTAGTGGTAGTATTGTACCGACTTAAGTCATGAAAGAGTGTGTACCGAAAACGATGTATAGAAAACGAAATACCGGGGATGTGAGGATATGGTCTGGCGCATCATTCAATAAACGGCCCAGTCACGCTAGCAGAGATCGCGTCAGCACTTGTCCAGGATCCAGCTCGAGGCTTGACCCAACGGATTCGCGATCGACAGGACGGCGGATCGTTAAGACGTCAAGCGGTGGCTGGTCGTACTACCGATCAACCAATCAGAAGAGGGGTTACCAAATAGAAGTGACAATGATTTTTTTCTCCATATATAAACAGTGTGTTCTGAGTTAATAACCCGAGATGATACGAAGGCAGGAAAGCTTTCTCATTAGAGCTAGTGGGCCGGAACAAAACAGGATGGAAACTGAAGACCATATATAAGATGAAGAGTTAATCACAAGGACGAAATCGCATAACAGGTTAGCAGTACGACCGGGGATGGACGGACTTTTACAACAGTAAGACGGAAAGGAAAAATAAAGTATGATCTAGCGGAAGAAACCGAAAGAGTTAAGAGAAATATTGACGACGGATGCTCAAACACGGATGCAATATAAATCATCCGTGAAATCAATTAAAACAACATCTAGAAAATGACTAACAACCATTGGAACATGAGTAAATGCAGCACTGCGCATTCGTTTTCAGTTCTGGAAAAAGGGCAAAAGTACTAAAAGAAACAACAGATTATGAAGTACTCATCTATATAAAAGTATCTCGATGATCATGTCTTATGTTTATTGTTTCAAAACTGCTGGTAAAATGTGTTTGATGAAGGGAAATACATAAGCTTGAACGTAGATTAAAAATGATCGCGCTTGACACAACCACACCGCCAAATTTTTAACCTTACACATGCAGGACTAGAGGCAATAAAATTATAACTGAACCCGTTTTACAGGGTCCTGAATTTAAATCAGATCTTGGCGTTATCTTGCAGAAACGTGCAAACAATTAGATTCGAATGACAAAAGAGACCAATTAATGGTTAAATTGGAGGTGGTCTCATCCCTTAACCAACTACATGCATCTAAAGGTTCTGAGAGAGAGAAACAGATTTGCCTGGTAAAAGCTTTTGTTTTTATTCTGTAGGTGAGTTGCGACGCTTTTAGGAGGATTTTCCAGAATTAAACACTCACATTTGTTTGACCAATAATCCCTTTTCTCGCATAGGTACGAAAACCACTCTTTAACTTCTATTTTACTAATGGAAAGCATGGAAACGACCAAATTAGTTCAACAGTTCCTCTGCGAAAGTGATGACCCATTTGCAAGGTTCAAGATCCCAGGGTGCAAAATCACAGTACAGTCTCGATATAAAAAAAACATACCGGGTATTTTGTGAGCTGAGGAGACTCAAGATCCGCTTGAGTGTAGCTCAAAAATATGTCGCTTTGTCAGTGGTTGAATAATGCAGTTTGAAGGATTTCTCTAGTCTCATTTTAAGATTCAATCAGCGAAGATGAACTTCGGTGCAAAGTATGCGGTATTTTTTAATTTCATGATCATGCATAGGTGTAATGGGATGAGAATACTCTGAACGAAAAGTACCCCTTGTACCATCAGAGAGAACTGGCAACCGTGGCGCTAAAGCCTGGAGTGTGTCGAACCACATGACCGACAGATCAGGTGTGGGAACGATTTGGGAAACAACGGAGAGCTTTCCGACACCAAAAGTGGCCATCAATGATGACCTATGAAGTTCGTGTCTCGGACTTCAGTCAGACACGCATACCACTTGGTTTAAATGATGTGCCGAAACATCAAATTTGTAGGGCATACGCGGGTTTCGGGTATTGTTCGCGTGTTCCGAATAGCTTCACTAGACGCGCAACGTTCAGTGAGATAGATTCTACTTGGAAAATGGGTAAGAGAAGCCAATTCACATCTCAAAAGGATATGAAAACATTGAACACTGAACTACACGTTTCCCCATCAAGCTTTAGCCAAAACCCGCAATTCTTTAGTTGAGCCCCAAAATAGTTTGGGTCACGACCCACCTCTCTTTAGTCAGAACTCACAATCCGTCAGCCGTGACCCACCATTCTTTAGCCATGCCGCTGCAAGCCAGTCAGATCAAAAATATCAAAATATTATAACACCGATAAATGTTGGAACAATTTATTTACTTGCTTTCTTGCAAAGATTGGTGTCGCAAAGCTGGTCGAGCAAATGAGGAAATGTGACGATTGCATGCTGCATAGTTGACCGTGGAAATGGTATTAAATGTTGCATCGCAAATTGATTCGAGAAGGTTTAAACGATATGCCTGTATCGTCGAGCTATGTGGCACAGTCCGTATGACTGTCGTATTTTCAGTGAAGCAGTTTTTAACGTACTAAAAATATGTACGAAGTAAAGTAGCAGAAATCTTACCTGTTTGAATTTAATGAATGCCTCTTCCAGCAGATTTAAAAACAGACTACGGTGGAAAGAAACGTATCTGATGATTGGCATTTAATTGTGCGTTCATAGCCCTCCGATGAACGGACGCATTGTCAAAGATGAATACTACTGGAAACATCAGGTTCGTCAGTAGCAACAGACGCTGAGCAGCATGAAAGAAACTCGTTGAAAATATGGCATGTAATCTTTGTATGACATTCAAGATATCGGCGATAGACTTTGGATGGCTTTACCACCTCCTTTTAACCGTCCATAGCTACTATAACACTATGTGTTGTAGTTGATTTCATCAATAAAAAACCTTGTAGTTGCAGTACCTGATCGTTGCAGCCAATCCGCATAATCTGCTCGTTTAAATTTGACTGCATCTGAGGTTCGTTCAACTGGCTGAATAGTTAGCTTCTTAAATGAGTATTGATGCCCATCCAGCAATCGACCAGTGGATGACCAGCTGACTGATGTGCCCGGGATATCCGTCTCCATCCTCTCCTTCAACTGCCTCAATGTGCTTTCTGGGTTTTTGTCCACCAGTTCACACAAATCCCTGGCAAACTGGTCGTTGAACTTCATCTTGTAGGAACCATGTGTGAATGTTGTCTCCCGATTTGTAGCTGCAACAGCTCGGCATGTTTTGATCTCGATTTCGAGGTGTTTTGCAGTGCCCCTCAAATCATCTCTTTGCGCATTCGATTATCCTCCGTCGATCTTCGGCGCAGGTGAAACGATTTGTTCTTCTCAACCATAATAACGCTCTCCACATTACCAAGAAATGATGTATACAGTGCCAGGTGAAGTACGGCGACTATTATCACAAATGGTCGCGTGGTGGTTATATCGCCTGACTGCTTCGGAACGAATTATCAATTAATGGACAACGAATCTCGCCAAGCAAAAAACTGTTATAAACAAGCAGACCTGTAAGAAAAATCCGTAATGTAACAAACGGTACTTTGCTTTGCATTTAAATTCGCAGATAAATATCAAGACTGAATATGATGAAAAAACAAAGGTTTGGTTCCTCATATGTTAAGGTAAGTGGATACTTTGACAGTCCGAGGATAATACGCAGTTATCGTAAATACACCCCCAATCGACGTTTATTCATGCTGCAACCTTTGACGCCATTATCATCACTGAAATTGCAAGCCATGCGGACTGTGCCACATGGCTCGACGATACAGGCATATCGTTTAAACCTTCTCGAATCAATTTGCGATGCAACATTTAATACCATTTCCACGGTCAACTATGCAGCATGCAATCGTCACATTTCCTCATTTGCTCGACCAGCTTTGCGACACCAATCTTTGCAAGAAAGCAAGTAAATAAATTGTTCCAACATTTATCGGTGTTATAATATTTTGATATTTTTGATCTGACTGGCTTGCAGCGGCATGGCTAAAGAATGGTGGGTCACGGCTGACGGATTGTGAGTTCTGACTAAAGAGAGGTGGGTCGTGACCCAAACTATTTTGGGGCTCAACTAAAGAATTGCGGGTTTCGGCTAAAGCCTGATGGGAAAAGGTGTATGTCACACAGACTGCTTTCGGTTTTTTAGGTGGTGGTTTTATTTGTGACCGTACACGTTTCTAATTCTTCAATTTAGGAATAAATTTTCCTGGGTCAAAGCAATCAAAACCACCACACCAGAGATGTGATGTATGATTATGGAGACTGCAACTGGTGTCACCGTTGAGCGCGTTCTATGGAGATGGCTGATAAAAGCCTGAATATTGGTGAAATCTGATTATTAGCAAAAAAAAGCAGAAAGCAACGTGACTTACCACATTGACTACATCAACAGATGCGACTTCCTGTAGCACAAGCAATGAAATTTGAGCTCGGAGTATAGTTAGACATAGGATTTCGCGAAAACCGGGATGCTTCGCCTTAGCCAGTGTAAATCGATTGAGATTCCAAGATGCTGCACGAATGCGTCCACCAGAGGAACATGAACAACGTTGCGGGTACAGAGCAGGAAGCCCGAGTGATAGATCATTCAAAAAGTCTAACCGAGATGACATGATCAGGGCAGACCAATCTTTCACCGCTTCCATCTGGGACAGCAGTTCCAGCTGAGCTTCGGAACATTGTGAGAAAAAACTAAACAGCCGGTCTCGTTGACTATTCGTCCGATTCGGTTCCGGTTGTATTGGTCTTTCTGAAGGTGAGGGACCGTGTCTAGAAAGTTAAGGTAAGAACAGCTTAACCATCATAAAATAAGTTTACTAGTAGTAGTGTGATGAAACTTCAAAACCATGAACCACAAGTTGTAGTATTCAAATGCGATGATTTTTTTCTCAACCGAGAAACTGTATTCGGTGATGCGCCGTTGCTGTAACTTTGAATTATGGTAAGGGAACTCCACTGTAATCGAGGCGCTCATCTCCCACGAAGTGCACGATGACCGACGGATTAGCATGACATCTCAATCTCATGCCAAAATGCCTTTAAACAGTATGATAACGTGGATACCATAGTGACACAAGTTTACGGTACATAATGAAAATCCGGTAAACAACTCAGAAACTGAGGTCACAAAAGCCCAAAAGGCACCCAGTAAGTCTGGCGTGGTATTGTGCACGGTAGAGTACAGAGGCGATTTTCAAACTGTAGTCTTGGCATCAATCGCTCAGCAGCGATGGTTACGGCGACCACTTTACAATTACTATTTTTAATAGCAATAATAATAACAGATGTTCTTCTTTTTCAGGTATTAATCATAAATCGCACAGTAATTCCGGAAATGGGTCGCGGTCAATTAGAGGTTGCCGAAGAGGGGAATGGACCTGCGGCTCCAGGGTTGAGATTCGCCACGCCGGGAGTTTAATAATATTAATATAGCAAGCCTAATCAAAATTCGAAAAGAAATTATTTTCTAACCTAACATGTATGATCTTGTGCAGTTTATGATATCCATATATTGCGCTATCTACACGAATGAAGTTGTTTTTTTATTAGATGCTTTGCACATGAGTGCAGTGGATGGTGTATGTCTTGTAGACTTAAATACCGGCTATGCCTAATAGTGTAATGACACTATAAGGTACAGCCAGCTACCAGACCCTGAGACTTGGAGTAGAGGACCAAATAAGTTCACAACAGGTCAGGTGTGGTAACGGATTGAACGAAAGTGGATTACTGTCTACCGCCAAGTAAGGCTGTATAGATTCACATATGACAATATCATTGAGGTATCCATCAGTTTTACGACTTGCGGTTTCTCGAGTAAAAATATAACTACGAACAATACAAAACTGAAATTCAATTGACTTCAGTTCTCCTGCGTCTTATGGGTTCGAACGGGATTAACACAAAGGAGGAACAGTTCACTGAAGCTTATGTAGTTTGGTACCATTAAATAAGATCGGATCGAACCTGGATTCTAGGATAAGCTGGCAAACAAGTTGGTGACATCAACCGGAAAAGAGTACTGAAAACTGCGAATTCTTATTCATATTGGATGAAATTTCATCCGCGGCAGATGTGCCAAGATTTGTGGAGTTTGTCTCCCAAATACCTACCTCGCCGGAGGCGGGGTTTGTATCATCGTCCAGTCTGGAGTGTAAGCGTTCCGCCTCAGAGCTAGAGCAATCTGCTTCAAAACGCACTGGTCAACCATGGGACCCGAAGCGTTGGTGTCCCTGAGACATCCAGAAAAGCCGCCATTGCTTCGAATGACAAGCTCGGACAGAATAGACCGAAGAATGGAATTAGCCTGTGAGAAAGAGACAAGTGAAGGTTCACCATTTATTGATATTAAGTAGTGTGTAGACGTGTGGACAAAATTCCCTCGGAAGCAAACGAACTAACAGAAATCACAGTTGTGATTCCTTTGTGGGCTCTTCAATGAAGAGTATCCACTTACACTCCAGACGATTCAAATTATATATATATATATATATATATATATATATATATATATATATATATATATATATATATATATATATATATATATATATATATATATATATATATATGGCATATGACAAAGCATGAATTTCTTCTTTATCTCATACCTGCGTAGCCGTGTAGTAGAGGAAAACTACCACGTAACATCAAAGACATACAACATCACCCGGAATAACTGTTTACAACGACCTTCATACTGACAGTGGAGAACCAGATAGGTTTCCATCAAATCAGTACAATTGTATTATTAAACCTCACTAGTGCTAACCAGAACCGGTTTTTGGTCTTGAGACTCGGAGTGGTAAACCGGAGAAACCCAATTTTTCTCGCGATACTCGAGTAATACCGTGAGGAGATTGGTGCTTGAACACTGGCAGCCTCCGAACTGTTCTAGGTGAAAGACAAAGTGTAACGACTTGGTATTACAGATGCAATACAGTGTAATACACGAGCTCAGGCACATAATACCAACCAAGCTGATAGCCAGTGAAATCCGACTCACTAAATCTGACGTTTCGTCGTCGGCCCGGGTCAGGAAAGTGAGAACTTCGCGTATCGTTTTCACATTAGATCGCTTGATGCTTGAAGAACGCCCAAAGAAAACAGGCTGGAAGTTGCAAGAAACAAATATGGACCAAGTAATTTTGATGAGGAAATAAAAGTATAAATGTTTTCATGAAAAAATCGATCTGACGGTTTTTTCGGGGAGATATTTCGATTACAACCACTGTTAATTTTTCGTAGTAAGCAGTCGCATATAGAAATGTGCAACTACACATGACATCACACATCATTAACCAGCTCGCCCTCTGCATCTGGTTATCAATTGAGAGACGTTGACAGTCAGTGTATTTCGTGTTACCTCGTAAGATGGTTAATTTGTACCATATTAATGAAATTTTACCAATATACAATTCGACGTGAAGCATTATTCGACATAAAAGTCGATTGAAAAGTGCATCCTCCATTTGAAAATACAATAATTGGAGCCTTTTGGAGATGCAGGCCCGGTTTTAATTTTTTGGGTACGCCCAACTGATCATCCGCCCTTGCCTACAAAGAAATAATCCAGGAAGAGTCCAAAGGACACTATGAAGAGCATTTGATTTAGGTAACGTTTTTAAGATCTAGAGAATCACTTGGAAGGCACTTTTCGGTCACATCAGTGTTGACCATTTTATATGACTGGCTTTCATTAACTCCGTGAGTATGAGCCCTTGCATACTGATGCTTCCTTGATGCGGACAATGACCGATAAGCCGTGCTTCTGGTGGCCGCAATCAGTGAAGCTCGATCTAATTACCCATAGTGAATACACAATATTCTTGCAATAATTCAGCAAAACACAGTTCGATCAGAGAATAATTCGATTGGCAAAAAAATTAACCGTCGATGTGTTCTGACCCACGAGTTATTTTCTACGGCCTGAATGGGAACCTGTGCACTCGATCTCAACTTGCGACTCCGATCGCCCCAGCTCGCTATAGTAGATCAGAAGATGACAATTTAGCTTGCTAAAACGACTGGTTTTTACAGAAATTACTAAGTGGTATTTAAAGCGGAAATCGAACATTCCCAAACTCGGGTACCAGTCAGATTAGGTTGATAAAGACACTTTGCCGGATTGATTATTGATCCGACTTGCGTCGAGCTGTAGATGGCTGCTCAATCAGCATGAAAGGTTACGTCTTGATTGATCTGATAAATTATTGATTATTGATTGTTCAATCCGACCCGGCACGTTTGAGCTGATCAATGACTTGCTTGGGAAAAGATTTTTTCGTTCTTAACCTCCTAACAGGATGTAAGAAGTGAATGACACGGAGAAAATGAAGCAACTGAGACGCAGCCAGAGAATAATACTCACCAAGCAAAGAAAACTCAGGCACGGACACATTTGCTCCTCATTAAAACTGACTTCGGACTGAAATTAGAATCGCAAGATGAAAGCATAATTTGACATGGAATCAATTTTTCGAGAAGCAGCACGTTTCCTCCTGCTCTGTCATGACAGAGCGGAGCACACGTTGATTAAAACCAATCCTTAAAAATATAAGCCCCCGTTCAGCCCAAGAACAACTCGGGGAACTGTGCATCAGCCTTGAGAGAAGTGTACGCTCATTCCTTAGCGAAGATAAGATCAGTGCCATAAAAATGACTGGTATTTAGTGACAGTTAGGTGTCCATAATTAGCCGACATTTTGGTTACCGCAACTAACCTTTCTCAATATAGAATTACAATCGAATGATTCCGGAAAAATAATCTAAAGCTATTGCAATAGCTTTAGATTATTTTTCTAATATCCATGGATATTAGACAGTGCGTGTGAGAGTGTACGTTCGTGTGTATGGCAGGAAAACGAGTTGGGTCTCCGTTCCTCCTACCGCTTATTAGAGCCACGGTCACTTGAAGTCAACATTGATGTGGCTGCTGGAACGTTTTTTCATCAAATGTACGCGCCGTACGAAACGCCTTAAATTTCTGCCTGGTCGCGTCGATTGAGGCGTGCATACTAGTTCTTTGAGCCTTAAACAAAAGTATCTATCGCTTACCATATAGCCCAAGCAGCACAGCAGACCAGCAAATTCAGTTCAGTCCAGACAACTATTAACCATGTACTGAGTGCGGTGGCTTTGGTTGCTATCTTCTGGCAGCAACCTCAATCGGAAATAACAAAAAAAAAAGAACAAGATTATGGAAGGAGCAATACGAAAATTACATTTATTGGTATCAAGTCGATTATGAAGTTTGCAGATACACGAGCACCTCTGATTGCAACACCGGGCCATTTCCTCAAATGTATCTAAGCATAGAGTGGAGGGATCTTTTGGACCCCACCCAGAGGGACTAACATGCTCTACATGGCCAAGTCCACTGGTTAGACTTTTCATACCTTCCTTCCACGTCACGAACTGACCACCCCCACTCATCCACCAACCATCACCCGCCTTAGAAAAAATTGTGCACGCCCAAGAATGCTATCCCGGTGACCTTTAGTGTTTCATCCGAACCTCAGCATTGCAAATCGGTGTTCAAGTGCTGACAGTCTTCGTATATCCTCACCCACAGTGATCATGTTTCTGAACCACAGAGAGAAAGTCAAGGATCGAACTACCACAAATGAAACGGTAATATCAGCTGAAATAGACATTTTGTGATGAAATAAATTACGTATAAAAGAACGTGAAATAAATTCTGTTGAGTGTTACCCAAAGGCAAAGAATATTATAAAATATTGTTTATATCATCAAATTTACACTGGTATATATGGTCTAGCGCTACAAA
Organism: Fasciola hepatica; assembly: GCA_948099385.1. Classification (NCBI taxonomy): domain Eukaryota; kingdom Metazoa; phylum Platyhelminthes; class Trematoda; order Plagiorchiida; family Fasciolidae; genus Fasciola; species Fasciola hepatica. The sequence continues at coordinate 15,777,336 of CANUEZ040000126.1, read as the reverse complement.
ATGTCAGCACCCATCTCGCTCGCTAACCACGTGAATGACCATGACCGTTGACAATTCCGATAAGTTTTCCCGGTTGATAAAAGACTTTTACGAAGATCTCGATGAATTCACAACCGATTTTCGAGAGTTCCAGCGATGCACAAGTACCAGCTTTCACAATTACAATGGAAACAGGCCAAAAAGCCTCGGCTAACAATTAGCGATGGAATGAAATATCATTTCGTGAAATATTGTTGTGTCCATCGGCGCCGAGAAGGTGGAGGTGGTTCGAGGTTAGAATAATTGTATGCTAATGTTTGACTTCATTGTGGATACAAAAACCTGGAGTGCGGTGCATTCGTCACCTTGGTCGCCCATTGAACTGGATATCGTGTCGCGAAGTGGTGCATGGTCCATAGTCATAAGTTCCAAGTAGGAAATCCCAGTTTACATGTAGCTAACCGAAGGCTGACGGCATTTCGAGTCCATGGTGTTTGACTTAATGGATACTTTTCATAATACAGCTGAATTAAGGGACTATACTAGTCGCATGTTCAGTAGGCGTCTGAATAGCACGAACTTTCGGTCTATACGTGTCCGGCACAGTCACGATGTTCGTGGTAACGTAATTAGGGTTAAAGAATTGCTGGAAGGTAAAGGCATTAGCCAGATAATACACGAGGAGAATATAGTTAGGTTCCTTTTCTTCATACCCAGGGAGGTGATTCCGGTTGCTCGCAGATGCAGCCAGGTTATTCTAGCTGACGCGACCCATCAAATGAACTGCGGAGGCTATGTATTATGGCACGCAATGATAGTAGATGAAGCAGGCTTAGGTCGTAGCATTCTGTATGCGCTGCTGCCCAATGAAAGCAGTGCAAGCTACACACAAGCCGTGGGTCTTCTGCGTGAATACCTGCCCGCAATTAGGGAATGTAAAACAATAGTGGTAGATCGTAGTCTGGCTCAGTTAAACGGGTTCAAGACTCACTATCCTGGAGCCCAGATAGTGTTCTGCCAGTTTCACATGTTGCAAGATATGCGGAAACGGTGCAACCATCTAGTTGCAGCAGCGACGCTAGAAAAGGATCGTGTTTTCCAGTGGATGCATAACATGGTGTTCGCAAGCAGCGAGTCTGCATTCAATCACAATCACCACTGCCAGGTCACAAACAGGATCTACCCCGGTCGGATAACATTTTGAGGAGGACGCAATTTCGTGATCGACGCACAGCGACCAGAGTGAGTCATGGAGAACGGCTTGTGCTGGCTTCGCTGTTGTGTTCGACCGCGGCGGGAGGCACGGAAAAGGTCTCTCGCCACCGAATCCGACGTGCCCATCACAGGTCGAAGCCCAACTGCGTCGGCCTTCTAGGGGGAGACCCCTGTAGTGCTACCAATAAAGCACTCGATGACAAAGACTAACAAATTGGTTTATTTGAACAATGACCGTTTTTGGTGGTGCCACTTGCTCCGCCTGTGTACGTAGTCTGCACGCCGTTGCGCTCCTCCAATACACGCGTTGTCCCACTCCAGCGTTTTGAGTTATGCTTTGCGCGCTGCCGAGTGTATTCGCTATCGTGTCACAAACCGAGGACCAGGGGCTATAGACTTAATACGGAGCAGCTCCTGACTTAACTGAGATAAACCCTAAATGTCAAACTTTTAAGTATATATGTATGTATGTATATACATATATATATACCTATGTATAAATATATATACATATATATATACCGACATATATATATGTTCATACATATGTATGTATGACGGTGCAGCCTAGTAACTCAAGCCCTAGTGTAGACTACTTAAGGTAGCAGACTTGTATTGTTCCTGGAGAAACACATCTACGGAGGATCGTTTGACGTTTCTTCACATTCCGCAATTTATGTCGTTCCAAAAAGTTATCGTTTTTGCGATACAAATGGACATTATGGCAGATACATAGGAAAAAGTTGGTAGACGAATTTCAAATTTTTTTACGACATTTTATGCCTGACGGCAATAACCCAAAACTGCTATTTTTCCAGTTCCAATGGCGTATAAATTTTGAAGCAAGACTCAACATTTAGGCAAACGTGAGCGGATTTGGCGGCAGACTAGTATCGCCAAGAGAGTGGGGTAAGTTCCGACCTGGCCTAATGTAATGCAGACATCATACAGCTGACAGAAAAGCTTCTGAATTAAAATGGAACAAAAATGTCTTGAAGGTGTGCGTAATGGGAGTGGCTTTTATAAACATATATTCTTTATTTTTGGTGAATCTTGTTTTTCTCAGTCAAATCTCGGTAAATAGCTCTTCAGTCATTGGCTTAGCCGTTGCTGGTTGTTGATTGGGTTAGTGGTCATATATAACCTGCTGCACGAAGTCCAGCCCCCACTTGCCGTTCCCTGCGACGCGGTCGCCGGCTATTCGGCGTGCAATGGGAAGTCCGGCCCAGTTCCCTAATTTGCGTTCGATTTTCTGGAATTCCAACCAACCAGTTTTTACGTATACGATTGGCGAGCAAGAGGAATGGCTTCACCTGCTCGGGAGGAATGCGTACACTATCTGGCTCGATGACGAACGTGGAGGACTACGTGACTGTTAACATGGTCCTATGGGGCCACCACATTTTGATTACCGTGTTGCTTCTCTGAAGCCGTTTTTTTGTTGCCTTTTCATTTCTCTCGCATGTGAGTCTCGTTTCACGTGCGCAAGCCTGGGAATACTAGCTTCATGTAGGGGGCGATCATTTGCGAGTTTGGGCGTGGTATATAGAAAACTCCGTGCTTTGTTAAACATTTCGTGAAGATCGACTGACGTTTACCAGCTTCAGAAGATGGAAAGAAATTAGTATTCGATTCAATCCGTTAACCATATCACGTAAGTTACAGTACTGAAAGCATTCGTATCAGGAGCGCAGTTATCTACTATGTTCAGACAAGAGGATCAGTTAGTTAGTTCAGTGAAACTTTGCTGCTAGATACATGGAAGAGAGCTCGTACAGTGGGACATAACTGTATAACTATATATATATATATATATATATATATATATATATATATATAATATCCTTCGGTTACGGTGGACGCGAAACACCCATCACTTACGTAACTCATCACGCCAATGGTGTACACGCAGGTGGAAAAACACAGTTTAGGTATTCTGGCAGTTATTCTTTCAGCCAAACTTCACTGGGTCAGATCACATTGGCCAGTAGTCCTTCGGAAAGCGCACCCCCACCAGTGGCACGTTTTTCACACAAAACAGGGACTTTGGGACAATGACAAGTGAGGACCACTTTCTCAAATAATAATTAAGAAACAGTCCAACGTTTTCAAAATATTTCACCCTTTTTTGCCATTGCCAGATACGAATCGACATCCCACTTCAATTTTAGAGTCCGCTATACAACAATAATGACCATTTCGTTGATCGAGATGTTTCTACCAAGGAAAAATCGCCCATTTTTTTCTCTTTATAAATATACCAAGTAAGTCACTTAAAACCCAGCAAGTAACTCGTATTTCAAAATAAGCTTGGCAGATCAATTTCTTGTATTTCAAAATTGGCGCCTCAGAATTCCAGGATTACGCGCTAATTCAAAAATATCCAGGTCGGAACTTACCCCTCTACCGTATCGCCAATATCTCATTCAAATTTGGCGGGGTGACTTGTTCGGCGACCTTGCTCACCGGCGCCCGTTCAAATCCCATTATCGTAGTTTCATTCATCGTTTGACTGCTGCGGCGCACGCTCGACCCTTGACACCTAAATGGATGTTACGTCAACCTCACTGATGGCTCAGGTTAAAAAAAGCCAGATGAGCTTTCTGGGTACGTAAAGACATCTTGCAGCGGTTGCCAACATCATTCGTAATTTTACCACGTTTATTGTTAAACTGAATGCTGACTGCCAAGCGCGGTTGCCATTTGACCGTTGCTCTTGCGCACGCTCTCACGCACACTCCTAAAATAAACGCTAACCACTATCTCTCTCAATCGTCTTCTCGTTCTCACGGGGCGCGGAGAATACTGTTCTGGTTAACATATTCGTACAGTGCCGAGCATTAGAGTAACGTACAGGTGGTCCGCGCAGTACAAAGGACCGAGGCACGCGTTTACTAAGGAAACCCACGTGACCTGAGGATCACGTCGGGCTCACCAGTTGTAAGGTTGATTAGACCTTACTTCGCGGTTTCCTTAGTAAACGCGTGCTTCGGTCCTTTGTACTGCGTGGACCACCTGCACGTTACTCTAATGCTCGGCACTGTACGAATATGTTAACCAGAACAGTATTCTCCGCGCCCCGTGAGAACGAGAAGACGATTGAGAGAGATAGTGGTTAGCGTTTATTTTAGGAGTGTGCGTGAGAGCGTGCGCAAGAGCAACGGTCAAATGGCAACCGCGCTTGGAAGTCAGCGTTCAGTTAAACAATAGACGTGGTAAAAATACGAATGAAGTTGACAGCCGCTACAATCTCATCTGATATCCGAGCTACGGATGAAATGAAGCTGTCCAGATAACCGAACGTCTATCTGGTCTATAGTCTCCCCATACACCGAAAGGTTTGGCGTTTGGCCAATCCAGTCATATAATAGAATCTTATCCTTAGAAAGTGCAAAAAACATTGCGCACTGCTATGCAGTCAGTCAAGCTGTCTAGAAAACCAGGTAACCTACCTGGATCTTCACCTAGAAGGACTAGGTCACCCGCACATTCAAGGTCCGATAGTGCTATCCGGGAGGAGGTCAATGCCACTTCCCTCGTCTGACAAAAATGAGGCATTCAGGATCATATCAATCACAAAATAAAGAGAAAATGAGAGAAGGGGCAGCCCTGAAGTACGCCACTTTTCGGGGTGACCTTGAATAAAAAAGTACCATAAACCCGAACTCGGCTTCGGCTTTCATGTGAAGGGACTCCATGATAGAAATGAATTTCCCTGGTACACCCTTCAACAACGGGCATCACCGGAGAAATGTGCGATCAACTGAGTCGAACGCCTCTTTAAAATCAATAAAAACGGGAATGGTGAGCCCACGGAAGGTGTGCCTATGTTCCAAAATTTGTCGAAGACTGAAAATATGATCAGTACAACCTCATCCAGGTCTAAACCCGGCTTGATTTTCACGCAAACACTGTTCGTGAGCGGCTCACACGCGATGGAGAATAACAACAGAGATCACTTTGGATGCGATTTTCTTCACATTATGAATCGTGAAAATTCACAATCACGCACGTACTCGCTCTTCTCACTCAGAAATCAACCAACCTCACTGACATTCGCGGAATGAACCATAATGTCGATCCTGTTCATCAATTTCTCCAATCTTCTCCTCTTGCCCTAATTTTAGCAGAAAATTAAATCTCCCACTTATCAGACATCAGCCATCTCCAATTTTCCAACAATAATTTTCACTCCTCTTTTCCACCCAAAGCTAGTGCCTGTGTCTTTGTCCATCAGTCAGTCGCCACATCCAGAATTCAGAACCCTGACATTTTCAGCCGTAAATTTCATTTGGTGCAGCCGAAGCCCCGAATTCCTCATTTTAACCACCACTTTTGTGTTGTTTACCGCTCACCCAATAGTAGCGACTCATCGATCCTTGAAAATTTATCTCCGAATACTGAGTACTCGTTTGTTACAGATCCCTGCTGTTGTATCACCGTCTCACGAGATTGTAATGTTTACAATAGAGATTGGTTGCTTCACTCATCGGACACTTCGGCTCTGGGGCGCGAAGCCGAGTATTTCGCCGTGGTCAACGACCTGCATCAACTAGTTAACCTCCCCACACGTATCCTCGATCGAGCTGGCGGTCGTTCCCATACCCTCAATCTTATTCCCACTACTGTTCCTTTTCTGCTCTCCCTCCACTGGACTCACCTGAATACTGTATTATTATCCGTTACATCAGCTTCACTAACTCCGACCCTCCCCACCCACTTCGAGACACAATTTCGCGCTACAGTTCAACGAACTGCGATGGTTTTTGCGATTTCCTAGCTTCTCATCCTTCGAACGATAGCTTCTTCAGCTCAGACGTTTCCGTTTCTAACTTCACTGACATTGTTCTCGAAGATATGCAACTTTTATTCCTCACATTTTAAACCCGGCAAACCCGAATCCCCCGATCGGTTCCACCACGCATGTTATCGTGCTTTACGCTTGAAGCACGCAACATTTCGCGGCTGGCGCCGCTTGCCCACTCTCGACTCCCACCACCGCATCGTGCAATCCAGAAACAGATGTTCATCAACCATACAGAGATCCGAAGAACGCTTTGTCCGCTGGAAAGCCGAACGCTCACTCTCACTCGCCGCCAATAGCCCAACAGCTTGGTCCCTTGCCAAAGCAGTCTCACAACTCTTGCCCTTCTAATTTACCTCCCATTAGTAATTCCTTTGGTCGTCTTGCTTATGAACCGCACGAGGTTTTTGCTTTCTGGTTTGCCCCCAGCTCAACTTTACCTCGTGTCCTACTCCTCCGGTTCTTTCTCTTCCCTCTATCTTTCAATTTCTACTTCATATTCGCACTAGGAAGATCCATTAAATGCTGCTTTCTGTCGACGTGTGCAAACCACCCGGTTCGCACGGTATACCACTCACCGTCCTTAAAATGTATGCCTCTGCCTTACGTAGTCCTTCCTCTCTCCAAGTTTCTAATTTCCCGATCCCCCAGAAATGCGGCGATCTTTCTGACCCGAATAACTATCTTTTGATCTCCCTTACGTCTATTGTTTAGAAAGTATTCGAAACTATCATCTCCGACCAACTGCGTACGTTTCTAGAACGCGAAGGACTACTGAGTGACCGCCAATACGGATTCTGACCTCGCCGTTCCACCGATGAAATACTGGCTCTCGTCTCACACTCCTAGTTGGCCGCACTCGACAGCCACGAAGGAACCCATGGTTCCTCTCAACACCACTAAAGCCTTTGGTCGAGTTTGGCACAAAGGTCTTCCGGCGAAACTATCCACATTCGGGTTCTCCTCCGCTCTCGTATCGTGGACATCAAATTTCCTCAGTAAGCGAACCACCCCCGTCCGAGTTGTTGAGGTTCTGCCCCAGCCACTTCCCGTGAATACTGGCGTTCCCCAAGGTTCAGCACTTGCACCCATCCTAATTCTTCTATTGGTCAGTGATCTATCCACTACCTCTAGCCCAATACATTCCGTTGTCGGTGATGCTACTCTTCATTTTCCCCTTCCTACCGCACTCTCCGTCAAGCCTACACCAACATTGATCATGACCGCAGTGCATTCAATGTGTCTTCGAACACGTCTCCTCCTGGGGATTCCACCATCATGTTACATTTCATGTTTCGATAACCTTTCTCTTCTCAATTTCTTCGGAACGTCATTCATCCTCCCCACACTTATCCTCTGACTAAACTGTATTCCACTCCACAGATTCTACCTCTTTTCTTAGCCTATCTATAACTTCCCTGTGCTGGTCCGTCTTCGTATATCAGCTCGCCTCTCGTGCTGCACACAAAGTTGGTTTACTGTTTCGCGCCAGACGCATCACACCAGCTCATCTTTTACCATACAAAGCTCGAATCCACCCCGCACTTGAAATATGCAGTCACGTGTGGGATTAGGCTTCGTCCACCTCTCCTTCCCTTCTTGACGGGGTCTAACGGGAGGCTGACCGACGACCCTTCTTTAACGTCCAATGTGCAGTTTTAGTCGCACGCACGATTTGCTTCCAGCGAATGGAGACGCAGAACGAGAGCGATTGATGGGTTTTAGTAATTATATTGGTTGCCCTGTATAAATTACAGGAGAATGGAGACTGAACGAGCTAATGACCAGAGCTGATGAGCTGGAGCGCGCCTTGCCGTTTGTGACGTAGCGTGGCGAAGGTTTCGAAGAACTAGTCTTTTCCGGTACCAGGTGGACTTAAACAACTCAGATTTCAAGCAACCAACCGATTGAAGGAACTGATGCTAAACCAAATTCCTGGCCTATCGAAAAGCCTGGTCATCATTTGCTAAGCGAGTTGCGTACCTTAATGGATGACTGGCGAGGATCACCCAAATGTCCTAAAGGGTTTCTAAGATAGACTGATGTGTCCGACCAAAGGAGGTTATAATACCGCGCTGGTTAAATCGGGTCTAGATGAGTGAAAGTACTTTGAAGTACTTTTATTCTGACCATAAGCCGCTTTATGTGACTGAGAAGAAAGATTCGAAAAGGAAGATATCCTATAGCTAGTGGAGGGCCTGACACCGGAGTTGGCCGCTTTTGGGGAGCGGTCGTCAATCCCAAGTAAATCTAAGTAAAAATACCTATTCGTAAATAAGGCGCACCTAAGCTCTAAGCTCGCTACTGTATTTGAGTGATTTTGGTGTCTGCGAAGCCGCTACACAGTCACTAGCCTATCGTCGAGCTGTTGCTTCGTTGTTTCTTCTACCGGCATTATTTTGGATTTTGTTCTTCTGAACTTGCTTCGGCAGTTCCTCTTCCCAGATCTTCTTCCCGAACACCAGATGCCGAGGTAATTAGTCACCCTTATCAAGTTTCCATCACTAGATGTCGTACTTCTATCTTACAATCTTTCTTTCCCCGGATCGTTAAATTATGGAACACTCTCCCTGTTTTTGTCTTCCCGGCCAACTACAACCTTTGTTTCTCCAAACGCAGGATCAATAAACTGGTTCTAATGCGAATGTTACCCACAACCCACTTTCACAGTCTTCTGATTATGGGGTTTAGCCCTTATTTCATAATTCACTTTAGGTGTGGTAGAAAAGGTGCATGAATCGGCCACCGTTATCTGCTTGATCGGCTAGAACGCCAAATCGGCCTCCTATATGACGCTTCGCTTCACCTAGTCTTCCAACTTGAGCACCGAAATAACCAATAATCATTATGTCCATGGAGCGCACGCTACGGAGCAGTTGAGACCAGTCATCATAGAATTCGTCTACAGCCTCAGTTCCAATTTATTCAACCACTAACCTCACATTTCTGTGCTCTGGTTTCGGTTTCTACCTTCCAACATCGTCCAGTAAAAGGCAAAACGAACAGAAGCATAAAGTGAAAGGTCCCAAAAAATCAAAGTAATGAGCCGAAATCAAAGGGACAAGGAAAGAGTCCGAAAGCAACTACGCCACTGGCCGCGACACCTAGACATAACACTTAATGTACCTAACCATTTGGTGGGCGCGTTGCGTGAACCCTAACCTGAAAGTCTAACACGTCCTACTAGGTTAAGTCCACTCGTCAAGGTTTTCATAGCCTTTTGCCATGTCATGGACTGAACATCTCGACTTACCTTTCAGCCACTTCTGGCCTCAGGGAACAGCGTACGCTGAGGAAGTCTATCGGCGGGCATGCGTAACACATGTCCCAAACACCTTAACCTGTTAAGATTCAGTACTTGGTCCAGAGAGTGACCTCTGGTTCCCAACACCATACGCCTTACCTCAGCCTTGCTGATACGGTGTTCCCACCATACTCAGGCAATGCTATGAAGACGTCGACAGCTTTCGCCTACCTTCTAATCTTAATGGCCATTTTTCTGAATCGTGAGAAAGAACGGACCTAATCGCCGCACTGTACACTCCACACTTAACAGACAATTGGATATCATGCCGGCGCCACAGAAGACGGAGGTTAGCAAGAGCCAAACGCGCCTTCTGTATACGTGATGACACTTCATCTGATACATGTCCACCTGGTGAAATGTAACTTCCCAGGTAAGAAAATTTATCCACTTCGGCTAGAGCTTCAGCTGCCAAGAACAGGTTTCGTACTGAGCAAATCTGTAGCGGTTGCCATCTTCGTTCATACTTTTACCACGTTGATTGTTTAACTGAATGCTGACTGCCAAGCGCGGTTGCCATTTGACCGTTGCTCTTGCGCACGCTCTCACGCACACTCCTAAAATAAACGCTAACCACTATCTCTCTCAATCGTCTTCTCGTTCTCACGGGGCGCGGAGAATACTGTTCTGGTTAACATATTCGTACAGTGCCGAGCATTAGAGTAACGTACAGGTGGTCCGCGCAGTACAAAGGACCGAGGCACGCGTTTACTAAGGAAACCGCGAAGTAAGGTCTAATCAACCTTACAACTGGTGAGCCCGACGTGATCCTCAGGTCAGCGAGTTTCCTTGTTTTCTACCGTTCAAGGTCCCGTCTGCGTACGCTTTTGTGTGTTTTATTGTTTCCCTATTTGTTGATTATTTTGGTCGGTTTCCCAAATACCTTTTTTTCGTCCATACATATTTTGTGTGTCTAGTTCGTCGTGATTTTTTTTCGCGAAGACTGTTGTGCCCCATTGGTCGTTGATTTCTTTTCCCGTCTGTATTCCATAAAGTAATCGCTATGTCTGCCGAACGGAAACCCTGCTCAGACCCCACCGTTGGAGCGATCACGCTGCACATACCGGCATTCACGCCTGCTGATCCAGAACTCTGGTTCACGCTGGTCGAGTTGGAATTCAAAAACTGCCGTATAACCAGTGGCGCCAGCCGTTTCAGGTGGGTAGCAGGCCGCCTCCCGCCGGAGGTAACAATGCAAGTAAGGGACGTATTAATCTCTTCTCGAAGCTATGAGGCCTTAAAGGAGGCCATCATTGCCCGCACGACCCCAACGTAGGACCAACGTATTCAACAACTTCAAAACGTTGAGCTTGGAAGTGGGAAGCCCTCCGAACTGCTGCGTGAGATGCAGCGCTTGAGGGGACCGACGGTAGGCGAGGACCCGCTCTTAAGGGAACTTTGGCTGCAGCGTTTGCCGCACAACATCCCAGTTTTACTAAGTGCCACGCGCAAGTGTTCACTGGAGGAAACTGCAGCAACTGCTGATGACATTATGTCACGATACAACCCCGCTGTAGCTGGAGTAACCAGGTCATCCGTCACAACGGTGCCTGCCCTGCCAACATCTAACGACCTCGCGTCAGTTTTGTCTAGAATTGACGCGAGCCTGCAACGCGCTAGGCGTAGCAGTAAGAAGTGGGTCACAGGAGCGACACCGGGAACCCTCACCTAGGCGCCATAGTCCGTCATTGCGACGACGTTTCCGCTCTTCAAAAGAAGAGTATTGTAAATACCACAGTCGTTTTGGTGAGGGAGCCAAACGATGCGAACGAGGGTGTACGTTTCCCGGTGCTCATCAGGGAAGCTAAACCCCCGGCCCGTGGTGGCGACCCACGAAGCCGGGTATCAGACCAACAGTCGTCTTTTGAACGTAAGGGGCATCATTTCAAATAACCTATTCCTTGTAGATACCGTTGCCGAAGTGAGCGTCCTCCCCCGAGCGAAAGGCGACAATAGCACGCCGCAGGCTCAAACACTACGCGCTGCCAGTGGCACGGCCATCCCAGCGTTTGGCCAGCGGTCGCTCACCTTAAACTTAGGTTTAAAGCGTAATTTTCGCTGGGTATTCATCATCGCCGACGTCCCGTACCCAATTCCGGGTGTTGACATCCTGAAACACTTTGGCTTGTTAGTTGATGCACGGCGCCGCACAGTGGCGGATTGTCAGATCACTCTCGCTGTTGCGGGTTGTAATTCGCGAGTGAATCACGTCACGCCTTTTTACGTCTAACCAGCGGCACACGAACCTTATAGCGAACTCATCGCCTACCCAGCCATGTTTCACCAGGCCGGGCCTCTCCCAGCAGTGACCACCAGTGTCACTCACCATATCGCTGCTAAGAGAACCCAGTGTTCAGTAGGCCGCGCCGGTTAGCACCAGACGAGCTTCGCGTTGCACAGGCTGAATTCGAACATATGCTAGAACTGGGTATAATACGCCCTTCCAGTAGCCCTTGGGCTTTCCCTCTTCATATGGTCCCTAAGTCTAACGGCAACTGGCGACCATGTGGTGATTAAAGAGCACCCAACAAAGTCACTGACCCTGACCGATACCCAATTCCCCATATACAGGACCTTACTTCGTCTATATCAGGTTGCTCCGTCTTCAGCCGTAACGATTTAGTTCGTGCGTACAACCAGATCCCGGTAGCAGAGGCCGATATCCCCGGAACTGTCGTCACTACACCTTTCGGGCTGTTCGAGTTTCTGAGAATGCCGTTTGGACTCAGCAATGCAGCCCAGACCTTTCAACGGCTCATGCACGAGGCAACTCGTGGTTTGGAAAATGTCCACGTATACCTGGATGATATTTTGGTGGCGAGTTCTTCAGAGCAAGAGCACGCCACACACTTACGAGCACTTTTCCAACGCCTTAGCCAGCACGACGTTACGATCAATATCGCGAAATGCGAACTAGGCCGGGCTGATATCACTTTCATAGGACATTCTATTTCATCCTCGGGTATCCGCCCTCTGTCAGATAAAGTTTCCGCCATTCGCGACTACCCTGAACCCCAATCTTTTCGCCAGTTGCGTCAGTTTGCCGGCCTGGTGAATTTCCACCGCCGATTTATTCCTCACCGTGCGGAAATGATGCAACCCCTCACCGACCTGTTGCGCGGAGGTAAGCGGAAGTTCGTGCTTCCCGACACGGCACAAGTCGCATTTGCCTTGGTCAAAGATGCTGTCGCCAACACAGCACTCCTTACACACCCCGACCCTTTGGCTCCTATTTCGGTAGTGACGGATGCCTCGGACACAGCGGTTGGAGCAGTACTGCAACAGTTCGTAGATGACTCTTGGCAACCTTTAGCATTCTTCTCCAAGCGCCTACAACCCGCGGAATCAAGGTACAGAACGTTCGGTAGAGAGTTATTAGCCATCTACTTGGGAATCCGCCATTTTCGACATGAACTCAAAGGCCGTTCGTTCACGGTGTTTACAGACCACAAACCTTTGGTTCACGCACTAAAGTCAGCTTCGGGTCGATACTCATCATGCGAGATTCGCCACTTAGACTTTGTCTCACAGTTCACTGTGGACATACGACACGTCTCTGGGGTACTTAATCCCGTTGCAGACGCCTTATCGCGTGTATATCAACTAAGTCTGTCACAGACGCCTAACATCAACTTGGACGCAATGGCACAGGCTCAAACTATGGACCCTGACATCGAACAACTTCGACAAAACGGTTCTTTGAGTTTAACCACATTACCTATCCCAGCTTCCCAGAATACCATCGTGTGCGATGTGTCGCAAGGTCGCCCTAGGCCAGTAGTTCCTGCTGCCCACCGTTATCCTACGTTCCTGACACTCCATAATCTGGCTCATCCGAGTGCGACTGCCTCGGTGAAACTGATAACTGAGCGTTTCGTTTGGCACAATGTCAAACGAGATGTCCGTCAATGGGCTAGTGTTTGTCTGCAGCGTCAACGTCTTAAGACCCATAGGCACACTAAGGCAGCGTTAGCCAGGTTCCCAGAACCTGAAATACGTTTTCATCATGTGAACGTCGACCTCGTAGGACCACTTCCACCTTCGCTTGGGTACGTTTACATACTCACATGCGTGGATCGTTTTACTCGCTGGCCGCCGACTATCCCTATCCCTCGTCCGACGTCGGAAGAGGCCGCGAAAGCTTTTCTGACCGGTTGGGTTAGTCATTTCGGTTGCCCGGCAATAGTGACCACCGATCGCGGTCTACACTTTGACGGCGCTTTCGGTAGCTTACTCGCTACGCTCGGTTGCCAACACGTTAGGACGACGGCTTACCACCCTCAGGCCAATGGTATGGTTGAGCGTTTCCACCGGCAATTAAAAGCCGCCCTTCGAGCAAACGGTAACCCCCTTTGGAGTGAAACACTACCATTAGCACTCTTAAGCCTACGTAGTACCGTTAAGGAGGAGTTACATACAACACCGGCCGTACTAGTATATGGCTGTACACTTCGTCTGCCTGGAGAGTTGGTAGCCCTTTCACCAGCCGTGGATTTCGACTACGGTGACTATGCTCAGTGCCTTACGCAGCACATGGGAGTGCTCAAGGCCAGTCCGCCGCGTGAACAACAGTCTACAAGTTATGTCCCGACTGCATAGGAACCGCTAATAACGTATTCCTTCGCGTCGATGGCGTTCGATCACCACTATAAGCGCCATACACTGGCCCGTTTCGGGTGATAAAACGTAGGGCAAAAACATTTGTCATAGATATCAGCGGACGACACGACACCGTATCTATCGACCGTCTCAAGCCTGCCGTCATGGAGTGCCAGCCGCTCGGCCAATTTACACCCACTCAAGTCGCTCAGTCACCTGCATCGAGCGAGTTACCACTCGAACCACCCCTAATTACGCCTAGTGAGGACTCGGCAGCTAGTCCATCAGATTCTCCAACCGTACCCGCAACGCGAAGTAGCCGTCGCGGTCGCCAACTACGAAATCCCGTCCGCTTCGCCGATTTCGTGACGATTTTTACAACCGACTGTTAGCAATAAGTTGGGAAGTTCGCCATGGATTTACCAAACAACAAACCCGTGAAATTACAATCGGTAGTTATGATTTCATTTTCTTCTGGTCTCCTAGCGATTCCAACAACACCGAACATCGTTTGTGTGTTGTTATTACGGTCCAACATCCGCCGGCGCCCTCAGGCGCTATTTTGTTCCAGTTTACCTTGCCCTCTCTCAGAAGGATTTACACAGTCACATTGGCTTCATCCGTAGCCTGGCTGACTCCCGTGCACGTTAAAGGAGCACACCGCTCGCTGGACAACGGGACGATTCGTCAGCCTGGCACTGGAGACGGCAACTGGACGCCTTTTTGGATGGACGTGCCGAGGTATTTTCTGGCTCGCATTTGTATGAGACCCGTGGGTGCCAAAACACAGTTGGACCTACGCACATCGGACCTCGAGAGTGCAGGCACCGGTAAACTCATCAGCAGTCGTTCGACGTCACCAACAATATAACGGACAAGTTATAAGAAGTTCCTGGACAACCAATAATTCCGGCTTACCATCACGACCGAAGCCATACTCCGTCGGACTTCTAGGAGGAGGTCCCTGTAGCGGTTGCCATCTTCGTTCATACTTTTACCACGTTGATTGTTTAACTGAATGCTGACTGCCAAGCGCGGTTGCCATTTGACCGTTGCTCTTGCGCACGCTCTCACGCACACTCCTAAAATAAACGCTAACCACTATCTCTCTCAATCGTCTTCTCGTTCTCACGGGGCGCGGAGAATACTGTTCTGGTTAACATATTCGTACAGTGCCGAGCATTAGAGTAACGTGCAGGTGGTCCACGCAGTACAAAGGACCGAAGCACGCGTTTACTAAGGAAACCGCGAAGTAAGGTCTAACCAACCTTACAAATCCAGTCCTGCAACAGCATTTTACACTCTGAAGGTGCAAAACGCGTCCCAAACACTGCTACACTGTTGCCTAGGCTATCTAAGCGAGCTTGCAACTTACCTGGAGCTTCACTCAAAAGAACAACATCGTCCGCGTATTCCAGGTCAGGCAGTTTACTGCTTGAGCAATGATCGACGCCGCTGATCTCACATGAGGATAGGACTATCTCCAGAATCAGTTCAGTTAAAAAATTGAAGAGAAAGGACGACATAGGGTAACTCTGGCGAACACCACTTTCTATCGTGAAATCGGGTGAACGATCGCCGCAAGCACGAACTCGGCTTCGGCTGTTTGTATACAAGCATTGGAAAATGTAGATAAACTTCTCCTGCACATCCTTCAGTGAGAGACAGCGCCAGAGAACCGTGCAGCCGACTGAATCAAACGCCGCCTTCAGTTTAAGAAAGACAGAGAATGTGGGCCTGCGAAAGATGTGTCTGTGTCCTAAGGTTTGCTGAAGAGTAAAGATGTGGTCAATACAACCCCAACCGGTTCTAAAACCGGCTTCGTTCTCACGCGTGCACACTTTGCGCGCGCTGGATAATCGGTGGAGGACAAGCCCGGTGAGCGGTTTGGACGCGGCACTCACCAAGCTGATTCCTCTGGAGTTTTCACAAGGGGATCTGTCACCTTCCTTGTAAATCGGCACAATCACCGACTCACTCCATTCTCTGGAAATCTGTTCACTATCCCAAATAATACGGAGTTTTGTTAACCCCGAAACCAAAATTTCGCCTCCATCCTTGAAAAGATATGCAGACAACTCATCCGGTCCAGCAGCTTTGTATCTTTTCAAGTAACCTATCTGCCGCATAACCTCCATTTCTGATGGAGCAGCGAAGTCAACCTGCATTGCCTCTCTGACAGGTACACTTGGAAGATCGTGCTGAAATGGACCAACTGAAATGTCCCTTAAAGTACTCCGCCCAACGATCTAGACGACGTCCCTGGGACTGAATCAGTGTGCCGTCGGATTTCTTGATTAACTAACTTACACCGGATTTCCGTGGACCGGTGCCCCTAATCAAGCGGAAAATTTTGCTAGCATTGCTAATGGATGCAGCATTTTCCATTTCCCTACACTTCGAAATCCACCATCGCTCGCGGTCAGTTGGCGTGTCAGGGATTTACGTACTTCATTGAATGTAGCATCCAGAGGGACAGATTCGCCAGCATCTAACAAGACAACTGATGTCAAAGATATCCACTGTTTGTGAAACCGACCTGAACCAGAGTCCTGGGTGGCACTTGAAGTGGCATGTAAAGCTTCCTTGATCTGTTCCCAGAGTTCATTTGGATCCTGGACATCTGGCTGCACAGATAATCGCGCAGAGAGCTCCGTCTGGAAACCATATCGCCAGTTATCATCCAGAAGCAAGGGCGCAGGACGCGTGGCATCTACGTTGGTGCGACCACGGACGAGACGTAAACGGGGGAGAGCACGTAGCAAGGCGTGATCTGAGTACACAAAAGCAGACCAAAATGAACGACAATCTACAATTGATCCACGTCCGCGGTGACCAATTACAATATGCACAATCTGAGTCCAACGTTGTAAAGACGTAACAGGATGCTAATGTCAGTTTATGCAGCCTCTTATGGCAGAAGCTCGTGCTCGCCAGAAACAATCAGTAGTCGGAGCACAGCTGGATGAGACGATGACCGTTATCAGTGCAATCGACTAGGACAGCAGAAAGCCTCCAATGTGCCTTTTGGAATCTCCCAAACGGCCAACCTGGGCGTTGAAATCACCAGCAATGACTACCATGTCTGTTGAACGCACACTTAGAAGCAGTTGAGACAAATCCTGATAGAATTCGTCCTTGGTCTCATAGGAGCTGCAGTCAGTCGGCGCATACACAAACATGACGAACAAACATCGACGTTTCAGTGAGCTGTTGTTGATACGAACGGAACCGTCCAGCCGAACTGCACAAAATCGACTGCTGACTGGAATCCAGCATAACAGTGCACGCTCAGCTTTCATGCTTAAAGCAGTCCCAACGCCGGCCTGACCACGAGCACTAGGCACCGAGTCACTGGATACGAGAATAGTACAGCGAGAGACTGAGATTGTATCTGGAGTGCGAAGAGTTATCACAGAAGTGGGGTTTTGTATGCGTGTTTAGCAGATATAACATAGATCTATTTCAAAAGTATCAAGGGCTCTAGCGAGGGTAGCCTGTTGCCCTATCTGATACAGTGTGCGGACGTCGAAGGCAGCCAAGTGAAGTGAACGTTTAGGCTTAAGGAGTGCATTCGATTTATACCCAACTCCTGAACTTTTGCTTTCTCCAGAGCCACAATTACCTGTGGCATTTTGCATCGGTCTCAAATTAAAGGAGAGATAATTGTAAAGGCCTTTAACAGGAAAGATACAGGATGTTTCTGGGCGAATCATACCTCCCGGTTGCCCACGCCGCAGAAGAAGCTTTTCTTTGGGAATCCTAACCGGAGCCTTTGACTCAAAACTCTCCCCCACAAGGCAGTGGCGCGGTAATCGAGCACGCGAACGTGACCAAAGAACCCGTGAAGGAACTTCTTCCGATATGTCGCGTGAGACCTGATTACTGCATGCATTTTGTCTTGTCTTCGCGGGTGCTTTTTTATCGATCCGCTTTTCGGATTCAGTCCTCAGCCCCATGCACTCAGTGGAACAAGCGGAATGTGGACGGCGCAGCATCCTATGGGCTGGGGGCTGCCCAGTTGAGGCAGGCGATATTTGCCCAATGAAGTGCGATGACTTCTCATAAAGTCGAGAGAAACCCCAGGTACCTCACCCCAACGTCCATCTAGTGGAGGATTTTAGACTGGTAAACTGTTTCTCTCCGTGTTTATTCGCTGAAGAGTCCTCTCCAGGGTCATGATGGGTAAAGCCAGATGGTGCCCATCAACTGGTTCTGAGACTGGACTCCATCTGGCCTACACCCACTGGCGTGCCAGGCATAATTGGATCTCCGGCTAGTCCATTGCTGATGACATGCGCAGGACTATTTAACCGAACCGCATATAGACATCTGCTGATTTGGATCCAGTCGAGCAGTGCAGGCCCAGCTCTCAGGCTCAGAGCAATTCCAGCGCCAGCCTGACCACAAGTACTAGACAGCTAATTACCCAATGGGCGGAGAGTGAAACGAGAAGCCGAGTGTGTACCTGGGGAACGAAGTGTTAACACCGAAGTGGGGTGCTGTATGCATGTTTCGGAGATAACATACAACTTTTCCAAAGTTCCAAGGTTCCTTGTTAGGGCGGCTTGTAATCCAGTCTGACAAGGTGGGCAAACGTTGGGATCAGCTAAGTGAAGTTAGTGCTTGGGTCTGAGAATTGATCCGCTTTTTCCTTTGGCTCTGATTTATTACTCTTCCCGAGAGTTACACGTTCTCGATCATTATTCACTGTGGCTTCTCGTATCCACTTACAACTGATGTGTGAAGGATGTCGTGTAGAGAGATAAGAAATGTTTCCCGGGGGACCACTGGAGACTTTGGGGCACATTATATTTCGCGGCTGTCTACAACATGGAGGGGATTTTTCTCCGGGAACATTAATCTATGATAGGGCAGTGGGCCTTCATGGCTATGCAGTATACACCCCTTCCATTGTGCTCATGCGGAGACATGTAATGAGAAAAAACGGAGCCCTTGACCCAGAATTCTGACCCACAAGACAGTGGGGCGTTAACCCAGCACGGGAATGTGACCGTGAAGGAACTTCGTTTGACACTATGCGAAATCTGATTGCTGTTCTCATCGCGCCTTGTGTTAGCTGGTGCTTCAATGCGATGTGGTTGATCTGGGTTCATCAGTGACTCGACGGAAGCGAACGCCAGTGATTAGAGAGGAGGAAGTTCGTACCGGTGAGAAACGGGCGATGGTCAGTATGCGTGGTCACTGATTCGTGGCTAACAGGATAGACGATCGATGACGTGGATCGACAGAATGAGATAAATCCTGTTGAGCGGTGTTTATTTTCAACTCCACCCCGTTGGAAGTCTCGGCTGCCCGAGCCAGTCGGATCAATGATTTTGTACGACTGGGTACACGGATCAACACCCTATATAATCATGGCTTTACGCTGACAGAGATATTTTGCGAGAGAAGAATCGTTCTTACTAGTACTAGAAAGACAATTAAAAGAAGCAGAGTATAGGGTTTATGGAGTGTCTGAGAGGAGTAGCGCCTCTGAGTTGGTGGATTGTCACGTTCCTGGGGGCATCCTCCATATCCTTGGTATCCATCGGTTACCCGGCTCTCGTACGTGGCTCCACGAATCTGAAGCATGCATCAGCGGCCACAACCCGGCAAACCACTTGTCAGGCGGGCTAAAACCAGATTGAGGGTAGCCAAGCTTTAAAAACTTCAGTGAAATGATGTTCGGCGTGCAAAGACAGATACTCCTGAGTGGGCGGGCGAGATCTACTGATTCAACGGCTACGAAGGAAAAACTGTCTAACCTACTCGACTCAGTATTCCGGAAGGGGCGAATGAGCCGCACAACAGACCCCCGGCTCATCTGGAACAACCCTGCTGCCTTGCAGTCTGCACTTAGGTGGGCGAAGGCTAGAGGTGCATCCTCGAATAAAAGGCCAGATGAGGTACCGTCAACTTACTTCCTACTCCGGACTGGGCGACCGAGCAGTACAACAGTCCCGATCGGTGCTGGGGACACCGCGTCGTACCATATTCCCGTGAATCTCTAGGAATAGTTTTGTGAACATGCACTCTGATCATGCTACGGTGTCCCCGGCAAGCGACGCGCCTCGTGCTCCAGCGGTCGAGGTGTCAAAACAACGAGCTGGAACACTCAACTATAGGAGGCGGGCTCACATAGCTTGTTGGAATGTACTGACACTGTTAGACGTGGGTAGCCAAAACCTCACAATGAGGCACTAAACAACTACAATATCGACACAGCTTGTCTCTCAGAAATCCGCATACTTAAATCCGGCACTCGGTGCATAAAAGTTCAAGAAGAGGCAAATTACTGGGTTTATCATAGCGGCCCAACAGACAACTCCTGGCGCCATGACGTCACATTCACTTCTAACAATAAAGCCAACTGCGTAATGATCGCTTGGGAGCCGATTTTAGCAAGACTTGCTTTGGCACGTTTCAAAGGTTCCCCACAGAACTTGACGGTGACTGCGATCTGTGCTCCGACAAACGCGGTGGACAGCGAGACAAAAGGTGAATTCTAGAGTAGCTCGCAAGAGATATCAGTCGGGTCCAGAGAAGTGACATTCTGTTCATTACTGGAGACTGGAAAGCTCGCACAGGTCCGTCGGACTCGTCGACGTGTCACCTCCTGGGAACGTTTGACCTTTGTCAACGCTGTGAGAATGGTGACCGCCTGGTCAGTTTGGCCGACTCTAACAGAATGGTCGTTTGCAGCACACGTTTCCAGCACCTTAAAAAGCATTAACTGACGTGGTGCCCCAACGACGATTACTGTGCATCAAATCAACCATATCGTAGCAAGGTCTCTTTGAGCTTCGTCTGAAGAAGACTGTCGAGCGTACCTCGGCGTACCGATGGGAAACGCAAACGATACAGACCAAGTTCTTCTTGGCCTTAAGGCGTCTCCGCCAGCCCGCGGAAAAGTTGCAACCCTGGAAATGCCACGGAAGTGCCAAGCGCTGTTAAGAGCAGTCGCCACCGGATTACCCACAGTAACAAACGCATCAACGGATTCAACCTCAGTAGAATAACAGTGAACGATA
Source organism: Fasciola hepatica (assembly GCA_948099385.1). Classification (NCBI taxonomy): domain Eukaryota; kingdom Metazoa; phylum Platyhelminthes; class Trematoda; order Plagiorchiida; family Fasciolidae; genus Fasciola; species Fasciola hepatica. The sequence continues at coordinate 15,756,401 of CANUEZ040000126.1, read as the reverse complement.
ATCAAACCAACGGCTAGGTGAGCTGCCTCAACGAACCAGGGGAAACCTAAACGCGTCTGAAAGACTGAGTCCCTGAGAAAATACTTTAACTGTTGGCTAAAGCACACGAAGCCCTGATATTGGGAAGCGGCGAACACTGCAGATCGCAACGCGAGGCCTCGCGCTCCGTTAAGGCTGATCGTAAGCGGCACTGGATAGAAGTAGCTGATAAATGAAGATTGCAGCAGGGATCGGTGACTTCGGCAAGCTATTCCGCCTCATTCGCAACGCGTTGGGTAGGCTCCGCAAGAAAGGGCTGCTCTCACTCGATGTTACGAACGTTTGAGCAATGCGTAGCCAAATTCGCAACGGATCCCGAAATCAAAAGACGATTATCCGTGATATTCTACGATACTAGATTATTACATGAACAGTGACATTAAAAATATACAAACCTCAATAATACGATCACAAGGACTCAACAACGAGAAACCGAATAGCAGCGTGTGAGCAGACAGCACGTGCGTCACGCAGGTCCTGAACAAGGATGTGCCAAAGTAGCGCTCTGGGCGCGAACAAACGACAATTGGTCCAGAAAAACAACCAGTTCGTAAAGACAAGTCAATAGTGTATGGAAATGAGTGATGTTGGGAAAATCACTGAATCGCGAGGGAAAAAGGGGGATTTTCCACGACCGGCTGTTACACCGCCCGCCAAAATCCTCCTGGATCCTTAGCAGAGTCAAAGGTTCGGTATAAAGGTACTGATTCTTCCTACCTGCCTAGGCCCTGCTGTCAGTGCGCGCGTCTAATGCTCGTCGTCAACGTTCTATTACTGGTCGCACCTAATCCATTGGATACATAGACGTGAGGCTAGTCTACATCTTCCACAAGACCAAATGACCGATGGCGGGCGTGAATGGTCACATAGACGTTGTCCTCGTAAGGGGCCGTCCGGTCCTGGATGTACGTGCTTGAGTGTGTGTGTGAGTGCGTGTGTGTGTGTGCCGGGGTTACAATGAAATCACAGGTATGACTACACATCAAAAGAGGACTTTCTGCAATGTCAACAAAAGACCGCGTGGCAAGAAAACGAGTAAAATGTAGCATGTGTGTGTGACCTGAGCTCCGCTACTTCCACATATGCAAGGGGCATTTGGTAGCGTCAACAAAAAGCAAAACGACGAACACTGTCACATGTTTGATGGGTTTACGGGATGTAGAGTGCGTCGTGCATGCGTGTATGTATCGGGATGTATAATGGAATCGCATTCATCACCACATATCGGAAAGAACCTTCTGTAATGTCAACGAAAAGACCGCGAGCACCTTAACATATTTGACGGAGACCGTGTGGTATATATGGTGTTTCTTTATCCACCTCGATGATTGGTGTGAAAAAGGTTTACTAGGCCTCAGGGTTATCAGCTCCTCCGTCTTCGCTCTCGAGTAGGTTAATACTGCGTATGTCACGAATGAGCACTCCGTTAGCTGTCTTCACCTTCACCGTTCTTATCATTTCGTCAGTGCTTTTGATGGTTTCCGTAACTACTCCCAAAGACCAAGCGCTGAAATGTGCGCGTTCGTCGGCGATCATAACCACGTCCCCAACTTTGAATGGTCTTGTTTTGGCCATCCACTTCTGTCGAGTCTGCAAGGCCGGTAGGTACTCCCGTAGCCATCGCCTCCAGAAGACCTTGGCCAGATAGTTCGCTTGCTTCCATCCGTGGAGGTAGCTCCCGCGGAGGTTTACCGGCCCTTGGAAACCCTCGTTCGACCTTAGCGTCAATAAGTCGTTTGGGGTGAGCGCCAGGTGGGTGGGGTCGCCGTTCAATACTGGAACCAGGGGGCGGTTGTTCAGGATTCGCTCCACCTCAGTCATGACGGTGTTCAGCGTCTCGTCGTCGGGCGGCTGCTGCTCCATGATTGACAGCAATATCCGTCTGGCGGACCGGATCATGCGTTCCCATATGCCGCCTCGGTGGCTGGCCTGTGGGGGGTTGAAATGCCATCGTATGCCGTAGGCCACGGTTCGGTTCTGCAGTTCGTCCCTGTTTATGTTCTTGTGCCAACGCTGCAATTCCCGGTGAGCGCCCACAAAGTTCGATCCATTATCTGAGTATATATCGGCCGGTACGTCTCTTCGGTTGATAAATCTTTGCAAGGCCCGTAGAAACGACTCGGTCGTCATCGAATGTGTGACTCCTAGGTGTACCGCACGTGATTTCATGCACGTCATGATACATCCGTATCGCTTTTCTAATCTTTTCCCGCACTTGATGCACAAGGGCCCGAAATAGTCCAACCCGGTGTCATTGAACGGCCACCAGCCCCTAGTCACCCTGCATTCTGGTAGTGGGGCCATGAGTTGTTTGCCTGCTGTGGTATTGCGTCTCCTGCATTGCACACACCTTCGGATTACGCGTTTTACAGTCTCTCGTCCTCTCAACAACCAAGGACGCTTTCGAATGACGCTCGTCACGTGACTTTCCCCGGCATGTCCCTCCATGGCGTGGACGTGTTGAATCATTAGCTCTACTACAGGTTGTCTCGCAGGCAGCAGTATAGGAAACTTTGTGTCGACGTTCAAGTGGGCGTTGGTTAGCCTACCATCCACCCGCAGCAGTCCGTTGATGAGTTTGGGGTTTAAACGCTTCAGCTCGCCTCTTGGAGATGGCATGTCTTTATTGGTCGGCCCCACTTCTTCCGCCCTCTTGAGTTCTCGGGCGAAAGCCTCGCGTTGTATCATTCTGAAAATATCATACTCTGCCTCTTGTAGCTCATCGGGACTTATCGGGCCGACCCGTATCCGACCTGCGGGCCGTAGCCCTTTCATGACTAGTAAATTTCTCTTGAACCTGGTTAACCAAACTAGCGAACGAAGCGTCTTCATCCGGGAAGCAAACCTGACCAGTCGCGATAGAATGGATGACGCTTCGACGACGTTGGTTGCTATCACTACGCCTTTGATCTCCAGTTCCACTTCCGTAGGGAATTTTAATTCGAACACGGGCCAGTCCTGTTTGGGCAATTGCAGGAAGTTTGGCTCTCTCGTCCACGTGTCCAGTTGCCTGAAGTTGTTCGCGCCTCGGGAGCACAGGTCGGCCGGATTATCGCCAGACCTAACATGACTCCACTGGTGCGTGGCTGATTCATCGTGGATAATCGTGAGCCGGTTAGCAACAAAAGTACTAAACCAGCTCCGGACGTTGTTGATATAGTAAAGTACTATCGTTGAATCCGCCCAGAAGCTCACCGACCAAATGTAGAGATCGAAACATCTCTTCACAGCTTTCACCACCCTGACTGCCAACACGGCTGCGCTGAGTTCAAGGCGTGGGATTGAGACCGACTTCAGTGGAGCAACGCGGGCTTTGGCGAACAGGATCCTCGTGGTATATTGTCCATCTCCTTCTCACCATCGTCCGTACACCACAGCTCCATAACCGACTTCGGATGCATCGGAAAAAGCATGTAGTTCTCCAGTCCGCGTCGTATGGCCAGGAGTCAAACATCGTGGGATCCTTATGTCTCCTAATTTCTTCGTGGTGTTCAAAAATTCTTCCCAGTCCAACCGGTCCCCTCGGTCCAGTGACCGGTCCCAATCAACTTTCTTACGGCACAGTCGCTGCAGCAAGATCTTTCCGGGTAGCAGCCATGGTGAGACGAAACCGAGAGAGTCGAACAAACTTGAGACGGCAGATAGTATGACACGACGGGTTATTGGCAGCTCGGGAACGTTTAGCTCGAAAACAAAATCGTCCGTTTCCGCATCCCATTGTATCCCTAAGGTGCGCTCGATAGGAAGTGGAGAGCCGTCCAAATCTCTTATCCTTTCGGCCTTTTCGTGATACGGGATGACCTTCAGCACTTCTGAAGCGTTTGACATCCATTTAGTTAGATGGAAGCCGCCCTCTTCCAGCAACCTCGTCAGACCCCTGAACTGCTCTAGAGCTGATTACACATCATTGAATGACCCAAGGTAGTCGTCGACGTAGAAGCTCCTGCTGACGCTTTCTACCACCGTCCGATGTACTAGATCGCCATGTTTGTTCGCTGATTTTCGGAGGGCGTAGTTGGCACAAAATGGTGACGATATGGCTCCGAAGGGGTGGACGGTCATCCTATAATTCACCACTGCGTTGTCCCGGTCGCTCCCTTCCCACCACAGAAAACGCAAAGCATCTCGTTCTCCTACCGGAATCTTCACCTGATGGAACATTTCCCTAATGTCAGCAGACAAAGCCACTTCACCCACTCTGAAACGGCACAAAACATCGATCAGTGGTGTGGTCCAGTCAGGCCCCTGTAGTAGGCGATCGTTTAATGACTTGCCCTGGAACTTGGCCACACAGTCGAAAACCACCCGCAGATTTTGGGTTTCTTGGGGTTGATAACCGGGTGGTGAAGCAGATACCAGATACCCCTTTTGCTGTCGGATCCACTATAAACGAAAGCCAACGCCTAGACTGTCCCAGTCGGAGTCACTACTCCCACGGCCACTACGCCTAGACGTACCGGTTTACTGGCAGATCTTGACGTTGAACAAATAACGCTGGGTTTGATACTCGCCTCGGATATGGTTACTCTCGCCTGATGCAGCAGCCGATGGTGTCTGCCCGTGCAGCCCTCGTACCCACATCGATTCCTTGTCCCACAGGCTGCTGCCCGGTGCGTGGTGTTGAGACAGATAAAACATGCTCCTGCAATCCTCGCCATTCCCCACCGTTCGTCCATTGTGGCGTTGCCGAACTTGGAGCATTCTGGTAGGCCATGGATAGTACCACAGGATCTGCAATTTGGTTTCGCCGTAGCATCTCGTGAAATGACGTGTGTATTGGTCCAAGGCTGGTATTTTGGATGTTCCCGTACGGGGGTTTGAGCTTGGCTAGTACTGGGCTTGTTTGTCCGGTTGCTGTCCCGGATGAGTCGGCCGGATCTGCTGTCAGCTATCTTCGTTTGCCTGTCCAAGTATTCAGTCAGGTCTTCGAAGTTAGCCTCCCTGTCGCTTCGGCTTATCCGTTCTGCTTCTTCCGCCCACCGACTCTGTAGTTCTGGAGAGAGGTGACGGACAATGCCTTCCAAAGTGTGCAGGGCGTCTAGGTCAGCCCTGTAACCTAAATGGTCGAGGGCTATTGAGCAGTTCTGCATCTTAATCACCAGGTCGGCCATGGTGTAGAAGTCGCCCTTGGTTCTCTTTGCCTCTACCATCACGCCCTCTATTAGGTTACGGGCTACTTTGAAAGGTTGGCCAAACAAGTCCCTTAGGATCTTCCTTGCCCTTGTGTAGCCTTGTTCTGGGTCGAGCATGGTGCACCCGTCTATAGCTTCTCTTGCTCGGCCTCGGCAGTAGTGAGTAAAGTAGAGAAGCCTTTGCCCAGGGTCGGTTACCTTATTTTCAACGAACGTCTCGAACTGCTTGACAAACTTGCAGTGTTGCTCAGCTCGCCCGTCGAAAACCGTTAACTCCACTCTAGGCAGATCGATCGATGGTGGTTTGTATTCGGCGACCGGCGTGGGGTTCCCTACCTTATTGCACCCTAACCTATCGGGAGTGTCAAAGTCACAGGTCTCATGCTCTCGCTGTTTCTGTGTACACTTCTCTGCTTCCTGCGCCTGTAGCCTAGCCGATAGTAACTGTTGCTCTAGTTCTAGTATTCTCAGCTTATATAAATCGACATCCTTACGATCAATATTGTTCTCAATAACACATGAACTAGCACTGACAGGACTAGGCGATCTAGCATTAACTAAAGAATCATATGTACCCAAAACCTCCCCAGAGACTTGCCGTATTACTTCCTGTCCGAATTCGACTGCTTTTGATCCTCTTCTTGGCATTTTGCGTGTTTTCCTCGTTCCAAATTGATCTATTGAGTATTGCAACGAACGTTTGAGCAATGCGTAGCCAAATTCGCAACGGATCCCGAAATCAAAAGACGATTATCCGTGATATTCTACGATACTAGATTATTACATGAACAGTGACATTAAAAATATACAAACCTCAATAATACGATCACAAGGACTCAACAACGAGAAACCGAATAGCAGCGTGTGAGCAGACAGCACGTGCGTCACGCAGGTCCTGAACAAGGATGTGCCAAAGTAGCGCTCTGGGCGCGAACAAACGACAATTGGTCCAGAAAAACAACCAGTTCGTAAAGACAAGTCAATAGTGTATGGAAATGAGTGATGTTGGGAAAATCACTGAATCGCGAGGGAAAAAGGGGAATTTTCCACGACCGGCTGTTACACTCGACACAGCCGGTTAACTCATACCTGACCAGAAAAGAGAAAATAGAGCAATGGTTGGAGTACTTCGACCAGTTGCCCAACCTGCCATCAGACCACAAGGGCCCTACAGGCCCCAGTTCTTGCAGAGCCGTATGATTTCATTAGCGATTCTCCGAGCACAACTGAAATCGTTACAGTCATCAATCAGCTGAAGACCAAAAGAGCTGCTGGAGAAGATGGCATTCCACCATAAGCCTGCAAGCGTTGCTTGTCGTCACTGATCGACAGACTACACTTTATTTGGCTCCATATGTCGGGAAGAAGTCTTTCCAACTGATGGTGGTAAGTACGTTCTGCTGCCTATCTCAATGAAAACGGAAAAATCAGTATGCGCGAGCTATAGGGGGATTAGTCTGATCGACTTGGCTGTAAAGATTTTTTGCATGATGCTACTCAACCGCTTCTGTTACGAGACTGCCATACCCGACCAAACCAAGGGGATTTCTGCCGCGGTGGAGGTTGTGTGGACCAAATTCTCACCTACATCAAACACTGAGGCACCGCTACAAATTCCAACAGCCAACAGTGGCCCGTTTCACTGACTTTCGGGTCGCTTTCGATTGAGTTAACCGTGTCTCTGGACAATAATGAAATCCTACGGGATGCACAATAAACCAGCAAGGCTTCTAAGAGGATACTACTTGCCCACTAGGGCGCCGGTCTGTGTGTATGGTGAAGAGTCATTCGAGTCCACACTCACCACTGGTCTCCGGCAGGTCTGCCCGCTTTCACCGGTGCTGTTCATCTACGCGATTGACTGGACAGTGAGATAGGCACTGACTGACTATCCCGGTACCAACTGAGTCAGGAGATGCACTTCTCGGACCTAGAGTTCGCGGATAACACCGTTGTGCTAGCGGGCTCTCACGCCATGCTTTAACCAGTCCTTGACCAAGTCGATTTCTTTTCAAATTCCATCGGGTCAGAAAGAAACGCTACGAAAACCAGAAGTACGTTTACTTGCCTAGGAGCATCAGCTCAACAGCTGTCCATCAATGTCCAACTGATTGAATGTGCTCCGTCATTTAAGTATCTGGGCTCTACACTGCTTCCGAAAGGTCAGACGAAGGATGAAGTTATACTCCGGATAGACAACGCCAACAAAAAATTTCCCCAGCTACGACGGACTTTGTGGACCCGTAGTGAAATCAGCCTTCGGACTAAGGTGCCTACCTACCGTGCCACTATGCGCCCCGCACTCATCTACGGCTGTGAAACGTGGCCACTGAGAGCTGAGGATACAAAACGTTGGAGATGTTTGATCACTGATGCTTGCGACGCATTTCGAAAACAAATTAGCTCGACAAAGTGTTCCACGGTGGAGTTAGGAAAGAGTGTTAGGAAACTGACGAACTCTCAGACTTATTCCGATGTCGTCAACTGCGGTAGCTGGGTCATACCTTGTGGCGACCCGAGGCGGGACTAACCAAACAAACACTTTGCCCCGAACCCTGTCCTGGATGGCGCTGTCGTCTTGGCGGCCAGTTCAAAACTGGGATCAACACCTTCGCGAAGGACCCAAAGCGCTTAGGCTTAAGGTCGGCCTTTGGTGCCCGCCAACAGAAAATCTGAATCGCGATTTGCGCCGAACTCACTTTCAACCGCCGTGCGTGGTTAGCTATGATACGAGATATTCATGGGGTCGACTCATCCTCTAGCAAGAGATAGTCGCATAGAATTAAGTAGCCAAAATCCCCAGCGACAGGAGTCTAGACCAAAGGTGCCTCCTAAACACACGACAGGAATCTCGACGGACCGAACGAGCGATATGTGGCACCGAGAACACCTCTGAAAGAAGCACGGACCTTGTCCGCATGAGCCCGAGGGACGACGAGAACATAATCCCAAGGTCTCGATCATATGAAGATCTCGGGAGTATTTCGTTCCCAATGCAACACACCTTTGTTGTTTTTACTTTTATGCGCCTTCGCCCTAGGAAAAGATGAACAGGCTTCATGGAAGTCGCAGATTGCGCCTGATTACGTACGGCAATCAGAGGCGAGGTCGATTGTGTACTGTTACGGCAAAATCCATGAGGAATCTTGAGAGTAGTGTACAAAATGGCGTACCCAGTTTCACTCGGTTTGTACTCATGGTTGCACCTCCAGCCCGTGCACAACTAAGTGCTACCTGTTGGGCAGCAGAAAGATCGTGTGTTCGGAGCCGGCGACCGATCGAGTGGTTCATACTTCTTTTGGATGGTGATCTACCAACGCGGGACACCCAACGTATTCCCTGCACATGGTTTCCAGTGGCTCTCTAGGAGCTCGTTCGCCATTCGGTAGAAGTGGTCATGACCCAAGGGTACATGCGACTCGGTTGGTTGAACAGATTTTCATTTTGACAGCTAGATCCAGCAGTAGATCTCGTCCGACCATTCAGAAGCAGCTGTCCATGCATGCTGAGCACCGCCTTACTGGGCTTTTTAGGCCTCGACTATCCTCCAACCGGGTTCGGCTCACCTATCGAGCGATTTGCGGGGCTGCAGTTGATAATGCGTGCTTCAGCTTCGTGGAGCCACATGTGAGAGTTGGGTAGCCAATGGGGACCAAGGAAATGGAAGATGCCTCAAGGGACGCATCAGACTACCAAATCAGAGGCGCTACTACTTTCAGTCACCCCATACACTCCTCCCCTTGCAGCAGAATCGGTTCAAAACAGCTCCTAAACCGATCGGTTTTCGGCCGGTCTATTTAGTAGCCATTTTACACGGACGAACAATGAATTGAGACGAAGGAAATTGACGACCGAAGTAGTGTGCAATGCTTGGGTGACGTTTTAGTTAAACGTGTTGGTTTATTTCATCGACGTGCCCTGAATACGTCAGTATATGTCGCTCTATTTTATTCCCTCAAAAAAGGTAAATGATGACAATTATTCAAGAAACCATAAATTAGGAGATAGAAAGCAACACCGTAATACGTAATTTGGGTAAGTGAAATAAGTCAACGGAGCATATCACGTATTACAAACGACTGACACAAACCGCTCGGAAACCTTTCAGAAACCGTCCAAAAAATTGGTCGCAAACGCCTAAGCAACCGCTTGAAAACCGATCGGCGTAATAGTTAAAACCGATCAAAAACTGGCCGAAAACAGATCGGTTATGGAGCGGTTTCTGGCTGGTTATCGAACGGTTTTTGCGAGTCGTTTGAAATACGTGATATGCTTCGTTGACTTATTTCACTAACCCAAATTACGTATTACTATGCTCCTTTATTTTTCCTTATTGATGATTTTTTAAATAATTGTCCTTATTTCCCTTTTATGAGGGAATAAAATGGAGCGACATATACTGACGTATTCAGGACACGTCGATGAAATAAACCAACACATTTAAATAAAACATCACCCAAGCTTTGCACATTACTTCGGTCGTCAACTTCCTTCGTCTCAATTCATTGTTCATCCGTGTAAAATGGCTACTAAATAGACCGACCGAAAGCCGATTGCAAACCGATGTTACGAAGGGGCTGGGTGCTACAAGGGTCCCGATACGATATGCAGATGAGTAGTTGCGCTCAATGACCCGCATTTTCTGTACGTCTATTGCAGTAGGTGTATCCTATTCAACATAGGATCTTATAACCGCGTTCATGCGGGCCCCACGTCTCAAATATGCGTACAGCCGTTTAGATGCAGATACGAAGTCCTGTAGGTACCTGTACATTTCCGACTATTTATGGTTTACAACGTCCCTTGGTGCGTCACTCCTTTGTTGTACCGACGTTTTAATGTTAAATACACACACCTTTTGGTCGTCATCACCGCGCAATACAAAAAGGCCGTAAATAAATCTTTCGTTCTGGCACGGTCTCATCTTCTGGCTTGTAGTGTCTTGGAATTATATCGGTCGGAACTAACTGTCAGAAACAAAACATTTTAGAAGCTTCAACTGCGCCTCTTGGCACTTCGCTCGATACCATCCTGTTCTGTTCAACGGATGGCTGTCAGACCGAACTGAACTGAAGACATTGGAGGATATTTGCTCTTCGGCGCTAATTTCCTGATCACAAGAACACTGAACAACTGCGAGTTTTGAGTCACACCTTTTGTTTCATTTTAATTCTTAATGTACATACCCATTTGGCCTTTTATCGCCGCACGCTCCTCCGCCCGTCTTAGTTTGCTTGTGTCGTCTCAGATTGTTGACATTCATTTAGTGTACCACATAGACAGAGTAGTACGCTACAGTCTTCAGCAAGCATATTTTCAAAACACATCTCCTTCCCCCATTTTCATCGAGGAGCACATGTTTTGAGCGGCTTTGTAACTTCCGTGGCCGTCTCGAGTCTCAACAACGCTATTAGGCGCGGTTCCTACTGAGGACAGCACTTCGTATCTCAGGTACCGTCCAATCACTCGAGGGGTGCTGGTGTAAAGCATCACTGAGCTGTTCTGACATAAATGGAGAAATCGTGAATGTCGCTGCATAATGCCATTTCTTGTAGGAAATGATAATTGTCTCTCATTGTGAAATGCTGACCGGTCTTGCTTCTTTCCTCTGTTTTTGTTAAGTCCCGCTAATTAATTTGTTTTGATGAGTTTTGATTGGCCCATCGGTCTTTTATAAACGTTTGTGAGCCGTCAGTCTGTTGCAGCGTGCTGTGTGGTATGCTTGGTGGCCAGTTGTGACGTGCTTAACTACGGCGCGTGCGGGAAGGAAGCCTTCGATGGTCTAGGACGGGGGATGGTTAAGAAGTCCAGTGTGCGACTTTTGGACGAAGGAAACGTTTCCATTGCTCAGCTTTTCACAACGAGAACCACGGTGTTGTTCATTGCACTGCCGGAACACGTGAAGGAACCCTAAGGCCCTTTTCGGGGCCACACCATACTGATTGTCATTTCTTTTCCTGCTTTTCTACAAGTGCGGTAAAAAGTTGGCATATGAGCCTCATTTCGTGTGCGTAACTAATTGATGGGACTCATGGCGGTAATTTAGTTGTTAAGGTAGAAAAGATCGCGAATACTATACCGGTATTTTAGGCGACTGAGCGAAATTGGAGTTATTGGCGTGTTATAGATCTTTCTCAACGAATATCTTTACATAAGGGCAATGAGTAGAATTTTTTACTCATTCCAAGGGCATAAATTACAGCAGCCTGTGACCTAGTGTTTCAGGGCTTTTCAGCGCATTAGATATTGGCCACCTATTGCCAGAGTACCAAGGCGAAAATAATCTATCAAATATTTCCTTTTCAATGAACGATAACACCATTTTGTAGATAACTTTGTAGTGTTGGATTCTGAGCGAGCAAGCCTCTTGGTTTGCGGTTCAGTTCACGACAGCAAATCGACTCGAGCAAGCTGAAATGGGATGCACACGATCAATGTTAATGGTTCAGCACACGACGACGGCCAGGTCACGAGAGTAAACAACAAGAAGGCACTGTGTCGAATGAATGTTTATTGTGTATTCTCAGGGGCGGAGTCCCAACCGAGCGGCGCGAATAAAAGTCACGTTTACGAACACACGTGCGTACAGTTATGGGAAAAGTCTCGTCGGTCCAGTTCGATAAAACACATACATCAAGGAAAGAGTTCCATACTTCAAAGGGTTTTGGCGACGATTCGGCCGGTTCCATCCAATGGCTATGTGCAGGACCTGGAATATGGTAGAAAAGGGTGTACATTAGTAAGCGCCAATTCAAACACTAGTTTCGATTCTATTACAAATTCTCTATTCATATCAGCCGCCTACGGCGCACACAGTAACCACCTTAGAAAAGGCCGTTGCTCAAATTGTTTCTCTTGGACTGAATGGATGCTATTCTTATCTCTCGATCAGACCATGGAGGACTGTTGCCGTGCCTTCAAGGACGAACGGGAGGCGCAAACGTACGTATCAGCTCAATGATCCCCCCATTTTATGGATCCGGCGGATTCCAGACTACTCGGAGCAGCGGCAGCCCACACGGTTGACTTTGCTTCCCGCATTTCACCGAGTTTTACTCGCTATGTATTGCTTCCTGCATGGGGTTCACCAAAGGAAAGCACACCATGTCCCTACTGGATGTCAAGGGCGGAAAGTTTACTGGGAGTTATTGGTGGAAAGCATCTAACTCCCTCGACTTTCGATTGCCTCGAAGATATCACAAGATCCGGTATGGATGACTGGGGACTCTGAAACCGTCTCAACCCTTATACATGCTTGAGTTTTAGACGCACACGATTTGTGGACTCGATTCCCGTCCACCGAATGGAGACGCAGAACGATAGCAATTGGTGGGTTTTAGTAATTACTCTGGTTACCCTGTATGAGTGGCAGGAGATGGTAGACTGAACGAGCTAATGGCCAGAGCTGACCAGCTGGAGTGCGTCTTGCCACCTGCGTAGCGTGAACCAAGTTGGTGTACTATGCTGGATGCAGTGTCTTTCGTGGGGGTTGCACGTGTACAATCTGCAAGGACAGAAAGGAAACTCGGTAAGCCGCAGCTCAGTAACTGTATCAGCAAGCATAAATACCCACACCGATAAAGGAGGGAGTGGCGATCGGTCTGGGCGTATTGCTTTGGCGACGCTGTCGACCTTAACTTAAACAAAACAGACTTCAAGCAACCAGTCGATTGAAGGAACCGAGGCTAAACCAAGTTCCTGACCTATCGAACTGTCTGGTCAACGTTTGCCAAGCCAATTGCGCACCTCAACGACTGACTGATGAGGATCACCCATATGTCCTACAGGACTTCTAACATGGGCCCATGTGTCCGACCGAAGAAAACTGTGGTACCACGCTGGATGAACAGAGTCCGGACGAATGAAAGGTACTTTTGCACTGACCACAAGCTGCTCTGTGTGACTGAGAAGAAAGAATCGAAAAGGAAGATTGCCTATAGCTAGAGGAGGATCTGGTACAGGAATAAGCCACTCCTGGAGAGCGGTTGTCATTCCCAAGTAAATCTAAGCGAAAATACCTATTCGTAACCAATGCGCACCTAAGCTCTAAGCTAGTAATTACACTTTAGTGAGTTTGGTGCCTGCGAAGCCGCTATGTCACCCCCTCTCCAGAGAGACGACGGAGTAGGAAAACTTTGACCTAAGAATGCGTCGTTGGCTGAGCCAAAAACCAGCTGAATATTTCCAGCTGGAAAATGTTAGCGCCCAGCACCTCTGGGCCAAATATGGCCACAGAAGAGGTTACTCACGCGTGAACTGGTGGGAAATCCTCTCCCCGGGCTCACAGTTTAGAAACCTTAAGTGGGGACAGGGACGTGCCAAACCATGAACAAGGCACGTAAACTACAAAAATGGTAATGTCCATATGATGACACATGCCCATTGTTAGTTGTGTGCCAGGTCCTTTCTAGGCAAAAACAAATGACCCTGAAAGAAGTCGGAAAAACTAAAGACAGTGTGCAATCAAAAAAAAACGAACATCCATGTAGGAACAACAAAGCCAAAGAATCAAGCAGGGAAACTATCATGCCTACCGGACCTAGTGGAACGCAATGGGGGGCCGATCTGTTACTCACGCTTGTTGGAGCTAGGCGTTGTTGGAGTCGGGCAAACCTCCTTGCTTTGGTCATCGGCGGGCACCGCCGCAGGCTGGGTTTCCGGGTCGACGATTGCAGGCTTAAGGCGGTCGACGCTGACGCCTTCCTGACGACCATTGAAATCGATGATGAATGTTTTCTCTAAACGCCGGATGACTCTGTGCCGGCCGAAATATGCTAAAGTCACCGGGGGGCAGCTCAGCGTGTGCAGAAAAACGTGCGTGCACGTCTGTAGGTGACGGGCCGTAGCAGCCCTCGTCCTGGTAGACATGCGGCACATTGAAATCAAGGACGTGACCTCACCATCGGAGCTTATCAAGAACCACAACGAAGCCCATTCACAGCGATCTGCACACAAGCCCCATTGTTACACACTCCCAAAGTGTTCTTCGAACCCTACACCACAAGGTTCCTTGGAACCCCTCAGGATCAGCTAAAAGGTGCATCATGCAAGCGGGCATGCCAGACTGAACACAGAAAGCAAAACCATCAATTTGTCCGGCATCGCTCCTTGTAACCGCCGGTCGTGGAAAATTCCCCTTTTTCCCTCGCGATTCAGTGTTTTTCCCAACATCACTCATTTCCATACACTATTGACTTGTCTTTACGAACTGGTTGTTTTTCTGGACCAATTGTCGTTTGTTCGCGCCCAGAGCGCTACTTTGGCACATCCTTGTTCAGGACCTGCGTGACGCACGTGCTGTCTGCTCACACGCTGCTATTCGGTTTCTCGTTGTTGAGTCCTTGTGATCGTATTATTGAGGTTTGTATATTTTTAATGTCACTGTTCATGTAATAATCTAGTATCGTAGAATATCACGGATAATCGTCTTTTGATTTCGGGATCCGTTGCGAATTTGGCTACGCATTGCTCAAACGTTCGTTGCAATACTCAATAGATCAATTTGGAACGAGGAAAACACGCAAAATGCCAAGAAAAGGATCAAAAGCAGTCGAATTCGGACAGGAAGTAATACGGCAAGTCTCTGGGGAGGTTTTGGGTACATATGATTCTTTAGTTAATGCTAGATCGCCTAGTCCTGTCAGTGCTAGTTCATGTGTTATTGAGAACAATATTGATCGTAAGGATGTCGATTTATATAAGCTGAGAATATTAGAACTAGAGCAACAGTTACTATCGGCTAGGCTACAGGCGCAGGAAGCAGAGAAGTGTACACAGAAACAGCGAGAGCATGAGACCTGTGACTTTGACACTCCCGATAGGTTAGGGTGCAATAAGGTAGGGAACCCCACGCCGGTCGCCGAATACAAACCACCATCGATCGATCTGCCTAGAGTGGAGTTAACGGTTTTCGACGGGCGAGCTGAGCAACACTGCAAGTTTGTCAAGCAGTTCGAGACGTTCGTTGAAAATAAGGTAACCGACCCTGGGCAAAGGCTTCTCTACTTTACTCACTACTGCCGAGGCCGAGCAAGAGAAGCTATAGACGGGTGCACCATGCTCGACCCAGAACAAGGCTACACAAGGGCAAGGAAGATCCTAAGGGACTTGTTTGGCCAACCTTTCAAAGTAGCCCGTAACCTAATAGAGGGCGTGATGGTAGAGGCAAAGAGAACCAAGGGCGACTTCTACACCATGGCCGACCTGGTGATTAAGATGCAGAACTGCTCAATAGCCCTCGACCATTTAGGTTACAGGGCTGACCTAGACGCCCTGCACACTTTGGAAGGCATTGTCCGTCACCTCTCTCCAGAACTACAGAGTCGGTGGGCGGAAGAAGCAGAACGGATAAGCCGAAGCGACAGGGAGGCTAACTTCGAAGACCTGACTGAATACTTGGACAGGCAAACGAAGATAGCTGACAGCAGATCCGGCCGACTCATCCGGGACAGCAACCGGACAAACAAGCCCAGTACTAGCCAAGCTCAAACCCCTGTACGGGAACATCCAAAATACCAGCCTTGGACCAATACACACGTCATTTCACGAGATGCTACGGCGAAACCAAATTGCAGATCCTGTGGTACTATCCATGGCCTACCAGAATGCTCCAAGTTCGGCAACGCCACAATGGACGAACGGTGGGGAATGGCGAGGATTGCAGGAGCATGTTTTATCTGTCTCAACACCACGCACCGGGCAGCAGCCTGTAGGACAAGGAATCGATGTGGGTACGAGGGCTGCACGGGCAGACACCATCGGCTGCCGCATCAGGCGAGAGTAACCATATCCGAGGCGAGTATCAAACCCAGCGTTATTTGTTCAACGTCAAGATCTGCCAGTAAACCGGTACGTCTAGGCGTAGTGGCCGTGGGAGTAGTGACTCCGACTGGGATAGTCTAGGCGTTGGCTTTCGTTGATAGTGGATCCGACACTACTCTGGTGAAAGAGCGGTTTGCCGACAAACACCAACTGGCCAAATGTGCGACGTCGTTAGCAGTGAGCACGGTGGGCGGAACACAGGTAATTACCGCCGGTAGGTTGAGGCTGGAACTCATCTCTCTAGACACTAACGAGGAAATTGAACCAACTGGGGCATTCACGTTAGCGGATCTCCCCATGCGAGCATCAAGGTCGGTCAACGCAATCTTGACTCGGTGGCCTAACCTGCAGGATGTAACCGTTGTAGACTGGGAAGATGATGAAGTGGATCTCCTCATCGGCTGCGACGTGCCAGAGGCGCATTGGGTGCTTGACCAGAGAGTGGGAGACCGCCAGGCATCTTATGCCGTACGCACAGCTCTGGGATGGATGTTATATGGTCCAGTAGGGGTACGCGGTTCCGTGAATTACTTATCCGCCGAAACGGACCGCATAGAGTATCACCTGCAGCGGCTGTATGAAAAGGAGTTTCATGACATTGGGGGCGTAAGAGCAAGGTTGTCTCAAGAGGATCGCTTCGCTCTACAAACGGTGCGGCAAAGCACTAGAGGCCTCAAAAAACAGTTCGAGGTTCCCCTCCCATGGCGCACATCGGTCGACCCGTGGACTGACAACAGAAATTACGTTCTCCAACGATTACCACAACTGAAAGAACGCTTCATTCGAGACCAGAATCTGTGGGAACGATACGCGGATTTATTGAAGCGAAACGAAGCCCTCGGTTACGTTGAAAAGGTGCCTGCCAACATCGACGGCAAAAGGGGTATCTGGTATCTGCTTCACCACCCGGTTATCAACCCTAAGAAACCCAAAATCTGCGGGTGGTTTCCGACTGTGTGGCCAAGTTCCAGAGCAATTCGCTAAACGATCGCCTACTACAGGGGCCTGACTGGACCACACCACTGATCGATGTTTTGTGCCGTTTCAGAGTGGGTGAAGTGGCTTTGTCTGCTGACATTAGGGAAATGTTCCATCAGGTGAAGATTCCGGTAGGAGAACGAGATGCTTTGCGTTTTCTGTGGTGGGAAGGGAGCGACCGGGACAACGCAGTGGTGAATTATAGGATGACCGTCCACCCCTTCGGAGCCATATCGTCACCATTTTGTGCCAACTACGCCCTCAAAAAATCAGCGAACAAACATGGCGATCTAGTACATCGGACGGTGGTAGAAAGCGTCAGCAGGAGCTTCTACGTCGACGACTACCTTGGGTCATTCAATGATGTGGAATCAGCTCTAGAGCAGTTCAGGGGTCTGACGAGGTTGCTGGAAGAGGGCGGCTTCCATCTAACTAAATGGACGTCGAACGCTTCAGGAGTGCTGAAGGTCATCCCGTATCACGAAAAGGCCGAAAGGATAAGAGATTTGGACGGCTCTCCACTTCCTATCGAGCGCACCTTAGGGATACAATGGGATGCGGAAACGGACGACTTTGTTTTAGAGCTAAACGTTCCCGAGCTGCCAGTAACCAATCGAGGCATACTACCTGCTGTCTCAAGTTTGTTCGACT
Source organism: Fasciola hepatica (assembly GCA_948099385.1). Lineage (NCBI taxonomy): Eukaryota > Metazoa > Platyhelminthes > Trematoda > Plagiorchiida > Fasciolidae > Fasciola > Fasciola hepatica. The sequence continues at coordinate 15,738,780 of CANUEZ040000126.1, read as the reverse complement.
CGCTCGGTTTCGTCTCACCATGGCTGCTACCCGGAAAGATCTTGCTGCAGCGACTGTGCCGTAAGAAAGTTGATTGGGACCGGTCACTGGACCGAGGGGACCGGTTGGACTGGGAAGAATTTTTGAACACCACGAAGAAATTAGGAGACATAAGGATCCCACGATGTTTGACTCCTGGCCATACGACGCGGACTGGAGAACTACATGCTTTTTCCGATGCATCCGAAGTCGGTTATGGAGCTGTGGTGTACGGACGATGGTGAGAAGGAGATGGACAATATACCACGAGGATCCTGTTCGCCAAAGCCCGCGTTGCTCCACTGAAGTCGGTCTCAATCCCACGCCTTGAACTCAGCGCAGCCGTGTTGGCAGTCAGGGTGATGCAAGCTGTGAAGAGATGTTTCGATCTCTACATTTGGTCGGTGAGCTTCTGGGCGGATTCAACGATAGTACTTTACTATATCAACAACGTCCGGAGCCGGTTTAGTACTTTCGTTGCTAACCGGCTCACGATTATCCACGATGAATCAGCCACGCACCAGTGGAGTCATGTTAGGTCTGGCGATAATCCGGCCGACCTGTGCTCCCGAGGCGCGAACAACTTCAGGCAACTGGACACGTGGACGAGAGGGCCAAACTTCCTGCAATTGCCCAAACAGGACTGGCCCGTGTTCGAATTAAAATTCCCTACGGAAGTGGAACTGGAGATCAAAGGCGTAGTGATAGCAACCAACGTCGTCGAAGCGTCATCCATTCTATCGCGACTGGTCAGGTTTGCTTCCCGGATGAAGACGCTTCGTTCGCTAGTTTGGTTAACCAGGTTCAAGAGAAATTTACTAGTCATGAAAGGGCTACGGCCCGCAGGTCGGATACGGGTCGGCCCGATAAGTCCCGATGAGCTACAAGAGGCAGAGTATGATATTTTCAGAATGATACAACGCGAGGCTTTCACCCGAGAACTCAAGAGGGCGGAAGAAGTGGGGCCGACCAATAAAGACATGCCATCTCCAAGAGGCGAGCTGAAGCGTTTAAACCCCAAACTCATCAACGGACTGCTGCGGGTGGATGGTAGGCTGACCAACGCCCACTTGAACTTCGACACAAAGTTTCCTATACTGCTGCCTGCGAGACAACCTGTAGTAGAGCTAATGATTCAACACGTCCACGCCATGGAGGGACATGCCGGGGAAAGTCACGTGACGAGCGTCATTCGAAAGCGTCCTTGGTTGTTGAGAGGACGAGAGACTGTAAAACGCGTAATCCGAAGGTGTGTGCAATGCAGGAGACGCAATACCACAGCAGGCAAACAACTCATGGCCTCACTACCAGAATGCAGGGTGACTAGGGGCTGGTGGCCGTTCAGTGACACCGGGTTGGACTATTTCGGGCCCTTGTGGATCAAGTGCGGGAAAAGATTAGAAAAGCGATACGGATGTATCATGACGTGCATGAAATCACGTGCGGTACACCTAGGAGTCGCACATTCGATGACGAACGAGTCGTTTCTACGGGCCTTGCAAAGATTTATCAACCGAAGAGGCGTACCGGCCGAAGCATGCCATGTGCATGATCTTGTTGATACAGGTGATGGAATGGACAGATATAATTCATGGAAATATGGAGACTCCCACGAAAATATTGGATAAAACGGCTCAGAAGAGGGAATGAGGTAGGATGAAAATAGGATAAACGTATGCACACCCTAGAGATTGTGTGGAGTTTAAATGAGCTCAAAAGCGGGTTTGAATGGGCGTCCGGTGAGTTTAAAAGTCAAGGTCAGATGGACTGAGTGGCTGGTCCGGGCAATTACATATGGAGGCCGACTGGTAAACACGAGGAAGGCTGGAAATCGGTATAAGGAACTGCGGCAGCGAGGAACGATGGAGAAAAAGGTGAGGTGCACTGCAGTGGATTAGATATCAAAGAAGCATTGGTACTCTGCAGTGGATTGTCGGCGGACAGGACCCAAAACTCACCGTAAAACCGGAAGCGAGCAATGCAAGACGTAGAGTTATGATCAGATAACAAAAACGATTTAGAACAATTGGATACGGTAGATGTGAGGCACAGATGTGGAGTTGATAGATGCCTATGATGACGAACGTTGGGATGATAGCAAGAGAAATGGCCGGTGAGGAACTGCAACATGCAGAGTGCGTGCACATACATATATATGCGTAAGTTCATATATATATATATAGGTATGAGAGAAGCAGGAGCAATAACAATGGGGTCCTAGAAAGAAATTATCAGTCATTAGGAGGAGTAGGTAAGGTTCGACCAAATGGTTGCAGAATTAACTTTGGAATATCGTGGTGGATTAACTTCTTGACAAGTGCACATGGCAGCCCAACGGAGAGAAAAACAGAATGCGGAAGCAAAGAAGTGATGGAGACTGTGAGGAGCAGTTCATGGAAGAGCGAAGATGAAAGAGAGGATCAAGGAAAACAGGTAAGAACGGGTCTAATTATTTGATCAATGCGGGTGCGAGATGTAGTGACGGACCAGAGGAATCGGGTAGCGACAGGTCAAACAATTTGGAACTGTAAAAGAACACCGTGACGTAATGTTGTCATTACACTGGTGGAACATGGAAAAGCGGACCACACTGGAAGGTACAGAAAAATGCCTGTATCCGGCAATAAACGGATAAAGGGATGGAGGCAATGATCGAGGAGACACAGGTAAGAAATCACCAATCAGATCATTTTACTGCAGATGAAAAACGAAGGAGAGGAACATGGAAGCGGGACGCCCCAAGATAAGTGAACCAGTAATAGAACAAAAAGGCCACAAAAAATGAATGCGCAACGGAGTTGGGGCAATGGAGCTGGAGAGCTGTGTGCCGGCAGACAATTGAACAGGTGGATACTAATCAGGACAGTGGAAAGAACCACAGAGGAATCGCGGAGCCAAGTGAGGAGGATATGGTGGTGGTAATTAGATAATAAATACGACTGTAAAAAGTGCGAAGTTTAGAGCGGCAAGTTCTTATGTGCGGAATGGTCATGAGAGCGGGTGCGTTTGGTACATCATGGCATTTGGCATGAGGAGGGATTTAACAGAAAAACAGGTCTAAGGAAGCTATCAATGGGCGTTCTGAGCAGAGGTTAACACCAAGCGCATAGATGATAGAAACCAGCAATGATGGGAGGTGGGAAAAGAGTTATTGGCGAGCGTCGACAGAAAAGCGTGGTTAGGACGATAGTGACTCAATGCAGTGAAAGTTGATGTAGAAGAAGGCGATAGGAGGAAGGATAAAACGGGTAGGTTTGCATACCGTAGTAGGGCGACAAAAATGGGAAGTGGAAACAGGTAATAAGGGGTATAAGTAAACAAGCTGTGGCGGAAAAAGGATAAGGAGCACGCAATTTTCAACCGACAGCATTGGATTCAGTAGTCCAAGAAACGTTAGAGCGTGCCATCCGCAACCGGTGCTAGTGGGTGGGACTTGCTACCGGGAAAACATTTCATGAAGTCCTTAAGCTCCACCGCATTTGCCGTGCATTTCCGTAAACGAGGGTTCAGTGTAAATTGGTAATCACTACAAATCCGGGGCATCCGTCCGTCGCTCTTCTTTGCCGCCAAAATCGAGGTCGCCCAAGCGGACGAAGTCACACTTGCGATGACACCGTCTTGCTCCATTTTGGTAAGCACCTTCAGAACGCTCACCCTCTGGCCATATGGCAACACTCGGCGTTTCAGGAGTACCGGATCACTATCCACTTCCAACTTCGCCAGCTCGGACGCTATGACACCTTTGTTATTCGAACATTGTGCGATCAACTGCTGCAGCTGATTCATCGGATTGTCTGGAGTCGTTTTCAGAGTTACTGGCTCCTCCAAGGCATGCAGAGCCTTCAAAACCAAAATCGATGGAATGTAAATGGAAATCAAGAATCGTGTACGGGTACGGTCGCCCTCCAACCGAACCATTAGTGTGGTCTCACATAACAGTGAAAGTCGATGTCCAGTAACAACGTGAATGCGCACAGCAGTGGGGTCCATGGACACACTGGGCTGAACCAAGTCGAACACTGATTTAGGAATGATGGACTCACTGCTCCCGGTACCCACAACGAACTGAAGTCCCAAGCCGCATTGCAATTGGACTGATCTAGACAGGTACTGGTTGGATTCACTTGAAATTTTCGGCGTGTATACCGGACTGCCATCAGCTTTCTTACCCTCATGGATCGCACTCGTACCATTGCACTGGGACTGACGACATATCTTTTGGATGTGACCAAGCTTTCCACATGAAAGGCATACCGCATTACGAAAGCAGCAGGTGGGACGTAGGTGAAATTCGCCGCAAGAGAAGCAACGATTCGGCTGTACCAGTTTGCTTTCAGGTTTTATTTTTTAGCGGGCTCCGGTTGAGGATTCTTTGCAGAGACTGTTTTACGGAGAAGAACGTGTTGGAAGTGCACCACGGAATGTACAGCCGTTGCATCGGCTACGTCATCGAATTGTTCGCAGGTTGACCGAGCCTTAGAGAACGCGAGGTGGGGCTTCAGCAATAGCTTTGTTTGCAACTCCGGATGATTTATGCCGGCCATGGGGTGGCCACGTAACTGGGTCTCCAAATGATCACCAAAATTACACTTAGCGGCCTGGGTCTGAAGTGTCAGGATGAATTCACGGAACTTCATATTGGGACCACGAACCGGCGAATGGAACTTGGCACGTTCGGTAGCCTGAAAGTTGGCCGGAGACACGTGACCCAGCAGTAGAGCCTTCCACTTGTCGAGCGGAACTGCAGTAGGGGCCCTCGGATATGCAAAGGTTTCCATCAACGAGTGCAATGACTGGCCGCCAGCGGTCAAGAAGAATGCAATCTGGTTCTCCTCCTCTACCTCCTTTCGTGTGCTACACCATAGCTTGAAACGTTCAATCCAGTCTTCAACTTCAGATGCACTATCATGCGGGTTCGGCCGTTCAATACTGGACAGTTCCACGAAGTAACGTTTGTTATAATAGTCGTAATGAACTCAGATGATAGTCCGTATCGAAATTGCCCCCCCCCCACTCAGAACTACGCGAACGGAAGTAGCAAGAAGATCAAGGCCGCCAAATAGCACGCCAATTGTATTTCAGAGTGGGTTCGTGTAAATATGTTTAATAAGGGAATATAATTGCTAGGCTCAAAGATGACCAATCACAGAGAGCTTTTGTTGGAGTTGTCCGCGGCTATCCTCATTGGTTGAGGCTCATCCGCATACGTGGCTACGGGGCTGTACCTGGCCGTACCGCGTATGGCAGCTGCTGAATCACCGCAAAACTCTCCTGTCCAGCAGTTTAGCACGGCTCTTGTTGCCCTCCATCTATCCCACACAGAAGACTCCGGGGCTTCCGGGTACCAGTAAATGCCTCGTGCCCCTACCCTCAGTTGATTCGTATCCACTCCAGCGTAGTCCCGAGCCAAACGAGATCCTAGTTTGTTGTGCCTTATGGTGAACATCGCAAGCAGGAACCCTTGATTGCTCTGCACCAATAGCTCCTTTATCACCAAGGAACTGACGACAGATCGATACATGGTTACCAGCAGATCTAACGTAGATGAACGTTGTTCATCGTGGAGGCGCATTGTTTCTCTTACGTGTTGTGTGGAGGCTTGATTTTGAAGCCAGGTCACCAGAAAATTTCCGGTAATTCCTCCAGGGACAGACCAGATCAGAGTAGGTCAGATCGGAAGATATCGAGACACGAGCCAAATATGCACCCGGGTTCTTGCAAATAAGGCTCCGGGGAGCCTCATGTGTTGAAACATAAAGAAAAAAGCAGCTTTCTTCCCGGTGGCTTCGACCACGCGGTAGATTTATAGTAATCTGACAATCCGCTTCCTCCTCCCAAAATCTAGAGAACCACGAAAGGAGCACAAGCGACCCCAGACCTCATTGGGCTACGAGACTTGGTAGCACTACAGGCTGTCTTCAGTCCAGCTCCTTTCAGTTCAGTTCAGATTCCACAGGACAGGTGATGGCCACGGCCAATCAAGTGCCCAGAATCTTTCTGATGGTACAAACGCCAGTTGTGTACCCACCACTACACAGTGTATTTCGTCGAACCTCTGCTTAAAATGAGAAAGAAGCGTATAACCCCATTGCATTTCAACCGGAAAGACAATACGCATCCTGAGTTTTCGCTGCGACAGTATGCAATGAACTAAAACGTCGATTAAAACACACCCCAGACGAACCACAGTGCTACTCGTCATCCACCCAGTAAACATGCTCAACGCTCACCACAAGGAAATATCTAGTATCACTTGCGTTCTGGGTCAATGTTGAAGGACTGGACGGTCCGCGGGTCTGTCATTTCACCGGGCGGACTGTCCCAACTTTCCCTACCCTGTTTCCGAAGACGTGCGACCTGAACATCAGTCTAGCGCAAAACTTCGACAGCTTTTTTCATGTCCTCTTGTTATGGAATCCAAAGCCGCTTGGAAAATTCTATCCGTTTTTAGACCATAAAAGCCCTTTATTTCCTTGAACTTTTCCATGAGATCCCCTCGAAGCCCCCTCCTTTCCGACGAGAAGAGCTTCAGGTTACAGAGTCTCTGCTTGTACGTCTTACCCCTCTGTCTTTCAAACATTCGTGTAGCGAGGCGCTAAACGTTTTGTAAGCAGGCGAATTCCCTCCTGTAGAAATGTGACCAAGCCTGCATGCTACCTTCTAAGTGACGTCGTACTATGTCCATGTAAATAGGTACGGACATTTCCGGCTGCCTACAGGATAATACCGATCTGAGTCTAAAAAGCTCATAACGAGCCTTTGTGAAGCAGTGTCAAGCTAGTCAAACCATACAAAGTCACTTCTCATGGTAATCCCGAGGTGTTTAGCTCCACTGACGGCTTCTATGGTGAACAACTCTTGACCATGAGCGACGGATAGGCTTTCTATCGCTCTTGAAAACAGATGACATTTTCCGGGATTCAGCGGCAAGTTCCGCTTGTGTGCCTAGCCAAAAATGAATCCTATATACCTGCCCAAGTCCATTCTACCCTCAGATCCAAAACTTTTCACGTCATCCGCAAAAATGAAACCAGGCGATTGAAGTGCGGATGCCAGGTCCGTAATAAACAGCAAGAACAGCATCGGACCGGGGACGAATCCCTGAGGTACACCGATAGTGCCATTTACCAAACTGGGGAATCGATCCCCTACTTAGACGTAAAAATTTCCGTGGGAGGGGAAGTCCGCCAGCCACTTATATACTGGCCCACCTATATCAAAGGTCTCCACCTTGCGCGGCAACAGACGATGATTAACGGAGTCGAAAGCCTTGCTGAAATCGAGGTAGGATGCCCAAACTTGATCGCCACAATTCATTCGTCCAGTTACTTTATCTAAGAAGCACAAGAGATTGAACAGACAAGGTCTACCTTTGGGAATCCATGTTGGGCCGGACTTAGCATGAAGCGCTTCAAAAAATGCTGATAGATGTGGGTACAGATAGTTTTCTCATGGACTTAACATAGGATGCTAGTTAAGCCTACCGGCCTGTAGTTATGCATAGCTGACTTTGATCAACTCTAATGTGTCGCCACGACGGCCGCGGTTTTCCATTTTCAAGGCAGCTTACTCTGGTTCAATGTGGACCTCAACAGCCCGCGCGCTAATGGAGCTATGATATCCACCAGCGGCTTGGTGATAGCTGGGTGGATGCCATCCTGACCCGCCGACTTATGACTGTTTACCTCCAGTGGGTACTTACGTACGATTTCCTCTGAGAGATTCAGCTATTTCAATGATACAGAAAATGATAATAATAATAATGGTTTGTTTCAGTGACGCCGGAGGCATCCTAGGCTCATGATCAAGTTTTTGCAAGCGATGTAATGGACCGACGAAATTCGTAACAAATTAGCAATACGCAAGACAAAAGCAAGATGATTAGGCTCAGGATGGAGATAAATGTATGATGAAAGTAAGCACACCAAAGAGAAACAGGTAGAGTTTAAAATAACCCAATGGCGGATTCAAGTGGGTGCCCGGTGAACTTGAGTTTCAAGGTCAGGTACAGAGTCTGACTGGTCAAAATGGGGATATCTGGGGGCTGACAGATATGCTTAAGGGGCTGGAAATCGGTATAAGAAACTGTGGCAGCGAGATAGGGTGGAGAAGAAAAGAGGGATCCATTGCTAGGGATTAGATGGTATTGAAGACTTGCTACATCGCAAAGGGTGGTCAGCGGACAGGGCACAAAACTCATCGTAGTACAGGTAGCGAGCATTGAAAATGCGAAGGATGGTACAGGTGGCAAAAATGATTTAGACGGATTGGATGTGGCAAATAAGAGTCACAGAAGTAAAAAGAATAGGCGCTTACGATGAAAGTCAGCGGGATGATAGCATGAGAAATGGCCAGCAAAACAATGCAAGACGCAGAGCGAATTTACACATACTTACGTATATATGTGCCTACAAATAGATATGCTAGGAGCAGGAGAAAAAACTATAGAGTGCTAGGAGGAAAAACTTATCAGTGACTGGAAGATGTAGGTAGGGTTAAATAGAAAAATGTATGATTGACTTGGGGAAATTCAGACGAATTTTTCCACGACGGGGTAACATCGTGGATCAACAGAAGGAGGAGACTGAGGAAGCACGGAAGTGATGCCGGCTTTGAAGAGCAGGTCATAAACGAGGGAAAATGACGGACGGGATCAAAGAGAACAGGTAAGGATTAATCTAGTTATTTGATCAGTGCAGGCTCAACATGTGGTGATGGACCAGAGGAATCGGGTAGTGACAGATCAAAGGATTCGGAAATGTGGGTGAGCATCATGGCGTAACGTCGTCTTTACGATCGATGAAACACGGAGAAGCGGACCAAACTGAAAGGCACACACAAAATGCCTGTGGCGAGCAATATACGGAACAGGAGATGAGAGCAATGAGCGAAGAGACACAGGTGAGTCATGACCAATCAGATCATTTTACAACAGGTGAAACACAAAGGAGGCGGGGAAGGAGAAAGCAGGAAGCGCCGGGATTGGTAAACCAGTATTAGAACAAAAGGCCCAAGAAATGAATGCGCGACGGAGCTGGGGCAATGGAACAGGAGAACTGCGTGCCAGCAGTCAACTAAACACGCAGATTGAGCAGGAGGATGCAAATCGGGGCACTGCATAGTGGAAGGAACCACAGAGCAATCGCGGGGCCAAGAAAGGAAAATATGGTGTTAGTGATTAGATAATAAATGTGACTGGGAAAGGTGCGAAGTTTGGAGCGGTGAGCTTTAATATGAGGATTGGACGTGGGTGTGGGTGTGACTGGTGCGAAGTGACATTGGGCATGAGGAGGGGAACATGGAGGGATTGAACAAAACGAGGCATAAAAATGCTGCTAATGGGCGTTATGAGCATAGGGTGATGACAAGTGAATAGAGACCAGAAGCCGGCAGTAACGGCAATTGGAAAAAGAAATATTAGCGAGCGTTGGCAGAGTAGACCGGGTAGGTCGGCAGTGACGTCATGCAATGAGATGTGACACGGTGAGAGGCTATAGGAGCAAGGACAGGACAAGTGGGTGTGCACACATTGTAGAACGACAAAAGTGGAAAATATTAACAGACGATGAGAACTATAGGTGAACGTACCGTGGTGGGACAAGGATGGAGAGCTTGCACTTTTCCACCGACGGTATTGAATGCGGTAGTCCGATGACAGTTAGAGCTTACGATCCGCGGTTGGTGCTAGTGGGTGGGACTGGCCGTGCGCCGGGCACCCAACCTAAAAAACACTGTGAAGTGAACACAGGAGGTGCGATCTACCACCCTAATTGGGCCAGCAAATCGTCGCAGACTGTCTGCACGCCCGACGTGCGCCGGCCAGAGCGGTGGATCTGACTGCGCCCCGCAGCTTTGGGAGTGGCTCGAGTTGCCACCAATGTCTGTACGGCAGGCAAAGTGACCGAGATACGGGTGTGTGATCCAGGATCAATTGGCCAGGTTGTGAGACCATGTACAGTAGAGCCAGCGGAAACAGCGAGTGGCAGACGGCCGTGTAGCAATACTATCCAGGTGCGCCTGCCAGGGAGACGGTCAGCACAGTGCCCGGAGTGGTTGACCGTCCTCGAGGATCGCCGGAAAAGGAAGAGATAGAGGAGTGCAGTCTGGGTGTGCCCCAGCTGAGGGGCAGCGGATACTGAGGAGAGAAACAAAATAAAATTGTAGGATGGCAGATGAACGTGGGTGAGGGACAGGGTCAATTTATAAAGGCAGGAGATAAGTTCGCCGTGGATCAGGGATGGCAACGTCCATAGTTCGTGGCACTGAAGAGAGGAGGAGTGTCGGGCATGGAGTGTGCCTATTGGCCTGTAGCTCAAAGCTAGTAGGTTTGCAGTATGAGGCCCTTTTTAAAGGCCAGATTGGTGGAGACGAACTCATTGGTGAGCAGTTTAGCGCTGGGAAATGTAAAGTATAAAACAAGTGTGCTCCTAAGAGCGAACAGTGCGGAGACACTGCGTAAGTTAAGGGGGAGCTTACTCTAGACATTGAAATAGGCTGACAGAAAGAATCGGGAATTCTGACTGAGATTAGATTAAGGGACTGGGAGAGAAAGGGTTCAATGTCGGACGGAGTAGGAGCAGGGGACGGTGAATTAGATATGGTAGGAGGTATAGGCCTGGCTGCGAATTATCTTAAAGAAAACTAGCTTGGGCCTCATGCGACGAATCCACAGAGGCTCAATTTGCTGGAGCTTACGGCGCCGGCGGTATGTTAGGGCTATGGATAAGCCCAACAGCGTTCTGGTAAAGGCATGCTGCACATTCCCAAAAGAGGTAATCAGACAGTATTCGAGGAGCGGTATTACATGTCAGAGATACATGAAGAGGCAACTGGCTGGTAGTTAGAAATATCGATGAATCAGACCTAGGGCTCGCTTAGCTTCAGAGATTTAGAGCGATGCCTGTTCTGAGAAGGTAAAGGAGCAAGACAAGTGTACATCAAGATAAATAACCATGGGGTGCATGGGGATGGGTAGGCCGTCCAGACAAATTTGGCCGGGCGGCACAGTGCATTTGTAAGGTAGGGGGAAGCTTTTCTCTTTAGAGAATCTCGTGGACCACGATGCGTACCAAGTTTAAGGAAAGTAAGTCACGCGGTATGCTGCACAGGATCACGGATAGGTCACTAGGGATAAAGAAGTACACTATTTTTATATCGCCAGCAAAAAAGAAAGGGGTACCATGACGAGTAGGGGAGAAAATGTCATTGATATAAATAAGGAGTAGTAACGGGCCCCAGATACTGCCTTGGATGATGCCGATAGTAATGGGTTTGGCAGAAGATAAGTGGCCATCAACGAGCACAGCTTGTGATCTGTGAGAGAGATACAAGGATAGCCAGGAGAGGAGAGGGTCAATAATACCAAGAGACCGAATTTTGGCCAACAAAAGCATGTAAGGAACACGGTCAGAAGCGAAGCATGGAGGCGGAGCATACATAAAGTAATGATGTAGGGAGGTCAGGACCACTAAAACTGAGGAAGGCCGGTGGGAGATCATCTGGGTCCGGTCTCGTGGAAAGTTTATTAGAGGAAACTGATTTTTCAATCTCTAGATAGGTGAAGAGGTTCGATGAAAGAGGGGCGGAGGTGCATGGATGGATTGAAGGAGGAGAGAGACCAATGCTGTTTATAAGGGAGGAAGAGAAATGCTCATTAGAGGGCTCAGAAATAGATACTGGGTTATTAGCTGTAGATGAGCCGTTGACGAGGAATTTGAGCAAGGCAAGGTTGGAGTGGTTGGACCTTTTAATATGCACGTTGGACAGGCAGCCAGTTTTGTCGGGGTGTGCTAGGGCATTAGCCTCTTGCCTTTTCAGATGCGAGTCCGCTATGCGACGCAGCTTCAGTTGCAGCTGGTTAATGCGCAGATGAATTGTAAAGTAGCGTAATCTAGCGAAAGCAATTTTCAGCTTCGCCTGTTTACGCTGTAAATTGACAGGCGTGAGCTGCTGGACTTGGGGAGTGCATCGACACATGGGTTGGCGATACTTAAGCAGTGTGGGAGGTTGGGGTAGGAAGAGTTCACGACGTTGAGTGGATCGAAGGAGAGAAAAAGGTGCCCCCGTTAAGGGAACGGGTTATCATTGGTGCTAGGGGCCAGTTACATGAACGGTCGGAAAATGGAACAAAGGGAGGGGATTGCATAGGATAAGAATAGCTGAAGCAGCTGAACTTGCACCTTACAATGCGGTGGTCACTACCCGGGAAGTGATCAGTGGTCTGGTTGATCATTTCAGGAACATCAATGGAAAATACTAGGTCCTAGATGTTGTTCCCTCTAGTAGGGCAGGAGACATGTTGGGTCCATCCACCAAGACGGAAACAAGAAAAGGAGGTGGAGAAGGTGGGGAGGGCTAGTATAAGGGGACCAACAGATTGAAGGAAGGGCAAAGTCACCCGCAATAACTTTTGCACTGGCAGGATAGTCGAGCGCAGCTTTAAAGACCTCCACGGCAGGGTCAAATTTTGCAGGCTTCAGACCCGGGGGAAGTGGACGCAGCCGAGAAGGAGGTTCTGGCCAGGGGCGTGAATAGATAGCCATACCGGATCCTCAGTGAGGAGAAGAGAGGGATGGGCAATGACACTAGCGTGGATAGTGCATTTGAAAAAGGCCAAACAGCCCCCTCTATGACTGAACTGTTGGGTGTTCAAGAAGCATGATACCCAGCTAAGCGGACAAGGTCAAGCGATGCATCGTCTGACAGCCAGGGTTCAGTTACTAGTATAATGTCAGCTTTTGAGGTAAGTGCCACAGATCGCAGTTGCTATGTTTTTCTAATTATAGACAGAACTTTGGCAGGAACTAGTAGGAAGGAGTTCACTGTGGGTGTGCTCAAGGCGTTGAAGCCAGGTGGAAGACTGTTGGGATCGCTGTGGCCATAGGAGTTGGGTCTCCGTGGGGATAGAGCGTCAATAGAAGTGGCAGGGCGGACAGTGTTGGATGGGGGATAGAAAGTAGACAAGGCGTTACCATGGAGCGCCGCCGATCGCTGTGGGTGAGCAATACGGTGGGTGTGCAGCAGACTGCTGGGAGAGGGGGCACGATATGGCCAAGTGAGAGGTTTAGAATATCTGTGGAATTGGGGTGGACAGGGAGGATTTCAGGGTGTAAGTTACTAAAGGGCATGACACCGAGGGAGGAGCGGTCAGTGACATAGATCCGTTCAAGATCATCGATATGATCTATGGGGCTGTTGGCCATATGGCCACGGATGTGGAAGGCACCGGCGAGGAAAAAATGAAATCTTGACTGCAGGTAGCCTGCGTGTTGGGAAGAATCAGTGTGAGACCGGTAGGTCACCGTCGGGGTGGTGTGTGGGTGAGTAACTGGGATGTAGTGTAGGGCGGGGTGCAGGAAGGGAGCGGCGAAATTCGGAGAGGCTTGGAGGTTTATGAGGGGCATGGGAGCCGGTGAGTGGGGAGGGTAGGTAGTTGGGGCAAGGAAGCGGGACACAGGTACGAACCTGGAGTATCTTCTAGGGTACATAAGTGGAACTTCTGGATTAGATGGAGGTTGATGGAGGGGAGCTGAGGGGAACAGCCGAGGCACACTGAGGCTTTAGTATGGAGGGTTGATGTCTGGGGGGTAGGAGGGATATAGAGTAGCAGCAGAGATACTGGATAAGTATAGCCCATTCGATCAGTGAGAGGAAAAGTCAGTGGAAGTGGGTGTGAGGCAATAGAAGGATGCTTGGCACTGGCATGGCTCGGAAGGTTACTCCTACTTATACGGACGAGGGCTTTAGACGAATCTGGTTGGTGGCCAAACTGGTTTCCACCTGCGGGGTCCGAGGGTATGCTACAAGCAAATGCCGAATAGGAGTAGGGACTAATGAGTGGAGTGATTAGTTGAACAAGTGCGGACCTGTTAGGAGTACCAGGTAAGCTCATAGGAGGATTGAGGGGGCACCTATGAGCAGCAGGTGGGTAGCTCGTGGAGCCGTTAGACCGAAAGCAGTGGTTGATAACACTTGTCACTGGCTCGGAGGATGGATGGGAAGTGGTACGGCGGGGCTGATGGTTGTTCCAGGGTCTTGTCTTGGCTCTGAGGCACGGGCTTAGTACTGAAGTAGCTTGTCGCTTGGGGCCTGCGGTCGGGCGGCCAGAGCTACAGGATGTAGAGGCCTCTGAAGGAGATAGTAGAAAAGGGCGTTCATGTGGCAGTGGAACCGGGGGGGAGGAGTGAGACATATCTCGGTCGACAACTTGCAGGTAGGCAGGGCGAGGCGCTCGGCTCGCCTTTGACCTCTTGCCAGTGAGACAGTGAGTGACCCCCACTTCGGTTCCAGCGGGGCCAGCCTGAATGGGCAAGGCAGAGTCGCTTCCCAGCGGGTGAAGTGTTTCCCGTTGGAGGGTAGTTTTATCAGGGGAAATCTTAATATCCCTAAATGGCGAAACGGCAGCAACCGTCGACTTGTTGCTAATGAACTCTCCAGCTGTGAGGCCGTCCATGAGTTGGAGTAGCAAGGGGCAACTACGCAGCTGGGAATTTTTACGTAGCCCCTTGCAACGGCACCTATAGCGAGCCGTATCGCAATAACTGAGTGTGTCGTGTTTCGCTTAAGAAAGCGGCAAGCGGCCCCGAACATTAAGACCACTGCTTTCTTGCAGTTGGTAATGAAGTGGTATATTTTGATCGACACACAGTCGAGGTGTCCCACCGAAACCCAGTTCTTGGGGGGTGAAGCGGCTACAGGATCGAAAAGAGTAGCCAGGGTTGAAACCTTTGGAAGGATTCCATCGATTAGCTCGACTTTGTTTCGTAGTTTGATGAAACCCTACTTGAGGCCGTTTGGATCATTGGGAGCTTCACCGTCGATGGTAACGAAGGCGACAGAGCACGGCCTGGTTGTTGGGAGGGGTTGGGTGTGTTTGGATTTTTCAACTTTAGCGATACGGATTTTCCGAGCACTGGCTGGGGACCGGGATGGCATGTTAAGTAAAAATGTATGACGAAGATACGGAGGTAGCAGTAATTCGGTCAGCCTGACAGAGACAAGCCGAAGGTCTATGCAGACCATGAGTGTGCGATTGTGCTACTTGCGCACAGGCCTGGATGAGGCCTACTTCGATCCCTCCTACCCTGCCATTCTTCACCCTCCTCACAAAGCTGCCATCAAAACCGTGGTCGCACCTCTACTACTGCCGTCCATCTTCACACTGGTTCCCTAGCCTCCTCACTGTATCTTCCGCAATTTATACGTGGTTTTACCCCAAAGGTCCCACCTAGGGTCAGCCTGCCTTCCTCCGGATCTGTTACCTCTTTTTCCCTGATCCCCTCAGCATCCAGTGCTAACCTGTACTAGACGTCAATAGTGTTCAGCCCCATATGCACTCAGCTGCGATAGGGATGCGGCTGTTGAAATGGAAGCAGCACCTCACATCTGGTTTTCCTATACTGGTGACCAGCCTATTGGTCACCGACCTCCTGCGTACATTATGACTAACAAATCCACTGATAACTCAAAGCCTCCCCCATAAATGCTTTCCAATGCACCGTTCTGCTCTAATTTCATCCGGAACAAGCTTTCTGCTACGGAAGGGCCGACGGTCATCCACAACTTTGACGTTTTCCCGATCACTGAAAATTGGCTCACGAAGGACATACCTTCTGACCAAATATCATTGGTTGGTTACCAAACCTCCGGGACTCAAGGAACTTACCGCCGGAGTGAAGGTTGCTTGAGGCATATCAAGCGCAGCCTATCTGCCTCCTCACCGGAAAATTCGGAGCTGACAAACGTTGAAGACACAATGTGGTTTACAATTCCCCCTTCCAAGATGACTGTGGTTTTGGGTTGTATGTATCGACACCACAGCGATGACACTTCCACATTTAACCTCAATAACGAGGCATTTAATTATATCGTTGACCTGCCATTTGGAGGTTAAGTTGAACGGGTGAAGTCAGTGACCCGGGCACAAACTGGTCATTTTTCCGCCCTCGCCAAGTATTTGCTATTCTCCCCATGCGTTCGCCTGGGTCAATCGGCCCAACACGTAAAAACGGCCTACGAGGGAAAGTGACATTCTTGACCTGATAATCACCTTAAGTCTGAAAACGTTTCCGCCTCCGTACTAAACGAATACACAGGTGACCATAAAATCGTCATTTGCAGATTTCAAGTCGAGCCACTCACCGAAAGCCTACCTAGTAAAGGTCCCTCCTTCCGCCACTTCAAACGGAACCACACTTCCCCCCGGTAATTCACCCCAAAAACTGGGACTAGTTCTCCTCAACAGCAAATCGTCAGTACACCACTGACCTGTACTCAAGTTCACAATGATGGATTGTAAAAATATCACGCCCCAATTATCCATCCCGGTCAGCAATTTTCCGTACAACCGGGCTAAAGGAGAAATACGATAAGCTTCAACAGCAGCGCAAGCGAAACAGACTTTTCTGCGGTCTTACAACTGGAACGCCCATCCCGCGAAATTCACCTCAAGGACCGTGACCTACAAATAAGGCAAGAAGCCAAACCAATGCGCCACCGAAAAAAAGATCAAGAGCTAGCCTGGCTACACAGGGCTCGTACCCCACAATCAAATCGACGTATAAAAAGGATCATCTATTTGGATAATTTAATAACCTCACATCGGAAGATGGCTGACACGTTTAACACAATCTCCACAACCCCCTCGTTTCTCAGTCTAGCTAGTACCCAGGTTGCCACCCCATTTATCACAAATTCTTTACTTGGTTCTATCACGGTCACCACTACGGATATAAATGGATGCGTCCACACTTTCAATCTGACCTACGACCCCGGACCTGACCGTCTGCCATCAGTAATATTTGCTCCTGGTGTCCCGGACACCCCCTCTTCCTACTGAATCTACTCATCCAGATTTTCAAAACGGAACCTTCCCTGGCCAGTGGAAAAAATCCGTTATCATCCGCAGGCGTAAGAAAGGCTCAGCTCATGACCCTGTGGATCACCGCCCGATTGATCACACTCCAGTGACCTGGAGACTGCTGGAAAAGCAGTGAAGCACTACCTGGCCGACCACCTTTCTGCACCTAAGTTCATCAGCTTCAGACAGTACGGACTTCTCAGACCACTCTCGTATTCCACCTGAACTTGGCAGCATCAGCCGCTGAAAAAGACAGAGCACTCGTCATCATCTATCTTTACATGGAAAAACCCTCGAAAGTCCTGCATCTGAACTTGCTGAACTAGATCCGAGGTTATGGAATTCAAAGCCCTCTACTCACCTGGTTTAAATCGTACCCACAAGACAGCCACTGAGTTACCTACACCGATGTCGTCGTGTCAGACTTCCACCCGGCAAACGGCGGGGTTATCTAAGGAAGTGTTCTAGGACCACTGCTGTTTTTAATGTACATAAATGACACCTGCAAAGTCGTCACTTATGGCGAAATTTTCTGATTAGCAGATGACTCGAACATAGTCTACTAATTTGAACGAGGGAACCTACCCGTAGTAATAAAGTTTACTACGGTCAATATACGGTCCTCACCCTCTTGATGTGATCGCCGGGAAATGGAGTTCGTAGCGGACGGAATCGGTTTTCTCACTCTAAACTGCGGTATTCCTCAAGATACGATTAAGATTGTCAGTGTTTCACTCCCACATTCCCCAGCTACACGAGATCTCGGCCTACAACACTCCCACTCTTTCAATTGCTTTAAACACGCTTTCCACATAACTGCAAGGGCAAAACGTCCCTTGGCTTGATGCAGAAAAGTTTCCTTCTCACGAACAGTGAGTTAGAGATACACGAAACTCAATCGTCCAACCCTAGATTACTGTGCACTTGTGTTCTCAAATATGCACAAATGTGACAATAACGACGAAAATGTCAGGAATCGATCTGCAAAAGATTATTTGGGCCTTCTATGAACCCAAACTACAAAGAGTGCTCTACGCTGCTGCGGACTGAACCTCTGTGGCTTGAGGGAATAAAACACAACTTTTGCTTTTTTGCTTCCTTTACTCTACAAACAAGTTCGGTCCCCCAGCCAAGTACACTCCAACAAAAAATTGACACATCAGCCGCACGAAAGTGAACACCGCACGACGACCCCTAATTCTTGGAACATGCGAAACTGATAACTTTTTTAAATCCACATATGGCTACTGATAGACCTCACGGGGAAAGTGTTTATTACTAACCTGAACCCGCGGTAATCTCTGGGATGTGCCTTACCGTCCACCGTCGTTTCCTCACCTTAGCGTGAAAGTACCAGGTTACAATGCCCTTACTTGGTCACCTTTATGTCTGAGGCCAGTGCCTCCGAAATCATATTTGAATGTGTAAAATACCACTAGTTGCATGAAAGATATTTCTTAGGCATTCCCATTGCTACTTTTGGTTTAGTTTTTGCCTCTGTCTGTAACACAAGAAGCAGCAGTTTTCAGTCTCCTCAACCCCCATCCGTTGTTTACCCCAAACGGGATCATCAGACACCCATCGATCAATTTCCCTCCCTGTCATACGACTCTAGCGTCCTTCCACAGCTGGCCAGTAGAACATCTGATACTTAGTCAACAAAGCTACAAACCGTCTGTAAGTCGCCCCGATATATCACCACAATTTGTGTTGGCAACAGCTGGCTCATATATAAACTGAAAGTCGTCGGACTCAGGCCTTGTCACAAATGGGCCTTTTAGTATGCACTTTTCGGGTGCTGAAAAAGTTCCATGTGTCTGCTTCTCACCTTCTATCTATCCTATAGCTAAGAGCAATAAGGCCGCGGATGGGAAAATAGCAATCATTTTGTGGTTGTCTCATAAAAATGGGAAAACGGCCAACCCTAACAGAGGAGGACCTCGTGGGTCACGCGTAAAGAATGGCGCAGAAGAGAAATGGGAAGTAATTCTTACTGGGCTAGCATGCTTTCCCGCTCCCCTAAATTAAAGAAAAAAGCGCCAAAAGCATTCCTGGATGCGGAGGTAGCGGGTTCATGCTCCAAGTCCCTTCACTAACGGATGGCTTCCCCGGTACTGCCACGACTCGACCCTGAGTATGGGACGCCCTGAAGGTAAAAAAGAGAGACAAAACAAAGGATGGAGCGTACGAGCTAAGCCCTCAATATTTCTACCTTACCCTGCGCGGGGAGACAAGAGTGCCGATTGAGGTACCCACATATAAACCGACCTCACTTCTCTGACCAGCCCGTTACGCAAAACGCCGCTGTCCATAAACACTTTCCAAATTTATTCATGTGAACTCGGCTGTTGTTGATACATGGACCGATTATCACTAGCACCTGCTACCGCTCAAGAATAATATGCAAGCCGAATCTCACTGGAGCGGATCCCTATATGCCTACTCATAGGTCGTTTACCACCCACCTAGGTTTCCACGTGCCCACGTTGGTTTTTCGCGGCGCAAACAAACAGTGAGCACGGGCTTCCTACGCAGCAGCTTCGGGGTTCATTCTCCAAACGTACAACTGCTCAAGGTTTGAAATACCTTTACCTCATACGTCAAGAATATAATCCACCCCACCGACGACTCTAGCTGCTGAAGACCGCAGAGAAACCAAATAATCGTCTCTGCCTAACTACGAAAGAGAGCAGGTGCTGCGATGGCCGCGGTCTCCAGCACATTCCTCATAAGACTCTATATGATTTCATGCCCTAACCTGACAGTCCTCCCCACCAACACTGTGTTTATTCCGCTACGTGTGCAGTTACATGACCTGCCATCGCCTAAATAACATTTCCCTGAAATTAAAAAACCGCATCAAGTTGAATCCACTCAAAGCCGCGCAAGGCTCGCAGCCGAGAAATCTCGCTGTTTGACTTCAGATGGATTTTCCTAGCCATGATTGTTTGCGCTACTCCAGATGAAAGGAGTGCCCTCTCCTACCATCCAGTGAACTATCTTCCAGCACACCGGCAGTACAAGAAGCGAAACGCAGTCAAGACCAGTACTTTGAACCCCTCTGCGTCGTCTAGTGGTTTACCTTCCAGCTCGCCAGCGTCACCAGACTCAATATACTGTCAAGATTTGTATTTTGAGCCCTCCCTACTTTTCCCGTAGTTGTTTATCCGGTGAGCTATCATCAGCTCGCGGGTGGCACTCGGATAACTAGATAATCCGGAACAATTTGGGCTTCCGCCTCATACCCGTATACTACTTCGAGACTTCAAGACTTCAAGGCAAAGGGTAAAAATCGAAATTACTCTATAACGAAGCTCGCCACTGACCCGGTGCTCGTAGGTAACCGTTGAATTACGACTAAACTTTCACCATGATCTTCGGGAAACTTATCTGTTTCTCCATTGCTTTAATATCACATCAAAAATCTGTACAACTTCTTCTCGTTTACACATACCTGTCAGGCACAAACCACTGCCACTCCGTGATGTCATCAGCCCTCAGCGGTTTATATACTACCAAAACTATGGCTTATCCCTTTCAACACACTTCCTTCAAGCTTCTGCTACCCACACTTGGTTTCATAGTCCCGTTCATGGCATAGAGTATGTGCCGCCAACTGCTTAATTGAAGCCTTGACCGTTCCGTGTTATTACAAATACGCCTAGCTCGTCATATATTGCTTTTATTTATTATCATAGCACACAGCTGGAACCACCTCCAGGTTGCCGATCTCGTCACCAACTCCAGGCCTTGGCTGCTGCCCCAAATTTGTAGTCCCTGGACTTTTGTCCACACGCTATTCATAAATTCCAGTTGGAACGTTCCACGAACTGTCACAACTAGGGCCTCCTTTCAGGTCATGCAGGCCACTTGGGGAGCCGTTTTTCTACTGAATGCTGCTTTCGGATCATCACACGGAACAAATGGATCTGGCTGATCGGATTGAACAGAATTTCATGCTGGGTGACCATGTTTAAAACTTACACTCAAGATGACCGATGCTATGTGGAGCTTCTGACGTCGCACGCCACTGCTAACAAAACGGGTTACAAGCCACCATAACAGTTTCATCGGACCGCAAGGCAAATGCCGGACACTAAACGACATCACTCACTGCCTCAACCATTACTTACAGTACACCCCCTAATCGGTCTTCGTGGTTCCCAAATCCTGGCCGGAATTCCACCATCGCCGAGGATTTTCCAGCCTTCTCTCCTCCTTTCACCAAAAAACGCAATCTTAGACCATTTCTGACTGTTACGAAATCATTTTCCCCATGAACAGCCAGTCGCGTCTGGTGAACCCCCCCACCATGCTAGGGCGTTAATTCGTCACCCGCGGTCAGTGGCGAAAATGGACTTATTGAAATAAAGTACCAGCCACTTACTGTTAGTTGAAACTTGCTGTTGTATTCCCTTGTTCCATGTACAGAAAAGTTTATCCTTACATTCATCATAATATCCTTTTTGCTTCGGGTCTGATCCTCTGCAAACCACTGCCTTGGGATTCGCATACCCACATATCATCTCCTCACCTTTGATTTGGCGCATCTGCTCCATCTTCTTTTTCCAGTCGACAGCCTTATCAATGAACTCATTTTGATGTCCCCAGCTAAGTGTCCAATCATCATTTATGCTGCTTGAACGGGACATTACCTCCCTATTAGGCATTTCTCTCCATGTTTACTTTCAAATAGAGCGTCATCCTCTCCATATTTTAAAGCAATTTACTAAAAAATAGGACAACCAAAATGAACTTATCCAAACTCACAGACCCTTCCTTCTGTAGGCTTCTGAACCACTGTCCACTGGCCTAATGATTTTCCTAAATGACGTAAGGGATGTACCACTCAGCACCCCGCTGATATTGCTGACTGCTATTATGACGTTGGCCTTACGGTCCACCTTGTCCGGACATTTATCGGTAAAAATCTCCCTCCAGACTTTCGATGAGGATCCTGCAATTAACCAGCCGCAGCGTCCGTGTGTTTCTTTTTATGCTTACCGATTTTTCTTTGATATTCCGGTGAAACATCTTTTAAACCGTTGCTGTACGTACTATATCCCCCAAAACTTTATTAACTTACTGATCGGCAGCCTTGCTTTTGGCAGGTCTCCACGATGCTCAGCTTCCTGAATCATAACCACTTTGCACTTCCGCGGTAACCGTTCTCACTTTAGTCAACTTGAACGTTGTCTAGTCCTTTTCAACTGTTACTGAGACGCGCAACCCAGACCCCTGAAATCTGTGAATACTACATACTGTTTTGGAAGGCTGCCCTCCGTCGTCATGCCTTCAGTACATGTTTTGATCCCAGCCGAAAAGTGAGCCATCATGATTATCAATACAATAAAAGTAATTCCAGTTGGAAAAGGTTTAACGTCTATGGAGGTGTCCTCATAAAGGGCAATACCGACGTAAGGTGTGTGTGGGGAGGGGTACAAACCGGGTATCTGAGTTAACCAAATCAGTGATTAGGAGGCGAAATTGCCCTCTGATGACCAGGGTGGGGAAGCTCTTGCTCGAAAATGGCTATTCCGAGAACCTAATACTCAGTGAGCCACATTGAGCGGAGTAGTTTCCAATGAATGGCCTCCTTTTATTGTCCGCTGTTGGTTGGGAAGAAGAATGGGAATGGGGTGACCCAGGACTGCCTTCCTGTCGGATGGGTTTAAATTTTGATAAGGGCTGCGGCTTCTTCTGAGGCTTTCGCCGGATGTCTCTCCTCTGTCTTTAAATTTAGATTGACGTGGCTAGTTGCTTCGGCGGTATCCTTACTTTCTGCAAGGCAATTTGTATTGGGTGAGCTAGAAGCCCCCGGAGTTGAGGGGATTTAGGAGAACTGTGCCAGCCATCGCCTCTGAAGTTGAACCTGACTTACCGGGGTCTCCTGTGGCCGACTGTCCTGTGATTTCGGGTCTAGTTAGGCGGATAACTAGAGACACCCGAAATTCAGGGTTTGCCTTTACGGTAGAGGCAATCCGCGGCCTCGCCAACTGACGGGCGTACAAAAGGCGGTCAACTGCTACCTATCGCACTCAAATGAAACCCCCTTTAACTGCCGCTTTTTGTGTGATCAGGTTAGTTGCCGGCCCCTCCGAAGGGAGATTTCCAGGACTGAACCCGGTACCTGATCGTGCCTTTTGGATATCAGCCAGAAGCGTTTAGTAGGGTTTGGAGTAGGGGACCCTCCGAAAGTTCTTCTTCTTCTAGAGCGAGGTTCTTTGGATTTTCACTTCTAGGTGCCCTGCTCCATATTATTACCCCATGAGCGCTGTCTGCCAAGGTTCGTAATCTCTTCGCCCTGAGGGAACTCAATTGTTCTGATACTATAGCCTGGTCAGTAGCCGACATGGGAAAAGTGATTTTAAAAAAAGATTTTAAGGCTGAAATTTTCCGCTTCAAGTGCCGTCTTTTTTGTCGTTGGCCCTTATATATACATGGCCTCCGAGAAGCCCCTCAGAATGGAGCCAGGGCACGGCTTTCTCCTTAGCGAGCTCTCATTCTGGCGTATGGGCTAGGTCTCATCAATAATGCTGACGTCGGGCACTTTACCGATGAAAGCGGCAAGGCCAAGGAATAACAAGGGGGGACCTAATTAAACAATATACCTCCTGAACAAGAATAAGATGGAGACAAAGGAAGGACTCAAAAAGTCGAACCTGGCGCTAAAGATCAGTTTATTTGACAGTGATACACCTGTTTGGGGCTCGAGCCAGACAAATGACGGACTATGTATATTTTCTCCCTTTCGGAAGGAGGAATTTCCGGGCAAAGTGGAGCTCCAGGCTCTTTATGCAGAGGGTGTGTTAGTTGAAGGAGATCGTGGTAAGTCAAACTGCTCAAGTAACGGCTCAAGCGTTGTTAGTTACGTTTACAGTGATGTTCTGATTAGGAGTTTGGCGGCGGTGTAGGTGAAAGTCCCATGTTTAGGTCTAGCTTCTGCTTAAAGGCCCCTCTCTGGGGGCGTTCACTATCTTTTGTGGGAGTTTATTCCAAATAGGAATCATTTATGACGTGGAAAAATTTTGGCTTGTGAAAGTCGTTGGAGATTCCCAAGTAGTTCCTTGGTATGTCCTCCAAGAAGATCTCAGCTTGGTCGCGTGAAGAATCAGTCAGCCCGTCCGGAAGAGAATGGGTGGGAAATTAAGAGAATACCTCCTCCAGTAAGCCTTCTATCTAGGAAGTGCAGCCAGTCCGACAGAGTAAGTAATGCTGATCGGCCCCTGCAAAACTTTTGTGACTTTCTCCGAACGCGCTCGGGGTAGTCGCCGCCACTGACGAGAAGTACATGCAATTTTTCAGCCGTATTCTATGATGGGGCGGAAGTAAGTACCGCAAAATATCCGAGTTTTCCTTAGATATACGAGGGAACTTCCGCTTAATAGGGTTTAAAATTCAGAATGAAGCCCTGCTAGTCCCCATTTTGGTGTGATGAGGATAAATGGTCGCTGGTCAGCCAGGAACCCAGTATCCATTGCTAGTTCACGCCCTGAAAATTCGTTGTCCCGTGAGCTTGAGAGAGTTCATCCATAGAGCCAACGAAGGACACACTGAATCATTCATTGCCGTTTTTCTATAGGCCCCGGTTCGATATGGTATCATCCATAGCCGGAAGCAGTTGCAGTTAAAGAGCCCCAGATGGTAACATCATTCACGTATGCGGCTATGTTGGACTTCACGGTTTCTGGAAGACCGATGGTGTAGATGGAGAACAGTAAAAAAACGCAGTACGGAGACATGAGGGACCTTCATGATGACCGGGGATAGAACGGAGGAGGGGGCGCGCGAACGCACGGCAAAGTTCTGCTTAGAGAGCTCTTAAGTACGCAGAAGAGTTCGCGGACGATACCGCACCCTTCCAGCTTATGCAGCGAGGGTGAGTCTGACACCGTCTAAGGCTTTTGATAAGTCTGTGAAGACTGCTTAGGAGGTTTTGTAGTGGCTTTTCTTCCAGTTAGTGAGACCTGACCGCGCTTGAGCTTAGACATCCTCCAGAAGCTCATCTGGATCTTGCCTCAGGTAATCAATAGCCAGTAGCACTTGCGGCTTAGCCTCTACTGGGATCACCAATTTAACTGATTTGAGAGGCGGCCTAGGATCAGGCGCAAAGCATTTCCCAGCACAATGAAGTCATAGGCAGTTTTTCCACGGAGTGCTGGTCTTCCTTGTGTGAATTTCATTAGTTTCGCTATGACACGAATCACGGATCCCTTAAGGCTGATCGGGTACCCTGCTCACATTTATAACATCAATTTTGTTCACCCCAAGTGAGGGACAGACGGCTTGAACCGTGTTCGCTTAGGTAGACCTGATATTTTCCGGCTAAGGCTTTTGGCCGGGTCTCATTCCACTAGCTCTGGAATCGTGGCTCATGACCGACCCACGCGTTTGACTCTAGTCAGCTAGCCTTCCCAGGTGTGTCATCTAAATTGGACCTACAATACACCTCCTGAAACTTTCCCGGTCCCCTTTCTTGTTGACTGAATTCATGAACTTCATCCTCGAGATAGAAAGGCTTAGGAAGTCGCAAACGTTTTACCCCGGTCTCAATTCCGCGTCAAGCTCTCCGTGGCAGTTGGCATATTGATGGTGCATCATCTGTGCGGTATAAATTCGAGTCGGAAGGGCGGAATCAAGTTACTCGTTTGTAAATGGTGTAACATCACGCGTCTCATGATGCCCCTAAAGATCTTTCCAGGGATACCAGTTTGACTCATTGACCTGTAGCTTAAGGGAAATCGCCAGTCATCCCTTTTGTAAACATGCATGAGTACGGGTTTCTTCGGGGAGTTTGGAAACGCACCCCTGTCTAGACAACGCCGGATTAGAATGAAATATGCGGGGGCCAAAATTTGCGCATTCTTTTAGTATCACATAGTGTACGCCTTTTGGACCCGTTAAGCTATGCAGATTGATATGTTTGAGCTGTTTTTCAACGTCCCGGACCGAAGAATGCTGGCAGTTCAGGGTTCGTTGTATGGCTCTTGGAAGAAAAATAAGATGGTTTGACGTTGATAAATCTCCGAAAATGAAGCGGAAATTTTTCCGCAGAAATCTTCGCCACTTGTTCGGATGAAGTGGCCTGGGTGCCATCAGGAAACTGGAGTATCAGCACAGAGGAATTGATATTCCATGTGTGGCAAAAAGACCTAGAAAATTCCTCGAGGCTGCCCAGTTCGAGTAAGCCCGTTGGCACCTCCTTAAGGGGTTCGCGGCCTTTTGACCTGCAACAATTTCGAATCTTTTTGAATTTGTTCACATCTGCTGTCAGCTGGGTGCAGCTCCGGTATGCCAAACTGATGTGCACTCTGATCTACCAGGCGAAGTAAGGTTTGTGGTGTTGTTTGACATCTTTACCCTAGGCGCGAGAATATCCAAGCTTGACACGCCCCGCTCAATTTGTTGGTTTTGTTTATTTGCTTCAGCATCTCAGAAACTGGGTTTTGGATGGGATGTTAGACACTCCTTGAGCTGGGGGCTGTTGATCATTTTAAAATATCCTAATGTCCCGGGTGAGGCACTGTACGTTGCCTGTTGGGTGAAGATCCAAAGCTGAGGAGTTCTTGATCACTCTCCCCTACTGGGAAGAAGTGATAGATTGGGTCCAGCTGGTGCGGAAGTTTGTAACAACAGGACAAAAAGTGAGGGTGTTTGCCCATGACGAACTTAGTTGGACTCCAGAAGTGCCAAGTCCAGGGTTTTTGAGAGAGTGTCTAGTAGTTGGGCCCTAAACGTTGCTCCAGCGAGGCCACAGGTGGGCCAGTTTACTGAGGGAGCGTTAAATTCCCCTGTTATCTCTAGATGGGTGAACTGGTGGGTATTCTTCAGCTCCCTCATCTGTTCAAAGAGTGCTGCCGATTCTTCTCGTCAAGGCCCTTGAGGCTGGTACATCACACCCACTACGGGTGTTTCTCCACTGCTCAGTGCTATTCTCACCCGGAAACAGTCAATGGGAGGGATCAGCAGCAAAAAGATTGCGAGTGCTGGAGGCAGTTTTTCGCTCGAGTAGAGTACAGCCTCACTGGATTGGCTTTGGCTGGAGTCTCATGGGATCAATAAGTATCCGTTGGTGTCCATTTTTTTGGCTGAGTTGTCTCGAGTGAGCCGGGTTCCTACAATGTCCGTTCAGTGGGGCGTCTTGTCTGCTACTTGTTGTCTAAGCTCTAACATCTTGTTTGAAGTACTTAAGCCGTTGATGGCTGAACATCTCACAGCGCATTTGCTGGAAGCTTCAGAAGAAGAAAAAAGGAAAGTTGGATAAGGATCTGATCTGATCGTGCTAGTGCGTGAGATGTGTCTTCCGGCAGTTGCGGCACTCGGGACGGCTGCTTTGCCAAGTTTTTCTCGTTTTTCCTCTGTAGGACGGATCATATTTCTTACGAACGCTAAAGGGGCTACCGGACTGAATAATACTATTGGAGAAGTGATGATAGAGAATAAAGGTATCATCGAGGGGCCTGGTGTGGACGGGATAGAGTGTCCTGGTGAGCCAAAATTGCATGACTAAAAGCGCAGTTTCGGAGAAGCTTTCCTGTGTTTCTCGGGGTGGGGCTTTCTGAACGCATCGATATCCAAGCTCCCTCTCTGCTTGTCCACTTCAGAGCTGCTAGGGACTGTCCTTTGATGGTATGCAAATCCAGGTAGCTCCGGATTACGAACACAGTTCCTTTAGTAACGGTCAGCCGACAGCGAGAGGACAGAATTCAGCAATGTGAAGATTTGTCTGAAAAATGTGGCGCACTATTATCGACGTAAAAGGACAAATATAAACACTTTACGAATCAGCCTCCTTTGATTGTTGCACTCCATTTCAGGTTGTTGGTTGCCCCAAGTTCTTCCAGTTTTCCCTTTGCTTGCTCAAGGTTGATACGGCCGAATGAAATGGATAAGAAAGGTCATTACTTCAGTTAGCCATACTGGTACGACCTTCTCGAAGTTTCTGTTACACTTGGGAGTTTGGCCACGGGGTTTGCCCCTGTCGTTTCGAATTCGGTCAAACAAACCCTAATCAACCTCAGGAGACCTTGGTCCACCTTCACAATCGGACCCCGGGATTTTCTTTTCGGATCCTAGGAATTTCTGTCGCATGGGGAGGGTCGCTTTGGAGACCCTCCAAATAATTCGCAGTGATTTGTTGTATTTGTTGTTTGCCCGTGGACTCTTCCGACCGGGTCCCTTGTAGTAAACTACACCAGGAGTCTTCGTGTACTGTGCTGGGTTTTGAAGAATACCCATGAGCTTCCCATGGAGTCTGGACCTCGGGGGTCGCCAGGATGCTGGGAATTGAGTTGGCGCTGGCACTGGGGAAAGAAAGCTCGGAACTATCCCAAGGTCATCATTCGCCCAGAGTTAGTTGTCTCTGCCCGCTTTTGCTGACCACACTCAGCACCATTCGGTCTGCGACTTAACTGAAGCTTCTTCCGCGGGTGCACTTGAAACATACTTCGCTGACAGGGCAGTGAGATGACCCAGATCAGGTTCTAGCACAATCACTCCTGCTTGAACTGATTCTGAACAGATAGGGTTCATATCAGCAGCTAAGGTCGTGCCTTTTGTGGAATAGCCAAATAGTAGCTTCATCGACCGACACACTGCAGCCATAGATTTCTACGAACGCAACAGAAGACGAAAAGTCGCAACCAGACCTAGGCACTAGACAGTACGGAGGTAGGACCAGAAATCAAGGACAAATAGCAGCTCCGAGGACTCTTGTCCACTTCTGAGCAGCCAAGCCGACGGAAGACCCCGGCCACTCCAAAACCGCGGCTACCGTACCCACCAATCCTCGTGAAACCTAGTGACTTGAATTAAAAGCCGGAACGTTCTGCGCGACGCTGTCTCCACCGTTGTACATGATGGGTGTATTACGTTGCGGCATCCATGGCATCTCGGCGAGTTTGTAAATAATATGAGTTCGGTCACGCCGGAGGCTCAATGTCCACGTTTTGTTTTCAAGGAAACCGTTGGCTCTCGTATCTAAGCCCTGATTTATGATCATTGTGAGTGGCTTGAGTGACTAAAGGCTGTGACGCGAACAGTTTTTGAACAGAAGGGAAAGTGAGGGTCTAACCGGGACCTTTCGTGATTGAAGAAGGAGACTACTACCGTTTTTCGTGGACAACAAACTACCCGGGTTCACTTCCACCCTTTTGAAACCTTCATTTAGTACCATCTACCCCCTTTCTACACTATCCTCATCACCGGAGAGATTGGCCATGAGGTGTGTGCAACTAATGGCTGTGATCTAAAAAGTTGTTGAAGAGAAAGGGGGTTGAGATCCAAACCAAACCCTCCCTGGTTGTACCAAGTATTGAAGAAGTCGTCTTCTCCAAATGTCAAGGCATCGGGGGATCCATGGAGCTCACCAGTGCAAGAACGAAGGCTTTCAAGTATCCCGTCATCAAGCCCCGATACCGAAATCGAAACTTTATTGATGGCATTATTTGCCTAAAGTGCACAAAAGTCTACAAAGATGAGTATGGGTGACTGAGTGTATGCAACTCCCTATTCCTCTAAATCTTTGTGCACGGGCTGTGCCATGCCAATTTCAAAGGTGTAGTTTAACCGGGGGATTGGCAAACCAGGAACATGCAGCTCCTTGCGAAACAAGCCCCAGGTCCCTTGCCGAGGTCGCTTAGCCGCAATGTACAGTATATAAGACAGCGACCAAAATAATTCCACAGCTGCGCACAGCCAAAAAGCTCAACCAAGGACACCATATGTCCACTATCCAACCGGGACCACGGTAAAACTAGTGATAATCAGGGAAAAGCGGACGTCCTGGAGGAATATTTCATACCGTACACAAGACAGATGGTGCAGTACGAGTCGATTTGGCTCCGGTGCACCATTATCCGCAGCTAAAAGAGCTGAATCTCTCAGAGGAAATCGTACGTAAGTACCCACTGGAGGTAAACAGTCATAAGTCGGCGGGTCAGGATGGCATCCACCCAGCTATCACCAAGCCGCTGGTGGATATCATAGCTCCATTAGCGCGCGGGCTGTTGAGGTCCACATTGAACCAGAGTAAGCTGCCTTGAAAATGGAAAACCGCGGCCGTCGTGGCGACACATTAGAGTTGATCAAAGTCAGCTATGCATAACTACAGGCCGGTAGGCCTAACTAGCATCCTATGTTAAGTCCATGAGAAGACTATCTGTACCCACATCTATCAGCATTTTTTGAAGCGCTTCATGCTAAGTCCGGCCCAACATGGATTCCCAAAGGTAGACCTTGTCTGTTCAATCTCTTGTGCTTCTTAGATAAAGTAACTGGACGAATGAATTGTGGCGATCAAGTTTGGGCATCCTACCTCGATTTCAGCAAGGCTTTCGACTCCGTTAATCATCGTCTGTTGCCGCGCAAGGTGGAGACCTTTGATATAGGTGGGCCAGTATATAAGTGGCTGGCGGACTTCCCCTCCCACGGAAATTTTTACGTCTAAGTAGGGGATCGATTCCCCAGTTTGGTAAATGGCACTATCGGTGTACCTCAGGGATTCGTCCCCGGTCCGATGCTGTTCTTGCTGTTTATTACGGACCTGGCATCCGCACTTCAATCGCCTGGTTTCATTTTTGCGGATGACGTGAAAAGTTTTGGATCTGAGGGTAGAATGGACTTGGGCAGGTATATAGGATTCATTTTTGGCTAGGCACACAAGCGGAACTTGCCGCTGAATCCCGGAAAATGTCATCTGTTTTCAAGAGCGATAGAAAGCCTATCCGTCGCTCATGGTCAAGAGTTGTTCACCATAGAAGCCGTCAGTGGAGCTAAACACCTCGGGATTACCATGAGAAGTGACTTTGTATGGTTTGACTAGCTTGACACTGCTTCACAAAGGCTCGTTATGAGCTTTTTAGACTCAGATCGGTATTATCCTGTAGGCAGCCGGAAATATCCGTACCTATTTACATGGACATAGTGCGACGTCACTTAGAAGGTAGCATGCAGGCTTGGTCACATTTCTACAGGAGGGAATTCGCCTGCTTACAAAACGTTTAGCGCCTCGCTACACGAATGTTTGAAAGACAGAGGGGTAAGACGTACAAGCAGAGACTCTGTAACCTGAAGCTCTTCTCGTCGGAAAGGAGGGGGCTTCGAGGGGATCTCATGGAAAAGTTCAAGGAAATAAAGGGCTTTTATGGTCTAAAAACGGATAGAATTTTTCAAGCGGCTTTAGATTCCATAACAAGAGGACATGAAAAAAGCTGTCGAAGTTTTGCGCTAGACTGATGTTCAGGTCGCACGTCTTCGGAAACAGGGTAGGGAAAGTTGGGACAGTCCGCCCGGTGAAATGACAGACCCGCGGACCGTCCAGTCCTTCAACATTGACCCAGAACGCAAGTGATACTAGATATTTCCTTGTGGTGAGCGTTGAGCATGTTTACTGGGTGGATGACGAGTAGCACTGTGGTTCGTCTGGGGTGTGTTTTAATCGACGTTTTAGTTCATTGCATACTGTCGCAGCGAAAACTCAGGATGCGTATTGTCTTTTCGGTTGAAATGCAATGGGGTTATACGCTTCTTTCTCATTTTTAGCAGAGGTTCGACGAAATACACTGTGTAGTGGTGGGTACACAACTGGCGTTTGTACCATCAGAAAGATTCTGGGCACTTGATTGGCCGTGGCCATCACCTGTCCTGTGGAATCTGAACTGAATTAAACTTAACTGAACTTAACCGAGAGACAGCCATATTATAATCTAATCGAACTAAGTCCGTGGTCAGCGAAATTCTCACAAAATATGTTGTCGCGGAAAATAACACTGCTGTTTTATATGGATCAATTGCAGTCATCCGAGGCACAGACCCCAGTCGATTGCAGCCGGACACCAAATTTCTGTGGGAAATGGTAATGCCACTTCAACTAACGGCGCCGCCACATGTAAAACAGTTGCTTCTGTCGGTGAATTTGCCCTAGTTGACAGATCTGATGTCATGTAGTCGATTGGATCACGCGTTGTCTCCTCTAATAGACACAATCGCCAACATATTCCCCACGGAAGAGGAAAGCGCCGTAAGTGATATGAAGGCTGAAGTGTTTTTCCGCGTGGGGGAAATAAATGAGAGTGACTGTCCGCCCGCTTAGGACGGGCTTGCTTTCTGATGAGAAATCCCGTTTGGTGCTACGGCAGCCCTTCGAACTAAAAAAGCATAGGAAGAGTTCCACAAAGACCAGGAAAACGGAGGAACTGGTCTTTTTATCCGGGATTTCCGTGTACAGCGGGAGGGTCTTCAACTGAGGTGCGGGCCGTTCCCTCTCAGCAGCTTCACTAACCAAGCGGTCCCGGCAGTGGTTCTGATGATGAGTCTTCATACGGAGAGGGAAGGCGGACGAGGAAAAGCACCTAACACGTCGTACAGTAACAGGAGTCTGTTGAAGAAGCGAGATGAGCTCGAGGCATGGGTCGTTCTGCTCTAGCCATCATTGGTTGCTTTGACGGAGACTTCGTTTGCTGGGAAGATGATGGATTCGGAAGTGACTACCCCGGGATGAGTGTTTTACCGTACCCACAGGAGCCAAGATTGGAGAGGGAGAGGTTAAGTGACGTACATCCTAGCCGGTTTCCTTCGCTACAGTTGGGCAGCCAGACAGACACGGAGGGCTTTTGAGAGTCTCTCTGGGTAGCAAGAAGCTAACATCTAGTAGATTTGAGTCTATCGGAGTCACTTATCAGTCCCTAGAAGCAGATTCTTCGGAAACGCTGACTGGCTTACGAGGTTGGGCTGGCTATGATCACCGTCCAGTTTTGAGCGACTTCAATTCACCGAATGTGGATCGCGGGAATCTACGGTGCAATGCAACGGCGGATTTACTTTCTCGAAATATCTTTTTAATGGTGCTACAGCTTTCTTCGTACGAACACGTCGGGATGCCAACCCGAACCCAAGATCGTCAAAGGCCTGTCCTAGATTTGGTGACATCTCCAGGACTTTCAGATGTAAAGCAGATTGTATAACTACCTCCACTAGGATGCAGTGACCATGCCGTGCTACCCATCAGCTGGGAGAGCAGCGATGTTCGTTCCTTGACCACAGGGTGGACCCGAAGTTTGTCGAATGCCGTTCCATCAAGCCAGGGAGGCTGCTTCCTCAGTGATGTGGTATCCACGAAGTCCGTAATAGAAGGACAGGCCTTGAGGGTTAAGTTGGGAGGAAATCCATTGCTTAAGCCTAACATCTGCTCCACCATTCAGACAGAGGCAGCATGCAGATGGCCCACCTTGGTCTGGCTCACAACCCACACGTCATCTGCTTAGTCGGAATCCTGCATGGAATCAGTCTCGCAACCGGAGAGGGATATGGCCGATTCCGCACCACCCGTAACCAGTGCACCCAACGGAAGAAAGTGAAGCAAAACCTTTTGCAGGGGCTTCAGCTGTGGACTCGCTTCGTGCACTTAAATGCCTGTTTGCTCATCTGCGGCAGAAGACTCGAGGTACAACTGAAACTCAGCCCTACAGGATGGACACTCGCTGGGCCTCACAGGTAACACAAGGCGGAGACGTTGGCGAGTTACTGCTTGTAAGTCTGTGTTCCTTGACCGAGGCCTACTCATCCCTACGTATAACAGTGGAGGCTCCCTGCATATAATGCCGAAAAATCACTGAGGAATAAGTAGCGGCGAACATGCGTACCATCAAAGTCACTCGATCCCGGGACCTGACTATCTCTGTCCTGCCGTGGTAAAGCTGCTGGCCGATATGTTAACTCAACCGGTCACTAGATATTTCAGCGCCTCATTAGCAGCGGGAAGGCTCCCTCAGGAAAGGAAGAAGACAGCTGTAGTTGTGCCACTATACAAAGATAGGGCTAAGGCGGAGGCCGTCATCTATCGCCCTGCTAGTCCAACATCGGTGATGAGAAAGGTTATCGGGCGCTAACTGGCCAAGGGACCCCGAGAGCATAACGGAGAAAACGACCTACTGATATGGGTTTGAGAAAAGTAGGCCCTGCCTGATAAACTTGCTAATTGCACAAGAAGGCTGGACGAAGACCAA
Source organism: Fasciola hepatica (assembly GCA_948099385.1). Taxonomy (NCBI): domain Eukaryota; kingdom Metazoa; phylum Platyhelminthes; class Trematoda; order Plagiorchiida; family Fasciolidae; genus Fasciola; species Fasciola hepatica. The sequence continues at coordinate 15,704,901 of CANUEZ040000126.1, read as the reverse complement.
GGCTGAAGAAAACCCCACTGGCGCAACCCTCGTGGATTTTAGCAAAGCTTTTGGCAACGTTCCTCAAGACCTTGTGTTAGGTAACCTCGAGGCTCTTTGGGTTGTCGATCTCTTGATTCTGGAGATCAAGGAGTTTATTAAAGTCAGGACCCTCGCGGTTCGAGTAGAGCAATCAAATTCAACACAACAAATGGCTACCTTTTGTGTTACACAAGGATCGGTCCTAGGCCAGCTATTCCTCCTGGCTTATATCTATGACCTACCAGCAATCTCCAATTGAAGTATCTCATCTATGCAGATGACCTTAAGGCTTGGCACACGGTCATATCAAATACAGATGAGCTTGACCTTAAGGAGGATATCAAAGCCCTTGAATGTTGGCCTGGTCTGTGGTCTTCGCCGGTCAAAACAGACAATTGTGCACATATGCGAATGGGGGTACCATTCAGTAACGTGAGGCACTACGTTCAAGGGGCACCCATTCGCGATTCTGCCTGTAATAAAATCTGGGCTTGGTGAAACCCTGTCAATCGAAACGAAGAATAACACAGACAAAGGTTTACGCGTTTGCTTGGAGTACCCTTAGACAGCTTACCTGACCATTCGTCCATCTCTCCTCCAGCATTTTCGAGGCCCTTAATGCCTCCTATATACAACATGGGTTGGAACACGGGAGGCCAGCTGTTTTACCCTGTACTGTGGCAGACGTGGCAAGGTTGAAACGGACACAAAGAGGCTCAACCCAAATTGTCGGAGGGCTGCGCGGGGTCGGCTAGGAAAGAAGGCTGAAGGTTACTGTCTTGTCTCCAGTGGAATGTCAGAGAGTCCAAGGGGGCTTGACCCCCACCAGGCGTATCATCCGAGCCGGCTTTCTCCCAGAAATACGTGCGAAGGTCCCCCTTTCTCATTATGACCGCAAGGGAGGACACCAGCCAACTCCAAGAAAGCTGCTGTTAGTGGGCCTACCACTTGTTGTACCGCCTATCTCGGAGGGCGACCAATCTGAGGCGCTCTGTGAGCCGAAGTGGTGGAAGAGCCTGATAGCTTTGTTCAAGCTACTACTGGACGTATTTGTGAAGAGGCGGTGGCTAGAGACTCACGCCCAAGCCTATGTTACTGAGCTGTAACGATGAGGTTTACACGAGAGAGGTGCCCACTGCCTCTTTTATAGAGAACGAAGAATAAAGACAGCGCAATACGCGGTGCAAACCGGGGTTTTCCCCTATCGTAGTTTTTCCGCCGTGCATAGGGCTGCAGTGGTTATAGTATCACCTACGGTGCCATTATATATGGCTTCTAGTATACGTTTATTCATAGGGCGTCAGTGGGTCACGTTGGCAACGAAATTGTCCATGTTGCTAAATGCTATTTTGAGAATATTGTCGAGTCTGTATTTTTCTTGATAATATAGCATTCGCACCGCCTTACCATGTAAGCTGTGCTTCTAATTAGTACTTTGCCACCTGATATCTTTAGATTTGGTCTTGGACTAACTATGTTATAGTCATAATCCATTTGCATGGAGCTTCATGCGCGGTCTTTTAGCCAAAAACCTCGGAAGGCTACGATACTCGGGAAAATAGAAACCACAAGAAGGCCGTGGGAGGTGAGGTTTTCCGCGGCAAAGCTTTTCAGCAACTGTACCGTAGGACTTAGGTATGCCTACTTTTGGCGTACAGGGTCGAAGGCCAGTATACTGCCGTTGTCAAACGGAGAAAAACTGACGTTAACGGACGAACGGAAGGCTGAAACATTAGCATGTACAGTCAGTCGATATATACCCTAGAATCGATCTAAAAACAGGGTATGATCGGTGTTCGGTTGATCTTCTTCGGGTACTTTACGAATTCAGAGTTGGAAGCTGCTCCCCAATCTTAACTTTAGCTAAACATTTGGCTCGTTGAACAGTAGGCCCGAACTAATCGAAGTGAGGTCATTTGGTATAGATTGGCAGATTTATGAATGACTAACGGACCTTCCTACCGGTGGAATGTTTCACTTTAGGGTAGGCGACGGGAGCTCTTAACCAGAAAACGCCATCAGTGGAGCACCGCAGGGGTCCATACTAGGCCTAGCACTGAATAAGCTTCAGTACTACAGCCGCTAAGCTTTCTTGTAGATGGCGTAAAATTAGTGGGGGTTCAAGAGACAGAAGAAATGAGCAGAGACTAGCCGTTGTAAACTGGGCACACAAGTGGGACTTACTTCTCAATTCTGGGAAAAGCTATTTGTCATGGGCCGAGACAAGTCTGATGGTTGTGTACGACTAAGGTCCACTTACTATAGCGTCGGCAAACAAGGCTAAAGTCCCAACGACTTTCGTGACTTCTAATCTCAATCGGTCGGATCGGCTTGCAGCAGCACAAATCCACGTGGTGAGCTCTTCAGGTTAAGATCGGGTTTGCCTTGCTGACGCCCCAAGTTTTGCATTCAACGTCCGTAGTCGAACTTGTTTTAGAATACTGTGTTCGGTCCTGACTAACCTTCTACAAAAAGGATGCCAGCTTTTTAGAGAAGGCACAGAGTCTTGCAATGTGCACTGTTGAGGGCAGGAGCGGAAAGACATGCGAGCAGGGAGTCCAAGACCGCAAGCTTTTATCCATGGAAAGGAGGAGACTGTGAGGGGATCTCATACAGACATCTGAGGCAGTAAAGAGCTTTTTTGGGCTCAAACCGGAGGGTCTGTTCCACTTGGCGAAGGACTCCGAAACATGAGGCAAAGGGAAGAAGCTGGAGGAAGTTTGATCTAGGTTAGTAGGTAGATCTCGCTTCTTCGGCAGCAGGGTGAAAAAACTACTAGAATATACTGCCAGAAGAGATACTGGAACTGGGGACCGCCCAGGCACTCAAGGGGCCATGGATCGTGGGTGGAACGGGATTATTCCTGGAAGTGAGCATCAAGCATGTTACTGGGTGGACATTCGTGAACGCTGGTGCCCGTCTGAGGTGTTTCATCATAGAACATTTCTGCAGCTCATGCAGACCCACCGCACACTGGGTGCTCTGCTTACAGCTTGTGGTCGGCAAAAGGGAGCTGGCTGCATCTCTGGTGGTAGCACTTTTCGCAGACATCAGGGCAAACTCCCTTCTTCACGACCAAGCCGAGCCCAGTAATGCTGCAAAGAAAAACAGTAAAATCTAGTGGATTCTTACTTGTCATTTTAGGTATTTTGGGTAGTAAAGTGATAAGCAAATACACAACTTAGGAGCAGAGAACGCTCAAGTGTTTGAATTTAACATGACCGTCTATAGCAGACCGGATCAGGTCACAAAATGTAGAGGTTTAGCCACACTGGCATCCAGTTTTTTGCATCCGATGCTCCAGAGATCCTCAAGTGCTGCAACAGAAAAGAGAAACAGTATTCGTTCCGGGAATTTAGATAATTTTGCTGGTTTCCAGGTGTCCAGTTATTTTTGTCTGCTCAGTTTGGTGGAATTATCCACTGATCCGGTCTTACCGAAAAAGAAAAGGTTGGAAGCATCTTCCCACCTTCTAGACGAGAGGGAGCCCAGTGGCCGAGGTTCCCTGAGAAACAGCGGACATCGCTTTAGCCTGCAGGACACCTGGCCCAGTTTCACTTCCAGTGTGCCCCTCTGGCCCCAACAATCTGCACCCGGGAATAACCTCCACCAGTTACTGTCCCCACTCTTCCTGTAAAAGGCAGTTGGATCGCCCAGCATGATCTTCATCACGATCACCTCCACGGGCTTGAACGGAAGTTAGTGCCTTTCCAGTGCTCCCTTGCATCTTGTCCAGTTTCAGATTGAAGGTAACTTCGTTGGCCCTTTCCATCACATTAGCAGGGAGGGAGTTTCAGAGGCTGGTCACTCCTCTGGATAAACTAAAACCAACTGCAGACTGGTGGAATTCAGTGTTCGCAGTGGGAGCTCTTGCCCCCAGATCTGTTCGTTACTCCTGAGCGGCAGTTCCAAATGTAATCTGACACCCTTATCACCTCGGACAATGCGTCTTCCATAGATCAGGTCGCTTTGAACCATCATCTGACCAACAGAGAACACTCCGGTAACATTCAGTTGTCCCTAGTAGCCGATGCCGCTAGGTCCAGCAGTGTACCTTATGGCAGCCTGTGGAAGTCTTTCCATCTTGGCTACTTCAGCAACCATAGGCGGCTGGACAGCGAGACCACCATATTCTGGTCGCGAACTTATGTGAAAGGCCAACATCGATGAAGGGACTTTCATGGGAATGCGTCAAGATGAATTGCGGGTAGCACCATACATTACCCGCGCCGGAGCACAGTTTTGTCAGGGTGAGCCCAAGTATTCCGATCACCCGTGAGAATACCAAGGTCCCCCTCGTCGGCCGTTCTCCAAAGGACAATTTTTTTGAGTTGATGGCAGACAGCAGAGTTTCCTCCAACAATTCTCATGTGAACACATTTCTTGGGACCTGCAAGTGAGCCCCAATGGTTGAACCAGAGGGCCATTGCAAGTAAGTCGGCTGCAGCAACTCATGACCCTCGTCTGACCTATTGGTGTACCAGAACTTCGCGTAATCAGCATGAGTGGGGCACTGGAACCGCACTGTCTGAGGAAGGTCATTAGCATAATCAAAGAGTGATAGGAGTCTTGGTATAGACCCATGGGGATCATCACTACTGATGGGATACCGCAGGGACAGGTGCTGTGCAAATCTCACGGAAAAGATTTGACTTGGTAGGAGGCCCTCCGTCCAATGAGCCATGGACCCAAAGGTACTGAGAGCCTGGAGTTTTGACAAAAGTTGATCGTGTGGTACCGGGAGAAATGTCTTGCTGAAGTCTACCAAATAAGCATTGTAACGGTTATTCCGATTGTGAGTAGGGCGTAGACCAATAAACGCATGCAAAAATCAGAGCAAGGTTGATTCGCTTATTCTACGTCACTGGATTAAAAAATCAAACGCATTTAAGTTTTGTACGAATCTCAATAGTACAGTCACAACGCTCACCAACGAAGACTAGAGTTGAGCAAAGGTCAACGTCAGGTACCGCCGTCACGGCAGTCTAAGTTCAAGTCAAAAATCTGCCACAGCTCATAGGCGAAATATAAACAAATGTTCAAGTGCAGTGGTTGATGCGTGTTTTGCTTGTCCAAGGGTCAATAAGATGAAGAGCGTAGCCCCAACAGTACAAGCATGTGACAACGGCTATGGAGGATTTCCACACATGTACGGTACACCGCTCACCAAATCCTCCTACAAAACGGTCAACCTTCAAAGGGTGGATTGGGGTAATTGTTCGCTCTAATCTACCTAGACCTTAGAGTCGGTGCATACTTCGGTCGTCATAGGGTTCACCTATTGTTTGCTAGTCGCAGACAGGTTTGCTGGTTTTCTTGAGTTTATGATCCATATATTCATGCTTTAGAGTCTAATCTGAAGATGATACTGCACTGTAGATGCACGAAAAAAGGCTTCAGTATGACTGTGATGCTTAGACAGATTAGGAATTGTGGGGGACAAAGGGCTCCCCGACTAAGGGTGAAGTACATGGTAAAATAAAGACTGAGATTTCTCGAAGAAAAATCGAGAGGGCTACAAGGTACTTGAAACATCAGCGAGTTCAACATGTGGTGTAATCACTGTAGAAGCCTGTATGGCTCAAACTTTTTATCATTGAACATGGGTTGGATTATACTACAGATTGGGGCTCATGAAGATAGAGGTAATTATCCGACCGGCCAACAAGTGCCTGTTCCAAAGTTTCCCCCTATTTAACAAGCAGTGTCGCGACGTGTGCTCAAATGGAGTTTTGACAACTAACTCCGTTGTAGGTCGTGAACACCGCATCGAATTAAACGCCAATTTATTTCAAAGACTGAGTGTAAGGTTGTGACCTACAGGAGAATGCATGAGGAATGACTAAATGAATTCAGCCTCAGTTGGTGCCACTAGAATTATCCTGAGCTTGTTCCATCGAGTCGACGTGTGGTACAGGGAGAAATGTCTTGCTGAAGTCTACCAAATAAGCTTTGTAACGGTTATTCCGATTGTGAGTAGGGCGTAGACCAATAAACGCATGCAAAAATCAGAGCAAGGTTGATTCGCTTATTCTACGTCACTGGATTAAAAAATCAAACGCATTTAAGTTTTGTACGAATCTCAATAGTACAGTCACAACGCTCACCAACGAAGACTAGAGTTGAGCAAAGGTCAACGTCAGGTACCGCCGTCACGGCAGTCTAAGTTCAAGTCAAAAATCTGCCACAGCTCATAGGCGAAATATAAACAAATGTTCAAGTGCAGTGGTTGATGCGTGTTTTGCTTGTCCAAGGGTCAATAAGATGAAGAGCGTAGCCCCAACAGTACAAGCATGTGACAACGGCTGTGGAGGATTTACAACCACGTGAGCTTCGTCGTCCACATCATATCCTCTAGCCTTGGTAGCAGACTCTCATTCATGTGCTATAAGTTATTTGGTCAGGCACGACCTATTCCTCCGGAAACCGTGTAGCTGCTTGTACATGAGCTGATACCGTTGCTGTTAGGACAAGAGACCAAGAGCGGCCCCGGAACCGTTCCAGCTGGTTACTTTAGGCCGACCGGATGATAGGTGGTGGCCGCAGATTTTACTCCACCCCTGTACCACGGGGCGACCATGGCATTTTTTCAATTTGCTGATAATCCACCAGTTGGTACCGATGAGATGAATAGTGTGGTCGGTGGTGGAGTGGGCTGTATGGCAAATTCCTCCAACATTACCCAGCTAATTCTATCGGGCCCCGGAGACTTGTTGGTGATTTTGAATTGGAGAGCAGCTTCCACTTACAAGTCCGAAAAGGTCCTCAAAGAACATTGGCGGGGCACTTTTCCCACTCGATGTTAATAAGACTAATTACAAGGTGTGTGCCAACTAATGGTGTATGACCAACATTTCAGTCTTCCCTTCATCCATTTATTCCAGTCCTATCCCCTTTTGACGACGACGGTATACCAAGTGTTATCCTTGTGTGCAGCCTAAGGTGAGCAACTAAGAGTTGAGGTGCCTGCTCTTAACCTACCGCAGATACTCCGCCATGCTTCACCATTGTTGTTCATTTCACTTCAGCACACTGACAGCAAATCCTGCACTAGAGGGTCTAGCTCTCACCTACGGAACAAAACAACTACCAAGCCGAATTTCGTCGTTCAAGCAGGCTTCCGGGCCACAATTCAAAACAACCAGGGTGGCTAAAGGTGGAGAATGAAAACGTGGGTTAGTATTAGTAGGAGGGAAGTGGGCAAACGTTGAAAATGGAGGAGGGAAAGGTGAGGTTTGAGGATAAAGATGTGACAACAAAAGAAGAGACGGCTGTAGACAAGAGTTCACTGGAGCGTTGCAGAGGTGACAATAGTAATGAGGACAGGAGAAGTGAAAATGAAAAGTGGGTAGTGAAGCCATCTGCCGTTTTCGAAAACTTGTTTCCCTAGCAGTGGTCCAGCCGGTGTTTATACTCTGCAACCGTGCCAGTGGTCAGCACTCCCCTAGAGAGCCGTGTCCGGTCGTATACCATGCTGAAGGCGGAGAAATTTCCTCTCGGGCGACCCAATACTCTCTCCTCCGTCAGCTTCAGTGGGTGTCCTCTGGTGACCATACGATCGCTGATGTCAAACAGCAGTATATGCAACCCCTGGAGATCAATACACTTCCCTGCGAACCTAAAGTGGTCTATTAAGTCAACTCTGCGCCTCCTGCGCTCCAGTGAAAACAAGTTTATTGCCTCAAGTCTCTGATAGTATGCCAGGCCTGTTACGCTGGCGAACCGCCCAGCGAAGAGTCATTAGGCCCGTCCGAGGGGCTTAACCACCTTATCAAGAAAGACCGCCGCGCCTGAACACGGTATTCCAGGTGCGGCCGAACGAACGCCTTGCAATATGGCAATACAACTCAGGGTTTCCTGGACACAGCGGCTCTTCCAAGCCGGTAAATTTCCCTAGGAGCTTTTCAAGCAGCCGCGCTGCATTACGCTCCAAATCGAATGTTGCCCGATATGGTGCCCGTAAAGCCTTTTGCCGTCGTCACTCCGGTGTTTCCGGCGCGTTAGTTGGCCTCTCCCAGGTACCGATTCGGCTGAGGTTCCATACCATCTAGCGGGTGGATAAACTTGTTGGCTTCCAGCGGTAACTCTCATACCACTGACCAGCGATGCAATGCATCAAAATCCCATTGCATAGAATCTGTCGCTACGGAGCCGGTTAATTCCATGTCATCTTCAAACGCAAAGAACGGGCTTGACAAGCCTATGAACAGGTCGCTCATTAGCGGGATGGACCACATGGGTCCAAAGGACGGAGCCCTGAGGCACGCTGCTCAGCAAACACCCTTTCTGGGATATGCTATCTGCCAGCTTGATGTGAAAAGTCCTACCCGTGGCTGACCCATGAATGCACCCAACAGTTTTCGGAGCCAGACCGAAAGCACTCAACTCCGTCAGCAACAGAAGGTGATTGACTGAATTGAACGCTTCCTGGAAGTCCAGGTGGAAGGCTTCTTTTCTATCTCCCTGATTCAACCTTCGGGCAACCTCGTCCAACTAACAGACGAGGTTTCACAGGCAGGAGCATTAACAAACCAACCCACGCTGATGTCTCACGCTCAGTCTGTGGGCGGCCTCATGGGTGAAAATTCTTTCTTGCAAAATCCGTTCCATCACCCTAAGCAGTACCACTGTTAAACCAACGGGTCCACAGTTAAGACATACTCCTCTGTCTCCCGGCTTTGTGGATTGGAGTGAACGTCGCCTTGGACCAATGTTTGGGCAAGTAACCTTCATCGAGGGATGTGCCGAACCGCTTGGTTAGCGGTGGGGTCAGAGGCACTACCAGAGGCTTGATGGTTGCCGGGGGGATTCCATAGTGTCCTGCTACCTTTGACATTACCAGTCCACGGAGGGAATTTGGAAGAGACACGTGTACATGGATGAGATGACTTTAAGCGATAGTTCAAGTATTTCTCAAGAACACGCGCAACAGCCAACCTCTTCCTTCGAATAAGGAATTGCCGGTAAAAGTTAGAGGAGACTTTGGAACAGCCTTCATAACGGCTTGTTTTGTGATGTAGTCTAACGATAAACTCAGTCAGTTTGTGCACATCTGGTAGAACATTGGGACGCTCAGCCTTCTCCAAAAAGTTGGCCCAAGTCAGCCGTCCTCTTCCGCATCACGGCACGTCGATTAGAATTTAATTCTGCTTTCGCTTTAAGCTACCTGTTGAACACTCCCCGAAGACATCGCCTTGTTCCTCTGAGTTGTTGTTTATAAATTATTCGCCCTTTATCAACTTTACATTTGCCTTACGACTGTTTCTCATCTCCTAAACCGGTAAACTGCTAGCTTGCGATGCCACATCACTTCGCGCTTCGAAGATGCTGAGAAGATAATGCTCTTATCGCAATCTCCAAGCGAAGCTCCCTACTAAAGGATTCCAGAGAAGAGGCTCCCGAAATGTGGCTAAAATTAGCTGTAGTTTACTGCATTATCCGTTGAACCCATCTTTATCTCCTTCAGTTCAGGTTATACTTTGATAAGCTTTTTATGTTTCGATTTTGTGACTTCTCAGTAACACAAAACTGTGGGCCATAACACTGTAGTTGAGAGTTTTTCTTCCTGAGTCGCATCACTCGAGAGACCAAACATGCCGGTTTCGATCCTCCTCAACCTAGTCGCCACTGCTTGGGAGGCCAGCAGGCACACGTCTTGAACACTGTTCGCAATGAATTTAGTGAAACACCTCTATCGCTCTTTAAGTAATAAAGCACTACCATTGAATCGGTCCTATAACAGAAGCCAGGCAACTTCAGGTCCACTCTCCTCCCAATCGCTCCTGATATTTGCACAGCTTTGACGGAAGCATTTGTCTCCAAACGTGATATATAGACCTTCTTTGAAGATTCCAAGAAACTTGGCAAAAAACAAGTTCACTTAATGATTCTATCGTATGGCATACAAACCTGAAGCAGGACACTGGTCGGTGACCAACCTGGGAGGCCTCAAGAAATGAATGGAATTGATGTTTTTCTTCAATTTTCAAGATTTCACGTGCAAGCCGTCCTGACTCTCCGGCCAACTCAATTCCTTCTGCAGCATTTTCATTCTCCCCATTTTTCTTCAGTATCCGGGCCCGGTGGCCACACTCAAACCACGTTTTTCCCACACGAACCTAGAAACAACTGCTTCATGGGGAAAATAAATCGAGTACCTTAACCTGGGGGGCAGTGGGTTATGGTCAGTTATGCCGACAACAGTCTTGTTTTTGCCGATCCTTGACGTGAAAATGGCATACTGAGGAGTCGAGCTCAGTGTTCTAAGGCCAACCGGGCCTTCTCGCAGTCGGCGATCAATTAGCATAGTGGGTTTCCTAGCGCTGTTTGTTTAACAGACGGAAGCGGCTTTGAAATACTGTCGCCCAGTGCTAAGCTTCCTCGGTAATCCTAGATCCACCAAGACCTAGTGGCACACACAGTCCATCCACCAAGTGGTGCATCTGCAACCCTTCTAAAGGGAGGTGAACAATCATCCACTTTGAAGTTGGCTGGAAACACTTGCAAAACCGCTGACCGGAACCGGTGCCCAAATCATTTAGTGATTATCTTCAGAGAAAAAAGGCTTCCAATGGATGCATTTTCGTTCCCAATTCAGTGAGCATATTATTGTCACCGTAAGACCAGCAGTGGAACCGCAGCGCGAATAGTATTTTTTCGGACAAATTTACTCTGGGCACATGCCTTCAATATCACCACAAAATACCACAGTGTGTCCGACGAAACAATCGAATTCGAGGCTCCGACTCTAGATCGACCAGATTCTCCTTCCTCAACTCGAATTCGTTTTCCATGAACGTTTTGCACCGCTCCTGCTCTTTCTTTCAACCACACATTGAACATTGACCTCAAGTGGCTGCTAACTGGTGCGTGCCTTAATTTTGCCCCATGACCTTTGACTCAAGTTTTTTCATAGATATTTCGTTGACTTGATCGCTTGCACCCCAAGCAATCTTGGACTTTCTTGCATTTGGCCGACTCTATTCCACGGAACGGTTACCGCCGAGGTTCGTGCAGTTTCTGTGATATATTTATTATTAATTTATAAAGAATCGCATTGAACCTCACAAGTGGATGCTTGGCGTTTTCCTGATTTTTTCAAAGTATGGTTATCATCAAAATGTTTCCCGATAAACACAGGATTTTGACGAGACCGCAGAATAACTCTCATTGAAATGGGCACTAAATTACAACCCTGCGGTACGTGTTCATTGAGGGGTTTTTCGTTGAATGCCTTAGTCCAGTTAAATGCTGTATGACCCTCTTTTGTCTCCTTAGGTTGCAGCGCCTCACGAGGTTTCAGAAACCACCTCACTTGTCTATCTGCCCTGGAATCCTTTCTCAACCGCACCGCATAACTTCTTTTAATGTAATGTGTGGTTGCAAACGTATACATTGCTTAGAATTCTGGATCCGAGACTAGCCCAATTTCCAACAGCCTCGAACGATTAGGGGCAGCCAGCCGATCGCAAAGTTACAGGGGATTACATTTCTTCCATTGCAACGAAACATTGAAGTTTCCTTCCTCAAGCCGAAACCACCTACCGAATTTCAATGGCTTTTTCGTCGTATATAGGGAACACGAATAGCGGACAAGCTTGTTTTCGGTAACAACATCCTTGTAGCTGATACAATCACATTTGTTTGGCTGTCGACGAAAAACATGAAATCCATCTTCAGCGCGATGGTGGCGCACCTTGCGGACATTGGACATCTAGCAAACGACGGCGCGTCCAAAACAGTCTACTGAGTCTCTACGAAGGCGCCGAAAGCCGCTCAAAAACAGCATCTAGCAACGGCAGAAGCTTTGGCGATCAGATTATTCAATCAACCTCTTTGTTCTCAGAAACGTTTCTCCAAGGCACACGAACAACCTTGAACATGATCCAAGACCGACCCTGAAGCTCATTGTGACCCTTACTTTGGCCCTTTTGGTTGAAACCGGAAATGGTTAATCCCCGGAACACTCCTTCATTGTTTCAATGGCCCCTTTCCCAACCACGAAACAACAACTTTCCCCATCTTTTCTTTCTTAACTACGCAACACCAACCTTGATGACCACCCAGTCACAATTTAGCACACGGAGGTTGTTCATAATTTATGCATTCCTAACCTACAAATGTAACTTCATTAGCCACGAGGGTGATGTTACCGAAAACGAACTTTTTCGCTATTCATGTTTTCCATATATAATGAAATGGGATTATTCAGCTTTTTCTTGCCCCACGGTCAGTGAATTGGCCAGCTGATGACTGCAATCGACATTTTTATCACAGAACCTTTGGAATTTGTTTCTATCGTCCTAGGGACATCGCACGACATATGGTTTGTTTACCCAAAAGGCTACTATCCAGCGGACCCCTTACGACCCAGCCAAAAGGATTACTGCAGGCGAAAAGGTCTTCCTTCGAACGTTTCCACAGTTCTAAAGTACAGTGAGCCGAAAGCACACCGTAATCAATTAGCAATCCGACCACTGGGTCTGAAATCTACTCCGTTTCTACACCCATCAAATGACCTCGACCGGACCAAGATTCTCGACTAGGTTCAGTGGCCTGTACTTCCAGATCTGATGGAAAGGTAAGGGCGCCCTTCACCCTGATCACTTCGTTACCACCCAAAACCTCAGGTCATGCGAGACCACATTGAGGTTGCTGCATTGGTATTCCCGATGACAGTGTTCGAGTTTATTTTGGCTGCCCCTCTGAATCTTGAGCAATCAAACCCAGTCTGATTATCTCATCCAGCGTGCGACGTACGATATGATGCTCCTGACCGAAATATCCTCATAATATGCCTCTCGCCCGCTGGTAGGCCTCACGGTCAGGATAAACTAAACAATCACGAGCAATTTCTTTGGCTTTCCCTCCAACATATTGAAACAAACGGCCCACGAGCTGGATAAAATGCCCTACTCGGCTCTTAATCCAGCCCTCACATTTTCAAAAGAACGGAACATACTGTAAAGGTGAACCACTGAACACCAGGAGCTTACACACAGGCAATTACAGTCTCACCAGCTGGTTTATCTTAAGCGTACTGCTCAGCTGGCCAGATTCATCAACATAACACAGTTCTCCACCGCGGTTTTCACTGGCATTGGAAATGTCGCTTTCTTAGACGAACAATTGAGTTTGAACGGTGTCTACATTCGGCTGAGTCCTATAACTCGCGTTGCTTCCGTGGAGATCTGGGAAACACAATGAAGACCCCATTTTCCAATGCATAGTGCAATTACCTCAGTGTTATAAACTAGGACTCCACCCACTTTGCGCTCCAATAATGAGTGAGAAAGGTACTCAGATGCAAAGGTAAAGACCATCTTCAGGTCCTTCGTTTGCTAATAGCTCCCGCTTCAGCATTCGCCTCACAGCCAGCCCGGAACGCCCCTCGTTCCACGCAGAAGACTCAGAAATATTTGCATTCAAGCAACCGTCTCACCATTTAAGGAGAGGAAGTAGTGCGCGACCCACCTGCGCCGCAACACAACCTGTCTTTCACTACGCAATTGGATTTAAGCCGTCAAGCTGGGGAAACAGTGGCGTACTAGCTTCGTGTATCGTTGAAGAGCGCGTTGAAATGCGGGAGTGAATAACCATCGAATGATGATGCGAGCGGAGCTCCCACGCCTGAAACCCGTGATGACTACTTTTTTGGCTCAACGTTCCTTCGTTTCCTTCGTCCAAGTTCACATTCTGCTCACACAGCTTTTGAAACTTTTTTCTTCTTTGATGTTTGTCCGATCGTTTTTGCTTTCCCCTGCCTTGTGCCACCCTCTGAATTCACCTCTGCTTTTCCCCCTCGTTTTACATTTTTTTTATCTCCCCACATTTTTTACTGGCTCTGAACATTCTTGGATTTCATTTTACCCATCGTTTATATTTGACTTTTCCTTATCTTTCCATTTCCTTTTCACACTGTAATCCCACCTTTCAGGTCATTCAATTTCACGTTCTTCTCCTTCGTTTTTTGTGTTTATCTCCTTTGTATTGTTATCTGGGTTTTTCATGAACTGGAAAATTGTTTTTCTGGATAACGAGACAAAAGGACAAATGGAGAGGTTTTGGATACAAATCTTGACTGTATCTTGATTCTTATATCGCCGATGGATTGTAAGATAGATCGCCGAACAACGGGATGGTCTTCAGATTTGTAGCTTTTTGACAAGTGAAAGCCGCTTAGCGAGATGCTGAACTGCTTGCGACCTATACCGTCGTAGCATGTGCAGTTAGCTTCAGTTTGAACAGGAAAATAGTGGTGGAAACTCGCCAAGTCTCCTAATCGCTGTGTGGTCAGCAAGTTTCCTTGGCCCCAAACACTGAATAATGGATGTTTTTTATGAATGGCAGGCTTTACCAGGAAGTACCACCTCACGGATATGCTTACTGGAAGAACACAAAGGGCTCGTTGCCCCACCCTCTTCCTTCACACACCTAGCTCCGGAAGCGCTAAATCCTAGGCATTCCTTTGGGCTGGTATGTTTCTGTAACCAAAACCACCCCATTCCAGTCTAGTCCACAGGAGTACGACATTATTTATGAAAAAGTCTCCCATGTGTATCCTCGAGTGTCTCCTTTGTAGCCCAGGACTAAGTCTCATGGCGCCGCACTCATGAGGAGAAACGAACAGATCACAAGTCTAAACAAGACAGATTCTTCATAATGTTGAATCGTCATGGAATGTACCACGTGCATAAGAGAGGTGAATAATATCCTCTTATTTCTAATCGTGAGTTTTTCTCTCTGGCAGATTCTGATTACACTTGAAAGCCGTGGCACCTTCTCCAGGCATTCTGCATCTTTAAGATAATAGGTGGCCCAAGCTTGCTCACCACACACCAGAACAGATCGCACTAGAACCATGTAAAATTGAATGAAGATATCTGGGTTCACAAGTGGTGGCACCACGCAGCCTAGTAAACGAATGTTTTGCCATATTTACAGTCCTATAGCTTAGCCCTGAAGGATATGAGTCTTGGGTGCCCGCCTTATTTTAGTATTTTACCTCCGATATTCTTCAAAAGGGATGCTGTAAGCCGCATCTACAATGACGGCCACTGTGGAAAATGTATATGTATATATATCAAAAATCTTTCCAAAAGTTCCACTTACTTTTAGGATGTGACGGTATATGACATTGTTGTGCTAAGCATTCCCGTATAAGTAAGTTTTACGGGTTTTATACTCATGTAAGAAATTTGAATTTGGCCTTGGGCCATTTTTGACTGTTGCGCTTCGACCACAGATAGGTGAGCCTATGGGTTCACTGTTACGTCCGCTTCGCCCCAAACTGGAGGTTCGTGTATGTGTACTGTTTGTGAGTTCCAATCAAGTGCCGTACAAACCGCGAATCCATCTTCTGCTCGCGTATTCTTGCCAACTGGCAACACTTTGTTCAAACTGCCATTCTTCTGACTTAACCTCAGTAGTTTCCGTTTCGCAGGATTCAAAAGTAAATCCTGGCTAGGTTCTGTACTTTTCGTTTCCTGCCATCGCCACATCCTTCGCAGAGACCAAAACATGGGCTCATCAACTCTTTCGCCGGGATATCTACGTTTAGAACAAAGGGCGAAGGTCCCGAAATTGAACCATGTGGCATACCACTGGTAACTTGTGTCGATCTCGATACATAACCGCCAATTTTGATGCAAAACTACGATTCCCAAAGGAGTATGCTATAGAGTTTGCTGCCTTCCCAATTACCCCAAAGACCTATGTCAATACCATGTCAGTTGAAGACTAACAGAGTCAAAGACCACATTTGAGCCCGAATGACAAACCCCTACTACCGTGCCTTCATCCATTCGTTTCGTGGTCTCCTCCATGGGCGTGATCTGTTTTGTAAAACCACCATCTTTTTTGACAACTCCACATTCTTCAGGCTTCAGTAGATCGTTGGTAACCAAATGCAAACATAATTGGTTTCTGATCAAACTTCTCTAGCATTATCACGACAACAAAGTCAGGCTGACCGGTCCCTAACTGATCCTCCAATTATCTTAGGCCAGTCCTTAGGCACGGCACAATCCCTTGGCGGAGCTTTGTGTCCTGGACCTCATAAGATATCGCCAAGAGGCTGAATAATTGCCCAGTGGATCCTGTTCAGTTCAGATGCTTCGCGTTTGCACACCGGTTAAATTTCATGGAGCCTAACGGCCTCATTAGCAGCAGGCCTTTAAAATGCCGTCTTTCTTTCAGTCCCTATTTCCTTTGCGGTTAACACCTGTGTCTGACGATACAGGCTCTTGAGCAAAACAAGTAAGGTTTCTGTCTACTTTCATCACCAGAAGCGACGCTTCTGTCGGGCATTTCCAAGGTAACTACTCTGTCATTTGTCGGTCCCTTGGACTTTACATAAGCAAAGAATTTCTTAGCACCTGACTTTACGTTTTCCGTGAGCTTTTCCATACTTGTGGTTTGCGTCTTCCCACTCCGGAGCCTGAAACCAGTTTCTGCCCGTCTTGTAAGCTGCCCGTGAGTGGTGCATGCTATGAGGTGTGATGAGCGCATGGTGTCTTAAGAATCGCTAACTTTCTTGCTGTCCCAAGCGGAGCCAACTAAGCAAGCTTTTCTGTCAACCTCCTGGGATTAATTTCTATTGTCCTAAACCTTTCCTCCATAGAAGGCTCCGGTGACTCATGGTACGAATGTACTCTCTGTGCTGTAAGTCTCCTTCGATCCTCTTACACTCCAGCGTAGATCCGAACAAATCTAGATCCCGGTTTTTTGCGCCTTATAGTGAACATCGCCCACGGGGCTCCTTGATTTCTCCTCCTTTATGGATCTACCTGCACCACGAAAGAGACTTCGGTGTATCACGCAGTACTAGTCGTATGAAGGAAATCCTCATCGAATTTTAGCCCTGTGTGCCTATTCTCCAACAAGGCGAGTTCGCCCTGAAAAGTCGCACATTTTCCGGCAAGCGCCGTCCAGCATATCCGAATGCTCTAGTTTAAGGGTTTTTTTCTACTTTACTGGGTCTCAGTTTGAGGTGACCTCGAACTCTGATGATGGTGGTAACTCTTAATTCAAGACACTTTTTAACTTCAGTTCTTTTTTGTTAACCCTTTCGGCCACGTAATTGAGGCTAATACATATTTCACATGCACATACTTTGTTCATCTAGTCTGCTGTGACGTATGACTCAATCCCTTTTGGTTGTGGAGCCCGTTCAGTTGGATAAGTTGTACTCAATTTCAGTGAAGCGAGTAACACGGTCTCCTTCCTGACACCAACAGTTCAAATATTGTCTATAGCAGCCACACGCGGCCATAAAACTAGTAACCAGTTATGGCCAGGGGCGGCGGGTACTGAATAACGAGTGATCCCACGGACATCAAAACCAAAAACTAATAGTTTCGAAGAGAACTATGGTAACATGTTTTGATGGTAATAAAATGTACGCGTTACTTTAACCTCTAATTAAGAGCCTCATTCAACAAACAGTCGAGGTTTTAAAGATGAAAGAGGCGGGAATTTCCAAACAATAGCAGTATAATTTTCAGAGCATAAGAAGGTTGCAAAGGTATCTTCCAGCGAAGGGTTTCCGAAAGAAAATGTTCCGCAAGCCCATTCAGGCGAAACTGGCAAACTTCCCGGGCTAAACCACGAAAAACGAAATCAGAGTGATAAAAGGAGGCTGCGGTCACCCAGAAGAGATCAACGAAAATAGCCTTATTAAAACGAACTAAGGTAAAGCTGCCCACTTCGTTGCCGCGAAAAGTGGTACGACCTCAGTGGAAATGGTTTGCCCAACGACGGGAGAGAGGAGCGCAATGTTCAATGAGCAATCCTTGCTGGCGCTTCAACGAGTGCCGCTTGAAACACCTCTGGGGTAGTTATGAAACCTGTAATACAGGAAATGTGGCACCGAGGAATTTCTAATTGCACACGCATCTCCACCTTTCACTAGCCTTGATGTAGGAGCTGAACCGGAGAAGGCAACGACATATGGAGCCTTCTGAATTAAACCTGGAGGGAACAATTCGGGCGATGGACCTTATCCAGAGCCAACCCAGGCGAATGGAACAGCGGCGGGCTCAATTTGCATTTCTTTCAAATACTACCAAAGGAACCTGGGATCATGCTGAAAAATCACTTAAGCAAACGAAAAAGCATCGCTTAAATGTTTGACTGAGCCTTCTTGTAAGCACACTCAGCAAGGAAATCAACATATGTGACAACGAGTAAATAAGTGACGAATTGCCATCCCATGGACTCTTCAAAAAACGGAAAATTGTGGGACTCACTAACTCTATGTATCGGGTACCGTTTACGCAGGCGCTGGCCAAATCAGTGGTGGAACCGCAAATCCTGGTGTTATAGAGGATTTATACCAAGCCGCGGGACACCGGAATGCCCATATCCCCCCCCACTAGAAAAAGAGGCACGCCCATCTGGGACAGAGTAGCTGGGGTTGCGCCTGACTTTGCTGGTGCGGTGCAGAGCTCTGTGCAAACCCAAGAGGTCCGAAGTAGGCAAGGGTTTTATCGTCCCCACTACTGAGCTTGGCACCAGTAGCTTCAAACAAAGGTAAACTAGAACACGGCAGTCCGGTGTCAAACACGGCCCTGTGGAATGTGGTCACAGGTGAGACCACCACAGTGCAGCGGCTGGAAAAGCAGGTTGGAGTAAAAGGTGGAAGAATTATTCGGGCTTAAAGCTCGGGTCAGAGGATGGAGCATTACAGCCTGGTGAGTGAACGGCATAAGCAGAACATCAGTTGTGTCTTGTAATTCTTGCTGCATATGGAATGGAAGGGGCTAGCTGAGGGCGGAAGAAGGAGGTGTAGGCTGGCTGACAGATGGAGAGGGATAAGTTCCGGCTTGCTCAGAAGGGTTTTGTGTTCACGGAATACGTATGGAGAAGAGGATCAGGCGGAGTTGTTCCTCGGTCAGTAAGGGGGCGCGTGACTCAAAAAGGCACTCGGTGTCTCACTTCCAGTGTACACACGAGATCGTTGAGAACGAGAGTTTGGGCAGTGTGGGTTACACTGGTGTGCGTACACAGAAGCCTCTCGTTGAACTCCCGGGGGGGATGAAGTTCCGCCGGAGTACCCGGGTTAATCAGCCAGGAAGAAGGGAAGATTCCTGATACTTGGGGACTTGAATACTAACGACCTAGACTGCCATTCGACCTGGACCCCGGCGGGGCCATTAAGTCAATGCCTGCTGATCCATATTAAGGATGTGTCTTGAACAACATATTTGTCAGGCCAGCAAATGGACGGAAGGCCAAACTTCGGGGTTGCTGGATCTGACTACCACTAGGCTGGCTTTGCAAATGGGCGAGGGAAGAAAGGACGCTCAGCTGGTAACAATCGAACTCGGGATCATCAGGTTACATTTTTTGGGCTGAAGGAGAGAGCGGCCAGGTAATCGGAGCAGAGCCCTCAGATGAGTGAGTGGGAAAAAGCTGCTGTTCATGGCAGAATGGGTTGCCCAAGGCAAAAGAGGGGTGGTAAATGAGTTGTGGTTAGGCATTTGAAGTACACTTTGGATGAATGAGAGATCAGTTCTACCAGGGACTCCGAATTCAAGGATTTTTACTGTGGTAGCACGGGGGTACAATGGGGGGGCTGGAGTGGAAATATCAAGCACGGAGAAGTTACCAGGGAACAGTGAGGTAAAGATTGCTTCCAAAACTCTGCAACGTTATTGAGATATTTTATGAAGGATAGAGGAGGGGTGGGCCAACACGTGAAATGAATAATAATAAGGGTGGCCAGAAAACATCCAGGTGTGTTCTCAAATTGTGTCCAGGCTAGGGCGGTTATGCTGGTAACAGTGGGAAGAATAGAAGTCGGGAGTCGCGATCAGGCTGAGAGCAACTAACAGAGGACAAGAATACTTCGGGTGTTCTTTCGGGAGACCGGAAGGATGGATTAAGGAGGGTAGCCACCGACTTTAAGGTTGCCCTGGACGGCTATCATGAGGGAAACCAAGGTATCAATGGGAAGCACTGTTGGTATTAGCTGCACTTCAGAAAAAAGCCCCGGAACTAAGTAACCTCTATCCAGCTATTCTCAGACCGCCTGCTCACACACTCGCACGGCTCTCAATTAAAAAGCTCAAAACATCTATGGGAGGGGCAGCACTACCAAGTGAAAGGAAAAACCCGGAAGTCGTGTCATTCCACAGGGAAGGGCCAGGGAACGAACTACTGGTCCGTAAGCCTACCATGGTTATTACTGGATGCAGTGGTAAAATCGTCCAAAATGCCTTGTAGACACGTGGGGAAAAAATCTAATCGACGATGAACAGGACGGCCTTAAAAAGTGTGGTCCGTTCCACAGTAGCCTGCCTAGATTTTCTGGTGAAGCAACCAGTAAGATTGGCCACAGTGAAAAGATGGAAGTGTTACCTGAAGTACAGCTTGGCTTTTCAAGACATGAATTCCGAGTTGCTTTAAATCAAACTAGCTGGTACTGAGCCTCTATATAGGGCTAAGGGTATGGTCAAAAGCTCATCCAACTTCCTTGGTGTTTTGATAGTTGAGCTTAGCTTTTAGACTACAAGCTTTTCATCACCTGTCGAAGCAACATTTTCAGTGTATGTGCAAAGATGTTCCAGGGTGAAAGTTTAGATTCAGTGGTGCGGGCCGAATTTTCTTCACTGAAACGTGGAAACTGATTCGCCGAGAATTCAAGTGTTAAAAAGGGAAACGACAGCAAAAAGTTAAATAGATCAAGATCCCTGAACGGGACGTTACCCATCAAAGGTCATATGCCATTTCAGTAGAGGCAAAGCAGAAAAACAAACTTCGAGCATTGGACACCACGTCAGCTACGAGGCTGAAGGTCCGGACTAATAACTATTCTATGAATGTTAGATATTACCACCAAAAGCGCACATGCACGGACAATGTCACCTCTGCTGGCGAATAAAAGCTCGCCGTTTTAATGCCGGGCTCATTAATCAGAACACCATGGCGACCAACAACTTGGGTAACAGCAAACACAGATTTTTAAAAAACTACGAGGCTTACCCGACTTATCCCCCATCCCGCATGAAGTCGAGGACACGAAACTTGGTGGAGATGACAACGAGTGAGGTTCTTGAGTTATCACCGCTTGGTCCAACACCGTTCTTCATATGTCTGAATGACTTGCCGTGGGTCATAAAACCACTTGGTTCATGTTTGCTGGTGATTTGAAGGTCCTGGGGTGCCAAGAATCTGACCGTGCTTGGCTGTTCCTGGATGCTCTTACTAAGGGGCCCGTGGCATGGGACTTGTCTCTCAACTTAACCAAAATCTGCCGTCAGATGGCTGTGGGCCCAGCTAGTTACTTAATTTCAGCCAGGACAACCTGGAAGCGCTCTCAGAGAGATGCGAGGTTACCGACTTGGGAGCAACTTCAACCCCCCGCGCTGCCGGCAGATCCTAACGAGGCAAATAGAGCCATGTACCGGCTGTGCAGAAAGCTAACATCAAGGAACCCAAGGGCGCTACAGCCCTTGAGTCAGGCGCTTGCTGGTGTGGGGCACCTTCGAGCTACGCTTGGCCAACAAGATCTGTTCGCAGTTCGTACGATACTAGTTTGTGAGATGACTAACTCCAAAAAAATATACCAACCTCGGGTGTGAGATACGGAGACTGGAAACGAGAACAACGTTTTTGGAGTGAGAAAATGAACATGTGAGTTTCACGGGCCCAAACCAGCTACAGTATAATTGTGGGTCTGAATCTAATGAACAAAGGCTGACGCAATGATATATAGGTGGGAAGAAGCACATAAATGTATATATAGGGCATATCACTGAACACAAAATGTGGCCCTCCCGGAGGACCTTTCACGCCTGGCGATTGCAGCTGGCCTCAATTGGCATACCTATTCCAGCCTGGTCCATCACGTTTTGAGAGAAGTCCATTCTCTGATGGAAGTCCAGAGAAGGTTCACGAGAAAGATATTAGGGTTTTCATGGTTGCAGTATTAGAAGAGGTTAGCAGATCGAGGTTTGTTCTAGCTGAAGCTCGGAAGTAACCCACTGATACACTCGAGGAACTAAATGGGTCACCGTGCGTTAAGGAGCAGCCGCCCATCCACTAAGGAAATTCTGCCTCCCCCCGGCGGATGGTGATAATGATGATGACAACGATAGTGGTATATTTCCCGGCCAAAATCGAGACGCACGCAAGTGCAAGATCACGGTGTAACAAGCCACTCAACAAGATGAAATATTACCAAATTTTAAGGATGAAAGTCAAAAGTGTCAGCGAAAGGAAAACATGGCCAGCACCAATTAGAATGAATCACTCTAATAATGGTTTGTGCGGCAACTTCAAACCAGTTTCGAGTTCGAACTAAGCAGTGGTATGCCGTGGGTATACCGAGAAAGTCATTGAAACAGTGCTAAAGATGCACTTTAAACGATATTGGTGCCAGCCATTGAAAATGGAGGCTTACTTGGGTTCTGCAATTGAAGTAAGTCCTGAACAAGAAGAAAAATAAAAAAATGGAAGTATACTCGTGAAAATCGATGCATATGAAGAAAATAGCAACCCGTGAAGATGTTGCAAACCCTGAACGACCGATCTACCAGGGTTCAATAAATGGGATGAGTTTTGAAACAGGGATAAGTGAAACTAGGTCTATGAAAGTGCTCCTGGGAACATTGTTGGATGTGGAAAGGAAAGCACTCCATAAAATGTGAGATTCAGTTCAGGATCAGTAACCTGTACCATTCGGAAATGAGAAAGCGCAACTGGAGAATCCTGAGAAGGTATAGAGTCAAGTTCCGGCCGTCTACGGTTCCAGGGAAAGATGAACTGTTGCAACGGACGCTAAAGTGGAAAATCTCCGCATGGACTTGAGCATTATCACGCTGTTCCATTGATATATATATATATATATATATATATATATATATATATATATACTGATGCATTTGGCCTCACTGTTATTCAGCGTCATTACTGGTGGTGTGCTACACCCTATGGGCATGGTTCGTCTGGCGGGGTAAAGGATGTATCGGTCAGTCAGCCAGGTGTGGCGAGATATGGCGAATAGAGCTGCTGATTGGTACTGACGGGCATATTAGCAGGTTCCGCGTTTACTGTCTTTTGTGTTGGCCGCAGTGGAGATACTGGCAGGAGAGGCTTTGTGGTCTCAGTTGCAATGACAAGATTCACTTCGGTCTCTGTCGGTAAGAGTCAAAGTGTCATTCTTGGTTATCCAGTTTGGCCACTGGGTGGGAGACGACTAATCTGAAATAAATGGGGAAACCAGCCTGGAGGTGGGTCCAACCGTGGGTTATGGTAATGTATGACGACAATAATAGTCAACTGGTTAAATCAACTTGAACGGGGCAGGGATGAAGTTTCCCCGAAGCAGTCATGGGCTCCTGCTACAAGTTTTGGGTGCAGTAGGCTCGCAGGGGATTGAGCTATATTGCCACAGGCTAGCAAAGTTGCGTGCACCGGTTAGGCAACAGTGTGTGTATTCCAAAGGATTTATGGTTTGCAAGTTGACGCGGCTGTGTCCGGATACTGAGAAAACCCCAAGGCCCTCAATACCGTTTGCTTAAGAAGAATGCATTTCAGCACCGAGGCGGTAAGATAGGTGTGAAAGAACAGTATTTGAGTGACAAGGACTGGTACACTGCTAGCATAGCGCTACATTTGTTACTGTCTTTTCTGGTATGGTGGTTATTCTATGCCGAATAGTTTTTGAGGAACCTAAGGTAGAAGAATCTATCAGGGTGTCGTTGACGATGCAATGGAGGATATTGGCCACGTGCGGAGAAAAGTACTCGTAAGTTCGTCTATGCTCCTACTCGATGGTGCTAGCGCACCGAGATTATACTCCAGTGTGAGCAAGTAAATCTGACGAAGTGGAGATTGCAAGGTTACCGTGTTTTCTTTGTCACCGTTATCATATTGCGAAGCAAGACAACACCGACGTGAGGGCTGACTTGGAAAACGGTGAAGATTAGGAACGGGATGGGGCAGAATGTTCGTCAGGGAAGCGAACTCTAAAGGCCTACATCCAGTACTCATAGTAAACGGCACTAGGGCCCGCTGAAGGTAGGCAGGAAAGGCAATGCACATCCAATGACACGCAGCTCGTGGAGCTTCAAGAGTTATCAAGACCTTTTCAGATTTATTATTATTTTTTATAGTTCTATCACAGTCAGATATCTGGCTGTCACAAAATGCGTAGCTGTTTTTAGCAGGTGACCATAGCTCCCACGCCCCGGCCAGAACGTTGACCGCATGTAACATGCCGCGTTGGAAATAGGTCAACCACACCAGTCAACCGTAGCAACACTGCAGCCCGGAGACATGGGTTACATGTGACAGGGCTGGTGCGCCTAGAAGACAAAACAGAGGGGTATTTTCTCTTTTTTATGCCAATCTTCTAATTTTGATGATGTCGTCTTATCGGTGGTCAACTCTGTGCAGGGAGACAATCACGACCAGGAATGTTTACAGATGTGCCGCGGCAACACTCGCCATACAAGTGAACTCAGGACCCCAAGGTGGTTCACACGGAACATAAAATGCAGGGGAAGACAGAGTCAACCACAGTCTGCGAATATTCCATCGGGTCCATGTTAAACAAGACACCAGTTTGTACAAATTTGGGGCATTACCAGCAGCAATAACAACGTGATGCATCGGAATAACCCACAGATGGTTTGTAGCTTTGTTGACTAAGTCTCAAAAGGTACGTAGGCTACTCATGAAAGGATGCTAGAGTTATGCGATAAGGAAGGAAGTTGAGCGATGTGTGTCTAATGATTCGATTTAGGGTGACCACTGGATGGGGGTTTAGGAACCTGTCAGGTGCTGCGTCTCGGGTTAGAGACAGAGGCGGAGACTAAATAAAAGTTAGAAAGAATGAAGGATAGAGCCAAAAAATCAAAGCCAGTTCACTCCGCTGATGAGTAATCGAAAATAGAACGCGGTTCCATATGAAGTAGTGGGAACAAACACTGGTAGCTTCCAAAAGGGAAGATGGATGTAACGTGGCCACGCTTCCGGATTTCCCGTGAGTGGACGAACCGAGTCTACCTATGATTTTTTACTCTGCTTCAGTATTTTCCTTTCTATTCTACTTCGGTCTTCCTCAGTCTATCTCAATAAATCTCCTGAACTCTTCTTGGCCACGAGAGAGAGTTTGACAGGAAAACTCCTCAAGGGATTTCAGGTAGACATTACAAGACGGAACCGTTTCTGCTACAAAGCCTAAACAGAATGACGTAAAACTGAACGCCTTCGCTTTGCTTGATGAGTTGCCTCCCTGCTTACCGACAATGCAAGGAATAAGATGTAGTCAAGATTTCTATCCCAATCCTCAATCGTCTCATCTTCCAAGCATCCGATGGCTAGCTTTCCGGCTCGGGGGCAAAGTCCGAAGAGGATGATAAACAGATGGCCCAGTGGTGAAGCCGGTAACTCACAAATCAAAACAAAAACGGTGACGAGCAACGCTGCATCGGGAAAACTAAAAACCTCTGTGTCATGTGACAAGTGACTTTGTTACAATACATAAATGTCTGTGATTGGCCGATTGAGGACCAAACAAAACACAGTAAGCTGGGCACTATCAGGTTATCGATTAAATATCAGCTAAACGAATGAGTCATAACAAACAGGGTAATGCGAGAGTAATACTTGAATACCGATTATTTGAATGTCTTTGTAATACCTTCCTCCAAAAAAGAGGAATCAAACGTGGGTCTTTTTCTGTGGCTGAGTGCTCAAACTTCCAATCGGTGCTCGTGTATGTGCGGAATGCCTGCATGCTACAGGTGGCTCAGTATTGATTTTAGAATTTTCACCGTGCCTTTGAGGTGGTGCAAGAGTGTCTAACGGTCCTTCAAGTGGCACTTCTTGATGGTCAGGGTGAAGGTTAGTTTCTGATGTTAACCGATACCGTAAATGGCTTACATGCCCTGTCCAAGCTCGCCGATTAGAGCTGACGGCTTACAGGACATTGCCAACCGGATGCAGAACAACACCGGGAATCCAATTCTTTTGGAGTCCACTGAACACTAGCACATAGACTGGGTCACACTTTGGAAATCCGTCTCTCTTCTCCGTGGTTCAGTAAAAACTGAGATTCGATTAGTAGATTTCTGGGACCCACGTAAGTAGCTGATAACATCGCGTCAAAATGTGTTCTCATATTTCGTCCCAAAAATGTTCGGCTGGTGACTTCGCATTTGGCGCCGACCGGTTCTCAAGAAAGCACCCTAAGTGAACGGTAGGCTCCCTTCCCCCGCAATTTCTAAGAAGCCCTCCTAAAAGCGTCTACCAATCGATTCTCTCGTCCATTGGATTGGGGATGATACCTGGGGCCAAGCACGTGATGTGTACCCACACTGTCGTGACGCTGTTTAAACTTTTTCGAGGAAAACTGCACACCATTGCCAGTAAAAACAGTTTCTGGGACGCCGGATTGGGATAAAAGGCGACTGTGTGCGGTCATTATGGTGAATATAGGTGCTTGGGTCATTGTAATTATGTCAAGCCTTCTGGAATATGCGCCAACCACGATTAGAAAGAACTGATTCTCCACAGGTCACGCGTAGTCTACGTGAATCCGTACCCAAAGCCCAGAAGGTAAAGACCACGTACGAAGCTCACAGTTCACGGGTGCTTTGGTCGCAAGCTTGCGTTGCTAGCACTAGCGGACAAGTTCAACGGTGTCTGAGTCTATGTTGGGTTAGCATGAGAAGGAGCGCTCGATGGCTTTCAGTCGCGTCTTCCATGGATGGCCTGTGCGTAGATGGTGAAGGACATTTGTTCAAAGGCAATGAGGAACTGCCACGTGGTGGGACAGCACTGGAAGTCACTTACTACTGTGATTGCTTCTTTTCATCTGTAGAACTGCCTTACTTCGGGGTCCGTAAAGTTGGCTGGCCCACCTTCTCGTAAGTGAGACATGGCGCGCTGCTTAGTGCGGTTAGTTCGAGCTGCTTTGTGTATAGAGCCAAGTGGTACTGGCAGATTGCGTATGGAATCGTGAAATACGTGCTCAACACCTGTGTCCGCATTTATCACTGAAACGGCCACTTCATCGTCTGGTTGACTTTGTGGGTTAGTAGCTATCGAGTGTGATAAGGCTTCCGATCGGCCGAAGCTATCTGTTCGGGAGTACTATATGTTGAAATCATAACCAACCAGCATAGCCGCCCAGGGTTTTAGTCTATTGGTCGTGTGCTCATGTGCGCCTTTTTGGCAGGGAAAACAGTGAATGAAAGTTTGTGATCAGTACATTAAGCAAAAAGGTGTCCACCCGGCAATTTTGGAAACATTTAACCGGCAAAAATTATTACCAACCCTGCTTTTACGACCAAGCTGTGTTTCTTTCCAGCTGTGGTCAATGCACGAGGCACTTGGCATACTGCTTTTTAACTATCACTTGAGAGAATTAGTGCAATAAGACCGCACCTATGCCACAGTCACTTACATTCGCAGCAGCAACGATATGAGGCTTTAGATTATAATAGGTCAGCACAAGATCGGAGCCACGTTTCTTCTAGATCCTCCCGAAAGCATCTTGGCAGATTGGAGACCAAACCTATTTAGTGTCTTTCTCCAAAAGGTTATTCAAAGATGCACGTAATGACTGCAAGTCTGATATGAAACTATTATAATACTTCACCACGCCTAAGGAAAACTGAAGCTTGGTCTCGTTTGTGGGAGCGGGCAAATTTTGAACTGCAGCTAACTTTGTTGGGTCCGGAAGCTCTCCTTCCTCACCTACGACAGCCCCAGGGTGACTGACAGGCTGTGGCAGGGATACAAAATTTTGCACTCGGATACTAAAACCGTATGACTGAATGCGTCCGCAAACATCTTCTATACATACTCGGTGTCCGTCTACTGAACTACTGACAACAACAATATGGCCCACGTACGCCACGGCGTAGGACAGACCACTCAGCATTATGTTCACTATTTATGGTAAAATTGCTGGTGCACATCTAACGCCGAAAGAAAGCCTATTGTGCTGGTACAGCCCTCTGTGAGTGGTAATTAACAATATTATTTTGCAAGAGTCTTCCGCTTCTACTTGCAGATAAGCATTTGAGAAGTCTAGTTTGGAAAACACATCCTCATTTCAGTTTGGCAAAAAGATCCGCAGGGACCGGGAGTGGGCACTAAGGCTTTTAGGGTGCTTCTTTTGAACGGCTTGAGAAATCACCACAGATACGTATCGCACCTCTGACCCTTCTACTGGCTACTATCGAGGCGGCTCAAGAAGAGTAAGTAACTTTGATTATCACGTTTACCTGTTCCAAACGACCTAACCTGGATTCGATTTGTGAGATAGCTGCGTAGGGGACAGGTCCTCCGGGAAGAAAAATGGGTGAGTTCCCTGCAAAGAAGTACAAACCTGCTTTAACTTGTGTGCGCTGGTTTAAACTGGGTTTGAAATTGTCTAAATATTTTGCTTCCAGTGCCAACACAGTGTCTTTCTGTGGGTCTAAACAGAAGGCCGCAAATCTTCGGCGGATGAATAACAAACTGAAATAATAGAGACATACCGAGGAAACTTTTGTTATATCCAGTCAATTCCTCATAGTTTCACGTCACTTGAAGACGCAACGTAACGAAAGCCAGAGCCATGAAAGTCAAGAAGCAAAAACTTATACGACTGTTCACCAAGAAATGAAGTGGGTTGTCCTGAGGCGATGAGATCTACACGGCTCGTGAGTTCAAGCCTGGGGCTGTCAATACTTCACCAGGAGGACTTCAGAATGAAGGTGACCTCTGAGTCGGCGTCAACTTTCAGGGTCAAAAAGGAAGCAATAATCGAAAGAGTGACTTATTTTCCCTGCTGACGTATTGTATGTCGAATGTAGTGAATGCAAGTTTGGATTGTCCTCTAGATCCAAACGACTTTTTTCAATAGCAACCGGTTCATCCGCGCAAATCCGCACAGCAACCCTCTTTGCCTTCCATCTCGCCACAAGGTTCAAACTTATGGCATCAGACCTAACGAAACCGTACACAAAGGCACGCACCATAGAAACGGCAAGCTGACGAAGGCCGGTAAAACTCTTGCTTTATTTGACTTTTTCGAGTTGTAAAGCTTGCTTTGGAGATTTTGTCAACATTCAAAATGTTTGCTCTGGCAGCTGATGCCTGGAACATTTGTGAATCTTTCTTTAGGTTCATTAGTCTAAGATATTCACTGGTGAGGTGTTGCAAGGAAAGCGAGTCCACCGAGCCCAGTCGAGCCATCAAACGGGTTCTGATATCACTGTCTGTATGAGCAGTTGGGCCCGAGACGAACATCAGTGATTTGAGTTGATCAGCTTATTGTTTCAATCGAAATCTTTCTCACCCAAGATTCCCTCTGCCGAGTATTCAAAGTTATCCCAATCTGTTTGTCTGATGATCCTTAAGCGGTTGTAACGAATGTTGAATATAGATGTTCTCTCGCCGAGGATAGTCGTGAGGTGTGAAATTGTCTCTTTGGAGGGAGATCTCTTGGGGTTTCGGTAAAATGTAGTTGCCGTACTGGGTGTGTTCTAGTGTGCCCATTTCCTTCAGCAGAAGGCGGGCTGTGGCTGTCTCACACAGAGTTGCACCATCCACAGGAAATAAATGTTCCAGTATTTGTACCGGGAAGCGAATGTTATTCCATAGCCTACATCATGACTGAGCTCCTAGAATGAGGAGGCAGATGATTCCTCCAATCCTTGTTCTGGTTTTGCTTTGGTCTTCGGCCGCTCAACGACACTGGCATGAGTTTCTCTGTCATCAACGGAAACAGCTTTTTTTGTCTCTATTCCCGTTCTTATAATGCCCGCTGCTGTCGATGGAGTTGCTCTAGTTGCTGCTGAACTAACTGCGTCAGAGAGTTCTGTTCCACCACCGCCGTTGCCAAAATGTCAAAACCCGTACCTCTCAAATCAAAACAAAAACGGTGACGAGCAACGCTGCATCGGGAAAACTAAAAACCTCTGTGTCATGTGACACGTGACCTTGTTACAATACATAAATGCCTGTGATTGGCCAATTGAGGACCAAACAAAACACAGTAAGCTGGGCACTATCAGGTTATCGATTAAATGTCAGCTAAACGAATGAGTCATAACAAACAGGGTAATGTGAGAGTAATACTTGTACACTGGTTATGTGAACGTCTCTGTATCTTCCGGAAGGGTTTGAGCTCGGGCTCCTTAATTATGAAGTACTCCAAGACTTCAGGGCCCTCCATATTTCCTTCTGTCTACCTAGAGCTGACAACAGGATACCTTGACGACTGTAAAAAGAGTGAACCTAATGGATGTCTATAACTAACTTTATCT
Source organism: Fasciola hepatica (assembly GCA_948099385.1). Classification (NCBI taxonomy): domain Eukaryota; kingdom Metazoa; phylum Platyhelminthes; class Trematoda; order Plagiorchiida; family Fasciolidae; genus Fasciola; species Fasciola hepatica. The sequence continues at coordinate 15,674,608 of CANUEZ040000126.1, read as the reverse complement.
AGATGGATCTGTTCGCTACTCTCACGGAAGGCTTTCCCGATTTATGGCTCCTCCCAGCATCGAAAAGACAGGATCCCGCGAAGTCTAAGTACGATGAGACCTGGGAGCTCGCAGTTGCAAGAGGATGGCAGCCTTCACCATCCTTGGCCGAACCTCGGTGATACTTTCAGATTAGCTTTGAACCTCGATGCCGCGACCTTCTAGAGCAACTATTTAGTTATTTTGATGGTAGCCCTGGGCTCCGTATGAATAGATTTTATTTAAACAGTTCGGTGATACCATCTCTCTGTTGCGTAAAACTCATCATTTTCTCGGTTTTCTGTAGCCAGGATAAACCATGGAACAGCACCCTGTGGGTAAAACTCTGGACTGGTGGACGAGGCAGACGACGTCTAATCACACAAATGACCGCCAGAGGACTACGGAAGAACTTCAAGGAGGACACCTCTTGGTTATAGCCAGGAGGGAATGTACGACGACAATAAACGCGCAAATAATTGGGTATCTCTGTGGCAGCAGTGAATTCCATCAAAGGGACTCAACATATATTCACGGATGTACTGGTGAGTAGACTAGCTTCAAAAACTGCCAAGATTGACGAATATTTGTGTGAGTAACTGGCGTGCCCTGGGGAGAAAGGTTTTTAGGTAGGGCAGGGAGCTACGCACTATTTAATACAGAGTTTTATTAACAAATTTTGCCGGGCCAAAAAGGTGAGACATGATGGCCTTAACGACTGCCGGCTCGGTGAATGTCCGGTGCCAGTTGAAGGAGGTGGTAAAGCACGTTTTGCAGGAGCAAAAAAACCGCAACAATAGCATTCTGTAGTCCAGAATCGGTCCTAGTGGGTGGGGATGACCGTGAGCTGGACACAACCTGAAGACCGCATCTGGTGACAGAATGTGCCAACAACCAACTTAGGAGCAAGCACATCGCTGCAGATTTCCTGCATGCTCGACGTGCCAGCCAGGGCGGCGGAACTGACTGCACCCTCACCTCTGGGATTATAATGATTTTTTTAGTGCGGGGAATTCAGGTAGCCCAAGATCAAATGACCCGGGTAGTGGAAAATCCTAGACCGCATGGTCATTGGTTAGTCAATCGAATAAGAAGCGAATATCAAGTCGTCTGCCGGATTTAGGGGCCAGGATTTTATCCGGCATTTTTCCCGGGACGTTGAAAGTGGATCTTCCATCTAAAACTCAGTCGTTACTTCTAGCGAGGAAAAAGTTCCAAGTTATTACTCATGAGATAGATTGGGTAAGAAGCATCTTTGGATTGATTGGCAAACAAAAGCGGAACGGATCCAGCTATAGACCATCCCTAAGAATATTGTAAATCACCTGCGGGGCAGGTTGGGAGGAATAATCGAAGTTGACTACGAATAACCCTGCGCGAATGGATAAGGATTACGATGAAAAGGATGGCAATGTAGAGGGATTTTCATTAGCTCATAATGGGATGATTGGCTAAGAGCTAGGAAGACGACTGGTAGAAGCACGTAAGATTGTATAAATAAGTTGCTTAAGGGACATTTTTGAGCTCCATATGCGCCGAAATGCAAATGGCCGGGGTTTTGGGAGTTTCTCGAAAATTCAACTCCATCAGATGGCAATTTCAGAACGGTTACCCAGCGGTCATGGACAAGTAGAAAGAGCGGGACTCAAGCAAGAAGTAGATGTAAAAAATGAGGGTTTGCTACCGAAGAGATAGTGCTACCGAGGTTTTATTATCGGTTCAAGATAGACAGAGACCAACATTATCGAGAATTTTACTCCAGAGTTTGGAATACTCCAGCAAAACACTACATCCCAGAGATAACTAAGATTTTGGGACTGCGAGATGCAGATTTATTTTTCGGACGTCTGGCTTTTCTTACCGACTTCGGATTTAGCGGTTAGGCTGAAGAGGTCAAACTGACATATTCAGCAGCACAGAGCTTTTTGCAGGCCATGTTCACCATTGCGTTTAAGGTTATGAGACAGTCATCACTGGAAAGCTTGCTTTTCCCTGAACAATCTAGTGGTTGGGAAGAAGTGTTTGGTTGTTGGGGCGAATAATAAGAGAATCACGGAGAGGACCCATTTACGGCAGCGGATAATGGTAAACGTTTCCGCTAAGGCGGAAAAATGCCATATTTCGAAGATAGAGTGAGGGTATTCTAGCACGAAACTGCAACACCAGGCCCGCAGAATCGAAGCAGCTCTTAAGGGATTCCATGGAGACTGTAGCTTACTGAAGGCCTTGTGTTGTAGAATGTCAGGCGCCTTAGTGATCGTAAGTTCTATGCTGAACGGTGTCAATTTAGGTAATGAGTCAGGTTGGGCACGGCCAATAATGGATTCAGTAGACACTTGAGATGAGGAAACCGTGATAAAGGTGATTGCAGCCGAAGTATCTGCTGGTGTCATTTGGTAGCTTCAGGTAAAGAGTTTTTGGTAGACTGAGGCATTTCTGTCGTTAGTTACTCGCAAAATCAAGAGTAGCCCACCCTTTTGACCAGGGGCAGAAGCTTCTTGTTTTCCGTGGTTTTTTTCTGTGGTAACGCGGATGCTATTGGAGAGTTTCTCTAGGCAAAAGAGGGGGTAGAAACCATGGAAATCGGCATCCGGTGAGAAATTGTTCGCTGCTTTGCTTGCAGGGACTTTAGAGCACTATTAAATCGGCCGCGGCTAATTAAGTAAATCGCGATCCGAAGCAAATCGTGACCAAGTTTATAACATGGCGAACACCCTGTTGGCTGGTTTTAAGATTCGAAGAGTAGTCACTTCAGTCCATGGAGCTAAGTGGGTCGTTCAGACACTGCCAGTTGTAACGGCTAGTGCAAAAACAGGAGAGCTAAGGGAATTATTATGAACGATGGCAGTAAAGCTGCCGGATGTCACACTCTGGTCACCCCCGGGGGTTTATTGGAGAGAAATAGTTTCCAAGTTAGGCCATAGGTTAAAACTGATTTCAGTGTCATTTCTTCCTCCTTGAAGTGGGGACATGTTAAGTCCAGAACACTGTTAGGACAACGAGATGAATTTATACGAAAGGTGGGGCACTTGAGATGACTGAATTGATTTTAGTTGCGTTACCTTCACTAGAGATCCGCTTAGATCCATGGGTATCTCGGATAAATGGTTAAAAGCATTATTGATGGGCATGAAGCCGAAAGCCGCTTCCCTAGGAGGCCCATACGCTCAGCAGACTTATAGGCCTATTGGCGTTTTCAAAGACCACCCATAAAGAGTCCTCTGGGGCTTGCAGGATAGGGAGGTCTTCAGAGGTTACAGTGAAGGTGCACTTATTTTAGACCAAGCTCTTACTTGACGGGCTGCTGCCGTCGCTGACGCGTCGTTGCAGGTTCCTGGGAAGGATAGACCGACGAGGACTGTGGCAATTCCTGCACCCTGCGTGGTTCTGAAACTGGATCCTCTTGAGCTTTCTGCTTGAAAGAAGGTTTATTATTAGTCCCCGGCATTTATAGTGAGTGATGCTTGATGATACTAATGAGTGATACGCCTTCTGTCGTCAATTATATTTTTTCTCGGTGTTGGTGTGTCACTCGACGTTTTGTCCATCGATGGTTTCCGTATTTGCGTTACGTTTGCTCTGGTGTTCTTCGTTGAATGTTGAACTTGCACCTTTTTACTGGCTTTAGTGGCAGCTCCCCTAGTGTAAATGGTAAGTCATGATGTTTATACGCCACTTGGCTCTGACGGTCAGTTCCATTATCGGTCGTGCCTATCCTCAGGTCATAGAATGCTTGCTGACTGGTTGCTGAGGAGCCGATTAAGATCGAGCCGTTCGCTCTGCCCCGGTGGCGTTTTTTGCCTTGACGCCTTCTGTAATGGGTCAGATCATTGGCAAATTTGCCCTTGCTGACTTTTCCCAAGATTGGTCCTTGTTTGCCATTATACCGGCTCTACTTAATTTGGTATTAACTTATTTTTGGCGGTTTTAGAAGAGTGCGCTTGGAGGAAGTTCATCTCAGAGCCTTCGGGTTAGTCCACCAGGCCGCGTGAGCGGCTAATTTGCACCCCGATACCAAGGTGAGTGGAGAAAAATAAGGCTTAATAGAGCCTCATTGAAGGCATTACGGGCCTATCTATAGAATATTTTTAACCTCGGTGCCCTGACTAGTAGGTGGATAGCTTGGCTTCCCAACGAGTCCGGTGTATCGATTTTACATGATTTGTGGGCAGTTTGACGGCATGGAAAAATGACCGGATAAGCGGCACGTATGTCTGACGGTATACGAAAATATGTAAAGCAAATGAAAGTGAGAATATCTTGGGTGCACGAAGTAATTATATGTTGGTATTTACGTTGTTGTTCGACTTAAATTGGTTCATCATCAAGTGAAAACCCGGTGCACTGGCTGCTTGTTCCATGGCTTTAATTTTCTGATGAATTTGTTTTAGTGGTGGCTTAATGTTACGCGAGGGCGTAAGCTGCAGGATGAATCGTACGCGATCTAAACCGTTAAGCTCGACCGAATTTTGCAAGTTTTATTATTCGGTGTTACATTTTAACACGGATGATTCTTTAACCGTACTGGGTATCGGGTGAAATTCAGTGGGATTACCTGAGGATAGTGAAGTGAAGGTTGACTCATCGTAGCAGACTGCACATGAAAACTCTGGCCTAATTCGGTAGGCTTCATCTGGAGCGGCCCTTCTGCCTTAATCTTTATTCTGAATTTCACTGAATCACTTTTGTCGAGCCCTAACAATCTTTCAGGACACTGTGGCTCTTATTAGCTCAACTATGTTGGTTATATTCTACCCCCAGCTCAGTGTTTGAACAGGCCCACCCAAGCATCATTTGTGCAGCCTGGGCTTAATACGGTTAAAAATGTAGATACCGCACCAATCCTCATGAACGCTCCTTTCCTCAACTGATTTTGACCGTTGGGATTCCTTGGTTACGGGTTTGGAGGATGTAAAAAGTCTTTCCCCAGCTTCCGTCAAGAATATCCTCCCGCCCATTAGTACAGGTATTCAAACATAAAATTAAATACCGTGCAAAATAAATGCAAAACGTGCGGTCGAGTGGGAACCCTGTCCGCCTCAGGAGGAGACATTTTCCCTTCACTTACAATGAGCCCACCACAAAGGAAACCATGTCAAGGCAGGACTTAGACCAAAGAATGTTCAGGGACATCCTCACAATAGTAGAAACAGACCATACTACTGGGCTAAGACGCGTTTACCGGGTGATAACTTGGAGGCCAGTGAGAAGTGGACAGAAAACGCATCCAGCCAGACCCATTTTGGTAGATTTTATGGGCTAAAACGCTAGTGACCAGCTTCTATCTCGAGCTATTCAGGTGTTCCATCGCACATGGAAAGATACCGCATCGCTCTAGGTATCCCAAAGACGAGGATAAGAACGTAGGTAGGCGTACGACACAAGGGAAACGAATTCCAGCAAGCAGGGAAATAAGAAGTCTGGGTGTAAATATAATGGCTACTGGGAACTCGTTACCTCACGGACCGTGTCACCAGGCTTCCGGTCGCAATTGAAGATCTGATGAGAGAAGAGACATGGGAAAGTTTTCCGCTTGGATACAAAGGCAGTCCTAGGCAGCTCCCGTGAGGCAACCCGGCCATACGACACCGGGCAACGGACCTCCGATGCAGATGAGGCTTGCATAAGAAGGCTAGACGGTGGACCAAACGGCGATACAGGCAATCAAGAACACTGACATCTATCTTACTGGGTCCGAAAAACTTCGCAGTCACCCGGGTACTCAAGAAGGGACACAATTCAAAAAGAAAGACAGACGTTTAACCGGCAGGCGTCGAGTCTGTGGTATACGTCAATGCCTGTAGCACTAAAAACAAATAGGCGGAGTAAGAAGAAAATTCCGAAAACCTCAGCTCCGCAGAGTTTGCAGTATCCGAGACACAGCTACCCGAAAATGAAACTATTTGGTTCGTGGGTGAGATGAGCCAGATGATACTGTAGGATGAAGGGTAATGGTTATCATCAGAGAGAGTTTGGTCTACACGGAACAGTTATTCGGGTTATGTGCATTGAACATGCGGCTGTGTCCTGCCCTCTGTAAGAAACTGTTGGGGAAGAGTGCAAATGCACGCCTACACAGAGATACAAATGGAGAAACCGAGGAGTACACGGAAATCACGCAAGAGCCAAAACAGCTGGAGGTAGCTGGAATACGCGGCTCTGATTGTTCAACCTGCCGGATATGGAATGGAGCATAGAGAGCTGCATTCGCGGTAGAGCGGAAGGGAAGTTCACAGAATGACTCCCGAGAGAAACATACTTCAGTACACGACGGAAAATCAAACACCAGGAAGCCAGCTATCCTACACAGACCTGGCGATCACGAAAGGTGAAAGTGACATAAGTGACCAAGCATTCTTCCAACTTTTGACTAGAGCTACCATGTAGAGAATAATTTCAAGCTCAAGCCCAGGCGTTCGAGGGTAACAGGAAGGGGCGTAGGACGCCAGGGAGGTTAAAAGCTCCTGAACTGAGAGCAGAAGAGTCTGAATTTGACTGGGTTTTTAGATGATAAAAATGCCGCCGTAGAAGATAAGTGGCAGATAATCTAAATCCACTGGAGCTGCAGGACAGGCTTTCCCGCTGAAGGGCAACAGGCACAAGGACAAGCCCGAATGGTGGGCTGCAGCAGTTATAAAATCTACCCGGAAACCAGAAGGGAGCTGGCAGAAGACTGGAGCCCTCGGAAGCTGGAGAAAGTGACTGAAACACACCAAATATGGTAATTTGGTTGCTTAGGAAAAAAGAAGCTTACAAAAACTCGAGCTGGCAATGGAAAAATCAGCTAAGCAGAAAGCTAAGAGAAATATAGATGCTTATTCAAATCCCTTGCCCAGAAAGAAGTCGGGACTTCAATTCTAAGCGACGGGAGAGAAGTCTGTGAAGATCAAAATGAAGTAGAGGAGCCCATGGAATACTTCAAAAGCATGCGTGGAAGAAATGTGGGTCATCAGGAGATAACATAAGATCCTTTGAGAGCACTCAGTGTGTTCCATGTATCTTTGACACTGCAGACAAAGATAAATCTAGAGTGACAAAACGCAAACTAGTTGGCGGGGCCAAACGGCGTATACCCATCCTTCATAGAACCATTCGTTGCTGTAATAAGAGGACATGCCTATCAGTAGTTCTGCTCTACTGTTAGCAAAGGTGAGTCATCAGGCGACTTAAAGGCAGCGGCAGTATTGGCTACCCACAAAAGAGTATCTCGTTTACAGTAGCAAAACTACAGGCCTACGAGCCTTATTTGTCTTCTTCACAAAGGCTCATGGAAACTGTTGGGAGGATAAGTTTGCAAGCTTTCGGCGGGCAGCAAGCTGCTGAGTGAAGCACCGCATGAGTTTCAAAGGGCAGATGATGTCTCTCGAGCCTCTTGAGGTTCCTGGGCATCATCAAGCTGGTGGATGAAGGGGTGCGACAGACGTCTGCCATCTACACATCAGGAGAGTCTACGATTCAGTCAATCATCGACTGCTGCTGATTAGCCTTAAGAGGTGTGGGACAGATGGTTATCTAAATGGATACGTAGCTTACTTCCTAACTAAGAGGATTTAAGGATGCAAACTCTAAACCCTTATTCGTAACAGGTGGGACCACCTCCATTCCAGCTTTATATAAAAGGACTGGCCAATCTTTCGAAGCTCTTGCGTTTCATTCGTGAAAGCAATGCCAAGGTTGCCCCATCAGGTCAGCTGGAGTTGCTAGTTGGAGATACGAGTAGTTAAAGTGAGCAGCAGCATGAGACCTATTCCTAAATGGAGGCTAATTTTATCAACCAACCAAAGTACGGGGATTTGGCCGTCAGGCCATCCATGTAAGGCAACAGAAAGAAGACTTGTGTGCTATGGCCGCAGGCTCCATATAGGCGGAGCGGAGAAAGCCGATCGCTCAAAGGGCCTAAGAAGGGTTTTATACCCAAGTCGATAATTGCCCACGGGCCAGCAGATGCATCCTTACACCGGTATAAGTTCTTAATGACGCTTCACTTTGGATACTGCGTGCAGGCTTGGGCATCTTTAAAATGGTAGCGGAGGGTTATCTGGGAAAGACCTACATCCAGGGACTGTAGGGCATTAAACTACTTACTGTCACAAGAAGTCCGGGTAAAGAACCCGCAGAAGCGTTTAAAATTCTGGAAAGTGTTAATAGTATAAAAGCCGTAGTATTCGATGATGGCCCCGGCGGACGAATAAGAGAATACAGCTTGCAACAAGAGAAGGCCCACTCAATGCTCAATGTGCGAGCCAACTTATTTTGCAAAACCGTGGTCGGATAGTGGAACCTACCAGCGCCAAAAAGCAAAAGTTCTAGCCTAGGTGAAGCCTGAGCAACCATGTGACGCAAGGTTCACCGAATAAACAGCTTTAATCGTTCCGGATGGCTCCTTAGAGCCTCACGGCGAAGCGTAGCTCGAATAGATGTAGAACTTAGATCAATGGCACGGTGTCTCTGCAATTTCCACGACACTGTTCAAGAGCTAAAACTCAAACACTTAAAGATCATTTCCTTGCCAGTCAACCCAAGCCTTTATCTAATCAACAAGTGGTCGAGATTAGGACAAAAGTCTGTGTGGAAAGAACAGCTAACTAGGAAATGGTAAATAAGAATAACCAGTTCTGAAGTTCAGTTAAATTCAGCACTCACATTCCGACCCATTTAATAACTTTCTTGGAGCGGCAGCTAATAGGCAACGAGAACAAACCGAACTTCTGCCATTCAGTAACGTGAGAAAAAAAATGAACCCGAAAACGTGACCAATCAAAATCTTCTCGGGTCAGTGCGAGACACTATCAAACCAAAAGTCCACAAAGTTGCCTCATTAAGGAAGCACTACCATGAAAGGAAAAAACAAATGCGTCAAGCGTAGGTTTAGTGTCTAAGGCTACACAGTACCAGCGCCGAAGATGTTTGAGAACGCAGTCCAAAATCTACCAAGGAGTGTTCGACGATGAGTAGACGGTAAATTTCCAATCAAAACGGACTTCGCCGAAAGAGCTGACTGAAGAGCAGACGAACATATGAGATGTGAGATCATGCAAAAAATGCCCGGCAAAAATGGGAGGCGATATTCTCGAGGGCAGAATTTAAAGGTCGAAGGGGAACCGTGGGGGTTAAACTTTGTCTGGTGTCCCGCATAACAAAACAAAGACAAGTTGTTCGCCAGGGCCGCCCACATAACGCTTGTCTTTCGCTTGGTTAATGAGGTAGCCCCTTTCTTTTCTTTCATAGAACAAAGGAAACAGTGGAAGGTTTCGACAAAATAAACGGGCAGAAAGACCATGCTATGGTCACCTCGATGGGTACTGACTCTTGAGCAAACCGCGTAAGGGAACATGGGAGCTTGATTAGCCTGGGCCAAAACCGGTTCCGTGCGAACTGAACTGCACTGGAAGCGGAAACAAGGTCGATTTCTTCTCAGTTTTTTGGAAAGATCTTGGGCCACTAGTGGTGGCAGTATCGCTTTCCATAACACTGGCATCATTCTTGACATAAGTTCTTCCATAGCTATTTTTTACGGTTTACTTCGGCAGCGAAATTATCCCTTTTGCTTGGTGCCCGTTTAAAAATTAGTCCTCAGCTTTCTCCTTGTGGCCGTCGAAGTTCCTACATTTTCTCCTCACTGCATATCTCCAGGGCTGAGTTTCCACTTGGTAGTTCACCACCTGCTGCTTCGGGCTTTCCCTCTGTGCTAGCTGAGTTTAGGTCATTATTGTTTCCCAAGAGAGAGTGATATTGCTCCCCGTTTAAGTTAAAGTGCACGAAGGCCGTGAATGATGGGGGTACTCGTCGTAAATCTTGCTATAAATGATCCCGTGAAACTTGTAGTGGGGCTGCCAAGACATCGTGTGACCTGTACGAAAAGCGTAGTCAACTGCAATAGTAGCGCAAGCAGTATCAGCCCATAAAACAATATATAAGTTTTGGACTTATGGCCGTATCAGCTCGCAAAAAACAGTTGTTAAGGCATCAGAGACTGTCGTGACCCAGTTCGAGGCGAATAGTGGCAACGTGAGCGACTAAGCAAGGGCACTCGCAACATAAATGGTAGTTCGTTGCAGGCAAGCGGTTCAAAACGCGATCCAAGCCAGTCCCCCACTAACGGGGAGCCCGGGTAAGGAAAAGACGCCGAATGATCACGCGGAGACGGCGCGGTCTGAAATGCATAAGTAGAAAAGCAGGCCCAACAGGGCTGGCGCAACTCCGCGTGCCATGCGCGATGTCTGCCTAGCAACAATTTGGTCAATATATTCAACCCGTCCTAACCCGAATTTTTCTCACTAGCCCGGTGGGAGACACAAAACGAGGTACATTCATCCAGCGGTGCATCAAAACTTCCGTCAGACGCTGGCACCCGGTGGGGCTGCGGCTTCCAGTAAGAAGCCAGGATGCTAGGTTCGCTCAAGACCCCAAACTCCTCAAGGTAACGCGGAGGTTAGCCGGGGATGTAGGAAAACCGATGGTATTAACAGCATTATTCAGAGGATACCCAGATGTGCGTACCCGGCCGGATCTCCCAAGGTCTCTGTGTAATGACCAAAAAGCTCAAGTCCTGGTCTGGGTGAAGCTTGACCAATGATTCAATTAACGATTCACCGACTAATAAGCTTCACTCGTTCTGGGTAGCACCTTGGAGCCTCAAAGCAACGCGTAGCCCAAATCGATGCAGAACCCAAATCAATAACGCGATTGCTCTACAAGTTCTACGGTACTATTAGCGAGTAAAAATATAAGTACAAACACGATCATACCTTTGACAGTGAGCCTCGGTCACTATCCAGCCAAAAAAGTAGTCAAAAATAGGACAAAATCCTGTAAAAAGGCAAACAGTTGGGCAAAAAGAGTAAATGATAAATACCTGTCCTGAAATCCAAACAAATAGAACAAGTTCTGCACGCTTAATCAGGCCCAAAGAACAATTTCCTGAGCGTGGCAGCCAAAAATCAGTGTGAACGAGCTGAACGTCTACGGTTAGTCGACGTGAGCGAGAAAGTGAAGCCGAGAAGTAATAAAACAAAACTGTATTGAATCAGTGCATCTCACTACCGTACCAGCTGTCCTCAAAGTAATCTCAGTAAGAAGGCACAACCATGAAAAGAAAAAGTAAGTGCACCAAACGTAGAACAATTGCCGACCACAAAACAGTGTCAGCATGAATAAGTTAGAGAAGGCTTCCAAAATTCGTCATAGAGCATAGGAATGTGAGCAGAAGAGGAATTCTTCAATCAACATGGACACTACACTCTGAGACAAGACAATAAGCACTGAATTCATGGCGAAGTCTTAGTTGTGGGAACGCAAAGTAGTAGTCTAGGAGCAAAGATCCACTTGGTGGTAAGCTTCACGATAAAGAACAATGAAATAAAGTAGCTTCGAATCCATTCACTGAAGGACTGATGGCCTGCTAGTTCAACGAACCGCCTCTTTCGTTTCACTTGGTGATTATACCTGGGCCTAATTCGCTAAGGACGACATTTCGTTCGGTCTACGTGGATGGGGCTGCGCCAGAGAAACGGTTTATCTTCGGAAGTAGTCTCTCGCCAAATTTGCATTTACTTCGACGCAGGTCCGGAAGTGAACTCTAGGCCTCTTTGCCACATAGACCTTATGATTTGCAGCATCACTAGCGTTCGTTCCACGGGGCAGCGCAACCGAAGTAGGCAGCGCAGCTCCGAGTTCAAAACATTCAATGATGCCAGCTCCATCGGAGCTGACGGCCAAGGTCTAGCCACAGGATGTACATGAAAACCTGAGTACCGCACTGACGAGCAGCTTAGGGGCACACGAGCATTCATCGGGTCCACCATCAGGCAGCCACTTCTTTGATCACACTAAACCCAGTCCGCCCTCACGTCGTGGTACTACGGTAGTTGGGGCGTGAAGCTGTCTATAAACCGAAGGTAAGATTTTGCGCCAAAGTCTCCTGGAGTTTTGCCATCTGCCTGCCCGGCACAAAGCCTGGTGATAGACGCTACTGAAACCTCAAATTACATGGGTATCTTCGACACGGAGCTGGACATCCAGGACATAGATACCATGAAAACAGACCGCGGAAGTGGCACAGGTGAAAGGTTTGTACGGCAGGTCGGCAGAAGGTTGAGGGCCACAAGCCCCACAGAAGCGATCCTAGACCGAATGCCGGAGGGATTTCGGGCGTCTACACAGCTGACGGGCGAGTCAGTGTGCCTCGGAGGAGATATCTAAAGGTCTTTGAACTATCCAGAGATCACGAACGGCCACATCATCATGGTCCAGAAGTAGGAGGACACATTCAGGCAGCATCGGATGCCCATTATAGGGGACTTTGACCTGCCTGAGATATGCTTTGACGGTCAGCCGTGCCTTGCTGCTCCTGGGTCTACTTCTTTGGCCTTCTTTAGTAGAGTGGCTAAATGAGGCAGCTATACGAACCTGAAGTAGCCTACCCGACGGCGAGAGGCTACCATTTCCTCACAGCTGGACTGAGTCCTCCCTAGTGAAAAACGTGGTGGGCCGAATGAGAGTATTCTCATTTTTGGGGCTTGTGGACCACGGGGTTATCGCCCTCCTGACAATGCACACAAGGAAGCCTTCTCAAACGGAGTGGGACCACCATCTGGAACTTCACTATTGCCAAATTCCTGTCAAATAGGAAAGTTCTAGCTACGGCTCCGTGGTCCTGTGGTTCATCGTGCTTTGACAGGCATTGGAGTGACTACAACAGAGCTCTAGCTGAGGCACTGAACAGGTTAGAACATCGGTTACAGATGAGTGCTTTTCAATCCAGACTAGGACTACGGAGCTGAGAGCTAAAGAGCCGATAGAATGAAAGAGTTGCTCAGGGTCGTCGCCGGCTATCACGGAACGCCCTGGATAGCGCTCATTACATCCTTGAAAGAAAATTCTGCAGCCAGCATCGAAAGCAAAACTTCACGGACTGTCACGGGCAGTTTTCAAAACGGGTTCAGACGGACCCCGGGAACCTCGACAGAGAGCTCGCCCAGTGAACTCACACCAAGCCGCACAACTGACACACGAGTAAGCGGAAAGTGCAATGACGGGGAGAAAATCGGACGCTGACAGTGCTCTGGCTAGATACCAATCTCCGGTATTCGTTCTGGAACCACCGAGGACAATGAACACCGGCGACAGAGCAACCGCGGAGAAATCCTCTAAGGGGAGGACCGAATCGATCAGGCCCTCGACTGTGGGGGTCCGGCGAACTCTCTGCATGACGAAAACCCCGCTAACTCAGCACTCTGGTGAGATCTTGCCCCTTAAGCTTGGACAGTGCGCCGGCCAACTGGCCAATACATTGTGTGAGCCGATCAACTACCCAGTAGTAGCTGGCAGTTTCTCTGTAGGATGGGAGACCTTAGTGGCCTCTCCAATTTTCCAGCCCAGCAAGCGATTCAAAATCCAGAACCACTGCCTAGCAACATTGTTGAAGGTAGTGCCAACGATGAAGCTACCTATGAATTCGATTAGGATGGTCACTTACACAACTCTCAATGTGTTTTTCGGGGGCGTGGATCGTGCAAACTAAATCGCACTAAGGCTACGAAGCAGCGCACCATGGCCGTATTCAAAGTGACTCAGGTGGACCCCATTCTGCCAGAACTTGAGAAGGCCCTGATTGGGTGAGCCGGTCCCTGCTACTGGAAAAACTATCCTACCTAGGGCCCCATGAGCCCTTTGCAAACTGTGCATCGCACTGTCTGTGAGGCCCAGAATTTTATGTTCACATGAAACGGGCTCAAGGATAAATTTTATGCCCTAACCACAGAGCCAGAAAGGTCTATACTAGGTCCGAGGCTAATAGTTGACTTCGGGGGGGGGATCCTGTACTGAAAGCAGGCTCCAGATTTCTGTGGTGCTTTGACGGGCCCAAAGGTTTTCCCGAGGTTCTAACCGCGTTGAACAAAGTTGCACGTCAAGCAGACTTGAAGAGCTTACACTGATGGTCCGCCATAACCTGCCCCCTTAACACAGGCAGATACAAAGTGATTTATATTGGGGAGACCAAGCCAACGAGTACCGGCTGGGTTCAGCAACTTTATAAGAGGGGAGTGCAAGAGATGTTTCTGAGCTCGGTCGTTTTGGACGATCTCAGGTAACTGACCCAAACAACTTAGCAAGCAAGGTATGTTCGGGCCGAACCAAGTCAGTCGACTTTTGGGTAAGTTCGCTCCCGAGTTATTCCCCAGAACAGTTTCCGCATTCGTCACAAGGCACCTGGAGGTAAACGTTCAGGCGAGCCGCCAGTATAGAAGCGAGAATGAAACGATTGAGGAGGTCCAAAAAGAACAGCGAAAAGCCTACAAAGCCTAATAACATACTCTATCCAGGTAGACTGCGTGCATTCAATTTTTTCTGTATGCAGTACACCGGGTGAGGAGGATACTTCATAATCCTGAGGAGTATCTGGAAAATCAGGGGCCCGAAAACATGTAGTTGTTCCGGATGTCCTTCATTTTATCGCTCCGCGATCAATCCTCAAAGCGACAGAGGCAACCTCCACAAATGAAGGTCACAGAACATGGCTCCTCGGTACTTGTCCGCCACCAATGGGACCTGCTGCCTGCCCTCGTATTTGGAGTGACTTTAAAACACTCGTTCAGAATTCAAATCTACGATCAAGCAGCCGAGAAATACCCAAATGGCTCATTCAGACGTCTAAAAACAGCTTCCGGAATAGAGCCTTTCGTACGGAGTTATAGTTGTGATTAGAGGGTGCTACTCTAGGTGTACAGCTGACATGAATGAGTTTTGTTGGTAACTTCGAAAATTGGGTGTTGTTTGCCTGCTTTGAAATGTTGTGTTTGAGTCGTCAAGTTTTGCAGATTCCCTACTTGCTCCTACTCCGACAGATAACACGAAGTCTTGTATTGCACATTAGGCGGAGGATAAGAGCGGAGGGACACCATAACACAACACAGATGTGCACCACCTATTAGGTTCCAGTGGCATCAGCAACACGGCTCGACGCAATTCTTCTTGCCTTTTGTGAAACCTACCTGACAAGACCAAAAAGACAGGATAGGAAGAGGCTTCTGCAACGTAAGCTTCTAGCTGCTGGGTACACAATAAAAAGGAAGCAGAAACAGAAAAATAAAGGGGAGTGCGAAATTAAACGAAAACAAAACAAAATGGGGAAAAGAACGAGAAGATTGAAAAAACAAATGAAAGTTATATTGAATGATTTTGAAAACGAGTGAAAGAATTTGGGGAAACACAAGCAGAGCAAGTCTACGAGGAAGAGCGACTGTTCTTGAGGAGTAAGGAAAGGAGAGAAAAGCGGGCCATATGGATGAGAAGGGAGAATTAGGAAAAAAGAAAAAGGGATGGGAGCCCGAGCAGCGCAAGCCGACTACGAAGCTGAACGAGAAAACGAAGAATTACCGGTTGCACCTATCAAAAACCCTGTCAAGAAAAAAGAAACGTCATGAGTCACCAAGCGGGAAGATGCAGCCTCCCTAGCCTCATTCGATAAGTATCCACTGCTGCATTCCAACGCACACGTCAACGACGTACAACACTATTACGCCATTGGTTCCCCAACTCGGCTGTTTAAATCCGATAGCTTAGTAAAAGACTGGTTATGTTGCAGCGCAGGTGGACCCCGCACCACTTCCCTCTTTGAATGACGAGATGGTGCCTTGCATGTAAAAGTGTCTGAATTGTTTGCGTGGAATAAAGAGCATTCCGGGTTAACTGTAAGGTGAGTGCGGGCGGGGGAGCTATTAGCGAACCGAAGACCTGACGATGGTGACTACCTTTGCATCTGAGTACCTTTCTCACTCGTTACTGGGGCTCAAAAAGGGTGAAATCCTAGTGCATAGCACTTAGGCTGTTGCGATACGCATAACAGTGCAAGTCTCCCACTGTGTTTACTGACCCCGTTCCCTCGAAATTCCTACGAAAGCAACGGAAAATACAGAACCCTGGTCCAAATCTGAATGCCAGACCCTATCAACCTGAGCATCATAGGTCGAGCATATGTCAACCTCCGAGTGCTGACTACCAGTGCCGAGCACCCAACTAGATGAGCGGACCTGGGCTGCCCCCAAACAGCGGTCAACCCTCGTGAATAATAGGTAATCGGTAGAATTCAAAATAATAGTGCTATTGCAACAGCTTTAATGGAGAACTTACTTGATGGTAAACAGCACTGCTTCAAAAAGGAAAGGCTGCCTCAGCCACCTAAGCTTCCTCCCTAGCTTCCTCGGTGCGACAACCAGGAGACGAAACCAGGGTAAGAAATATGGAACGTGCCGCCTCAACCTCTGATAAGCCTTTGATAGTGAGAACCACAGGCCTCTGTTGGCACTAACTAGGCGGGCTGAATGTTGCTACTGGGCTGGTGAGCAGGCCACAAGCCCACCTGTGCGGTCGTTGATTCCACCCCCAATTTGAGGAAGCTAAGCCCGTAATGGCAAGGGCGGGCAACGGGGCACCTCAAGGTTCGGCGTCTTTCGGTCATTATGGTTTCTGTTTGCGGACGACGTGTGAATTCTGTGGTCTCTCGGATCCACCCAGGATCAGAAGGACCTAGGTGCTATCCACAACTGAACAGTAGCCTGGGGCCTACAATTAAACCAAGGAAATATGCACGACCGCTAACAGTTGGATCCGGGGCTACCCTAGACCCGGTAAACCCAAAACCATTGATACAACAGAAGATCAGGGCTCGGGGATAGTTGTAACAACCAAATTCAGGTCGTCAGTGCGGCGTTTGTCAGCAGCCGACAAGGCGAACTGAGTCGTATACCTACAGCGAAGTACAGCGACTTCAATGGACCCGAGCGCTATGCTACCCCTTTAAACTGCACTGATGCGACCCCACCCATTGTGTTTAGTCCAGCCTTGGCCCCCCAGTTATTTAGATATATCCACACACTGTACTGCGTTCAAACAAGGTCATTAGGGACCCCGTCCAGTCTGAGGGGACAGACTGGCATCACTAGACTATTTCTCGCTGAAGATCATGATTGAAAGAGTAGATCTGACAGAAACTATGAGGGGAGTAAAATGTTTGCCTAAAGCGATCAAGCCACTGCTTACAGTGACAGAAGCCCCCCCCCTCCATAGAGCATGCGCTGGAGGCCTAAAATAATAAACGAGCCAGGTTCTCCTCATGCAGAGTAATAAATAACTGTTACGTACTCCTTGCGAGCCTGATGGCAGCGGATTCTATCATTATTTTTATTAAGAAGTTGAACTTCGCATGGACGTGTATTTCCGGAGAGCCCGTGAGAGTGTACTTATCACTCAAAAGGACTCCCAGCCCATTCGTTTTCTCTTCCTCCTTAATTCATTTGTTCAGCTGGACTTTCACCCACTCCCCCAAGCTTCTTAGGCCCTCTGTGTTTCCTCGTTCCGAAGAGAGCTGACATTTGAAAGAAAACTTTTGCATGACGAGTGAACGTGCTTGTCGCAAAGGCTCTACACTAGCGGGATGCTGCTTTGGCTGCTGCCTCTGAAGATTACCCAATAAATGTAGCGTGATTCGAACTTCCATCCACCGACAGACAAGAAATATTCCATGAATTTGAAGCACGATGGGAGACCGGGGCTCACAGGCGCAAGAAACCGGACTACCCATGGCGCTGGCCACCAATCCTATGGGGTGCCTCTGGGATTAGTTCCCAAATAAATTCTATCCACCCGTTATTTAGGAAATTGGCTAAAGCACTGAAGCTCTCGAGTTTCATACTTGCAGACATTGTGGAGGCCGCCAGACCAGGTCAGTAGGAGTTACTAGCAAGAGGTCTCAAGGAGGTGTTCAAATGGATAAGAACATGAGACATGCTGGAATAGGAAGTACAAGTCTTCCAAGTGCGACGGCATCAGTGGGTTTCGCCGTAACGAGTGGAAATGAAGCGTCCATGGGCAAAAAGGTGCAACAGGCAAGGCTGAGATGTTTTTATGACCGCAGGCCTTAACTGAGTGGAGCAGAACAAGCTGGCTGTTCACGTAGCTTACACGGGGGCTCCTTAGACTCAAGTCAACAGTTTCCTGCAAACCAGCGGACAATTTCTCATCCCCGCACAAGGGGATGCTTAGGCCCAACTTCGAATACTGTGTCTGGGATTGGGCATCGTTCCTCAAAATAACTCAGCCCCTAGTGAAAACTTCCAGCGGCTTGTCCTGCTTCGGTGAGGGGGGGGGGTCAGCGAGGAAAGACACAGCCAGAGTCTGAGGAATATGGGTTTTTTTCTCTAGAAGGGAAGACACTAAGGAAGGACCTAACCGGAGCTTCTAAAATTCTGAAAGAAATAACGAAGATAAAAGCTGAGGATGTTTGCAATGGGTACCGAAGAAAGGCTAAGAGGGAGGTACACAAAACTATGGGAGACGTGCCAAGAATAAACCCGAGTGCCAACTTCATTTCCAATGGAGACGTTGGGTGGAGGTAACAGCTGACCAAAGAGTAGGTAACTTAGAGAGACGTAAAATCTTTCAGAGACACTCCAGGCATTCAGTGGGAGGAGATATTCCCGGAAGCCGATGGAGAACATAAGGAGTAAAATTGGGTCAGGAGCCTGGCGGACCAAAGAGAGACTCACAGTTTATGCGGAAAAGCTCACACAGTAAAAGTCTCTCACCCCGAAGACGAGAAGAAGCTGAACAGGCAGAGAGCAATTGCCAAATTCGCAACTACGGGTCCCGATCCGGGTACATCCCACCAAGGTGAACCCGGAGGTTCTATCGGCCTCAGTCACTACCGCTCTTGAGCAAACTGGAATAAACCGAACCGAACTGAGTCGTGAATACAGCAACGTGATTTTGCGTGACCATCAGAGATAAGAAAAAATCGCGACTTCGCAGAATTGTTGAGCTGGATAGTAACGCTCAGCCCGTGATTTACTCGAGGAAAAGAAAAATAGATTGAGGACAGATAAAGTCCAGCTCATAAAGAAAGAGAGAGGCCATGGACTCGGGAGTTCTTCCACTGGGACGGAAATTCGGAATCAGGAATATCTGATGCGTTGTGACCCGTAGTGATGATAAGACATTCAGGGGGAGCTGAACTTCCTGTGACCCACTGTGGTACAATCATTCCAAATGGACAGAGCTTCTCGTAGTCTTTTCTTTGCATCCCGATGTCCCGTACAATCTGGACCCGCATTGGGCTCTCTTGCTTAATTTCGTTTGCGTTAAAAGAAGTGTGCAATTAGCGGCAAGCACATGGCAAGTTCTCCAAATAGTGACCGCTGCAGCAATCCAAAGTGTGCAAAGGTCGAGTTGGACAAAGTGATCCAGTGCGGTTCTTGCAGCACTTGGTCCCATGTTAAGTAGGAGAGCCTAGCGGTAACCCTACACAGCATTTATTGCAGGTGTAACAGGTTAGATTGGTTTGGCCTAAACTGTCGGAAGCTCTTGCGTGTTGAGCCTACGCGATTGAACTCAATCTCTGAAATGAACAGAACCTCCGATTCACTTTGGGGGCCCACCTTCGCTCACCTGAGTTTCCTGGGCTGGACACCTCAAACAACAATACCCCTGACATTGTCGACGGATTAAACTGTCACCTAAAGTTGGCAGTCCGGTCGAGAATAAGAAAGAGGACATTCGTGAAGAATTTCAGTCAATCATTGCCAGTCCAGCTTCGCGAAAGGGTCCGGGCACAGATGATGATCCACTTCAATCTAACTAGAAGCCTAGAGCCCAGCCCAAGGTAGGCTCCGGAATCAGAAAGCGGGAAAATGCAAACGAAAACTTGAACCATTTAGCCGCCACCTGTTGTCAAATTCCAAGGGATGAACTCATAGGCTTGAGTAACAGAGTCCGGTAACTTGGAGAAGAGAACAAATTCTCCTCCCGGTAGATGGCCAAATTCAAAGCAAGCAGTGAGGCCGCCCTCGGCCAAGGAAGAAATGTGATGAGTAGAGGCAAGTGTGGGCCACTTACAAGGGATAATTATAATGGTAGTGCTGGTGATAATGATAATGATGATAATGATAATGGTTTATTTCGGATAACCCCGAGGCATGCTGCAAAAAAGGATCAAGAGGTAAAATTGGAAGCGGAATCCGAATTCCACGAGGGTGATTCAGGTATGTGCACTCGATATAGTATAGGAGACTTTGAACTCAAGGTCGAGAGGTCAAGCCGGCCGAGTTGCGGTGGAGCTGGTTGGAACTAGTAGACTCTCGCTCAAATATTACAAAGAGAGGGACTTAACAACAGGAAAATCAAATGAAAATGACGGAAATTTTGTCCACCTTGAGAAAAAAGAGGTTTCCAAGGAAGCTGTGAACCAGCAAAAGTGCTCCGCGGAGTATAGAACGGCTTAGGGTTGGAAATCAGACGATGAAATGAACGAGTTCGCGGACAAAGATCAAGGGAAATCCTTTGAAGATTACCCTTGTAACGTTTAGCCACTGAATATCGGCTGAGTCAGTGAAAAACCCAGTAAAGGTCTCATTTGTAGAGAGGGATTGCACAGGTGATGGTAAAAGAAGCGGTTGGACGTATACACGTAATCGTTGAGCAGATTGTTTACTTTCGGAAAAGTGGAATGTGATGCATCAACATGGAAATGGGAACTGGGCGACAGATCCATGTGTGATGCATAGCCATGATAGTGGCAGATACACGGTTTGCGAAGGAGGTGAACATTTAAATGACAAGTAAGTATTTACGTAATGATTACCGTTATCTAAGGGCTAAACACGATGACCAAGGAGTTTCAAGGATCAAAACTGTCTGAGAGAATTTACCGAAGTAGAACGCCGGATACGAAAAAGCAACAAACAACCGACAAATACGTTTGCGAAGTTCGGTGGTGAAGTAGTTGTCAGGTAAAATACCAACTGCTGATATTCTTTGTAAAAGATGGATCATGTGGCTGCGACAAATGAAAGCACTACGATACAGCTGTCTCTCAGATAAGAATATTTGGGAAGGGCGTGAATCTTTGCAAAGTGGGGGTATTGTAATGCTACAGCCGCTTGGGCGAACAGAAGGGCTGATAGAGAGAGGGTGGGCCGTCCCAATATCCTTAACTTTGAGATGCTCTAGAGACAAACATTCCTCACTGAAATATACTGTTCGGACATGGTGGGACGGAAGCCCATGACAACATTAGGTGTGACCTTTTTTCAAGTATAGCGGTAGATGTGATAAAAAGGGGTCAGTTTAATCTTGGGGATTGGTCGAGTTTGAGAATGCTACAAGTGGGTGGTTTGGTACGAATCCTCGGGGAATAGGATCATGAAAGGTAAGCCGAGTACGGTAGAATCTCTTGAACCCGCGATAATAATGTGCTAGGGAAAGTAGATTTTGCCGGGCGTAAGAAGCGGTAAGTTAAGTTGGCGAAGGTGGAGACGAGTACGACGAAAAATGGGTGATCACTGGGGGAGATAGTGTCATATTTGCAGCATTCCGGGTGTATAAATGGTGTTTTCTTTTGCCGCAACCGGTGCTGGTGGGGCGGACCGTGCGCCGGACGCCCAAACTGAAGGCCATTTTTGGTGACATGAGGTGCAATCCGCCATCCCAGCTGCGCCCGCACATTGTTGCAGACGTCCTGCACGCCCGATGTGTCCCGGCCAAAGCGGTGGATCTGAATGCGCCACGCACCGGCGGGTTTCGCACGAGTGATACTGGCGTTGTCACATAGCCGTAGGGATCGAGTGGTGCAAGAGCTTGCCACCAGGTTGCCAGGGACCCTGGAGAGCAGGGAAAATGTGGTAGAGACAAAATGACGGACAGGTATCGAAATTTCAGCCGGAAATATGGGCCAGGTATTACGTCGAGCCATCGAAGGGAAGATACACATCAGTTTTTTCTGGAAAAAGTAAAAAAGAAAAACGCAGTCTGGGATGCTCCCAGCTGGGGGTTAACAGCCAATGTTAAAGAGAAACCTCTAGTCTCTAGAAATTGGAACTACTTTTGAAGAATGCGGGCTACGGGTGGAAGAGAGGACAGGATTGCCAAAAATGGTGATAACAAAAAAGAAGGATAAAGATGATTTGGTAATTAACGGTGGTCTCTGGGACGGGATTCTGGGTTGAAATGCCAGAGCGAACTAAGAGAAGGAGAATGAGCCCCGGTTGGACCGAGCAAAGCGAATTTGGTATGATTTAGATAGGGGATATGAACTGGGGCTGAGTTACCCCCAACGGAGAACCTAGTATATGAGGCAGGCAAGAAGAAATCTCAAGACCTAGGGTTATCGTTGCCATATTAAGTGAGTGTTATCCCGGCGGAAAGATTACTACGGAAAATAATGGAATAAATGAATCTAAATGATAGTCGATAAGTAAGCCAATTACGATTACGCTGGGACTATGGCGCGAAGGAGGAAAAATTGAGCGGTAAAACTTTTAAGAGGTGAGAGCTACGAGATTCAGAGATGAGGTTGAGACTGGATTTGGAGTAACCACTCTGCAGAGTTAAAAACCAAAAGTCTGTGTGAAGAAGAGGAACTAACTTAGCTGTAAGATAGTATGTGGGTAGTTAGTGGGATCAGCATACGTAACGTCATGAATGGAGGTTGAATTACCTCGATGAGCCACTTCGAGTACAAGAATTGTGCCTTAGCTTCCTCCGATGAAGAAACTAGTAAATGGGACGGGCAAGAAAGAGGCTGTAGACCTGGAACTGTAGTTCCTATTTTGAGTGGGCCTTATCTTGGTGGCTGGTTCGACTTTGAAAAACACAAGGCTGTACACGAAAGATTAATAGAACTTGGGTGATATATACGGCAACTTGTGTGGTACATAGATCTCCTGGCCCCTGACTCAGACCCGCGTGTCGGTAACCCGAACCAACTTCGTACGCTCGCTCCTACTAAGTGTATGGATTATTGTCTGATACGAGTGTCACGACATCAAGACGTTTGTTTAGTTCCTCTTTTAATCTAGGCAAGTGGCCTATTGCACGGACGTTTGGCGGAAGTCTATTCCACATTTGTGAATATTTAACAATAAAGAAATTGGACCGCGGGCTGGTTCTCGAGGACGGCACAGTGACCGAATGGCTGCTGTGTTGTAACGAATACCTAAGGCCTAATGGGTCTCGTACCACAGGGGAGGCTTTGCAGGATCTATGTTCTAATTGCGAGTGGAAAATGACAAGTTGTTTTTTATCCGTCGGAGCCAAAGTTGTTCGAGGTGTAGCAGGTCACAGAGCTGTTTATAGTCGTGACTAGACGAACAGCCAACAATTTGCATAGTGAAGGTGCTCTGAAAACTTTCAGTAGCGACACTGGCAATCTGGCGCACGTTGGAGCCAACTAGTGAGCTATACTCTAGCAATGGTCTAACGTGTGTTGTATAGACACTGAGTTTACTTTCATGCAAACGGAATGTTTTGTGAACAAGACCTATTAATCTGCGGGACCTAGCAATTTGAGTGTTTGTTTTCTCTGAGAAGTTGAACGAACAGGAGTAGTGTATGCCCAGATCAAGTGCTGATGATTTGTTAGGGATCAGATGACCACCAATACTGACCTTTTCGGGAGGGACACGACACTTTTACGTAAGAATGCAACTTTTGTCCGTCGGGAACTCCATTACTCAATCGGTGCACCAGGAATTGAGCATCCGCAGGTCCACCGATATTTTTGCTATGGTATTACCCAATGAACTATGGTCGGGGGCGTACAACAACTTTACATCATCAGCAAATAAAAACAGAGTTCCATGGCGAACCACGGTAAGTATATCATTTACGTACATGAGAAATAACAATGGGCCCAGCACACTACCTTTGATCACACCGCTGGTTACAAGGCTGGGTGTGGAAATTGTGCAATCAACGTTTGGCACTTGACTGCTCGAGGACAAGTACGATTCTAGCCAGGCCATAGTGGGTCAAAAATGCCATATGGCTTAGCCTTTGACAACAAACGAATATGAGACACCCGGTCAAAGGCCTAAGACATGTCCAAAAAGACTGAGATCACTGCCTTACCATCATTGGCAGCTATCGTAATAAGGTTCAGAAAGTCAGCCATACAGGTTGCGCAGGATGCACGTTTTAGAAAACCGTGACGACCTTCACTTGTAAGGTGATTTTTAGGAGATGATCTGTTAGTTTAACTTTTATTGATACTTCCATAGTCCTCGATACTGCTGGGCTATGACTTAAGGCCCGGTAGTTGGCGGGGTTCTCCCGTATTCCCTTCTTATAAATTGGAATAATAACCGAAGTTTTCCACTGTATAGGGTACCAGCTAAACAGCATGGACAAATTGAATTAATTTGATAAAAGAATTGGGATACCTGGGCCGCCCAATATAAAGACTGCCGATGGTAACGAATCCAGTCCGGGGTGGAAAGACATTTTGATATTTAAAATTAAAGGCTCGATTTCGGAGGGCAGGAATGTTACAGAAGAAAGTGGCTCACATGAGGGTACTTGTGGATTAGAGAGAAATTTTGCTGCCACTAGTTAAGGCAGAAGCAAAAAACGTGTTAAGAGCTTCTGCTATGTCCAGCAGTTTGTCGGGGCACGTGTTATTGAAAGGAATAGAAGAGATTGGTGAAGTTGTTTTAAGGCTCCTCATCTTCATCAGTTTTGCAAGAATCTCGACTTTCTTGGTATGACTCAGGGCCCTGTGTTCTTATTGTATTATTTAGATCTCGGAGCACAGTTTTATGGTTTCAGCTAAAAGATTCAACTGTATAAACAGAGGAAAGTCCCTTATTTTAAGGAAAACTCTTTGGAGTCTACTTGACTTCAAGTCAAGACGAGACAATTTACTACCCTAAGGACGGATTGACGATCCCTGTGACGGGGTAATTAGATTGGGGCATTGTTCAAAGATAGAGTAGTGTTTATCTGCCACCAGCTGGGGATCTGCACTTAAAAAAAGGTGTCCCTATTTTGGCTGATAATCAGAGGAGGCTAGTATTTTGATTGATTTAGACTGTGAAGCACCTGCGACTATACGCTGTTTACTGATGAATTCTCTAGCGATTTTTACATCAGGAAATCGTAACAGAAGAGGACCAGAGTGCTTTTTTGACCCTTTTCCTAGTCTTTTGCAGTGGCCTGGAAAATGGGCCATGCCCACAGCCTAAATGATAGTAGATTTAACCAATGTGATGTCTAGCCGATCAGGGGTGTTTAAGACAACTGCATTTTTGCATTTTGCAGCCGCCGCAGGATTTCCGATGCCAGTGAGTCAAGAAACTGACTAGCTGCTTTTAGGTTCTGGGGACCAAAGGGTGCCGTGGGCTCAAGAATTTTGGCTAGTGGTGTTAGTTTTGATAATGGTCTATCAACCGATGAGATCCCGGCAGACATACCTGCCAAGTTACCTTCAGTGGCACTGGCCCTTCTACTGGATGCCCCAAATATTTCTCTCATATTTGGGGTATCTTTGTGTTCAGGTCGTTTGGGTTTCTGATTTATTGTAGGGCGGGAAGGTTGAAACCGTCTGCTCGTTGGCCTTGCCATTTCTTTTTACAGAATATTGGTGGTAGGCGATATGATCTATAATGATGACTAACGGATAGACAACCGAAGGACGGGTAATTGTAGCTGCTGCCATTTTTTTCTGTGGCTAACTGCGGGTCGCTCACGCGAATTATAGGAGACTGGTAGTTTGGATAAAGGGAGAATTCCCTAAATATGGCAATGGTGAATAGTTTTAGATAGGTTTCTGGTGAAATATTCCCAGAATAGCCAATATGAAAAATTGGCGAAATCTGCAAACACCTAGCCGTGGAAAGCAGGGAAATGGGCAGCGAGGTTTTGCGTAGTTAATTGCCCGAGAATGATCGGTACACCTGGCCATTTGGCCATTAACCGCATCCTCGGGCTTGGCGAGTAGAAGGGCCCCCAAGAGGGTCAAAATGGGCTGCCTAGGCAGATTGTTGTGAAGTTTGGTAATACGAGAAGCCGGGATAGTTCTTATTGGCTGCATACGAGACCAAGAGTGCCTCTAGTGGAGTAACCGCGTTTCAACCAGATGACCCGCCGCTTCGAGCTGAAGAATGACCGACGACCCTACCTTGTTCTCTCATAGGTTTTACCACAGATATCCGTCGCGCGCTGATAGTCCCGGTAGCCCGGCCACTGGAGCTGCCGTGAGTACACTTAGAGAAAAGCCTCAGTAAAACTCGAAGCCGCCACGAGGAAGCCGTTATAGAACGTGAGTGGTCCAAAGTTGTCGAGTGCGCGATGTCTGTACTTTTCATTGACGACTGCCCCTGTAGGCGGAATCCAATAGGTTACTGAAAGGCCTGTGCGAAAGAACGGAAAACGGCTCG
This sequence comes from Fasciola hepatica, assembly GCA_948099385.1. Lineage (NCBI taxonomy): Eukaryota > Metazoa > Platyhelminthes > Trematoda > Plagiorchiida > Fasciolidae > Fasciola > Fasciola hepatica. Next base: position 15,648,383 of record CANUEZ040000126.1, on the reverse strand, counting down.
GGTCTGACTACCCAGCGGCTGCGAGCCTCTGATAATCAAAATATTGGGCAGAACAACGCTTTACTGCTACTTGCGTGTCAAAACGCGGCAACCGTAAGTCTTTTCACGCAAATCGAGCAGCGCGTAGCCAATTCAAAAGAAACTTAAAACCGGAACAAGATTGATTCGTAGTTTCTACGGTACTAGATTGAAATTCCCGGAAGGTACAAATTTATAAAAACCCAGATTATGCGGCCACATAGAATCAATAGTAAAACTCAAAGGTCCAAAATGCCATGGCTTGAGCTCGGCAGTCAAAAATGTTTTAAGGCCAAATTCGAATGTCTCAGACAAATGGGCAAAGAAGTGCAAACGTGTGGTGTATAGACGAGCTATCCAAAGTAATGTCAAATATAGTCAAACCCACAAAGCATGTGAAAACACTTGAAGGATTTTCAGTATCTGTTCTTTACAAAAAGTATGAGCAACAGGTGGTTGGAACTTGAAGCTAGCATACTTAGTGAAGATGTGGTAGGGGTCGTTGAGGCCTGAATTAAACACCAAAAGGACATCACACACGAAATACCTTCCAAGTTTGTAGCCAGCCGCGCGGTAAGGCCAATTGAATAGCGGGGCGGAGGGAGTACTGTTTTCCATTCAGGTACACTACCACTAGCAAGGAAAATCCATGCTACACCTACCCCATGCGTGTAAAGGTTGTTCCGAGCACCCATCGATTGCTTCCTTGGCCCTTCTACGACAGTAATGTAGTAAATACAAGAAACTCTGTCCTGGATCGGATACTCTCCTTTCCAAAACGTTTTCGTATTGTTTAACGAACTTACAGTATTGTTCTGCGCTCCCGTATAATGGGGACAATTTCACTCTTGGTGAGTCAATAGCGTGGGTTACCCTGGCACAAGTCGACTTTAATCGTTCCACGGAAATGCTGGGCTGAACGGCCGTATGCTCTGTGGTCTCCAAAGTCATCTCTCGCTCCCGCCTCCGGATTTAATCTTTCCTGGCAGATTCAGCTTCTCCCTGGCCTGCCTAAGCTGGGTTTCTAATTCAACTATTCTTAATCGATAAATATCATCACCTTTATGTTTTATACCACTAGCTGAAGTACATGAAAATAAACTGATAAAACTAGTAGACCTAGCAATATCCAGGAAATCCGCATCACCCAAGAATACCCAAGGGACTTGCAGGGTTACTTCTTGTCCAGATTCTGTTTGTCCTCGTCCTCTTCTTGGCATTTCTGATTGAGTTCCTCCTGATGATTCCAAGTTGAGTACTGTAACGGTTAGTCCGACTGTGAGCAAAGCGCAGCCAATTCAAAGCGAATCCCAAAACCAGAACAAGATTGATTCGTAGTTTCTACGGTACTGGATTAACAAACTATACACATAAACAAATGTGTACAAACCTCAACTGTATGGCCACAACGTCTAACAACGGGGGCCAGAGTGCAACAAATGCCAATGTCAGGTACCGCCGTCACGGCAGTCCAAGTTCGAATCAAAATTATGCCACTTCACGTGAGCAAAATATAAACAAATGTTGAAGCGTAGCAATTGATGCATGTTGTACTTGTTCCAGGGTCAATAAAATAAAGAGCATGGTCTCAACAATACAAGTATATGACGACCGCTAGGGAGGATTTCCACGCATGTACTTTACAGTGTGCAAGTCACTTTTATTGCCCCCATGGCTTGCCGCGCAGGACTGAGAATTGCCCATGTGCGCAGCGGTTTGTTGCCCGCAACATATGCGGGTAACCAGCTCATGCAATACTTACGCCTTCTCACGGGTTCTAGGGAGAAGTTCCTGATAGTGGGTGACTTCAAAGCACCAGAATAAAACTGAGTAAACGCAGTAGCCCATAGGGCATAGTTCGGTGAAGTTCCACCAATCTACAGTCAGAATTAGGGCCTGACCCAGCAATCAACGGGCGGACCAGATAGAGGAAAGGGCGACATCCACCTACCTCAAACTTTGTGATTACAACATTTCCACAAGATGTTTCACACCTTCCAGTTTGAGGTTGTGCTGGGGACCGATGGCCACAGACTACTCTGCTTAAAACTGAACCTAAGCAAACTAGAACCCCCGGACAAAGGGAGAAGTGGCTCAAGCCTAGTGAGCCAGAAGGTCTCGAAGCAACTGAGGGCTGATATCGAATAGGAGGTTGAACAGGGCGAGGATTCTAGGAGTTATTTAGGGGCCCATTAGAGATAAGCAGGTACCGAGCGACAGAAAAATTTCTCTGGGGAAGGCTGGTGGGAGGAGCGCCCAACCATGGTGGGCCAGTCGGGTCCGGAGTGCTGTTCAGAGGAAGAAATCTGCATGGGCCAGATACCTAAGTAGTGGTGGTCCCAGAGGTTACCTGCAGTGTTCAGCAGAAAGGAGTGAGTCAAAATGGACTCAAAACAAAAGCTGGAAGAGGTAAGGGGAAGCATTTGGCGAAAAAGGCCAAAGAAACCCAACGGGGTTGAAAGAGTATTTGTGCAGTCCAAGGTGACCCTAAGAGTGGTCTTTGAAAAGTTACAGATCCCAAGAACGTAGCGGCTAAAAACAACCTCAAGTGGGCCGAATCCATTCGGCAACAACTCCGGCAGGTTTAAAGTCTAGACAGCAGGTACTTGGGCCCTTTGGGAATCGTCGCCTTAGATACTTTCCAAATGACAGAAGAAGCCGTCACTGGAGGTAATATGTTCAAGGGTGTAACGGGATCGGTGGGGGCAAAGGCGGCAGGAAGCTATGGTATCCCCCGGGCAACCATCAAGCCTCTGGTAGTGCCTCCGACCCCACCGCTAACCAAGCGGTTCGGCACATCCCTCGATGAAGGGTACTTGCCCAAAAATTGGTCCAACGCGACGTTCACTCCAATCCACAAAGCCGGGAGACAGAGGAGTATGTCTTAACTGTGGACCCGTTGGTTTAACATTGGTACTGCTTAGGGTGATGGAACGGATTTTGCAAGAAGGAATTTTCACCCATGAGGCCGCCCACAGACTGAGCGTGAGACATCAGCGTGGGTTGGTTTGTTAAAGCTCCTGCCTGTGAAACCTCGTCTGTTAGTTGGACGAGGTTGCCCGAAGGTTGAACCAGGGAGATAGAAAAGAAGCCTGCCACCTGGACTTCCAGAAAGCGTTCAATTCAGTCAATCACCTTCTGTTGCTGACGGAGTTGAGTGCTTTCGGTCTGGCTCCGAAAACTGTTGGGTGCATTCATGGGTCAGCCACGGGTAAGACTTTTCACATCAAGCTGGCAGATAGCATATCCCAGAAAGGATGTTTGCTGAGCAGCGTGCCTCAGGGCTCCGTCCTTTGGACCCATGTGGTCCATCCCGCTAATGAGCGACCTGTTCATAGGCTTGTCAAGCCCGTTCTTTGCGTTTGAAGATGACATGGAATTAGCCGGCTCCGTAGCGACAGATTCTATGCAATGGGATTTTGATGCATTGCATCGCTGGTCAGTGGTATGAGAGTTACCGCTGGAAGCCAACAAGTTTATCCACCCGCTAGATGGTATGGAACCTCAGCCGAATCGGTACCTGGGAGAGGCCAACTAACGCGCCGGAAACACCGGAGTGACGACGGCAAAAGGCTTTACGGGCACCATATCGGGCAACATTCGATTTGGAGCGTAATGCAGCGCGGCTGCTTGAAAAGCTCCTAGGGAAATTTACCGGCTTGGAAGAGCCGCTGTGTCCAGGAAACCCTGAGTTGTATTGCCATATTGCAAGGCGTTCGTTCGGCCGCACCTGGAATACCGTGTTCAGGCGCGGCGGTCTTTCTTGATAAGGTGGTTAAGCCCCTCGGACGGGCCTAATGACTCTTCGCTGGGCGGTTCGCCAGCGTAACAGGCCTGGCATACTATCAGAGACTTGAGGCAATAAACTTGTTTTCACTGGAGCGCAGGAGGCGCAGAGTTGACTTAATAGACCACTTTAGGTTCGCAGGGAAGTGTATTGATCTCCAGGGGTTGCATATACTGCTGTTTGACATCAGCGATCGTATGGTCACCAGAGGACACCCACTGAAGCTGACGGAGGAGAGAGTATTGGGTCGCCCGAGAGGAAATTTCTCCGCCTTCAGCATGGTATACGACCGGACACGGCTCTCTAGGGGAGTGCTGACCACTGGCACGGTTGCAGAGTATAAAAACCGGCTGGACCACTGCTAGGGAAACAAGTTTTCGAAAACGGCAGATGGCTTCACTACCCACTCTTCATTTTCACTTCTCCTGTCCTCATTACGATTGTCACCGCTGTGACCCTCCATTAACCCTGGCCTCCAGCCTTTTTCTTTCGTTCGGCGGCTTCCGCCCTCAAGCTTCGTCCTTATGCCTTCAATTTCCAGTCGTCCACTACCTAGCTACAAGTACCACCTCACATCTTCCACCGGCTCTAACTTTCCACCTTCATAACTTCTGAATGGAAGGTAGTACTTAAAGTTCTGGAACTATGGTGCACGGGTGCTAGACTTAGCCCCAATAGCTCCCGGATCTTGTTTATCTTCTTCTGTTTCGAAAGAAAAGTTTTTGTGCATCGTGGGCTTACCGGACTTGTTAGAAGGTGGCTGTGCTCGATGGAGCCGATGGCGTGAAGCCAAACAGCACTTATAACGGTGCAAGTAGTGCTAGTGACAATTGCGATAGTATCCCGTTTAAGAGTTTGGAGGCCGTGCAAGTGGAAGTCCCATGTGCATTCCTAGATTGAGCCCAAGGGCCCTATTTTGGGCCTCCACGATCTCTTGTAGAAGTTTATTTCAAATAGGAGTCACTCTTAAAATGAAACTGTTGGCCCGTGGATGTCCGTTGGAGATGCCCGAGTATTTTCTTGGTAAGTTCCCCAAGAGTATCTAGTATGACCACGCGGAGAACTGATCGGTCAGTCCGGAAGAGGAGAGGTGGAAGGGTAAGAAAAGGTCTCCCCAAATGCGCCCAAGATCCAGAGGATAGAGGTTGATTGCAGTAGGTCCCAACGGGTGAGGGAGCTTAGCCAGCTTGCACGCAACTTTACTGGTCCTCCTCTGAAAGCGCCCGAGACAGTTACCCTCACGGACGAGACCAGCGTTTGCAATTAGACTGCCGTATTCCAAGATGAGGCGGAAGTAGGTGCGGTAAAGAATCCTTAAATTTTCCTTGGATATAATATGATTCATCACGCGGCTTGAACGTCCAACTCACCATTGAAAACCAAGGAAGCATTGTACAGCTGTTTTATCCTTGTTGGGAATAATCAGCAGTGCAGAGAAGTCATCCATCATAGGAGTCGATCGCTGTGTGGGAAGCGGGTTGTTACCGTTCAAAAGCCAGTGACGGAAGGGTGCTATATCATGTAGTGTAGATGTTCAACAAATCGCTGTGAGTCAGCCCGGATAGCCTTGCGGTTAAGGTGTTCGATTGACAATCGTTCACCCCAACCCTTGTTCGAGTCCCCGTGGGGGCTCGGTGGATGTGCACTGCTGATGATTCCCAACAAGGATGAAACAGCTGTACAGTGCTTCCATGGTTTTCAATGGTGAGTTGAGCGTTCAAGCTGCATGATTATTCATATTATATACAAATCTAATCTCCTACTGCTCAATTACTTGGACACACTGGGGAGCCTTCTCCTAATAAGATAGTTGATGCAAAAGCTGGAACTCATTAGGGGCAGCAATCTTGTGAGACCTCTCTGACTGGGCCACAACTTTGAGCATTTTTCCAGACGGACGGATGTGAACAGTGGGGTACATCTGACGTATTCCGTCATTGAACATTTCTGCTCGTTGTATAGTGACTCAAAGCAACTGCTGATGCATGAGGTCTCTCTAAGTTGATGCGCGATGAGGCTTTACTTCCCCCCTCCATTTTGTCGGGGATTCAACGAAATAAACAGCCCAGTGGCGGGAGCCTACCTAATATGCACATAGCTGAAGGACATCTGGGCGCTAGATAGGCTGGTGTCATTGGGTTCGAATATATTTTGAAGTGGCCTCCTCTTTCTTCAGACACCGAAATTATAAGATCCTTCAAGAGGACGGATTTTTACCAAGTAAATGCGTTCCTTCTGTCTCGGCTAAACCCGGCTAACTTAAGTTACTCCGCTGATGGGATGGCGGAGGATCTCAGAGAGTTGATCCCTGTAGACGACAGGCTATTCGTCCCCAGAGTTCGTCTTCCACAGATCAATAAACGGCCCCTCCCTTGCCCAAGTGGGCTCATTCCAGACGAACAAGCACGCCTCTTCGTTGGATATAAAGCCACAGGTCTTGCCGTTGATGTGAAAAACTTCGAGATGGTCCGTAACAAATGGAATAAAAAAATCAGGTCTTATTAAAATGCACTCCAAAGATCTGTACCCGCTTGAGCACGGACCCATAAGGCATATTACTTCCAGTGAACTCATCTTCTAAGGGACACTGCTCCAAAACCAACTGCTCTCAAAGACAGCCACCCCGATCCTGAAGGAGGCGCCCAAAAATCAGCTCTGGTGCTACCAGCGAAGTTGGAGGTATCACAGGGAAAGGCCGAGGAAACCAGTTGGGCTGAGGTGGTTGCAAGACCGTACTTGGCCATCTGAATGTTGGCTGAAAAGGAAGAAACGTCTGCTGCGCACGTTGAGCCAGACACCGGGTCGACGGGCGGGAAGGAAAAAGCCACGAAACCCAGAGCGTCTCTCAATATTCAAGAGGCAGCACCTTAGACGCCTATAGAGGCAACAAACGGGGCATCACCTTGGGGGTTGTGTCCGAGGGTACCCCAGCCGTAAAGTTGGCGATAAGATCAGTGGTGAGGGACAGAAAACGGCCAGTATAGTACACAAGCACCTGCTGTCCCCCGAGAAAAAGAGGGGGTTGACGACTGGGATCGCAGAGTCTGGCGTCGTTGCTTTGGCGGAAACTTGGATAAGGCCAGATACTGACACGCTCCTTCGGGGATACTCTCCATACAGACAGAACAGAACAGATGGGAGGCAGGTGGCTGAGTAGCACTGACAATATGGACCGATGTGGGCCATTGGGACGCTCCGTTCAACTTGGTCTCTTGCAACTTACAGGCCAGATCCTGCTTTATCGCGATTGAGAAGCAAACAGTAGGCATTATCTGTATCTACGGGACATCTCTAGTGACAGATGAGGAAGACTTCGGGCTTTTGAAAAAGCTGGAGGCAGTGCTAGCACAGACAAGGGAGTTTGTCCTATTAGGGGATCTCATCCTGCCAGCAACCTACTGGGAAAGCAGGATCGCACCAAGGAGATCAACAGGCGACAGCTCCCTGAATTTGTCCCAGTTACATGCCCTTAAGCAGCATGCGAAGCAAGATACTAGGCACAGAGGTGGACAGCACCCATCTCTCCTTGATCCAGTCATAAAGCGGCGCCATCAGGACGCCAAAGAAATAAAGTGGGAAGAGCCAGCGGGCAAAAGTGATCATGTAGTCCTAAGAGCCACACCAAGACAGCAAGGCGCCGGAGGAAATCGTGTCACGTCGGTGCTATGGCAGAATCAATAAAGGTGAACTAGAGACGGCAGCGGAGGAAGTTCGGTGGACACCGAGTCACACAAAAGCCTCCGGAACGCTGGGAGGCCATCAAGATGGGGCTACTCGAACTTACATAGTAGCTTGCACCTCTGAGGGTGGTTGGCATTGGAAATCAACCCCATGGTGGAAGTCAAAAGACCACAAGGCTTTAGCCATTCATAGGCAACGATGGGCGGCATTCAAGCTGTACAAAACCCAGGTGGCGTGCAATAGCTATAAGACGGCCAGAAACAGCTCAAGCGATCCAAAGAGTAGAGAAATGTGTCTTCGAGCGTCGGTTAGCTGCGCCGTTCCACACAGACCCAAAGGGGTTCTACGCTTACTTGCCATCCCACAAACGTATGAGAGATAGTGTAGCAGCACGGGGACGACTAGCTCTAAGCGACGAAGACAAGGCCGTCATACTCTTGGCATTCACTAAGAGCACATGTCGACCATCAAATAACATAGAGGGAGGAATGGAGGGACCACAGGCGCCTCCAATACCCGAATCTACTGTAGGAGAAGAAGAGATGTACACGGAGCTGTAAACTTTGAATGGAAGTAAAGCTGCAGGACCTGACGGGATTCATCCAGCAATCACTCAGTCTCTGGCCGAGGTCCCGAAGGCTCCGGTGACGGAGCTGTATGGAGAGTAACTTAGAGAAAGAATTGTGCCGGGAGACTGGGGAGGACAACAGTGGTAGGAATTTACAAGAGCGGACCACGGAGAAAAGCCGAAAACTACCGGCCGGCTACCTGAACTTCAGTGTTGTTCAAGTGCCTGGAGCGTATAGTAGGGAAGGAGATCTCTGGGCTCTTGGTTCAACATGACCTCATATCAAATGCTCAGCATGGGTTAGTGGCAGGACGATCTTGTCTGACGAGTCTGCTATCGTTCCTCGATGAGGCAAGCAAGAGCCTGGCGGAAGGACAGTCGATTGCTGCCTGGCACTTGGACTTCAGCAAGGCTTTTGATTCTGTGAACCACAGATTTCCTGACGTCTAACTGCAGCCTACGGGAACTGCTGGAAAGACAAGGCAATAGATAAATAGTTTTTCAAGGTGGGTAGTCATGCCTCAAACCTTAAGGCCACGGGGCTCGGTGCCGGTCCCTCTGCTCTTCCCTATCCGCATCAACGACCCAGCACATGAGCGTACAAACCCGACCTTCATGTTAGCCGATGACATCCGGATGACAAAAACAAAACTGGTCATGCAAATAGGGCCTTTCACTAAATCTCACCAAGTGTCAATGCTTGACCACAAATACAGGATCTAGTGGGAGTGGTGTGGGTTTGTAGCAAGTGGTCTCGCGGGTCAAAAACTTGGGCATCATAATGGTCAACAGCTTCAAACTGTCGAAGCAGTGCACCGCAGCAGCCAATATAGCCAGAGAGAACTCTTTCGAGCTAGGTCCATTTTGTCGTGTAGAGAGCCGGAGATTTTCGTTCCGATATACCGAGCTATAATTGGGCCACACATGGAGTACTGCCTGCACGCCCGGGAATCGTGTAACAGCCGGTCGTGGAAAATCCCCCTATTTCCCTCGCGATTCAGTGTTTTTCCCGACATCACTCATTTGCCTACACTGTTGACTTGTCCTTACGAACTGGTTGTTTTTCTGGACCAATTGTTGTTTGTTCGCTCCCAGAACGCTACTTTGGCACATCCTTGTTCAGGACCTGCGTGACGCACGTGCTGTTTGCTCACACGCTGCTATTCGGTTTCTCGTTGTTGAGTCCTTGTGATCGTATTATTGAGGTTTGTATATTTTTTATGTCATTGTTCATGTAATAATCTTGTATCGTAGAATATCACGGATAATCGTCTTTTGATTTCGGGATCCGTTGCGAATCTGGCTACGCATTGCTCAAACGTTCGTTACACACCGTGCTACCAGAAATATATCGACCGTCTGGAGAAAAGGCAAGTGCCAGCCACTAGAATGGTGGCTGGCTAAAGGGGAGTTTAGCTACACAAAGCGTCTCCGTGCCCTGGATCTATTCTCGACGAAAAGACGGTGCATTCGCGATGATTTGACGGAAATCTTCAACGTAATGAATGGACCGTCATGCATAAACGGGGATGACCTTTTCTCTTCGATCCCAGAGAGAAACACAAGGGGGCACAACCTTATATTACAGAGAAAGCACTCGAGGCTCTAAGTGAGGACGAATCGCTTCTCAAATGGAGGGGTACCCCACTGGAATAAGCTCCCGGAAAAGGCAGTCAATACCACAACTGTGAAGGCTTTTAAGAAGGCAGTAGATCTGTGTTGGATGATGATGTAGCGCGAAGTATGTTACACACTTTTTAGGGTCAGACGCAATTTACTCATCGTCTCCACCCTTCTCAGCCAGGGCTGATATTGTACAAAATTCATGCCCTTTCAGAAAAAGAAAATCACCCAGTGTTGGGAGCCACGGAAACGCTCCGACAAAGCAACTATCTGAACACATGACTGGCCCTAGCCACACGAAGTCCTATGCAAACTGAGCTGAACTGAGCTGGGCTGAAAAATGGGAGCTGCCACTGAATGCAGACAAATGCAAACACTTGGTGGCAAGCAGGGGAAGCCTCGAAGACAGGTACGTGGGGCTGTCCACCCCAGTCAGGATTGAGTCCTCTGCCGTGGTAAGAGACCTAGGCGTGCTTTTGCGCGAGAGCTTCGAACCCACCGAGTAGTGCACTTCATCAGCGGCCAGGGCAAACAGGGTGCTTTTCAACCTAGGATGAACCCTGGCACCTAGAATATCCGGACTAATACCACTTATATACAAGGTGACCGTAGGACATTATCTGAAGACTTTTTTCAAGCGTGGGCACCGAGCCTTGTGAAGGACAAAAAGGTATTAGAGGACATTCAAAGGAGGTTTGCTCGGATGGTGAATGGGATGCAAGGGAAGTCGTAACAGGAAAGTTTGAAAGTCCCAAATCTATTCTTCCTGGATCATCGTAGGTAAAGGGGGGATCTGATAGAGTGTTGTAAGTTACATAAAGGAATCACTAGGGCCCACAAAATATTACTGACTCGCTGTCATAATGTTGTACTCAGGGGACGAACACAAATTAGAGAAACCAAGTGAGAGCACAAGGGCATGTTTTTCCCCCATCATGTCACAAACAAGTGGAATAAGTTGCCTCCCCACACAGTGACGGCAACCTCGGTCGTTGCCTTCAAGCACAAACTGGATGTGTGCTAGACAGAGGTATTTCCAGACTGCTACTAACCGTCCTAGGAAGCTTTCCCTTCTGTTCTTATTATTAGTCCTTTCTCCCCTCCTGACTTACTATTTTATGCTGCATCTTACCACTCTAGTGTTTCCTAACTGCACCTATCTCCATCATAGCCTTCACATCAACCTGCTCATCATCATTCCATATTACCGCCTCTATATTATTCGAGGACTCGGGTATGTCTCACATGAGGACAGCAGTGGGTCGAGGCGCCGAAGCTATATTAGTGTGGGTCTGCTGCTCCTGAGGGTGAGCCCGTTCCCCTTCCTTCCTCTCAGCTACTACGAACACGAAGTTGATTCTGATCCCTGGAAGCCGCAGCATGGCGGGAACTCCTTGGGCTCGCAGTGAAAGAAACTGGACTTTTACTGGCTTAAGCCGCACTTCCTGTGACCCCCCGCTTCTTTTTACTCTCTTTTCAGCTCGGTGAATTCGACAGAAGACCAAGGATTTCTTCCAGAACAGACGCAATTCGGCTTAAAGCCTCGGACCCGTGTAGCACTTCAGGACTTCAAGACCCGACCTGCCTAAGTATCAGATTGTGTCAGACGAGCTTGGGGTAAGGCCTGGTGACCTAGCTCCGGGGGTAGCCTGGCTCGGCCAGCCGGGGCGCTGATGAGAAACCAACAAGTTCAGCGGAATGCCGTACTCGGCTCTCAGGCCCCGACCCCGACAGTAGTAAAGAAGCCTCGTACGGGGTCGCGAGTAGCCATAAGTGAAGACGCTCTGGAAGACGCAAATTGGCAGTACTGTCCAGGGGTGGATGACAGCGTGAACCCTGCCAATCTGGGTGTTGTGGCAACTCCTATAGAGATGGACTGGCGGTCGTCGAAAGTTCTACATCGTCAGCCGGCGTCATGCACAACGGTGGGGACAATCGAAGCAAAACACTTGCCATCATCTCAGGCTTTGCGCCTGAGAAACAGACAGGAGTGAACAATAACAGACACCCAAGCGACGGAGCTAACGCGGTAGTTTTATATACCAACGCGTGTAGTATATGAAACAAATGGGCGGAACTCGCCAAAGCCGCTGACGAGCAGGAAGCGTCAATAGTTGCAGTCACGAAAACGTGGCTTCCCGGAGAAGACCACGTACCAGGCCTAATAAGTAACGGTTTTGCAGTCTATAGGCAGGATAGAGAACATGGTCGCACTGGTGGAGGAGTAGCTATCCTCATTAGGTCAGGTGCAAACCAGCTTGAGTCTCAGACCAAGATAGGCACTCACAATGTCCAGTTATGCGCCGTTGCGATCATTCTTCCAGGCAGAAGGGTTGGCGTTGTCTGTGTCTACAGGGCACTAAGCGCTAACCACGAAGAGGACGTCTGTCTACTGCGGACTTTGACTGAACTAGCTGAGGACGCACGAAAGGGTCACTTCAATCTCCCGCACATCTACTGGACGGCTGAGGTATGCTTGCCGGGATTAAAGGAGCAAACCTAATCAGAATGGCTACATGCCAATGCGTTGCACCAGCATATTAGGGAAAATACCAAATACAGGACTGGATGCGTTCCATCCTTGCTCGACCTAGCAATAACGAACTTACCCAACGATGTGCCTGGACTGCATTATGGTGCACCGCTGGGCAAGAGTAACCACACGTTTGTCATGATCGTCCTATGCATGTGGCAACCCAAGGTACCCTCAAGGTTGGCCAAACATTTCGGTAGTATGGACATAGATAGGCTTCGTGATAGGGCGATGGTTTTGACCTGGGACATGATAAAGGAAGCTACTGTCGAGGAGAGCTGGCAGGCCATAACGGGATCCAAGGTTACTCTACAGGATGAGTTCGCCCCCTAAAACGAAGGAGTGGGGAGGGCAAACCCATGTAGTGGAAGGCTGCAATAGCCAAGGCCATCATACGTAGAAACCGCGGCTGGAACCAGTACAAAGCTTCCGGCAGTCAACTAGCTTGGAACCGCTATACAAAGCTGAGAAACGAGACTGTGGGCCTTCTGAGGACATCCAAGCAAGAATTTGAGCTCAAATTGCCCCAGTGATTAAGAAAGCAGCCGAAAAAGTTCCGCAGCTATGTGCAGTCGAAGGGCTCAACAAGAAATGCCGTAGGTCCACTATCCACTAGATACCATGGTATTGTCACTGATGGCCAGGGGTAAAGCAGACGCCCTTGGGGGAATACTTTGTTAGTGTACATAGAATGGATAGTGGGGTACGAGTGAATCTGGCTCTGGTGCATCCTGCTCCCCAGCTAAAGGAGCCAAACCTTTCAGAGGAAAGCGTGCGTGAGTACCTACAGGAATTAAACAGCCACAAGTCAGCGGGCCCAGATAGCATTCATCCAGCTATCATCAAGCTGTTGGTGGATATCATAGCTCCATCGGTATGCAGGCTGTACAGATCCACGTTGGATCAGAGTAAGCTGTCTCAAGACGGGAAAGTTGCCGCTGTCGTGGCAATACATAAAAGTGGACCTAAGTCGGCTGTGCATAACTACAGGCCGGTAAGTCTAACTAGCATCCTATGTAAGGTCCTTGAGAGGATCAACCGCGCCCACATCTGCCAGCACTCACCGGAGCACTCTATGCTAATTCCGGCCCAGCATGGATTCCTGAAAAGTAGACCTTGTCTGACCAGCCGCTTGTACTTCTTAGATGAATTAACTCGACGAAGGTAAGGAAGTTGAGGTAAGCTACCCCCGACTTAAGCAAGGCTTTCGACTCCGTTAATCATCGTCTTTTGCCATGCAAGATGGAGACGTTCGGTATAGGTTGGCTAATATTTGGGTGGCTGGCGGTTTTCCTCTCCCACAGGAAGTTTTACGTCAAAGTAGGGTACAGGTGCTCCAGTTTGGTGAATGTCGTCAGTGGTGTACCTCAGGGATTCGTCCTAGGCCCGGTCCTATTCTTGTTGTTTAATAGTAACCTGGCATCTACTCCTCAATAGCCCAGCCTTATTTTTGCGGGTGATGTGAAGATTTTCGGATCTGAGGATAGGGAGGACTTTGGCAGTGATATAGGTACCGCCCTGGACTGGGCACACAAATGGGACTTACCTCTGAACGCTCAAAAAAGCCATTTGTTGTCAAGGGCAACAGAGAGCCTAACTGTCGTTCAAAATCAAGGGCTGTTCACCATAGAAGCAGTCAGCAGGGTTGAAGACCTTGAGGTCAGCATGGAAGGTGACTTCAAATGGCCGGAGCAGTGCAGCGCTGCTGCACAAGAGGCTCGTGGGGAGCTCTTTAGACTGTGATCTGCTTTACCTTGCCGGCAGCCGGAGGTATTCGTACCTATTCACATGGCTATATTGCGGCCTCACTTAGAAGGTAGCATGCAGGCTTGGTCGCCCTTTTACGAAAAGGACGCTGCCTGCCCAGAGAGAGTCCAACGTCTCGCCATGCAAATGGTTGAAGGGCATAGGGGCAAGACGTATAAGCAGAGACTCTGTGATTTGAATATTTTCTCTTTGGAAAGGGGGAGAAGTTGAGGGGATCTCATGGAAACGTTCAAGGTAATGGAGGGCTTTTCTGGACTTAGACCAGAGAGTTTTCTCCAGCTGACCGTAGGTTTCAGAACAGGGGGACATGAAAAGAAGCTGATAAAAGCCCGAGCTAGGTCGACTGCTAGATCGCACTTCTTCAGCAACAAGGTAGTGAACAGTTGGAACGGTCTGCCTGGTGGAATGATAAATCTGCAGACCGTCCAATCCTTCAAAGGTGCACTAGATCGCAAGTGGTACGAGATATTTCCGCGTAGTGAGCCTTGAGTAGGTCAACTAGCTGGATGACGGGTAGCACTGTGGTCCTTCTGGAGTATGTTTTAGTAGACTTTTTCGCTCACTGCATACAGTCTCAGTGAACGCTCACGATGCGTAATGTCTCGCAGCTGATGTGCGGTGAGGTTTTCCGTTTCCCTCTCATTTTTAGCGGGGATTCGACGAAATACACTCGGCGGTGGTAGGTGCATAACTGGTGTGCATAACATAGAGGGAATTCTGGAAGCTCGACTGGCCGTGGCCATTATCTGTCCTGTGCTAACTAGACTGAACTGAACTGAACGTGGGGTGCCACAGGGCTCGGTGCTCGGCCCTCTGCTGTTCCTCATCTTCGTCAACGACCTAGAACGTGGGCTTACAAACCCCACCTTTATGTTTGCCGATGACGTCAAGATGGCTGGAGTAGATATAGAACTTGACGTGTTAGCAGTACAAAACTGGTCACGCAAATGGGACCTTCCACTAAACCTCACCAAGTGTCAATGGTTGGCCACAAATACAGGGGCTAGTGAGAATGGTGTGGGTTCGTTGCAAGCGGTCTCACAGGTCAAAGACTTGGGCGTTATAATGGACAACAGCTCTAAGCCGTCAAAGCAGTGCACCTCAGCAGCCAATACGGTCAGGAGGGAACTCTTTCCAGTTAGATCCATTATGTCGTGTAGAGAGCCGGAGATTTTCGTTCCGATATATCAGGCCATAGTTAGGCCGCATATGGAGTACTGCGTGCAGGCCTGGACACCGTACTACCAGAAATATATCGACTGTCTGGAGAAAGTGCAAGGGCTAGCCACTAGAATGGTGGCTGGGCAAAGGGAGTTTAACTACACAGAGCGTCTCCGTGCACTAGACCTGTTCTCGATGGAAAGACGGGGCATTCGCGAGGATTTGACGGAAACCTTCAAGGTAATGAGAGGACTGTCAGGAATAAGACGAGAAGACCTTTTCTCTCTGATCTCCGAGAGAGGTACAAGGGGGCATAGCCTTATATTACAAAGGAAGCATTCGAGGCTCCAAATTAGGGCGAAGTACTTCTCAAATAGAGTGGTACCCTATTGGAATAAGCTCGCGGAAGAGGTCATAAATACCACAACCGTGAAGGCTTTTAAGAAAGCAGTAGGCATATTTTGGGTGGCAGTATACCCCAAGTTATGTTAAGCAGCTTTGAGGGTCAGATGCAATTTACTTATTGTTTCCACCCTACTCTGTAAGAGCTGATACTGCACAAAATTTCTGCCTTCCCGATTAAGAAAATCACGCACTGTTGGAAGCTACGGAAATGCGCCGACAACACAACTGTCTGGACACACGATTGACCCTAGCCACACCAAGTCCTGTGCAAACTGTAGCGTACTACTCTGTCTATGTGGTACACTAAATTATTGTCAACAATATCTAAGACGACACTAGCAGACTAAGATGGGCGGAGGAACGTGTGGTGATAAAAAGGCCAAAAGGGTTATGCACAGCATGAGAGACTGGGTCGGTGAACTGACACGGTTTAATGAGGGATGGAAACTCCTTCAAAATGTCAGCAAACGGCGATTGCGGGATCGCAAGCCGAATACACAGGGAGTTGGTGCATTTACCAATGCCGACTGCACAAAGCTTGGTTGTGGTGTCTACCAGCTTGCGATTTTTGAGGTCCACAGTTAGGCCAAAATGTGAGAGGAAATCCGCGCCAATAATGGGAGTCTGAACATCCGCCTGGATGAAAACCCATTGAAAAGAGCGTCGGAGGCCTAAATCAAGAGTGATGGACCGTTGGCCGAATGTCGCAATAGTTGTTGTGTTTGCTGCTTGCAGTGTAAAGTGAGATGGTTTGAGGCTATGATGTTTAGGTGGGAGGATTACACTGATCTCGGAGCCGGTATCAATGAGGAATCGAAGGCCACTGGATCGGTCAACGATATAAAATAGGTGACTTTCATGTGGAGAGCCAGCCCTAGTCGTCGCCGTTACTGGCTTGCCTGGTCGTTTGACTGTGGGGTGGAAGTGCGGAATGAACATGGAGGATCACAGCGGCGTGCCTTGGAGCCGAATGTGCGGTGGTACCAACACCAGGTTTGCAACCGGCGGTTTCTGGACCGTGATCTAGGTCGATGAGGTACTTCGGCGGGCACAGATCGAAAAGTATTAAATGCGTTGCATATTGCACTGACCTGATTTCACAACATGCGAACGGTTTCTTTTAGGTCCGTAATGTCCTTATCGATATGCGAGTGATGGGATGGGGAATCAGGACCGCGAGAAACGTCACCACGGCGATCTGGGGCAGGAACTGGTAATGTCGTAGGGGATTCGTGCGTCGGAGTGGTTTCAGCGGTGATGTCATGTGAACACAGGGTCTAGCAGCCGGGTAGCACTCCATTATTCTGTCGGCGTGCTGTGCAACTTTGTCAAGAGGAGTAGTGGGCTCCAGCATTGACAGGACCTGCTGCATCGGGAGAGGTAGTTTATCAACCCATATCTCCCTGAAAATGGCATCGTCCATTTGACGTCCAGCCAGTAGCGACCGCATGTGGCGCATAAGCTGGGACGGAGTTTGGTCTCCAAGCTCCACCGATGTGAACAGCTAACGGAGCATTTTTCCGGCTGATTTTCCGGTACGCTGAATAACTGCCTCCTCAAGCTTCGTGTAAGGAGCTTCTGGTGGGATGGGATCGAGGAGATCTTCCACGTCAACAGCGATTTCAAAGGGAAGTGCTTGGACCATGTGAGAGTACTTCACGCGCTCGCTGGTTATACGTCGAGTGGCAAATACGGCTTCCATTTGTCGAAACCACACTCGAGGGTTGGTCGGGGCAAAAACGGGCAGTTTCAGAGCAACCGCGTGGATGTCAATAGATTCGCTGTCAGACATGGTGAACGGTGTGGAACTTGGACCAAAAGAATGAAGCTAGTGTCAAATGATGGAAAAACAACCTGGGCTCACCAATTTTGTAGCGTACTACTCTGTCTATGTGGTACACTAAATTATTGTCAACAATATCTAAGACGACACTAGCAAACTAAGATGGGCGGAGGAGCGTGTGGTGATAAAAAGGACAAAAGGGTATGTACATTAAGAATTAAAATGAAACAAAAGGTGTGACTCAAACTCACAGTTGTTCAGTGTCCTTGTGATCGGGAAATGAGCGCCAAAGAGCCAATATCCGCCAAGGTCTTCAGTTCAGTTCGGTCTGACAGCCATCCGTTGAACAGAACAGGATGGTATTGAGCGAAGTGCCAAGAGACGCCGTTTGAAGCTTCTAAAATGTTTTGTTTCACACAGTTAGTTCCGACCGATATAATTCCAAGACACTCCAAACCAGAAGATGAGACCGAGCCAGAATGAAAGATTTATTTACAGCCTTTTTGTATGCGCGGTGTTGACGACCAAAAGGTGTGTTTTACATTAAAACGTCGGTACAACAAAGGAGTGTCGCACCAGGGGACTTTGAAAAACATGGAAAAAGTCGGAAATATACAGGTACCTACAAAACTGATCTGAACTGAACTGAACTGAACTGAACTGACCTAGAATTGGCCTTCATACTTGGCCACTTGCCTCCGGCCGTTTGGCGAGCGTTTTACGTGGAGATGGCTTCATTGTCGTTGGATTTCTTTCCTCCACGACTTGAGTTCATGGAATATATTCGAAAGCCACAGGTGATATGTAGGATAATCATACTGGTACGAGTTCTCAATGGAAAATACAATACTTATAGGTTTTGGCGATAATCATCGTCGGTGTTGTGCGTAACGACTGTCAAGTTTATGGCAAATGTCTCTTTGGTGATGACGTTAGTGCATGTGGCTATGCACTGTTTTTGGGTTCAGTCACAATGGTCGCTTGTATTGCGTTTATGATTCTTGATTTATGGGTGGACAACATACCTAACACCAACGCTCGCAGAACGGCCACCCTTGTTGATTTTGTTGTAGTCGGTAAGTATCTTCGTTAGTACGATGTGACGTCAGTATTTTCCGCTCCATTATTTCTTCATGTTATACAAATGTGGTGAATTATTTCGGGTAAATTTAGTGTGCAGCACTAAATACTCGGGGACATTCTGGTCCTACTCAGCTAATCTTGGTAAACGTCCTCTCAATCCCTCACTATGGGAGCGATTTTACATGAGGTGCTTCATGGCATCTTTAAAACTCCTACTTTGCCGAAGGCTTTGTATTGGAAGGCACATTGCCTCGGCTTTTATGATCGTGTTCATCGAGAAAGTCAACGCGAAAAGACCATTGAGTGCCAACCGCGTGTGTTCTCACAGAGCCTGAGTACAGAGACCGCACGCTGGCTTGTGCCGAAGGAGTTTGTCGGGATCAGCGCTACTGGTTACCGCATGCGCGAAAAGTACAGCCAAACAAGTGAATGATAGGGTGTGACCGGCTGGTCAGTATAGAGGCCCTCTCCTAGAAGAGAGTTCGGTTGATGTGATTTGTAGATTGGCCTTAAGAGCGTTGCGGCAACCTAAAAGTACTAGCGGTAGTGAATCCCGCCAGTCTGGGTTTTGTGAGCTGCTAAGGCTGCCTTAAGTTGCCGATGGGAACGTTTCACCATTCCGTTTGCTGACGGGTCGTAGGCTGCGGTATGAACACGACGGGTGTCTAAACGTTGTAGATTACTGAAGGCTCCTTCGAAATCTGAGGCGTGGTCTGTGGTAACCAGAACTAGACAACTAAATGCTGCAACCCAGTTTTCTAAGAAAGCTTGGGCGACTGTTTCGCTGGCTGTGTTGTGCAAAGGCACGACTAACGGCCATTTGGTGAAACGATCTACGCAAGTAAGAAGGTATTTTCTGCACTTCGACGGGGGAAACAACTCTACTAGATCAACATGCACGTGTTGGAAACGTGAGTCGACCGCTGGAAATTTGGACAGCTTGCTTCTTATGTGTCTATGCACTTTCGAGTGTTGGCATTGGATGCAGGTACGGCCCCATGCGGTAACGTCACGGTTCACTTTATGCCAAACATAACGGTCGCCGATGAGTTTAGTGGAGGCTTTTATTCCTGGATGGGACAAACCGTTCAAAATCTCGGAAATCTGTAGCCTAAAAGCTGACGACACTACTGGCCTTGGGTGGACTCTGGACATGTCGCACAGTATGTAACCTTCGGCTGGGGGAATGGGAACCGGCTGGAGCCGCAGCGAGAAAGTGCTACGGAGTTGGTCTACCTCGGGATAGTCTGCTTGAGCGGATGCAATAGCTTCGAGGTCGGTCGGGCCGGAGATGCTGAGGTCCAGGTTGTGATTGCGAGACAGCGCGTCTGCGTCAGGATTATTGACACCTGAGATATGGCGTATATCACTCGTGAACTGAGTGACGTAATCCAAATTTCTAGACTCTCTGGGAGAGTACCATCCGTGGTGGCACGCAATGCATGGATGATTGGTTTATGGTCGGTGTAGACCGTGAATTTGCATGTATTCTCACAAGGCCTGAGCACAGAAACCGCACGCTGGCTTCTGCCGAAGAAGTGTCGGAATTAGCGCCAGCGGCTGCTGCATGCGCGAAACGTACAGTCAAACAAGTGATCGACAGGGTGTGATCGGCCTATCACTATATTTACAATGTGATAGTTTTTCAGTAGACATGCTTTTTTCCTAACATGTGCGTGGGAGTTTTCAGTCTGTGTGTTACGGTGCTCTAGTCCAGCAGTCAGAATGAATCACACAGAGTGCAAGAGTAACTTTGTATTACCTCACTTAAAACGGCGTGAACGAGATTATTTAATCCAGCATAGTTTCGTTCACCGCACATGACAATGCGAATCACTAGTGATTACTTAGTAAAATACGAAATATCCACAGCAGTTGCATGGTTTTTGGATTGCCAGAATGTTCACAGACCGAATAAATTGTGGATCACGCAGCTAAACGCAACCGAGCGTTTCTCCATAGATTGTGAGTACCAAATCAGCCATTTTGATGTTTATCTCTAAGTAGTCTTCATTCTTCAGATAAAGGGCAATGGGAAGTCAACCAGTGTGAGCTTCATCGCATTACAATCCATTGACTGGGCTAGATGACTCTGTCAATATTCAGGGTTTTCCCTTTAATTCTCGACAGGCAGGAGACGACTTTGTCGGAATGAGAATTCGTCCGGAAAGTACCACAGACTCAGTTTCCGGTGATAAACTCATTGTCTCCATTTATCTTCGAGTACACCAAATTGGTGCGTTCCGTTTATGCGACCGTTTACAAATCTCGTAACAGCCTACTCTTCCTCAATTGGATCCTTTCCCGGAGCCGTAGTTCTCCCTCCTTCTGAAGGAACTCCCGATCCTGATTGTACTGGTGGCACTGTATTACTATCCCGATGAACTACACTCTCAAGATTTCACTTTAATAAAGTGAACCACAAACGATGGACGACCAGACTGAGGCGCACCGCGAATCATCCAGGTGCAGCCTGAAAATATATTTCTAATTACAAAGAACCCTTTCCAGTTTCTCGATAGTTTGGCTGGCAGGCCACCTATAGGCACCATGTTATGGAGCCACACCTGTTCGTTTCGTCGCAGTAGGGTGCCAAACTCCCTCTTTTAATACACCTCCTGACGCCTCTGAGCTGATCTCAGGTGTGTGCGAGGCATCTTCTCTCCGCATTTGATGGGATCCCTCAGTTTGCTCACTCAATTACCGTTGGGTTGGCGTTGTGCACGTGCCACTCTCCTGCATCAGCTTGACCACTGCGGCGCTGTTAGCATTAGCGCTAGTGGGGTGTGCGTTATTGAGGGCAGTCTTCTGCAGTTGTTTTCTGCATCGGCATTGTTTTATTCCGTTTGGAATCATGGGAACTGTCGATTTCACACATGCAAAATATCGGATTAGATACCAGGACCATAGTAGCAGACTGCGGTGCCACCGTGTGATCACAAATCGAAGGTTTAGCCTCCAACAAGAACTCAGAGTTTCGATTTATCAACAGATAAACTGAACGGAATTTATATCCGTACAGTCAAGATAAACTTGTCTATTACACCGAATACCTCCACGCAGTTACCAACGATGTTCTTGCACGCAACACGCGTTCTTAGCATGATGGGTGCTTCGTCCACGTTCGCGTCGTTTTAGATTCCACCACGGGATGCTCGGAAATTCTGTTAACTTTCTGAGGTCATTTTCCCTTCATACTTTTTGAGCGCATGGGGTGGAAGAGATAAATCTGTAACCACCAACTAGATACGCTACTATGAATAACACTTAACAATGACCCTAAAACTTACAACGGAGAACCGCAAGGTCCCAATAGGCCAGACTCAATAACAATGCGGTCGAGAGCTAAGTGCTTCTCCCAAGAAAACTGATCAGCGGTGGTTGATTTTCCGTCTTTCACCGCAACTTTGGTTGTAAAATACTTATGCTTCTCGACTGTCACCGGTCATAGTTTCTATACTTGATTTGCTTATGGGGTGTATGCTTACCCCGGTGTCCGCCCTGACTGCTTCTTGCTAACCGGTGTATTTTATGACTGTACTGTTTGCCGCATTCTATAACCTACCATTCGGCCTCCTAGTTGAAGTCTTAGCTGCTACGAAGCGAGTGAAGTGTAAACTAATTCTAGATAAGTTATTTTTTTGACTAATGTGGAGCTAGTATGTCGCATTTCTTCATCTAACCTAATGGTTCTTTTGCCAACCGAAGCACTTTGACCTCAGTTTTCACTCAAGGGCACGCGAGGTTCCCAGCCGATAATACTACTAGCTTCGTACTGTCAACATGTCTCAAGGTCACCGATTCGCCATCCTCAAGAAGTCAGCAACAACCCCATGTTTCACCGAATAAGTTGCTTACGATGGTTCTAGAATTCATTAGTTATGACTGATATCGCTCTGTTTATAGAAGTCTACATGGGACCAAAAAGCGTGACACACAATTCGCTTCCAGCTCTACTTTGCCAGTCTTACCATACCTTCTTCATCTGAGCCTTGCTTAAGACCGAAACATTCGTCAAGGGCCTTATCAGACGTACCCCAAGTGAATGCTGGCATCGCCCAATGTTCTGTAATGCCCGTCTTCTCGTGTCTCATCAACCAAAATTTCTCGCGATCCGTTCAGTGTGTGTGCATCGGGGAATCGTGATTTCAATCTAATCATTACCTGGGGATTAGATAACCGTGTGTCCTTCAGTACCACAAAAATGAGAATTTCTCCATCTCCCTATAGCGAAAGCTTCACCGCCCAGCCGTCAATTTTAATCCCACATCTTCCTCGATTAGTTTTGACCCTCCATTCTCTGACTCCTGGTTCCCACTTTTTGCCTAGAAAGCATCGAAAAAGATGTTTTCTTTTTCGTACCAAACTTTTATTTATATTCACCCATCTTCCTGTTCTGTACAGAGCCCAAATTCGTCCCAATCGTGAACATTGCAGTCATGTTTGGGGCGGGTCTTCGTCTTCTTTATTATCCCTCATCGACAATGTCCAGCGGAGAGTCATCCATCTTATCCGTGACCCCACAATGACCTCATCCTTCAACTGAATGCTTCACTCTCTTTTATCCCAGTCCTACCAGAGACTCTGTTCTCAAGAACTAGCCTCTGTGGTACCTGTTCCCTTTGCTTTTAATATTGTTTTCCTTTGAGCCAACAAACCATTCATTTAACGTGACTAATACTTAGGTAAGCTGGGGCTTACCTAAGTATTCTGTTGTTTGCTTTTCCTGGAACTGCAGGGTTGTGGAACACCTTACATCTCTGTATTTCCTCTTTCATATGATCTTCGCACTTCTAAATACAAAATCAGCAAGCTAAGTTCCACACAACTGTTCTCCAACCTATTCCCTGTTGTACAGTAGGTCTGTGAAGCTGACGGTTCGCCTATCCACAGTCTGCAGCGATGTCTTGTACGCTGGGCGAAGCACTTTAAAGCACCGTTTAGTTGGCCTCCAGCCTCAGTCCCTTTCATAAATATCCCGGCACACGTCCCCTGGTCTGTTTCGATAGATCCACCATCCGAGGTAGAGATTCGCTAGGAAATCCAAGCCCTAGGAGGTCACAAAGCACCAGTCTCCGATGGAGTTTTCCCAGCCCTGTTTGAAAATGGTGGAATGTATCTTGTTAGAGAACTTCAAGTTTTCTCAAAGGTCTAGCACTCCGAGAAAGTCCCCTCCTTGTAGGGGGAATCGATCGTTGTCCCCATCTTCAAGAAGGGTTGGCGCAGGAATATAAGCCAGATCCCGATAGTGTCCAAGCTGCTAGCGTCTGTCGTTCTTCGCGGGTTGTACAATACGCGTGATGAGTAAACTAACGAGGAACATGCCAGGTTTCTTACCGGTCGTGGATGCGCCGATCAAATTTCCACCCTCCGACAGCTGTTACGCTTTCCAAATGCCATCGATCGTTGTGTTTCTAGAAATTCGCGCAGCCTTCGACTCCATCGACAGGTCTGTACAGTGGCACTGTTTGTTGAGGAATGGTGCACCTGAGAAGTGCGTCGGTCCTTAAAGAGTTGTATCGCCATACCTCAGGTCGGGTTAGAGCTTATGGCCAGCTCTTACCACCTTTTGCCGTCTCCAATGGAGTACGACAAGACTGACCTATATCCCCGTTTCTTTTCAACTTTGTTGTGGGGGATGTCTTATAGAACCCTTTATCTGGCCTTCCAAACGGTGGGGTTGGACTCCTCCCACGAAAAAGGGGTTTTGATTTGGGGTACACCGATAGTATTGCCTTGCTGATTGACAGTGCGCAGACAATTCGACATGCATTGTACCGCTTGGCGATTGAAGTGTCCCGATATTGTATATGCTTTGCGCCTTCAAAATGTAAGGTACTTCAAGACTGGCAGAGAATTGTGCCTGCACTCACCCTTAGGGGTGATAAGTTAGACGTAGTCAGTAGCTTTAAGTACCTCGGGAGGTTGATCACAGCTGGTGTTGGTGTTGGGGGGAGATCACATCACAGATGGTGAGAGCCAGAGCTGCTTTTGTGAATCTGCGTCGTATGCCGGCCGCCATGACATCCGGCTTTACCTCAAGGGAAGAGTGCACAATGCCACGATTCGTGTTCTTTACGGTTGCGAGACTGGGCCTCTCCGCGTTGAAAATGCTCGTCGCCTTTCTGTATTCGACCACCGGTGTCTTCAAAGTACTTCTCGTGTCCGAAGAGAACATCGGGTGAGCAATGGCGAGGTTCCTAGTCGTGTTCAGTGCTGATAGTCGCTCCCTGACAGAGATACTCACTACACCGCCTCCGATGGCTCGAGCATATTTTGCGTATGCCTGACCATCGTTTGCCCTTTCATGCTCTTTCTGCACGTGCTGGGCAAGGCTAAGAGAAACGGCGCGGCGGTCAGGCTATGACTTGGCACAGGGGCATGAATAAGTTGGCTTCGGCATTGTCTTCGGTTGGTGCTTCCCTCCTTTTTGGTTGGGGCCCAAGAGATGAGGATTGCCGTTGGTTGGAGCCGCTAAGAGATACGGCTCGAAACTGAATGCAGTGGCGCAGATACCATAGTGCCTGTCTGTTGACTTTCCATTCCCCATAAACATTTGGAAGACAGACAAAACGAAATTACAAAATGTGTACGGTGAAAATATCTAGAAAAATCCGCTTTTACTTGTTGGATTCTTCATCTTGACTCCTAATTTCTCCACGTTTTTGTAATTTTTCCTGTTGTTGTTGCGTTGGCACCATGTTTGTTCTCAATCCGGTGTTATATATAAACTCCAAATGACTCGGTATGGTCGAGGTTGGGTGTTTCAGGCTACGAGATGGCTACTCGTCCTGAACACCTCTCAAGATGCTCTCAGATAACCGTGCGTTTTCTACAGCTTCTGCTGAGGAAGCCCTACTCACTGTCTTCTCGTGACGGATCTGTTCTCACTAAAGTGAGAGGACGAAAGCGAATGCCTGGCGCCCTCCACCGGACTGACTGACTGGTAGTCAGTCTAGAGGAGATGGCTAAACCCTGGTTCCAAACCAACTACGGGCGGCGTATGAGGCGTACAACACTATGCTCACCGGCATCTGTGGCGGAGGGATGTGCTGGGGATCCAGGCTGCTTGTTCTCATCCAAAAGGCATATAAACTGAGCAATCAGTCACCGGCCCCCAGAGGGCTACGATGCCCTCATATCGTCCTACCGCCTTCTAGGTTAGACATTCTGTTTAAAGGCTCGGGGTGGGGCCCCCCAACTCAACTCTCTACTTCAGTCTGAGCAACCGGGTAGTATCCAGCCCACATGCTTACAGGAAATCTCCGCATGTATGACCACTCGTTCTCGCGCTCGACTTTGTCCACTCACTCGAGCTACACAAGTTATAACGATGTGCTGGTGGTCGGAAAAAATCAGCTACCCATTACCACACCATCCATTTTCGCCCAGTTTTTTACAAGCAGAAATATTAGTACTCTTCCATGTACTTCTCAGGTTGCCATCAATGAAGACGCTAGGCATTCAACTGACATCCCTCCTTCAGTTGTGTGCACCTCATCAGAACTACTACTGAGACCACCTGTGCCACTGAAGCTTGCAGCCTTCAAAGTACTCACTGTGATGCAAATAGGCCAACAAGCAGCTTTAGCGCACACGCTCGAGGCACTAGCTATTGACGTCTGCTGCTTATCCGAAACCCGCATCCAGGACCCCGCTGTCGTAGTTCGTCTGAATTCGCCCTCAGGACATGCCTTTACTCTGCGCCTATCCGGAGACGCCGAGGCTTCTGCATCTGGTCATGCAGGAGTAGGAATCGCTTTGAGTACTAAAGCTGAGTCTGCGCCACGCGGCTGGGTCCCAGTCCACAGCATATTATGTGCAATTCGCTTAGAGGGTTCGTTCAAGGCTAACAAAGGTCGCGACGGCAGTCGTTGTTTGTTTTTGTTGCCTACGCCCCTACCGACTGCAGTCCGGATATAGTCAAAGATATATTCTACCAGCAGCTTCACGAACTTCTTAGAAAAGCATCTCATAGAGATATAGTGGTACTGGCTGGAGATTTGAACACCTAGATATGCCACCTAGGTCCAGAAGAGCGAATGCTTGGAGGTCAAAGTAGCGCCAACCATCAACGCACGAATAACGGCAATCGACTGCTCCATCTGTGTGCAGACCATCACTTTTTCTTGTCGAGTACGAACTTCCGGCGCAGCTGTCGTCGCACAGTCACATGGCGACCGTCTTTTGTTAATCAGTCTTGGACACAAATAGGTCATATAGCCGTAAGCTATCACTGGCGTGGCTCAATCAAGTCTTGTAGGTCGTACTGAAGCACACATCTAGATTCAGATCATGCCCTTGTGTGTGCTGAGTTCATAGTACGGTTTTCCACCAAGTCAAAAGTCCGCCGTCAACGGATAGACGAAGACCAACTTTGCCGGACATCGGTCCGGGAGAGATATCAGAATGAGCTTGCTGCCCAGCTAAGTAGCCACACACGATGACTTGTCAGACCGCTGGCAACACATACAAGACGCCATAAAAGTAGCGAGTACCACATCTTGTGGATTGGTCACACGGCATGAAGCCACGCACTGGATCTCACCGGGTCCTTTGGAATTGCTAGACAGCGCCGGAATATCCCTGCCGGGAACGAAAACCAGAAAGCCCGCGCCCAACTACGACGAAACTTAATTAGAAGCTTGCGCAGAGACCGAGAGAATTGGGGGTCGGAACGCGCGGCCGAAATGGAACAAGCTGCTGCCACCAACAATGCTCGGAGACTTCTCCAACTCATCCGATCTACTGGGACCAAGAAGCCTGGAGTGAGCGAAGTGATCTGTGTGGCAAGCAGCCAGCCAATCCACCAGCTTTCACGGCGCATGGACCGATGGATAGAACACTTTGAAGAGCAGTTTTTTTATTACATGCTTATGCGTGAGTGCAGTGCAAAGCCCACTGCACTATCGGGTATAACTGGTAACCAGACCCTGAGACTTGGAGTGGAGAACCACATAAGGCCTTCAGCGTCAGCGTCCCCACTCTATCCCGTTTGAACCAGTTCATGCTCCATGAACTATCTGCACTGCCCCATCCACAGAAAAAGTCAATCGTGCGCACCACCTCCTGAAACGCAATAAAGCTCCCGGCCCTCTTCAAAGATGGTGGTGTACACCTCTCCAAATCGCTCACCAGCCTCTTCTCCGAGATTTAGCTTCACGATTGTGTCCCAGAAAGTTGTAACTGTGCATCCATCGTCTCTATGTACAGGAAACGGGCTAGAAACGTTTCAGTCATCGAGGGATAAGCTTGATCTCGGTCGCATCAAAGTTGCTAGCATCGGTAGTCCTGGAAAACTTCCCCTTTGATTCTTCACTTTTATTTCGCGGTTTCTTGTTTTTGCATGGCACCACGCCTTTGTACACTGTACCGGACTATCCCTGAGTATATATATATATATATATATATATATATATATATATATATATATATATATATATATATATATATATATATATATATATATAGTGGGTCTTTAGAGTATGCGGTTTATCCCTTCCACCGTAACTCATGTTTTTTCATTTAGTAAAAATGGAGCCGTTGATTAGTCTCAGCTGATCATCCCAAGAGTGGTCGCAAACGGGTTCCTCACAGTATTGCAGAAACACTGCATTTGAGGGTGGCAAAGGGAAAACCATACGCAATCTGAATTTTTCCAAACCACCGGGTCTGAACGGCATTCCGTCCATCGTCCCAAAATATGCGCTCCAGAGTTGGCCTCCTTTTTATGTCGTGTTTTTCTTTTGTCCAATAATTAAGAAATTTATCTCTCTTCGTAGAGAAACGTCATTATGTTTCCTGTCCCATCATCATCATCATCATCATCATTATCGTACAGCGTTAAACAGTAGGGCAAGCCCCACTGACCACTGCCATTCTCACCATGTTGCACGTTGAATTAGAAAGTATGAATATACAAGATGGACAGGGAGTGGACCTACATGGGTGGGAAAAGAAAAGAATGCCCTAGTAGCCAACACACAGAATACACAGTCTAACTACAAACGTATACCGATCAAACATTCTGATTCGATAGAAAGTGACAACACGATCTCCACCGTTCGCGGTACGCAGCCATATCCTTCAGTGTCTCCAGCCAACTGGTAGACGGATCTTTTGGACCCCAACCACGAAGACGTGAAGCACCTACTTTTCCTACGTCTGCCGTACATTTTCTCATTCCTCGCTGCCACGTCATCTGTTGACCTCCACGTGGTCTCTTCCACTCCCTGGGGGGGGGCGGAGAATAGGACACGGTACGGTAGACGTGTGTTTGCCATACGTAACACGTGTCCCAACCAACGAAGTCTACTAAGTTGGATACGCTGTGACAAAACGTTCTCCGAATTAGTAACTAATACTCGATTTCTGACCTCAGCATTGCTTACTCGGCTACTCCACCCGATCCTGGCGATACTACGTAAACATTGGTGGTCAAAGACCTTAAGACGACGAATATCTTCAGCACGCAGACTCCAAGTTTCGCAACCGTACAACAAAACTGAACGCACAGTGGCACAGTATACACGACCTTTCAACTTCAGTGAAATATCGGATCGGCGCCACAAGTGCTTCAGTCCAGCGTACGCCGCTCGAGCTTTGGATATCCGCGTACTCACCTCTACTATTGTGTTCCCATCCGTCGTCACGCAGCTACCGAGGTAGGTGAAGTGGTCGACAACTGACAGCACCTCCCATCGAGCATCAAGCTCGGAACTGTTGATGTCCAGTCTTGTAACATCACCTTGCACTTTGAAGGTGCAAAGCGCATGCCGAATGGAGCTACAGCTCTTGCGAGATTATCTAGTGCACGCTGAGCATGTTCCGTGCATTTGAACAAGCAGACAACGTCGTCTGCGTAATCTAGGTCATATAGCTTTTCACTATCTCCTAGTTCGACGCCCACATCCTGAAGATTTTGCAGCGCACTCTCCATTATTTCGTCCATGACGAAGTCTAACAGAAATGGAGACATGGGACATCCCTGTCGAACACCACTGGTCGTTTCGAACCAACCGGATAGTTCACCGTAAACCCTTACGCGGCCAGAAGTATGAGAATACAATGATCTCATTAGGTTCTCGAACTTCTGGGGCACACCCTTTCGATGAAGAGCACTGAAAAGCGCTGCTCGATCAACTGAATCGAAGGCGCCTTTCAGGTCTAAGAAAAGCATTATTGTTGGTCGGCGGTGCGTGTGACGCGTTTCAAGTAGTCGGCGGAGAGTAAAAATCTGGTCGATACATCCTCGACCTGGGCGGAATCCAGCCTGCTGCTCGCGGACATTCCTCTCGCGAGCCGGTGTAAGACGATGCAGCAAAATCGAAGCTAATACTTTGGTGACTATCGGGATTAAGCTAATCCCACGATGATTACTGCAGTCATTGCGTATTCCCTTCTTGAAGATGGGAACAATCAATGAATTGCTCCATATTAACGGAATACGCTCCTCCTTCCAAATATCACGGAGCAAGGCGGTTAGTGATTTTATCAACGCCTCACCACCCAGTTTGAAAAGAACTGGAGGAAGTTCGTCGGGACCTGCCGCTTTCCCCCGCCTTAGTAATCGAATACATGACTCTACTTCTACTTCTGATGGGGGCTCAAGTGATACCACCCAAGGAGTCACAGTTGTTGACACGGGAGTAACTACACTAGCGTGCTGCCAGCTAAACTGTTCCTTGAAGAACTCGGCCCATCGGTCAAGCCTTTGCTGTTTGTTATGGATGGGTTCTCCATTTCTATCCCAAATCGTTTCACTGACCTGAGTTCGCCCCCCACCGGTGTCACGAATAAGTTTGAACAGTCTTTGACTGTTACCTGAAGCAGCTGCCACTTCCATTTCTTCGGCTACATTGACCCACCAATTTTCGCGATCATTCTTAAGGCTTTTCGTAACTTGTCTTTGCAGCTTTCTCCGCATCTTATTCATCTCCTTACGGTTCGAAAGCTGACGCTTTTGCTCCATTATACTCAGCGACTCTTGCGAGATCGTGTCTCTGATGGACAACGGATCGAGGACGACTGGCGAAACCTGCTGCAAGGTGCATCGCTTGTTTGATATGAGCCCAATGCTCATCTACATTACTGTTCTCCGTGGATCCTAGCTCATGTGCTAACTTCTGCTCATAACGGGTGCAAACGTCTGGATCACACAAACGTTGCACGGCTAATCCGGTTTGCGGTTTGCGACGATGGCCATGGAGCTGGAGAGATAATCGCATTAAAACTAAGGCATGGTCCGACTCTACGTACGTGGACCAGTAAGATCTACAGTTCTGAACAGAACTGCGCCACCGGTAGCATACGGCGATATGGTCAATTTGACTCAAAGTACCTGTAGAGTTAGAGTGCCATGTCGCTGTGCGAAGCGAGCTGTGTCGGAAATTTGTGCTAGACAAGAACAATCGATTGTCTGCACAAAATTGGAGAAGCCTATCCCCGTTTTCTGTGCGCTCAGCAGGTACAGCACAACGTCCACCTAAACAGGCCTCTGACACACTAAGTTTGCCAACTTATGCATTGAAGTCACCAGCTAGCACTACAATGTCGGAACCTTTACTGCTGCGAACGAGAGTGGCGAGGGCATCACAGAACTCATCTTTCTGCAAGTCTGAGCTGCAGTCCGTTGGGGCGTACGCCGAGATCACAAACAAATTGCGTTTAACACAACTATTCTTTCGAACGCCGACTGACCCTTGGAGTCTCACACCACATAAACGACTGTTAACCGGAGTCCAGTCTAAAAGGCCAGCCTCAGCCTTGTCAGTCAAGACAATTCCTACACCACGTTGACCCACAGCTCTAGCTGCTTCGTCTCCTGAGGTGCGCAGAATATACCTCGATGAGATACCAGGAGTAGTTAGTTGAATTACACTGCTCGAATCCTGGATACGCGTTTCACTTAAGCAGCAGACATTATTCTTCAGAGAATTTATTGTGAGGGCTAGGCACGCCTGCTGACCGGCCTGCATGAGTGTACGTACGTTGAAGGAGCCGAGATTAAGAGGCTGACGAGGCTTGAGAAAATGTGAGTTACCAGACAGAGGATTATTCCCGATACTATTTGACAGTTAATTCTTTGCGAGTATCGACCGTGCTATCAGTGGGAGCATTATGGGTGGATAGATGGGGCAAAGAGGGATGGTTAGGGACAGAAGACAAAGGTTGAATAAAAGAGAGGGAACTCTGAGCAGTAGC
Organism: Fasciola hepatica; assembly: GCA_948099385.1. Lineage (NCBI taxonomy): Eukaryota > Metazoa > Platyhelminthes > Trematoda > Plagiorchiida > Fasciolidae > Fasciola > Fasciola hepatica. Next base: position 15,616,771 of record CANUEZ040000126.1, on the reverse strand, counting down.
CCACTTATCACTCCCGCCCCGCTCGATGCAATGGGCAGCGCGGTCCTGATTAGCCTGCGCGACGACCGATGCAGTATGGAATTCTTTGTAGTCGTGCAGTTCATGGGAGATGTTGGACGGGTACTGCTAGGGTGTTCAGCCACAAAGCAAGAGAACGATTAGGGTCCTAATCCAAAGCCTTTAGTTCTAACAATAACCTATCCGCAAGGCAGCGGGATGGCTTAGTGGAAGCCCATTTGCCTGGATCAATTATTCTTCCACTGGTTTTTCCGACTGAGTTGCCAGCTCAAATCAACCCCCAACCTGGAGGACCAGGAGACTGGACTTTGTCTGACCTCTACCCATTGACCTGTCAGGTATGATTGCATCTCCGGCTTAAGGAAGCCATCCTGTATAGCTCTTTGGGTCATAGAGGCGCGCAAGCCATCACACCACGTCAAGGTGCAGTCTCGTCGTGATGGAATGAAACAGTTTTCTGTCCCGAAACACGGCGATCTCTCGACCCCAACAACCATCATTCCACCACCCTCACTTCTGTGCTTTCGAAAGTTTTTGAAATCGCTATCTCTGGCCAACTACGTCCGTTCCTTAAACGTGAAGGTTTGCTGAGTGATCGTCAATAGGGGTTCTGTCCGCGTCGTTCTATAGGCGGTCTTCTCATAGTTCTGGTCGGTCGCACTCGACACCCACGGAGAAACTCACTTGGTCTCGCTAGACATCTCAAAAGCATTCGACAGAGTTTGGCATGAAGGCCTCCTGTCGAAACTGTTTTTGTTCGGGTTCCATCCGGTTCTCGTATCCTGGATGTCACGTTTCCTCAACAAGCGAGCCTTCTCCGTCCGAATCGATAGGGCTTTATTTCAACCGTTCCTTGTAAATGCTGGTGTTCTCCAAGGTTCCATATTAGCACCATCCCTCTTTCTTCTGTTTATTAATCTTCTTCTATCTTCAACCTCCAACCCACTTCCCCGTTTTGCCGATGATGCCACTCACCAATGCTCCCTTTCTTACCTTATCACTCGCCAGGCCACCACCAATATCGATGACGATCGTTCTGTCTTTAATGCATCTTGCTTCCGATCTAGAACAAATCTCAGCCTTGGGTTCCACCAACAATGCCTATTTCAAGGCATCAAAAACTTCTACCCTTTCTGTTTCAAATAAGCATGTCCCTTATTATTCTCATCTGAATTTTAGCTGGACTCCCCTTCGCTTAACAGGGTCACTTATCTTATTAGGTTTATTAGGTCCATCTCTTTGTTGCTCTCCTTATGCGTCTACGTCTTCCTCCCGCGCTGCGTGCAAAGTTGGTTTTCTATTTCGCACCGAACGCTTTCTATATCCACTCACGTTCTTTTGTACAAAGCTCAAATCCGCCGAATTCTTGAATACTACTGTCATTTATGAGGTGGAGCTTCGTCTACCGCTGTCTTTTTTTGATCGGGTTGAAAGAAAGGCTGTTCGGTTAATCATTGATCTTTCCCTGACCCCATTCTGCAGCTACTTGCCCGTAGCCGGGCAGTTGCCTCACTATCTTTCCTGCTGTTATCTTTTTGGTTTTTGTTCATTAAAACTCGCTTCGGTAATTCCCCTTCCCATGACTCGTTCATCCTGTATGCAGGCGGCTAGTCAGCCATATCAGGTCTCTGTCCCTAGATATCGAACTTCTGCGTTTCAATCTGCCTTCATTCCCAGAACTGCAAAGTTTGGGTCACTTCTTCTTTCCGTTTTTTCGTCCACTTACAATTATTCTATTTTCAAAAACAGGGTCAACAATCTCAATCTTGAATGTTTCCCACACATCTCCTTTACAGTATTTCTTTTAACTATGGGGTTTACTTCTTAACTGTAAACCACTTCATATGTAATGAAAAATGGACACATCTATCGCTAAATGGTTCAAGAATTTGGGTTGCCTGTATATTGTCACCGAGGGAGAGGTTGTCATAGGTGTACTCTGTCAAAAATAGTCCCCTGGAAGGAGAGCAGGTCCACCGTTTGGTAGGTCAAACAAGGCGCTGTTGAATACATCACCGACGGCAAAGTTAGAAACGAAAAGCAGCATTATTGAGCTCAACTAAAGACGTCAGACGTGGTGAAAGTTGGCCACATGCCCTCATGCGATCTGCAGTGGGATTGTAAAATTCCTTGAGAACCGAACGGTGTTTCAAAGACACTTGGCACCTCATCAGTCGGTTCCACAATTGAGTTTTGTAAATGTCTAGGGACACGATGGTGGCAAGCTCTTGGAGAGTTTTTTGTTGTTCAAGCAGCTGTCGGACAGTGAAGGGATGTTCAGTGTGCCCACAGCCAGCAAGAAACTCAGTACTTTTCATGTGGCAAAGTCTGTAAAAGAATGACACTAACAGCTTGGATGTTGTTGGGATTAGAATGATATCCCCGTGACTAAGGTACTCACCGTGCGAGCCACTGGAAATGGGGACAGCAAACTGATTCCCTTGTGATGGAGGAAATCATCAGAACGTAGCGTCTTGCAACATCCTGGGGCTTGAATATTGCGGATCTCCGCTTCCATTAGTGGTTCTGTCGAAACGAGCAAAAAACCAGGTGCATAAAAGCTATCTGTTTGAGAATTTGTAGTAGAAACCCGGCTAGACTGTTATAAAGAACTGTATCAAGCTTTTAAGACGCCGTCAGCTTTAGATCGTCGCATATTTGGCTGTTCTGTACCAATGACACTAATACAATTTAGTAGATCTCAGGAATTTCCCACGGTTGCTGCTGACGCGCCCTGTAGCCACTAGATTTAACCATCCCTAAGTGTTAGCATAATGGTGGCTCAAGGGTGTCTGGCTTCGGTGTCGGTGGCTCGAGTCTTGACTGGGGTTAGTTTTATCTGACGGTAGGCATAAATCTAGTCACACTACTCGTTAACAAGCCTGACCTACTGGGACCTTATGTGGCTCTCCATTATAAGTCACGCGGTCAGGTTGCCGGTTATCTTTAATAGTGCAATGGATCTTTGAGGCGATGCGGTTCGATCATGCGCAAGCACAAACTAATAAAAAATACTTGTGTTGAGTTTGCATCTCATGCAAAGTGTGTCCCGCTGTAATCGTCCGGCACGCCTCTTGAGGACATAGGGAATCAGCAGAAATCTTGGGTGTTACAGCGCAACTCACTACGTAATGAAACTTCAAACCAGCAGTGGTTAAACGACTATAACGACAAGCTTTAAACCTTTTCGCTCCGGGTTCTTATCCTGATGACGCCGACCACTTCATTTTCGGTAGTCTCTAATTGCTTGTAGCTCTCTGAAATATTATATAATTTCTGTATAGTAGATAAAAAAATAATCAAAACTGATAATAATGACAATAATTGTTGCATGGCCATCAGTGCTGATTAATACTGCTTATGAGACTTCTATTAGCTTTTCAGTTATCGCGTTTCAAAATTTTGGTAGATAAGCCGGTCGATTGGCTTACCGTAACCGGTATTGCGTCGTTCGTTTTCGGGTGCCCACCGAAAGATATGGACAGCTCAGTGCACGGCCAGGCGTGACCGGAATCTACACAAGGTCAATTATAGCTATCAGTTTCTAATTCAATCCTACTATCTGTAGCATATAACTACGTAGTCAATCTGAGTCCACAACTGAGTAGAAGAGAGATTGCGTCAGTTAGCGTATCGTTGATTAAGCGACCGAGCAGTACAACAACCCACAACATCTCAAATAAATCCAAAATTGCCGATTGTAATGGACTACCGGCGTGAACTCCGAACACACTTTGGTGTGCTCCAAACTAACCACGTGCTTCTTTGGGCGCCCAAAAGATGGTTTAATGCGGGTTAAAATGTGACAAGCTAAGCCAATCAGCCCTTCTTTTCGACTTTGAAAACGCAATAGCTGAAAAGCTAGCAAGCCCCATCCGAAAGCGTTATTGAGCATTGGTCTTTTATTAGGAATGCTTTATATCTTTGTGTGGTAAGTTGTGGTCTGACATGTCCTTTCATGAAACCCTGGATTTCTGCTGACTCCCTGCGTCTTCAAGACGCATAACGGTAAACACCACCTTGAAGCGTGAACTGAACGCAAGCTTAAGTAGGGACCGCGAAATCTGATGGTCCTAAAGTGCATCTGAGAGGAAAACCGCAGAAGTCACGGCCTCCTTCCAAAAGCTGTTTCATTTCATCCCTGTCACCAGTGGGAACCCACTAGGTATGAGTGAAACGATCTCTGAAACTAATGACTCGCCAATCCATCACGACGAGACTGCACCTTGACGTGGTGTGATGGCTTGCGCGCCTCTATGACCCAAAGAGCTATACAGGATGGCTTCCTTAAGCCGGAGATGCAATCATACCTGACAGGTCAATGGGTAGAGGTCAGACAAAGTCCAGTCTCCTGGTCCTCCAGGTTGGGGGTTGATTTGAGCTGGCAACTCAGTCGGAAAAACCAGTGGAAGAATAATTGATCCAGGCAAATGGGCTTCCACTAAGCCATCCCGCTGCCTTGCGGATAGGTTATTGTTAGAACTAAAGGCTTTGGATTAGGACCCTAATCGTTCTCTTGCTTTGTGGCTGAACACCCTAGCAGTACCCGTCCAACATCTCCCATGAACTGCACGACTACAAAGAATTCCATACTGCATCGGTCGTCGCGCAGGCTAATCAGGACCGCGCTGCCCATTGCATCGAGCGGGGCGGGAGTGATAAGTGGGCTACTGCTCAGAGTTCCCTCTCTTTTATTCAACCTTTGTCTTCTGTCCCTAACCATCCCTCTTTGCCCCATCTATCCACCCATAATGCTCCCACTGATAGCACGGTCGATACTCGCAAAGAATTAACTGTCAAATAGTATCGGGAATAATCCTCTGTCTGGTAACTCACATTTTCTCAAGCCTCGTCAGCCTCTTAATCTCGGCTCCTTCAACGTACGTACACTCATGCAGGCCGGTCAGCAGGCGTGCCTAGCCCTCACAATAAATTCTCTGAAGAATAATGTCTGCTGCTTAAGTGAAACGCGTATCCAGGATTCGAGCAGTGTAATTCAACTAACTACTCCTGGTATCTCATCGAGGTATATTCTGCGCACCTCAGGAGACGAAGCAGCTAGAGCTGTGGGTCAACGTGGTGTAGGAATTGTCTTGACTGACAAGGCTGAGGCTGGCCTTTTAGACTGGACTCCGGTTAACAGTCGTTTATGTGGTGTGAGACTCCAAGGGTCAGTCGGCGTTCGAAAGAATAGTTGTGTTAAACGCAATTTGTTTGTGATCTCGGCGTACGCCCCAACGGACTGCAGCTCAGACTTGCAGAAAGATGAGTTCTGTGATGCCCTCGCCACTCTCGTTCGCAGCAGTAAAGGTTCCGACATTGTAGTGCTAGCTGGTGACTTCAATGCATAAGTTGGCAAACTTAGTGTGTCAGAGGCCTGTTTAGGTGGACGTTGTGCTGTACCTGCTGAGCGCACAGAAAACGGGGATAGGCTTCTCCAATTTTGTGCAGACAATCGATTGTTCTTGTCTAGCACAAATTTCCGACACAGCTCGCTTCGCACAGCGACATGGCACTCTAACTCTACAGGTACTTTGAGTCAAATTGACCATATCGCCGTATGCTACCGGTGGCGCAGTTCTGTTCAGAACTGTAGATCTTACTGGTCCACGTACGTAGAGTCGGACCATGCCTTAGTTTTAATGCGATTATCTCTCCAGCTCCATGGCCATCGTCGCAAACCGCAAACCGGATTAGCCGTGCAACGTTTGTGTGATCCAGACGTTTGCACCCGTTATGAGCAGAAGTTAGCACATGAGCTAGGATCCACGGAGAACAGTAATGTAGATGAGCATTGGGCTCATATCAAACAAGCGATGCACCTTGCAGCAGGTTTCGCCAGTCGTCCTCGATCCGTTGTCCATCAGAGACACGATCTCGCAAGAGTCGCTGAGTATAATGGAGCAAAAGCGTCAGCTTTCGAACCGTAAGGAGATGAATAAGATGCGGAGAAAGCTGCAAAGACAAGTTACGAAAAGCCTTAAGAATGATCGCGAAAATTGGTGGGTCAATGTAGCCGAAGAAATGGAAGTGGCAGCTGCTTCAGGTAACAGTCAAAGACTGTTCAAACTTATTCGTGACACCGGTGGGGGGCGAACTCAGGTCAGTGAAACGATTTGGGATAGAAATGGAGAACCCATCCATAACAAACAGCAAAGGCTTGACCGATGGGCCGAGTACTTCAAGGAACAGTTTAGCTGGCAGCACGCTAGTGTAGTTACTCCCGTGTCAACAACTGTGACTCCTTGGGTGGTATCACTTGAGCCCCCATCAGAAGTAGAAGTAGAGTCATGTATTCGATTACTAAGGCGGGGGAAAGCGGCAGGTCCCGACGAACTTCCTCCAGTTCTTTTCAAACTGGGTGGTGAGGCGTTGATAAAATCACTAACCGCCTTGCTCCGTGATATTTGGAAGGAGGAGCGTATTCCGTTAATATGGAGCAATTCATTGATTGTTCCCATCTTCAAGAAGGGAATACGCAATGACTGCAGTAATCATCGTGGGATTAGCTTAATCCCGATAGTCACCAAAGTATTAGCTTCGATTTTGCTGCATCGTCTTACACCGGCTCGCGAGAGGAATGTCCGCGAGCAGCAGGCTGGATTCCGCCCAGGTCGAGGATGTATCGACCAGATTTTTACTCTCCGCCGACTACTTGAAACGCGTCACACGCACCGCCGACCAACAATAATGCTTTTCTTAGACCTGAAAGGCGCCTTCGATTCAGTTGATCGAGCAGCGCTTTTCAGTGCTCTTCATCGAAAGGGTGTGCCCCAGAAGTTCGAGAACCTAATGAGATCATTGTATTCTCATACTTCTGGCCGCGTAAGGGTTTACGGTGAACTATCCGGTTGGTTCGAAACGACCAGTGGTGTTCGACAGGGATGTCCCATGTCTCCATTTCTGTTAGACTTCGTCATGGACGAAATAATGGAGAGTGCGCTGCAAAATCTTCAGGATGTGGGCGTCGAACTAGGAGATAGTGAAAAGCTATATGACCTAGATTACGCAGACGACGTTGTCTGCTTGTTCAAATGCACGGAACATGCTCAGCGTGCACTAGATAATCTCGCAAGAGCTGTAGCTCCATTCGGCATGCGCTTTGCACCTTCAAAGTGCAAGGTGATGTTACAAGACTGGACATCAACAGTTCCGAGCTTGATGCTCGATGGGAGGTGCTGTCAGTTGTCGACCACTTCACCTACCTCGGTAGCTGCGTGACGACGGATGGGAACACAATAGTAGAGGTGAGTACGCGGATATCCAAAGCTCGAGCGGCGTACGCTGGACTGAAGCACTTGTGGCGCCGATCCGATATTTCACTGAAGTTGAAAGGTCGTGTATACTGTGCCACTGTGCGTTCAGTTTTGTTGTACGGTTGCGAAACTTGGAGTCTGCGTGCTGAAGATATTCGTCGTCTTAAGGTCTTTGACCACCAATGTTTACGTAGTATCGCCAGGATCGGGTGGAGTAGCCGAGTAAGCAATGCTGAGGTCAGAAATCGAGTATTAGTTACTAATTCGGAGAACGTTTTGTCACAGCGTATCCAACTTAGTAGACTTCGTTGGTTGGGACACGTGTTACGTATGGCAAACACACGTCTACCGTACCGTGTCCTATTCTCCGCCCCCCCCCCCCAGGGAGTGGAAGAGACCACGTGGAGGTCAACAGATGACGTGGCAGCGAGGAATGAGAAAATGTACGGCAGACGTAGGAAAAGTAGGTGCTTCACGTCTTCGTGGTTGGGGTCCAAAAGATCCGTCTACCAGTTGGCTGGAGACACTGAAGGATATGGCTGCGTACCGCGAACAGTGGAGATCGTGTTGTCACTTTCTATCGAATCAGAATGTTTGATCGGTATACGTTTGTAGTTAGACTGTGTATTCTGTGTGTTGGCTACTAAGGCATTCTTTTCTTTTCCCACCCATGTGGGTCCACTCCCTGTCCATCTTGTATATTCATACTTTCTAATTCAACGTGCAACATGGTGAGAATGGCAGTGGTCAGTGGGGCTTGCCCTACTGTTTAACGCTGTACGATGATGACTCGCCAATTCACAATCAGCGGCAGTATCTCGAACTCTGGTATGTGCTTTGATCCACCTAAGTGCAAGTGTTTTTTAAAAACGGTGGGGGTCGGTGCTTTCACTCACTATTTGTGGTGGGCCATCAGAATTGGTCGATGTATTTGGAAATTTCGGGAGCCTCATTATAACTGCAGGTGGTGTTGGGATTGGGATCAGGTTCTGAATCACGAAGACCAAACTGACCGGCAAACCTGCGTCACTTAGAGCGCCGCCTTATCATCCGTCTCTCTTGGGTGGGATGGGTCGTTGTTCTACTACATGCTTGCGCGTGAGTGCAGTAGAAGAGGTATAACCTATATTCAAAAAGGCCCACTATGCTATTAGGGATAACCGGCAATCAGACAGTAAGACTTGGAGTGGAGAACCATATGAGGTCCCAGTAGGTCAGATGTGGTGACAAACCGGACGACAATGGATTACTGTCTGCCACCGAAGTAACCGGTGATGGCGGGGATTCGAACCTCTGACCCCCGAGGTGGTAATTAAACGCTCTAAACTACTTGACTGCCACTTGTCCACCGGGTCTAAAATGTCAAACTGTAGCAAAGAAGGCAAATCAAATTAGGACACCTGTATTTGAGCGGTCAAACAAGTTAAGTTCGTGTACACGTTTATATGGTCCGTTTTCAAGACGGCGTTGGAGCAACATTGATACTCTGGTTGCCTGAGCTTTTTGACTGCGTTCTGGCCAGTTGCCGGTGACCATTAGCTTGATTCCGTTTGGCTGGTCCAATTGCTCCGGCTGACCACTTGATCGATATCCCCTCACCTGGGCTATCTTCTTGGTTTCCAAAGGTCCCGCTGCGTCATTTCTACCAGCGCAAATGCCTCTTTCTGTCTGTTATGGGACGCTTCCGACATATTCCCGTCTGTTCTTCGGTCTTTGGCTCTTGACTGGTTGGTGCGATTGGTTTGATATTCGCATCGTTCTGTTGCTCCAGCATTCACTGATACAATAGTGCACAGTGTTTCGTTCTGTCGTTGTGATACCTGGCCGCTCGCCGCCGAGTACGCCCGGCGACTTTCCTTACCCGACCAATGTCTCCGAAGCATTGGTCGAATTTGGTGGGAACGCCATGTGAGTAATGATGAGGCTTGCCTCTATGTCGGGTGTGGATAGCCGCTCTCTAACCGAAGTGGTGATTCCGCATCGTTCTCGGTTGCTCGGACATATTTTACGCATGCCTGCCCATCGTCTATCATTCGATGTTCTATCCGTTCTTCCCGAGTACTTCTGAAAGGGGTGCAAGGGGTGAGAATTGTTGGTTGGAGACACTGAGGAATATAGAAATCAGTGGCGTGAATGCTATGTGGCATGCTTAGAAAACTCTCGGACCCCATAAATAGTGAAAACTTAGAAAAATCGCAAAAATGCGTGCGATGAAACTACCCGCCGTCTTTTCCGCTCTATCTCTTTCTGTATATGTGGTGTTGGCACCATACATGACCCCAGACTTGGTGTATAATACAAAGATATGAATAACTGAAGCTGCAAAAGTTCAAACTGGTGCGAAACGGGCAATGGTCACAAGACTTTCCCAAGCCCAAATGACATAGATACTTCTCGTTTAGTGACCGCTGACCTGCCCTAGTATTCATGCCTCCTGCTGAATTCCAAGTGCCAGTCCAGTCCGATTCGCGCAGGAAGTCGTGCAACTTCTGTCGGAAACAGATTCGAATTACTTCTCGGATTCCGTCTGTTGGTTCATTCACCGAAACAACAAGGTGGTTGCGTTTATGCGGACGAAGACTGTTTATCTCGCATAATCCAGGTCATGCTGTGCATTACCTGCCTCTAACTCTGGTACAGTCTGACAATATGGCTTTGACCCCAGCTCGATGAGCTACACAAACTTCCTACTGATCAGATGTCGTAGCCCTAAGGTCCTCGGCAAGGCGCCGGTTAAACTTTACAAGGCGATTGGTTGGAAAGGGGCATCAGTCGCATTATTGCGCTGGAGCATTGAATGTGACTCTCCTGAATACAAAATACACGCGCCAGTCGTAGAGGCCAAGCCCACCTAGTTTTTTATTCGCATCAGTTTTCACCCGTTGAATGGGGCTGGTTTAAATGAACACCGAGGACGGAGAGGGTCGTCAGCCGGCGTTTGCCGGTTAGGGGATCCATGAATTATGGTCATTGTGAATAGTACGGAAATCTGATCAAGGAATTTGATCTGCCTGCGGTACTACTTCTAGTACTAGCGGTCAGGAATCCTTCTCGGTGAAGATTACATTTAGGAGGGGACCGAGAGAGGGTAAGTGTAATAGGTGATACACGCGGTTTGATTTTGTTTGCAAAAGTCTTGAAGAAATCATCTTACTGCTAATATCGAAGTCTTTACATATCATTTTGGTTGTCTCGGGGTTTCTTGGTACGCGATCTCTCGGTCTTTCTCGTTCAAGGAAACCTAATTAAATCGCATTCTGTAAGGCAACAGGGTTGTTCCAGGCAAGTCGGTGGCCAATAGAATAGTTAATTCACCTACCCTGAAACACTTTGTCGGGAAATTAAAGCATGGTAAGAGGCTATGGAATGCTGGCTTTTCAATGGCAGGCCACCTTCTTCACGTCGAACTTCGCTGCTCAGGCATGTAGTTTTATAAGCAAGATAAGGTTTGCAAGGCAGTGGACACATCCTCCAGCACTGCCGCTGCTCAACTGAAATTGCATGTTCTGTGCTTAGTCCCACCTCATTCACCATTAATCACTTCCATGATTGCCGTTCCCTTGTCTGCGACACGGAGGTTCATCCGGTGGCGTACAACTCTATTCTCCATCTGAGGCCGACCATAATATTTGCATTTTTATACTGACTGTTATTGCGCTCAACGAAGTAATAAGGGCAACTTCAAAAGCTGGGATGTTCTCGAATGTACCAGAACTTGAGAGCACACCAGCCGTTAGGAGGTTCCCGTTTCAGGATGATGCGAACGCGACGATGAGTAGTGTGCGCGTTTACCTACAGGTCAAAATACATCCCACCTTTTCTCGATAAAACAAGTCTAGTTGTAAAATAATATTTCTTATCCGAGGATGAGCTTAGATGACATTTGAAATCATTATGGACGATATTCACAATCCCACATCAGATAAATTATTCTGTAATGCGCCCCCAGTATTTGAGACAAAAGCTTCACAAATTGCCGTCGTTGTATCACTAACTGGTGGCGGTTGAATGGTTTAGAGCTTCTGATTACCACATCGGAGGTCGGAGATTCGAATCCTCGCCATCATCGGTTACTTTGGTGGTAGGCAGTGATGCACTACAATCCGGATCGGTACCGCACCTAACCTGTTAGGGTTTTATGTGGCTCTCCACTCCAAGTATCAGGGTTTGGTTGCCATGCGGTGGACCTTTTTGGCTACGGGGCCTACTCCTTCTACTGCACTCATGCGCGAGCATGTAACAAAAAAGTCAATGACCTAACCAGTACATTAGTATGTACTCGAAATTTAACGGTAGAAAATAGGCATATGAAGACAAAACGATCTTGAAGACCAGTTTAGTGGTGACACTGAGGGAAAGTAACGGACACCCTTTCAAAGTCATTTCTGTTGGTAAATTTTGGCTACAACAACTGCAAACTTGGACTTGACTTCGATCATTTCTGTACTAATGTATAAAAGAAAACTAAAATTTCCTCCTATACCTCACACTGATAGACAGCACCGAAATTGGTACCAACGTGTCGGAAATTGACTTAAAACTGGTGTGTCTGTTAGTAAAGATATGGTCAGTACCAATTCAGACACATTCAAACTCAGCTTCATTCGTGTACGTGAATTATTCTCAGTCATTGGATAACCAAATGAACTTGGTAGTTGCAGTGCTAAGGAAAGCGGAGCCTCTCACATTTTTTAGAGGCCGATTTTCATCAATTTAATGGGTCTTTTCGCCTTTCAGGGTAATCAGTCCTACTGCGGTGGGGTGTATATACTACTTAGTGAGCAGATGATTGCTGCAAAGGGAATTATGGACAGTGGTGGATTAACGAACGCCGCTGTGTCCAACAGACCAAACGCAATAAGGTAACTGACGACATGCAAACCACACGACTGCTTCTTCGTCGGTTGAGAACTGTCTTCAAGTGAATAGGACAGCTATTGTGCAAAGAAGCATGTTTGTAATATTTGGTTAGCTTTGTCGATCTCCGAACGAGCTCGTTCCAATAAACGATTTATTACCCAGGCACCTCCTGTTGATTATAACAGTTGGTGCCGTGACTAGGATGGATCTACCATGGCCGCAGCCATTTGAGGACGGGGATATACTGATCTTCCTGTAGGATTTCGAGGTTTTGGTGGAGCTCGCGGGGATCCAGTCGGACCGGAATTAGTTGGTGGCCCTTCGAGCGCTTCCTAAGGGCAGTCCGCGGGCGGTGTTGGATGCGGCGCGAAGGGGCCTGGATGAGTTGAAGTGGGCCGCCGCGAAGGATGCCCTGATTACAGGACTCGACCCCCCGGCCGACCGTCGGGACGCTATGCGGCGGCTCAAGACTGTCCAATTGGAGGCTGGTGTGGACCCGCTGGCGCACGTCGTCGCGCTCCATTCACTTCTGGATCGTGCGTTGCCGACGTTGGATGAGGTGTCACGGGCTAACCTGTTGGCGGACAGATTTGTGGATAGTCTGCTGGAGCCCCTGCGTGGGATGGTACCTGTCGGCCGTTCCTTGGATGTGTACCAGCACACGGACGTGGCTCGAGAACTGGTTATGCTTGACGTGCCTGTGGTTTATACCTCCCATGTCGGAGATTCATGGAGGAATATCGAGCTTGTGGAGGGGAATTATGGACCGGACATTTCGAACTCGAAGAACGGATCAGTGAAAGCCGAACCGTTGAAAGAAACCGGGTGTTCCTTCTGTGAAAATGTGGGACCTGTCTTATACGGACAGCCTGAAACCCCGAAGGATGTTGAAGGAAGTATACCGGAAATAGTTCTGCTGGAGACTTCAACCACTACTGATGAGACAGAGGATTTCGGGAAACTGAACCATATCACGGAAAATATGGAAAACTGTAACCGAGATTGCCCTGAATATCAACTGGATGATGGTGGAAACGAGGACGTCGTTTGCTGCAGCTGCCATTGCATCGACAGACTGCGGGCCATGTGTAGCGCAATTTGAAACTAAGGTGCCTTGCAAAGTGGAAACAAGAAGTTGACCCCCTATCTGAGCAAGTGCCGGGCGATGAAGTCCAACCATATACAACTCAGATGGAGACTGTGGACAGCAACATACTGAGTGACGAACAAACGATGCAACATATGGTTCTCAGTGGCACTGGAGTGATCACGCATGATTTTGTGGTGACGTGCGATAAAAGTCAAGTTATCATGTATGTACTGTGTTCGGTATTCGTTCTTCAATGTTGCCATCTAGAAACAAGGCTGGTGTCAGTGTTTATCACGGACCGGACAAAGCATACCACTGAAAGAACCGTGGGACCAATGACAGCACCGCCACGAACCGGTATTGAAGGATTGGCATCTGAAGTGGAAGGGGGACTTGGAGGCAATTTGCAGGATTTGGATCGTTCTTTTTTGTCAGGGGGAGGAATGTGTTGGAGTGTGTATACTACTTAGTTGATTACTGAAACCAGAACTATGGGCAATTGTGGATTAGCGAATGCCGCTATGTCCAACAGACCAAACGCAATAAGGTAACTGACGACATGCAAACCACACGACTGCTTCTTCGTCGGATGAGAACTGTCTTCAAGTGAACAGGACAGCTATTGTGCAAAGAAGCATGTTTGTAATATTTGGTTAGCTTTGTCGATCTCCGAACGAGCTCGTCCCAATAAACGATCTATTACCCAGGCACGTCTCGTGGATTAAAACACTGCGAAAACACCCTCTGATTTTGGATTGGCATCCATTTTTTGAGGTGTACTAATCATATCACTGAACCCAACTTCCGTGGCCACAAGACAACTAGAATGTTCATCCAAATGTTTTTACATTCTTGAAATTAAATGAGTAGGCCTTTGAAATCCTTCACTAGATCACTTTAACTTGTTTCTGATGAACTAGTTTGCGAATTTAGACAAAGATTACGATTGTTGCCAGTTGTCAAACGTTATTTAAGTATATGACCAAAAATGATTGGCAAGATTCAGTACCGAAGTAGTCAGTAGTATATAGTGTAATCATTGGTGAGCATGTGCATCAGACAGTTGCTCCACTTAACCCACTATGCCGTCAAGTTGTCCTCGTCCAATTGGATATGACCAGTAGTATTTCTCACGGGATATCACAATAAATATGGCAATTTCTTTGTAGATTTTCGATTATCACGCAGTACACGTTTGCACCGCTAATTATCCGTCCGTTTGCAAATCCGTACAATATGTGCTTCGCCCCAGATTATTCTGGGGTAACTCAGAAAAAATCCATTGGTCTCGTTTGACACCAATGTGACGATGTATGCAGTTAACCAATTCATATCGTTGTTATGTCCACTGTATTTAACGCTCATGGATTCCACTTTTCATTCCTCAGGGTGCGCCACGTTCCTATGGTTCGTTGGATTCTGTCTTCTCTGTAATCGATGGCAAAATACTCCAGAGACCTTTCTAAGAGATAACGATGTTTCTTCAACGGGTCCTCGAGTGGCAATCGCGTTTACATTCTTCTCTTTCTTGGCCTTGGTACGTTATCAGTGATCACTTGTTTTAGCGCCGTACTTGCCTGTTTTTTTCCTCTGTTACGTGGTTGCGTTTCTTTTCTCAAGAACACTGATGATATACGTGTCATATATTTGTTACTGTTCTGCTTCATAAATTGCTCCTGTTTCGTTTGCATACTCTAACGTTTCGCTTGTCTTGTTTTAGCTCGTATGCCTCGTTTTCGGTCGATTAAAATATACCAATCGAGCGTTGTTTTCTGAGCTCTCATTCTATTAATCGTACAAGTTTATACGTTACAATTTAATCTACCAAAACAATAAACCAACACATGCACACCCAGATCGTTTCGACGCGAACCAAAATCCTTCAAATGGCACTGACTCTTGGGAACATTGATACTATACCTTTACAAACTTCCAGGGATTAGTCAAAGAACACCAACGAAACATACTAGAAACTCCTACATTTTATATCGCCAACTGTCTGCAAATTCGCTTTCCGGTGCACCGATTATAGTTTTGCCATCACCACCCCTCAATCCCTGTACATGCAAACCGGAAACGAAGTTTTCGCACGCTATCTTACAAATTCGAAGCAGAATACTCTTGAAATCATTGATCAACTCATGCAGAAGCTTGGAAATCTTGCCGGAGGTTGCGATTTACAGGATGTCGGCGTAGAGCTAAACGAAGAGGACGCCATCCGCGATACGTTTATTAGTGGACGTTTATCAAACCCTATTCGTCAGCGATTTCTGGGAAACAAAACAAGACATCGGTACTGCATATGGCCAAGCTAAAGCTTGCTCTAACCCATCAACAGTCGCAGACGCTCTCTCAATCCTCTGCCACTACAGTCGATTGTTCGAGCGCCCTTCGGCAGGTATCCGATAAACAGGCCGAAGCGACACTGGATGCATCCCGAACTATCTGTTTCTTTTGTGGTTATGATCGCCATCATCGTCACAAATGTCTGACGAAAGATGCAGTTTGCAAGTCGAAAGGTAAACGGGGACACCTTAAGAAGGCCTTCCGGACTTCTACGAACATGAAGCTAACGCAGCTTCCTCACTATTTCTTGTTTCCTCCATCATCGCAGCTGCAGCTCCAGCGGGCCTCAGTAAGGCTATTACTGAAGTAACATCAACGGAATAGCAGTACAAGCTCTGGTAGATACAGAAAGCTCAGACAGTTACGTCTCCGAAGCGATTCATCTCCGGAACAAATGGTCAACAATGGCATCAAAAAGTAAGATTATGCTCGCTTCCACCCTCCTCATCAGAAGTACCAAAGATCGCTGTTTCGTCTCGTCGTTGCACAAAGATGCTTGGTACGAAAATATCGAACTGTCGGTTCTCCTTGACTTATGCACTGATATACAGCTGAGACATGATTTTTTACAACATACGTCGATAGAAATACCCTTGCACGGAATTCAGCCACTCTTCTCGCTTTGTGATCTCTCCGCTGCTAGCCTTCCAGCCCCTTCTCTTTTCGCATATATGCAATCTTCTTGCCGTCCTATTTTCACAGAATCTAGGAGATACAGCTACAATCATGGAGCCTTTGTTCGATCAGAGGTCGTTAGTTTGTTGGACGATGGGACAATCGAACCCTCTCGATCACCATAGCTGGTCCAAGTCCTGGTTACTACCAACGAACGCCAGAGACGACGGGTGGTAATCGGCTACAGCCAAACAATTAATCAATTTACCTTCCTAGATGAATACCTACTACCCCGCATAGATGACTTAGTGGAGAAAATTTCGCAGTCCAGCATTTGCATCACCTTAGACTTACAGGGCGCGGACCATCAGATTTCTATAAAGAAAAACGAACGCAATACACGGCCTTCGAAGTATGCAACAGCCTCCACCAATTTCGCCAAATACCGTCTGGAGTATTTCACGGTGTTGCCAGTTTCCAGCGCGTGATGCACGAGCTTGTTTGGTGTGAAGGACTCGAAGAATCGCTTGTATACGTTAACAGCATCACTGTTTGTGGAAAAGATGTCACAGACCACGATGTCAATCTGAAACGGTTCCTGCAAACGGCTGAGGATTATGGTTTGATTATAAATCACAACAAGTGTCATCTTCACAACCGTAGTTCGACTACTGGACTACGAAATGTCTGAAGGAACGGTTAAGCCTGACCCGGAAAGCTTTGACGCTTTTCTCAAGTGCCATGCTCCCAAGGATTTAAAAGTGCAGCAAAGAGTCGTTGGAATATTTTCATACTACCAATGATTCTCCTGTTTCTCGGGATAAATTAATCCGCTAATCGTAAACAAGACATTTCCTCTTCCCAAGGAAGTACTTTCGTCTTATGGGTCACTGTAGTCTGGAATAATTCAATCATCACTGTTCACAGTCGATAGGAACACCACTCGTGGTCGACGCCTCCTGCTTAGCAGTCTCTACTACTCTCAATCAAACCAGTCGTCCCGTACCTTTTTCACGTACTCTGTCACCCACGGAGCGAAATCACTCAGAAGTAGAGAAAGAAGCTTACGCGATTGTCAAAGCTGTTCTGTCGCTTTTATTTGCGACATGAAAATCAGCACCAAGATAATGACAAATCCAACGTTGGTGCACTGAGCTTTCTCAATTCTCTTACGCCGTGATATATCGCCCAAGTTCAGAGAACCTCGCAACCGATACTTTATGATGAGCATTCTGTGCGAGCAATCATTCTATCAATGAAATGAAGTGATTTCCCGGTATCAATCGTCCATGTAATTTCTTTAGAACAAAACTTGCCTTCTCGATAATGTCAAAGCAACAATTCCACAATGTTCTGTTTGTTCCCACCTGAAACTCAGGTTCTGTAAATACTCTAACGGCCCAATTTTCAAAACTACACAGTTTCAGTTTATTCAACCATAAGCCTCGCACATGTGTGGTCTGGTTTCGGTTGCTACTTCCCAGCATCTTCCAGCCAATAAGGCTACACAACCATTTGAGCGTCTCTGCTGACTTCAAAGGACCCGTGACGTCTTGTGCTCGTAATCGCTTCATCTTGACAATCATAGATGAGTATTCTCGCCTTCAGTTTGCTTTCTCCTGTTATAATATGACTGTTTTCACCATAATTTATCGCTTATTGAAATTGTTTGCTATATATGGCATACCGCACTATCCACATCCTGACCAAGGAGCCTCTTTTTAGATCCCAGGGACTGAAGACATCTCTTCAAGAACGGAGTGTAGCTTCTAGCAGAACGACAAGTTACAATCCTTGTAGTGAAGAATCAGACATGGTGTCACTGTAAGCGCATTCATTAGAAAAGTGAACGATCAAGCACGTACTCGAAGGGACAGTACATGCACGTGTGTGTGTCAGAAGAGTCAGCTGACCATGGATTGATACGCGTACGAAGCAAACGAGCGTGAATAGCACAGCAGGAAAGAATTCAGAATAGCAAAACGTCCGAACCGAGAGAGTCATGTATGGCATAAAAATCAATACACGCTCTACACCCTCAAGACAGTGGTCAAGTTGAACGACTCAGTGGGACAGTATGGAAAACAGTAACTCTATGCCTCCGTTCGGAAAATCTAGCGATTGATCAGCAGGAGTTCGTACTACCTGAGGCACCGCAAGCTATCAGGTAATTGGTGTGTACTGCTGTCAATGCGACTCCCCACGAACGGGTGCTCATTCATCATCGAAAATCTGCTGCTTGCACCAGTTTACCTCTATGGTTCCTAACCCCTGGACCAGTGCTATATGAAAAAACATTCGCTCGTCCAAGTATGATCCGACAGTGTAGAAGTTAAACTGTTAAAGAGCAACCCCAAATACGCTCATATGCGTCTCTCTGATGGACGCGAAGAAGCAGTATCACTTCGTCATCTTTATCCCGTAGGACGACCGACTTCAGCGCCACGTATCCCCTATTCACACTCTGCTCCGGTAGTGACATGCCATGTACCTCCGGTTTGCATACAGCTGTCTTTGACCCTGAAGAATCTTCAATTAAACCAGAGACAAACGTTGAAAATCTTCTCTCACAACAACAAAGAGTGGGATCCTATTACCTTCAAAACCGTGAAGCGTAACGAAACATTCCTCGGTAAACAGTATCTACATTTTCTGTTTCTTGCCCATGGATTACACGAAGCACACTACACTAGTCTTTGTTTTTGAAGTGGCGGCGAATCCCATATTATTACTGTGTTTCTGTTTTATAATTCGCTTCTGTTGCGTTTGCATATTCCAACGTCTCGCTTGTCTCGTTCTAACTCGTATGCCTCGTTTTTGATCGATTAAAGTTTATCAATCGGGCGTTGTGTTCTGAATTCCCATTCTGTTAATTGTACATATTCATACGTCACAATACATTAGGGGAAAATTTGTTTACGGCGTATCTAATGGCCTATGTATCAGGCTCCATTGTCATTCATTTGACATTCGTATGTGGATTCAGCATGCACTTAGATCCCTGTCAGTGGTGGTTAAGTGGTTTAGAGCGTTTGATTATCACCTCGGTGGTCCGAGGTTCGAATCCCCGCTATCAGCGGTTACTTTGGTGGTAGACAGTGATGCACTACCATCCCAATCGTTACCACATTCGACCTATTAGGACCTTAGGTGGTTCTCCACCCCCAAGTCTCAGAGTCTCGTTGCCGGGTATCCGTAACAGTGCAGCGGGCCTTCGTGGCTATGGGATATATTCCCCTTCCATTGCACTCATGCGCAAGCATATTAAAAAAACCTAGAGTTTTCCTGTCGATTTGCACAAACACCATGGGATCCTGATAACCAGTTTGAGTTATTTGTGAAGTAATTAGTAACTTGGGAAGATCGTTGTTTTCTGATTTTTCTGCTAGAAGGAGTGCAGACTTCTTATCTGCATTTTCCCATCCGTTCTATCCCAATCGACAAGAAACAAAGCTTCAATCACTTTGTTTTTCTCATTGTGCTTGATGGAGTATTTCGCACAAGAAATCACTTTGGGCCATTTTGTGAATACTGGTCCTTCGAAAGCTTTCAATTTTGATTGAATCGTTTGATTTCCTGTTTCCACATTTCGACCGTAGGGCAGTAAGACGTCAGTTCATATATGTAAACCGACCAAAGTACTCTCACGGGTTTTATTGGGTCTACCACATCGAGTTTTCACGTAACATCTGCTTTTTTACTACTTGCTTGCACATGCATGCACTGGAAAGGGATACCTCCATCAGCTCTTTTTTCACTCTCACTATCTGTCTATTTTACCGTATTGTACTCCGCTTCCCCCATTTAGTAATTGTTGTGGCTGTTTTGGCACCTTTGGTTGATCCCAAGCCGGGCCTCTGACCTATGAGATCGTTGACCTTCGAAACCACTGAACCACCACCGGTTTTTTTACAGATAATTACATCCATTTGCACCGGACGTACGTAGAATAGTAAATCTGACTGATACATGACGTTCGGAGTAAAATACAGCTTAAAATAGAAACTTTCCAATGTGTTTTATTAAGAATTTCTCGTTCAGCTCACCGCCATGCTTGACCCATCCGGACCTTATCTGGTTCACCACAGCAAGTTTCAATATCAAATTTAAAATTTCTGGTGGTGTGGTCGGCCCTCAGTCATGGATCTCATATCCGTCTACCGCGCTCATGGATCGATAGAGCCCATGGTGAATGTTCTGATCAATAGATTGATTCTCCCCGCTTCAGTTTATCAGATTTGCTTGTATGGCATATTGTTATCGAAAATTCTAGCGTTCGACCATTTGCCGGTCGTTTGAGCATAGTCACTGGCCGAGTGAATTTCGCGCACCAGTAATACATTTTTTTTTGCATCCTAGGTTTACGGCTACTTTTCGGTCCCTTTTTACTGCGCCCAATTCGTTGATTACTAACTAACATTTTGCTCATTCATTGGTCTTTTGTCCCAGGGTGTTCTCCTTTATTGGGTGCATCTGGCCTACACTGCAGTGCGTTTTCTAACCCCGGGCACCATTCCGAACGATCAAAACAACTTTTCGGCTTATGCAGATCCGTCTACGCACACTTATCATGGATTTACTCGGGACGCCGAGATGCTTGATCCAACCCAAGCCACTCATCTGGATTCCGATATGTCATCTTATGATCATGGTAAAAGTGGTCGTGCATTTGTACCGCAGTCTACGGGCGGAGTGTTCACTGGCAATCTGGTCGAAGCGTACCAACCGTGATCGAGTCGTGCTATGAGCGTTTTGAGTGTCGCAGTCATGCACTATTCGTTAATTCTTTGTTTGGTTTTGTCATGCGGTCTTGATCGATGAGATCCCTACTTTCATCACTACAACGTGATATCGAACACAACATGCGTGCATCGATGTGTCTTTGTCCTGATGTTTAATAATTTGTGCACATACAACAGCCTATGGTGATTTCCAAACTGACCGCCTCGTTTTACTTTCAAATGAAGAATTATGGTAAATTGTGTATCATATATCATTCATTCTGCACTACTTGTGTTTTGTAGTTCGCGCATGATGGCCTTTGGCAATGTTAGGTTTAGCGTCAGTATAATATCGCGGCTGTCCGATTATCATGAGTCGATTTTCAGTTCAATATAAAGTTATCAGCCTCATTCCTTGGAGCAAATTCGATGAAATTGGAAGGACCTATTCACCCATAATGGTTCAGATGATCAGCAAGAATATTTCACAGTTTCTGATATGCTCAGTTAATCAACAAATGGCTCCCTCAGGATTTTTAGGCCATGATGACTTTCAGCCGTTATGTGGTGTTATCGGTGGACACTTATAGAACAGTGGGGACCAAGCATTGCTCACTGATCTGACTCCTGTTCGTCTGTTCTGATTGGATAGAACATGGCTCCATGAAAGTTATTTTATATCTGCTTGTAAAAGTCAGAATTGGAACATTAGAACTCCAATTCTATGGATTTTCTAAATAAAAACTGGGTTCGATACGTTTGTATTGCAGTGATAATGGTTTCCAGTCATCCTGCGGCTGTCACGGATTACAGTACAATTCATCCCATCCATTCGGATAAGTGCACTTGACACATACATGGAGTAACTAACTATGCATAAAGCTTCTCTTTTACTGACATACTCGTCATCCCGTAAAAGCATATCAATTATGAGCCATGTGGGAATACTGTGAATCTGTTGAATCGGTGGCATGTGATTTGATCGCATAATTGACCAGTCTATCGAAGAAAATTGAAGCACATTTTCCATTCCATTTGGAAATTTTTTACAAATATGCGGCTGCCGCTACAGTTTTATCTCATCCTACCACCCCATACTTGCGCGGCTTAATGTCTGTGTGCTTAGCTATACTTATATGCATGTACTCACCCAAGTGTTCGTGCGCATGGAAACTTACGCCCTATCTTTGTTCATCAGGATATTCATTTGCCTGTTCAGGGTAATATACATACCTTTCGGTCCGCTAGCACAATACACCTCGTAATTTAGCAGATGAAACAACTCCACCCTAAAAGCGAATGGTTTCGTGGATAAAGTTGTAAGTCATTGGTGCATGTGTGCCGAATAATTGTTCACTGGGATCTGTTAGTCGAGACATTTTTGCATATGAGTAAAACTTCTCACCAGTCATCAAGCAGGACATACTGGCTGGATTAGGGCGAATATTTTAACCATGGAGCTTAGATAATCGTTATTATCGATGATCGCCATTTTTCTCGGATGGAACCACACACGGCTGCACACAAACACGGACACATTCGGATCAGAAACAGCATCGCAACGAAAGCCGATCGAATTGTGCCACGCGCCGCAGGTCAGCACTGTATGGAAATATACTTGCCACATGAATACTTTGGTCTATCGATCAGTGAGTGATGACACGTGCAACAGTTGCTTTGCTGGGCCTGCTCGCGATCGAATATATATATATATATATATATATATATATATATATATATATCTGCGGCAATCAAGATTGTTTTTTATTCAGTTGTTATAATGCACTTCGATATGCTGGAATGCACATTAGTGGTATTGTTATTACTATTGTTGCTAATAGTCGTATCCGTCAGCGTATTAGGTAGTGGTACTGGAGACCCGTACAAATTCCGTTTTCATGCTTACTAGACTGCCAAATGACCAAGCCCTGTAGTCTGTGTAACGCTGTGACGAACGCGACCACGACACGACGACAACGACAGAGGCTTGACACAGACACAAAGAACGACAGGATCGTCAGATATTTTTTTATTACATGCTTGCGCATGAGGCAGTGGAAGGGGTATACACTCCATAGCCACGAGGGCCCACTGCGCTACTGAGGGTAACCGGTAACCGAACCCTGAGACTTGGTGTGGCGGAGAACCACATAAGTTCCCAATAGGTCAGGTGAGGTAACGATCCGGACGACAGTAGATTATCGCTGGATGCAGCGCTTTTCCGCGGGGATTACGTGCACTATCTGTGAGACTATAAAAGGAAAGAGAACCCAATGAACCGAAACTCAGTATGTACATAAACAAGCGCCAACGCTTACAGCTGAGTATGGCAGTGGCGGTCTATGCCAATGTGTTATAGCTATTCGTAAAGCCTTTGTTGAAATTAGACCCCTCTTCCACCCCGTCCGTCGCAGGAGTCGATCGATCACTGTGCGGTTAACGAGCTGGTAACGTCCCAAACCAGTAACGCTATTACATATAGCGTTGGCGCGAAGCAATTCGTTCAGAGTTACTCTGACCTACAACTTGATTGATCACGTGTAGGAATCAAAATCTTGCACGGCATCTGGGTCCGTGCTCTGCTCAGTGAGCGTGCACCGCTGATGAGTACTCGCCAACATGTCAAACCAAACAGAGTACAGTGAGTGCTTCCATGATATTCTCATAGATAGGAGTTGAGTATTAACGATGAAAATCACTTTGTAGCAGTTTAAATCTTCACGATTTTACAGAGTTCCGATTGGGAAAGGAAACTATTCATTGCATGCGTTTATAGACTGCGCTGTTTTACCCGGGGTCAGAAAACCCGTTTATTAACGCTTGAGTAAGCAGTTATGCAAGCAAGTGAATCAGCTATAGGCAAGCGCAAGCAGTACCTGCAATCGAGTGCGGCCAAGCTGCACGGCTCAGCAACACAAGCACGTACGGTTAAATGCCGAAGTCTGGTTGGTTAGAGCAAACTGTCCGTGGCGTGGGCGAAGTCAAAGTGGTGTGTGGATGCGCGCGTGATTATAACCAGTATTAACTGTCCGATCAATAAGTCGATCGGCATGGCAATGACGCAGTCAGCATTCAATATTACGACAGCACACATGATTTTGAAAAAGCCTTCTGCTGGAGAATGAATTAACTAATTGGTTATACTGAATCAAACCTGCACATGAGTTATGGTTGTCAGCGTGTTCCGCGCAGTTTGGTACCCAATTGTGGAGTGTACCAACAGAAGACCGACGTACACCATGTCGTAGGTCGTCCCCCACGATGCCAGCGGCGTGCCGAACAGGATGTGAGATGACGCATGTTTCTGGGCCACTCCGTGTTTGATCTCCATGGGATATGATCAAGTTATTGACATCAATAACGTTGAAGTAAGATGGAAAGTAGTTCAATAGTGAAGCGATGTTTTCCATTTAGTCGTTAAATAATCTTCCACGTCATGCTCTTTCTGGAATCCGGTGCAGGCACCGTTGACCAGCTATCTTCGGTTTTCGTTCACATCCAGCCTGCAGCGGTCAAATTTCCGAACAGTATATGGTCGCCGTGCAGGTGGCGGTAGCAGGATCATTGTCCGAAAACATTTCACGGTGGATCCAGCACCCTTCGCAAGTATAGGAATGCCCATCTGGCGCTATCAATAAGCAATTATTTTAAGGATACCGTTTAAATCATTTGTCATCTATTGACGACCTCATAAGGAGCTTAAGCTGATATTTCGGAGTGATTCGGCATGGCAGAGTTACGGTTCGTGTTTTTCCAGGTCAACTATCAAATGAAGATTGGGAATGGAGAGTCGCTTGTTGTTTATCTGTTTGAGATGCTTTTGTGAATCAAACTGTAAACAGCTTTTTGTTTTCCTTCCCCAAACTCATCGAATAGACAACTAGTAGACGTCGTCTGAGTCATTCATTTATGTGTTTTGAAATACAACAGCGTAAGCTGGCTTTTAATGATGGAATATGCATCTTGAAAGTAGCACAGGAATCAACCACAAACGGATAATGACTTACGCAGATCCAGAACGTCAAAACTAAATTTAAAAGGCCGCGATCATCTTTCACTACCTGCTGACCACCACTCGTACAGTCCGGGTGTATGAGAATATCAGTTACTGTTCAGTTCAAACCACTTCTTTCAAATACTAACGGAAAGTAGATTGTTGCTGTTGATTGGCTCGATTAACCTGATCAGTTAAGATCCCATCGCCGAATCTTTTTTACTTGACTGGTAAAGCTGCAGCACCAACAGAGTCGAACCATCCACGACTGCGATGTCTCTAACCGAATTTCCCGGTTTGGTGATCAATTTTAAACAAAGCGCCACTTTCAGACCCACGCGACGTTATCTTGTGCAGTAACATTCTCTTAAGAAAGTGGAGGGAACAACTGCAAGAATAGTGTGACGGTTGATCTGCGCGTCGTTCGGAGTGTACCGTGAGCTTCGATGAAAATTGTTTTGAACTAGTCAGACCGATCGGAATTCGCTTGATCCGTTCCGATATTCTGAAGGTCTGGGTTAATTGGCAGGATAAAGTGAGACGTGCGATATGTGAGCCTTTTGCTTTCATCTTGCATTCTGTGAAACCGATTCCCATTCTACTTCGTTCTTTCACTGCCGGAGTTCTGCTCTGTCAACATAGATACGGACTTCGGGTTCGGTGAATGACGTATTAGTGATTATTCGTTCATCAGCCTAGGCGATTACACCACAAACGCTTCATCATTGACAGAAAAGTGAATCTCGTGTAGGTCCAACGAGAATAACACTTAGCTAATATTTCTACAGTTTCCTCTTGTTTTATGTGACCGATATAAATATGCTGTAATTGGCTAGATAATGAAGCGCGGAAAACTAGCTTGTTTACCACTCCACCTTTTAATACTATAACAGTTCTTTTTAAACCGGGCCTTTTCCCGTCGTTACTCAGCCTTTTGCAGCAGTTTCTCATCTCTGTCGCACAGTTTCTCTTGCGTGTATGATAAGTCTCTGCGTTGGACATCGGTTCCCATCGCAGTTCCATGTGCTCACCACTGTGTAGCATCTTCTCACCAAAATACATGGAAAATTGAAATATCATTGTCTAGCAGCTGCGTTTAGCTCAGATCGACGAAAACTATCGTTTTGAACTGGTACATGAGGAATATTGTGCCAATTTGGCTCTGATGTTCTTGCAGACGCGATTTTCCGTCTCAGTATCCGGAGGATCGGATCTTCGTCCAAATAAAACCATCTTACACAGCAATGGACTCAGGATCGCTTGAAGAGAAGCGGATTTAAAAATTCTTTCCAAGCATTTAGGAATCAACAATGGGACTTGCAGAAGTACAGCTGCAAGTGACAGAGAAACTGGATTGAAAAGAGACGATGGGAAGAGAAAATGTTCAGATGAATGCATGAAAATTCTTTGTGATTTGGTGAAAAATAATCCCCAATATACATCACGTCAAATGATGGCCCACATGAATGGGGTTCATCCTCAGTGCCCCGTAAATATCTCATCAGTCGACCGATTATTGGGAAAAATGACACGTTGTAAAAGGCGACAAATCGACCTGTGGAGAGGAACACTGATCCAGTCAAAACCGGAAAAGCAGAATATGCCGGTTGGTTACGAACTGCTGGCTCCGGCTTACTGGGACGAAACGAAAAGTTGGGAATCGTTGTAATCGGGTCTCTTGATAAAACAAAGGTGTAAGTTCTGGACGGATTAGTTTGTATCTCGAATTCCGGAGTTCTGAAATTCGGCTGTTTTCGTAAAAATTACATGGTTGGTATTCAATGAACTGCTAAAGGCTTGTTCGAAGAAGCTAAACGGGGAACAGCCAAATACGAATTCCGTATTCATTTTTGACTAAGCCTATGTCCACAGTCGAGCGTTTGATGCTCATCTGTTTAGCTGTCGTAAAATAACATATTTGCCGCCGTGCAGTCCATTTCTCAATGCAGTCAAGGACGTCTTCAGTAAATTCAAACAGCTGAATTTAGTCGGGATTTGTTTCTCGCGTTTCAATATTTAAAGAATTGGTTTGCCGGAGACACGACTTTGGTTTCACAAATTCCTAGCGGATTCGTGATTTGAAGTTACCGGCCGCTACCTTTATCGTCGTTCTGTGAACCGACCTTCAACGAGATTACACCCATGAACTGCACTTTATACGACCGGCATTGGTTCACATTTATTGAGGTAGCATTGAATTGAGAAAATAAGAAATTGTATCCCAAATATACACCAGTTCTTGTCTGCTGTTTAACTTGTTCCTATTGCTGCATGATGGGAAGGAGTCCATGTGAAATCATGTTAGATTAACTTGATTTGGACAGGAAGACTGTATGCAGGGGAAAATTAGTACGTTGGTGATGGCCCCGGCTTCGACACACTACAAGGAAAAAATCAATCGTTTAAGGAAGTTAAGTAAATTTGACTTGAAGTCTAGTGTATTTTTGGTGAGAAGGCGCTACACAGTGGTGAGCGCATGAAACTACGATAGGAACCAATGTCCGGCGCAGAGAATTAACATACACGAATGAGAAATTGCGAAAAGGTTAAGTAACGACGGACAATCTGTAAACCTCTGCAAAGTGGGTCTTGATCGACAATTTGTCGTTATGGTTGCATTGTGTTAATTCTCACGAAAAACCTCAACAATAAACTCGCCTGCTTGTTGGTTGTGATTCAGTTAAACGTTGATCTAATGTGCTTCTGGTGTCTGATAGAAGCTGGCCAACCGGTGGCACACAGGAACTGGTCACCAGGTCTTCTTGGTTCTCACTTGGAGCTTCCGTTATTGTTCGATCGCCCTATTCTGTCTGAATGATCAATAATTGAGTCACGGCACGGTATGTTTCGTAAGGGGTAATCCTGCCAGTCATAGACGGGTTTATTTGTGAGATTCGCCCGCTCGTGACTGCCGTTTACTCAGTCATTTACCTTTCATCTGCGCATCAAGTATCTGTCTGTGCTACGCGTCTGTCTGCTCCAGTGAATGATCAGATGCGCCTGCGAACCGATGACACATTGACTGATCATTAGATATTGGTCTATACACACTTGTGGCTGCGCTTGCAGTGCATCACGTGCCTAGTGAATGTGTTAGTGATCATGCTTTCCTTCTTATTTGCTATACAATACATTTCATCCGGTTTTATTGGCTTGTCAGCATGGTGGTTTCATTTCATTTCGCAATTACGCGAGCGCTGCGTTTAGAGGGAGGTCGAGCTGCCCGAACTAATCTTATGTATGATGACAACAAATCCCATCGCACGCCTGATTCTCCGTACTATGGTACTTTCACTTTTGGGCTTGGGACGCACAAACAGGTTGAAGCTCATAAGTAATCAAATTGTGTTGTATCTGATGTGTGGAGATCATGGAGTAATGTGGCAAACTGTGTTCAGATAGTGTAATAGCACGTTTGATTTAACATAAGAGTCAGCAGGTTAAGTTTTGTTTCAGAAATCACCTGGCAGTACACTACCGGGAAATAGTTCCCTCAATCATTCGCTCATTTCTCGTTGAGTATTGACCTTAACTCAGTTATGCTAGGCAATAGCATGTTTTGGTCACTGATTGCCGAAGTGACTCGTGCTAACTCGGTAGGAGGTGTAGTGACCTCACGAGTCCTCGTGAAAATAAGTCGTGTTAGTGGACCTTTTCATGAATACAGTTGGCATTGCGGTTAAGTTTTGCTTTGGCAACCAATCACGTATCGAGGGTCATGACTACTAAACACGGGTTTGTTTACTCCTTGGCCGTACACAGGATAAACCAATATATTTACACATTAAATGGTCATCCCATTCCGTCTTTCTTTCAGCAACCATTGGCTCTTGTGAACATTTTCCCCCGGTAGGAATGAAGGCGTAAATTCTGCAACTCAATTGACAAGGTCGCTATTAGTAGCAGATTTCTAAACGGATAGGTTTTTATAAGTGGTTTTTCCTTATCTTTTAGCTCAGGATAAATCCTCACCTGAATTAGATAGCGTGGTTCCCCCCTTCATTTTTTGTTCCTACTTTAGTATACCCTTCACAATGTTGTTGCGAGTTCTATACCGAAGTGGTACACAGTGAAGAAGTGGTATCACGATATATCCTCCGACAAAATCTCTTACCAGAGGAAAAATCTTGCCTCAATTGAGATGTACCGCTGATGATCCCGAACAAGAAGGCTCATGGACAGAATGTTTTGGTATGGTGGCGCAGACGAAAAGGTTGCCAATCTGTTCAGTCAGCAAAGAAAAGTGAATGAGGTCTTCCATCACTGTGATTTGAACAGAAAACCGCACTGTGATTTGAAGCGCTGCAATCTTAGAGATAGTGTATCTCTAGAGCAACAGAACGCCACTAGAAGAAAAGGCAAAGATCCCAAAATAATGTGCTTGACTGGTTCAAATACCTGCAGCATGTATTCTCCGAAATCTGTTACTTAATTGTTGTTAATTAACTTGGATTTGATTTTCGCAACATGAGCCTCATATTTTAAATCTGATTTTGATCTTTGACCAGTACTTATTGTGAGGGTATGGTCTGACGCATCGTTCGACAGACGGCCTAGTCACACTAGTAGACAGCATGTCAACACCTGTCCAGAATCTAGGTCAAGGTTTGAGCCAATGGATACGCGAACGACAGGACGGCGAATCGACAAGACGAGATTTCCGTCAAGTGGTGGCTGACCGTATCACTACTTAACCAATCAAAAGAGAGGTTAGCCAATCCAAGTTTGAACCAATTCATTTGTCTTTCAAAGGTTAGTAACGGTGACTCTTTCACCCCATATAAACAGTGTAATCTGAGCTAATAAACAGAGATGATTCGTAGGTAAAAAGTATTCCCTCTAGTGTTATTGGGCGGTAGCAGGGGTGGAATCACGCTATCGTATCACCTATTTGTGAGCAGTAATCCACTCCGAAGATGGATGAACACAACAGTTGATCACTTATCACTCTGTCTTCCACGGGAAAACTAAATGGCCCCGTTTGGCTTTAGTTTGACATTGGATGGGTGTAATTTTGACCAGTGAACAAAGTGGATGGTACTGTGAATATTACTTGTTTGTCGCAAAGACGCAGTGCGAAAGCGAAATGACTGAGAAGGAAGTTTCAAAGAATCAAACGCGTCCCCGATGTCTTTTTCTTTTACTAATTGAATAAATCATAACGTTTCTCTGTGATGGTGAAAAATGGTTATTGTTCTTAAAGTACTTGTAGCTGGAACTGCGATCCTGTGCGTGGTTTAAAGACACTGGATATAATAGGGTCAGTAACGTTACTATGATCAAGGTTAACGAAAGATCTTCTTTACATATGCTAATTTTGTTTACGCGTTTGTCACAATGTGAATCAACACTGTTCGTGGGTATTTCTCAAACATTTTTTGCAAGAAACTGAATCATACGTAACTGTCTCAACTGCCCGATCTACAGGTGTCTCGCGATAAGGACGAACAAATTTAGTCAAATTCAACTCTAATCACCAGTCACCAGCTATGCAGACTGAATTTACGCACTGTCAAACTGTTCAGCAAACCCATTCCGATCATACCGTATCATTTCGGTTTGATGTACGTACCTGATCAATAACTGGTTGTTTTGACCCGCCTACATACCTAATTAGTACGGTTGCACTTTGTTACTGAAGCAGACATTTGCCGATAAAAGTTTAAGGGCATACTTGAAGTGTTCTAGATTATGCCAATAAATAGAAACTCCAGTGGATAATTCCTTGTTTCTGTATGATAAAACCCAAATGGAACCTCAACCTCGTATACTTTTGAGTTTATCAGAACAATTTTTCTCGTTCATATCTGGGAACGAGATGGCATATTTTTACAATTGGATGGGCGTAGGTTTCATCTTTTCGAACCCCTTTCCAATGTTTGCAATTTTTATGGTCATCGATTTTCTACGTCGACTTCGCGAAGATTGGAAGACGTGTATTTGTTTTGACTTCAAAATCGGTGCAGTCAAACGAGCGCTACTTGCTCTATTTGTGAATCCGTTTGGACTTTTACTGATTTCCCCGAGCCATAAGATGACAACTCTTTTCATCAATCGGGAATTAGCCATGCATTCTTTCTCCTACGGATTTAGTCTACGTTGTTTATTTCGCGGCGTAATTATATTATTCATGTACACTGATATGTGCCTTCACCAACCGAAAGTCACTGTATGGAGAGTTTTGTCCTAATCTTTTCCAGTTATGGCAACAAATTGTCCAACTCGTTGCCTTTTTTCTTTGGTTTGAAAGCATCATCACTTATTCATGAAGACATGAAAAGGAAACCCATTGACTCTTTATTGAACCTGTTAGTAACTGGACTCAACCTGTTCCTTTCAGTTCAGTCCTACTCTTTCAACCAATAACCCCGCCCATCTTTGCTCTGGTTTTGTTTGCCACCTCTTATTGTCATCAAATCACAAGTACAGTTTATCGATGCGTAAGGAATAAATAAACAGCAAATCTAAGCACAATAAGAATAACTTCAAGCATCCAACGCTCAGATTTGTTTGTTGTTGAGACGTGGCTGCCTGCCGACAAGCTTCAACCCGCGAATAGCTGTTTTCCCTTCACGAATGCCTGAGCCAAATATCATACGGTCAAGTGCATACCACAGCCTACGGAATAGCCGTCAACAGGTCTGGATGATGACATGAAAGAGTAGTAGACAGTAGACGGAAAACATTTATGTGAGCGAATAGCTGGTAGTCAAACCAACATACAAAAAAACAAAAGTAAAAGTAAAAACAATCTAGACGAATAAAAAGTTCGGATTCAATTATGTCACAGACCGCTGCACCAAGTCATACACTGCGCGACAAAAGTATGGAATCCCCTCAACTCGGCTACTGAAGAGGTTACTTAAAATCGTGTGCAATCACCATTCTGCTTGGGGACCTCGATACATCTCGAAGTACTTCTTACACTACTTGTGATTGTCCCTTGGTCAGTATTCACCCACTCTCCCTTGAGGGTAGTTACTAATTCACTCTTTGGCCGATAAATTCAGGCATCCTTGTACACCTGACGAGCAACGATGCCTCGTTTGTTCTAAATCGGGTTTGGATCCTAGCTGCAGGATGGCCACTCCATGACCTTGATCAAACAGCCAACGTTTTGTAGCGCACTAGCAGCAGGCAGAAGCTTTATCTTGTTGGAATTTTGCTTCATGTAATCCGTTGGTCACTAGTGGTAGCGAAATTTGCCTCAACGTACGAATGCACGCAACGGAATATTGATGTTGTATCGTCCCACCACTGGTCGCACTACTGATTGCTTCACTACAATGCCCGAAAACTTATTGATCGGACATTCGACACCGATTGCTATCTCACACGCATGCATGCACATACGCACATCGCTGTGAATTTACCCATCAAACCCATCAAACTTTGACCCTGTGCCATACGTGCTTGTTGATTCATTGCTGCTGAGCGGCCCTGAATGACCTCACTCGATCGCATGTACTGCTAGCACCTGCCTATAGACGATTCACTTGCTAGCTTGCTCTCTCACTTACGTGCTCACTGATACGCTAATAAACGGATTTTTTGCGTACCGTGTTCTCCGTAAATTCCAAACACAACATTTGGCGTCGCGGCTTCAAACCTACGAAAAGGCTGCTACAATTTGTGCTTCAGGTGAGTTTGGGATCCTTCCTACTGGTAAACCATCCTCAGACATCTGGAATTCGTGGAAATCTGCTTTCATCGATTATGTCTGTCATTAATATTGCCATGAAACCTTCAGAACATAAGCTGAAAATCCTTTGACGACATCTAGGGGATGATGGACAGAGGCTTTTTGAAGCCTTGGGTTTGCACATGAAAGCATCTTTGTAGGATGCACCAAAAAATTAGACAAACCTTAGGGACCCCGTACAAATGCCTGTGTGGAGCGTTACAAGTTTTCACTCACGAAGCAAAAGCCCGGAAGGAAAATTGTTGATTTCATTTCTCATCTTCTTTGTGCTGTACGCGGCCGAGACTACAACTCTCTACCAGCAGAGAAAGTTGAAGAGGTGCTTCTCGTTCAACATTCGCGCCAGAGAAAAGTATGTGATACGTTTGAACCATTCACCATTACATTGAGCAAAACAACGGTTTTATTGCACACTAAATAATTTTCCTCGTCTGGCACAACTCTAGTTGCATAAAGACATAAATCCAATATTCAAACTATTCTGAATTTCCAGCTCATTTTTCTACAAGACATTTCTTAGCACAGAAGAAATGCCAAGATCCATCTACCGGGAATATCCTATTCTCAAGGTGCAAGTCGAGATGCAAAATCCATGGCAGAGCATACTCACTAATAAACTGTTGCCAAAAAGCATTCTTTTGAGAATTCGGAATGACAAAGCACAACCCCGTTAAGATTCCGATTATTTTATAAGCATTTCAGATGTCATACATGCTGACACAGAAATGTAACAGATCTCAATCAGCCTCAACTTCCGATCTCACAAATCCGCTGAACGAGCTTGCTGCTCGAGGCTTTTTGTTCATTTCTCTCAAGCTCACATTTTTGGCATGATAGAGTACAAAATCCGCTAGAAATTGTGAATGACGTCGTCTGATGAAAGCGACAACAAAATCCACGAAAGAAAACTGACTCGAGTGAAAAGCAAGTGTGAAGTTTGCATACAAATGGAATTCTAGAGAACTGAGGTGATTCGAATGTGAATAGCTGTTGAATGTGTTGATAAACACATGTCAATAAGACGCACGAGACTGCTTTATAGTTCAAATAGGTGAAAACAGCTGAATATAAAGCTCAACGGTTGACGGTGTTCAAATGTCTTGTAAGCAGCCGCGATCCAAGTGCTTGCAGAATGCCCTCAATTTAAACTAAAGAACGAATCTGCGTTTACCACCAGGTCAATCGTACTTATTTAGTAATGGTATGCACAGAGTACGCGAGATTACTCACAACATGACACGACAAAAATCCAGTAGA
Source organism: Fasciola hepatica (assembly GCA_948099385.1). Lineage (NCBI taxonomy): Eukaryota > Metazoa > Platyhelminthes > Trematoda > Plagiorchiida > Fasciolidae > Fasciola > Fasciola hepatica. The sequence continues at coordinate 15,582,912 of CANUEZ040000126.1, read as the reverse complement.
AGAAAGGCAGAATGCTTGACAATTTGCGCAAATATTTTAGCAACAATTGTTATTCCCGGAAGAAAAGAAGTAGTACTAGTCGTAGTAGTAGTAGTAGTAGTAGTAGTAGTAGTAGTAGTAGTAGTAGTAGTAGTAGTAGTAGTAGTAGTAGTAGTAGTAGTGGTAGTAGTAGTAGTAGTAGTAGAAGTACTATTAGTGGTTGTAGTAATAACAATGGTCGTAGCAGTATGAACATTGCTAGTAGAAGTTATGTGGCTGGGCGCGCATATTACTTACTGAGTAAGTAAGCAGTTGATTGCTCAAAGCGCTATCATGGACAATCGTGGATTGGCAATCAGTGTGACTACGTTAGATTATTCGAGCGCAATAAGCTGAAGGAAGGTATGCAAACCACACGACTGCATCCTCCATCCTGACAAAAAACATCTTCAATTGGACTGGACGAATATGCAAATGAACATTCTTGTTGCTCTTGATGTATTTTGGTCACATCCGAACTGGTGGTTCTTCACACAGTATATACCGGGTTCTGGTTCTGAGTTGTAACAATAGTTGTAGCAACGGTAGTTGGAATGGTGGTAGTAGTAGTTTTTGTCTTTTTATTCTCAGCAGTAGATGCAGTAGCTTTATTAGTATTGCTTCAATCCATCAGGCTTGACTGATAAACGGGTTGTTTGTTGAAGACTCATCGTTCGGATATCACCGAAATTAAACAATACAACAAAGCTTAGCTGCATAACATTCGTTTAATTCACTTGAAGATAGTCGTGATCAATTTGGAGGAAGCCATCATGTGGTTGGCGTGTTTTCGTTTACCGTGCTGCATTCGGTCACTCCGACTCAGTCGTGGTCATTACCAAATCACATTTGTCCATCATTGAACTTTGGGCAATTAGCTACTCACTTACTTAAAAAATAGTACTCATACTTCACCATAGCTATGCTGGTTTTTGTAGTAATGGTATTGATGCTAGTAGCGTCAGAATTCGTGGTGGTACTAGTGTGGCAGGGTGTGCACTCTACTCTTCGAATAATTAAGTAGTCGATTGCTCAGAACGCAATAATGAACACTTGTAGACTGATATGGACGAATGCATCCATATCAACGGGGATTACCGCAATAAGGTGCTCGGCACGTGAACCACACAGCTGCATCATCCCCCTTAAAGCATAATTGTAACAGTTGATTAGTTTTGATGATTTCCGAAGCAGAACTTCCCAATAAACAATCTGCATCCCAGACACGTCTTCTGGAATATTACACTACAACAAGGACCAGCCGTAGCATTGCTTGTAGTGATAGTGATAGTCGAACAGTGGAGGAAATGCATTCAAAATGATGTTCAAAATCTGTGCCTTTTCTTCGAAAATCCCACATCACTATCGCAGTTCCACTGGGCATCGAAGGTGAAGAATAAATAAGGGACATCTTCCTTGGTGAATTGAAATGTAAAAAGGAAAATACTAATAATGTGAAGAAAATAGCATTGTCTCCCACCTGCTCAAATAGACATTTTATTGTGTGTCAGATGAGTATATCAAAAAATTGCTTTCACCTGTTATAATCTTTTTGTTGGCCCAATTTTTCCGATCTTTTCATTCCATTTGCGGTGTTGTCGCCTTGATGCTACGCTTGTTCTCACAACTCTGTATAATAAATATACATAATATATATTATATACATATCCACATGAGAGGGTCACTCAGGAAAGCTAATTCAAAAGAATGAATCCACTGTAGTGACGACTGGAAATGACAGAGGAAGAAACCGTACAACAGTTTACTAAAGTTTGCAGAATAGTACTTAGGAATGGATTGGTAATAAATTAATTGATCTTTCGATACACACGACCCCAATTAGGAAAAACGAAAGGAAAATTGTACACTAGATGTGACTGCATTATTTGAATGTGGGCCTATTTGTGCCCGATGTATTGCATGATGTCGAGATATGGTCAAACAGCCTCCAGAGCGTAGCATTTATGAAATCTTTCTGTAAGTCCGTGAGTGGTTTCAGCAACGTGGGAGAAGTAAGGTATAGGATAAAAAGATAACCAGGAGATAGGAAAGAACAAGGGGATCAAAAATTGATTGTCGCCAAAATTGAGGCAAAGTGAGAATAAAGCACGCGTACAGAATGCATACCTTCGAAGGTTTCGGAAGTGCGAGTACTGGTTCAATTTTTGGCCTATTGCACATGATGGTTTTCAGTTCTGAGTAATATAAGCAGAAGGGGCACGGCAATCTTCAAATAGGAAGATGTTGGATATGTATTCGATTCCCGGAATAGTGAAGTTGATCAAAATCATCAAAGAAATCGGTACTTACGAATCGTCAATGCTCTAAAAAACAAATTTTAACCGCGAAGTGATTAAACACATATACTAAATCATAACGACGGGTCTATTGGAGAGATTTTCACGAATGTGCTGGCGTTTTGAGATTAAGCTGGATCTCGCGAGGCAACCTGTGCATTCCACTGGTAGCCCGCGTTATTCGCGGTAACCAAAACTTCGTCTGATTACAGGAATACGCAACAACGTTGTTATTGACTATCAAACATTTTAGCAAATCTGAGGATTTTCTTGGGCTTTCTAATTGCCTGGAGTAAGAAACGATTATCCGCCAATTTTTATGAATATTGCCAGTTGAAATCTGTAAGTTAGGAACCAGTTCCAATGGACTACCCATTTGTCACGATCATCGGTGTCTCCTATTCATTTTTTCCTAGTAAATTTTGACAAATTATTCCATCTCGTACTCACATTGATGACATGGCACAATTCATTAGTGGTTTATCCACCTACTCCATTATGTTTTCATCAGTCTTTTTGTCCTTGTTAAAGCAGTAGTAGATAACTATCCAAGAATTTTCATTGCATGTGAGCGTGATTGCAATTAGCATTTCTAATCGTAGTGCTGAACCTTTTCTTCCTAAAGTTTTTGTAAAAGCAGTTCTTTTAGCAGCTCGCTAAACACCCAAGTGTACAGTTTGCAAACGTGGTTGCACCCGCGGGGACCCAGATGAGCTCAGACCACTTGTTGGTTCGTGTGTTTAATCGATTGTAAATCTGCTTTGAGAAAGGTTACTCGAGGTAACGGAAATTTCGCGTGAGCACATATTTCAGTCAAAGCTTTCACTCCCCCGGCAGGAAGATATGACTACGTGACGTGAAAAGTGACACTTGTATTTGAACCACTTAACAGCCAAAATTGTACTGTTAATTATAGTTATCTCCCCAAGTTTCAATTCTGATGATTGTTTTGATATTCGAGTTAGGTTGCTGATGCGAATTAGGAATCAATGAACCACTGCAACCAATGAATTGTCAGTGTTTGTTAAAATGGAATAGGACACGTTAAATTCTCGCTAGTTCAGGAGACCAGTGTGATTTTACACTGCTAAGCCAGGAACAAGTTAGTGATAAGTACAGTGCCAATGGATAGCATGCTGCCGAGAGAATACTACTTACGTTGCAGTTTAATTCGGATTTTCCATGCAAGGTGCTTTAAGATTGACCAACATGACCAGTTTATTCACAATGAGAGTGTCCATATTGGTTGGCACATCAGTAACAGTGCCGTAGGAGTGCATCGGTAGCTTTAAGCGATCACTTCAAGTTAAGCTGAACCCATTTTTGAAGTTTAATCGGCAAACATCAGTGTCGGTCATCATCATCTCAATGCATCTCCTTTACCGGATTTCAAAATCTAACTACCGCTATTGTCTCCAGTAGCACATATAGAAATTTCACCCTGTTCGGAGTAGATCCGCCTTCGGTGAAAACGCTGCCTAGTCTATCCAATAGTTACATAAACACTTCATACACGTCAGATTGTAGTTTCAGTAGATGTAAACCAAGCAAACACTACGGATAAGTCAAGAACTCTTGTGGGATGTACTCGTAGTTGTGGGATAAAGGATATCACTTGATTTTTACTCATCTTGTCTGCCAAGAAAATATTCCACATGGGCATTCAATTGTGCTCATATGCTAATACAGTCTTATTGGTTTTATAGCACTTGTACACTTTTTGTCGCTTCAGTACCGGGACCATTAGGTGGTCAAAGGGGACACTGAATCGCAGTTGGAACCTACTAACCTTTTTGTTTTTCCTAGCAATTCTCCGAAATTCCTTGACATTTTATCGATGCATTTGGCACACTGCCTCCAAATTGCGCTGAATTCTATCTACCAGTTCCCACCATAGGAAATCCCAAAGTCGTTTTTGAGGGCAAATGTGATGAGGTGTCTATTTGGATACTGATAGCGACCTGTCTCATGTGATTCATTCTCACACGGGCTGACAACCAAATCACAGGATATTTTAGGTCACCTGATAGTACCGATTCAACTTTCAACCCAATCACGTTCCTTGCCTTGCATCTAGGCTTATCACTGTTGAAAAGTCGGAAGTTCTTGCTCTTCTTAGCAATGTACCAAAGTTCTATCATGGTGAATATGAGAAGCATATACTATTTAATCCACGCAAATCCCAGAGCTTATTCAGCTTCATTCACTCCGCCCATGGTGTCGACGTGTGTTGTGACTCCACACAAACCTATGCGGTTATCACTTCTGAGGACGGAAAACGGAGAAAGTGAACCGAAATCCTCGGGCACTTTTATTTCACGAATAAAAGAAGGCCATAGGTTGTATTCGTCAAATCTGAATTCAGTTGGATAATGAAGTTGCTTACCTCGTCTATGGTGGAAATTCTGTAGAAAAACGTGTCGAGGTACAGCTTTTACCGAAGAATTAGCCAATTGTGATTTGCTTTTACAAAGACTACAAAAGTGGTATAGATTTCTCAGACCACAAGCTCCGCATGTATTCTTGTCGTTGTGCTACGCGCAGATGGCCAATTGTTGAGCGGAAAATATATTAGATGTAGCTGCACACAACGCATAGGTTCGCTACTATCAGTCCCTTTCTTGGGTTAGAAACATTTCGCGACTGATCAGTTACGCTATCACCCTGTCACTGATACAAGGTTCATACTGGAAAAATCACACTGAAACAATACATACTAGGTAGGTAAAGAAAAGGATCTATCATATCAGGATGCCACAATAAAGTCTATTTTATGTGCTATTCGTGTGCTACATCGTTGTGCGGACCGCGCTGTCCTACAGTTGCAAAATAATGTGTAATCTGAAGTACATGGTGTTTTGACATTTTGTGAACCTAATACTGTTCTGAATTGCGCAAAATATAGTTTTTGACCTATTTCATTGACATAATGTTGGTGGGGAATAAGTATTTACTACGAGTACCAAAGTGTCGTATTTCAAGCAATAATGCGATGGGTTCAAAGTGGTGGTTCACAGTAACACTCATTTTTTCCATATCAACATTGATATCTTCGGAAAGATCTTTCTAGAGAGAAGACCTTTCTGCCTTCGATTCATCTCACTTTGATTGCTCACAACCCAGAGTTTATATAGGAAGAAATAATCATTGTCACGGATCATCGCAACACACACTAATTGGTTCAAAATTGCATCGGGCAATCTCTCTTCTGATTGGTGATACCACTAACTGCCACATGACGGAAATCGGTTATCGCCTTATCGATCCACTGCTCCGTTGCTTGTGGATCAGTTGGTTAAGGCGTTGACTTGGATAGGCACTGATGTACTGACTTCTAACGAGACTAAGCTGTCTACCGACAATGAGTCAGCCCATCTATCACATTCAGTATTAGCACTCGAATGCGGTTAAATTGATTTTTTTCAGGATATTTCTTTCCGGAGCTGGGAAAGATGATCATAGGGACACCTTGTCTTTTGTACATGTTTTCTCTGTCGCCGTTCTTGTGTTAAATGCCTTCGAACGACGCCATACAATAACCTTTACATTTCTTCACATTCAGTGATTTAAATGCGCGAACCTCGTTGCCTTATCTTTCAAACTTAAAAGCTCAAGAAATTCTGCACCGAATTCACGGTTACATCACCCTTTGATTCTCAGTGTGTTTTGCCAAGCTGTCTTTTTTATCCGCAGTATTTTCTTCTATACTATCGAGGCAAGATTATACTTTTAGTCCAGGGCATTCATGTTATAAGTCATGCATTTTACAAACCGTCGTTTTGAACTGATCGTCAAGATGTAATTTTCACGGTAATGCCTATGAAAAATTTGATGGCTTCACGTGGAATTGTGTATGATTCACTTGAAGTTACAAAGCGTAATTTCAGGTTACGTTTATTCTGGCAAGATGCTTTGTTTTCATTCCCCTGCTCGAAGGGGAACAGTAAGTTGTTTTCTAACCGTCGTCCCCATTCAGCAATGCTAGATTTCCCGAGACGGCTCCAACATGAGCGAATCACGTCCCACTTTGCACCCTGTTTCTATCTTTACCGTATTCTGTGCACCATTCACCCGGCTACTCTGCTCGCATGAGCGATGCAGTCAAGTCAATCAACGCTAGATCACACTACACATTCATGTTTAGCCGTAACTAGTCATCTACTGATACTAACTCGTGCTGTGGTGCACTAAGGTCTTCCAGGGTCATCGACATGTTAGCTGCGTTCAGCGAACTGTTCACAGACTATCTCACCTATGTGTGTTACATTCAGATCACACGTGCTCCTGTACACGGAATCTTTTACGCGGTAACATTTTACTGTCACCACCATGACAGATCGAGATCTGTTCCGACATTCTGTAAAGTGAAACAACAACTCTGAACCACAATCAACGGTGGTAGCCGAAATACTCAGGTTTGTATGGGCTTGAGACATCACGTGAGGCTAAGCTGTCTTACAATCTCTACGACAGTGAGTCATTCGTGTTAACTGTTCATGAAGCTAAGCTGATAAAACGGCCAAATCCAATGGAACTACCGTGGTTTATTTTTATGAACCACAGTGTAAGTTCTCAAGCGTGAAGACTGTCCTGTCTTCAGACTAACACAGGTTTTGGAACGAAACATACATAAAATGTGTGGTGATCATGACCAAATCATTTTATGAAAACTTAGTGGATAACTTGATATTCTGTTTGCACCCTGCTCGACTGATTCGGCTTCGGTCGGTTCGGATAGACAGATGGCCACTGATTAGGCTACTAATCCGCATGGCTAGCCTCACGCATGTCTACGATTTTGGACAATCGATCACGTGCTGTTTGTGCCGCTGACTCGAAAATTTCAACGAATTCCTGACTGGCGATGCCCACCGAGCCATGTGCTTGCCACCACCCTCACATCCTTCCTTTCTTAATAAAAACGGCTTCTTCCCGTTCTCCCGGATTCCAATGAGATTCATTCATTTTACAGGATGCTTGACTCCCACATGCGTATTTTTACTATCTCTTCTTAAAAACATTATCCAACTCGTCAGTCGACGTTTCGGTTACCGTGGGTAACCTTGCTCAAAACCAGTTTTCAATCGAAAAATAAATACTTGTCTATAACACACCAAACGGGAAATCTTTTTTTCGATACACTACAAACTAATCTTGGCTCCTATCTATTAATTATTCACCTAGAACTCGTACAACCAAATTCCAAACCATCTTAGGACTAATCCTACTCTGCGCGGATCAGGCCGCTCTGGCACATCCTAAACATACCTTCCCTCCTTCCCCGTCGGCTTTTGCAAGTCCTATGTGCCACGGATGAAATAAGACTTTCATGTGTCCCCTCTGTGTTGTAGACAGCATTGTACTTCACACTATTTCTTCCCTTTACCTGTTCTTATTGGTTCCACGCTGTCCACACTATGATACGCAGTCGTTGATCTAATTATCCTCATCAGGGCAACGGAAAACTTCTTTTTCTCTGTAAAAGATTCTGTTTACGACGTGGTGCGACAGATGAAATTCCTTTGTTATTCACCTAGGAGTTGTTCCGGGGAAAACAGTTCTTTGAATACCTGCCCGTTATCGATAGAAAGTAATTCTCACTGTTCGAACAACAATTCTAGCTGCGAAGGAAAATCTTCTTTTGTTCGGGTTATCCATTGAAAACGAACTTTGTGAGTTCCTGGAAAACATTATCGTGGGTAGTTGCTTTTGTATTTCGGCGAGATCTTCATTATCTATCACTGTATAACCAACCATCGAAACAGATTAAAGCTCCCGCGGTGCATAATTTCATTCGCCTCGCACGATCGAGATACTGTATTCGCCATAATTATTTGAGTTCCTCAAAGATAGACCAGTTAATCACCGTCCTTTTGGGGTTCCGAATAACATCCTTTGTAGACGCTTTGATTCATGACTTATAGATTTTGTGGTAATATTTATGAGTGGAAGAAATGTACTCGATTAGTTGACCATTCCATTACGGCGTGAAACTTCCTTTGGGTCTACGAGGATTGCATCTAAGCAATTGCCCTAGCCTTTTCGGGATCAGCCATCAGTCTCTGTCTGGTCAGTCAGCAAGTGCCCGTGGAAGGTGTCCGACGATATCTGGTGTTCAAATTTATCTTTGTGTAATGGGATGCCTTGTTGGACGCAGTGTTTCAGAAATCTAAGTGTGAATCGTGCTCTTGTGGTGCCCTACCGTAGATCAGCACGTCGTCTGCAACGAAAATACCCCATTTAGGTTATCTGAACTTGAATCGGGCTTCTCTAAAATAAAACCAGCTAGTTACCTTTAGCTCGTAATGCAACCGAAGTCAACAAATGTGACTGGTTTAGGTACCAAAGTGGACAGAAAACTTGATTCATCACTGAATCCAAGCTGCCAGAACGCAGAAGATAAATTGATCTTCGTAAAGAAACACATTTAACTCAAATCGGAAAGAAATTCGTCAACTACCGGCAGTCGGTATTGTTCCTTTCTGAACGCCAAGTTCAAATATTTTGCATCTGTGCGCACGTGAATCACTTCCACTTTCTTTACCGTGACCACAATTTGGTCAACCCAATCTGTTGGCTCGTCAACTGTACCAATTACCTTGAGGAACACTAGCCGTTGCAACCCCGAACACAAAGTTTCTTTTAACGCGACAGAACCACCACTGGCCAGCACTGCAATGGGCACAATAACATCAATCACGGAATAATTTGCCTTTCTAGTGGAACGCATCAGCTGAGAATCGAAACCGATATTTGCTGAGTAAAATGTATGTTTTATCCAAAATATTGATAAAATTTTCATGGTTTACAATAACAAACCCTAGATCTTGAGGTAAATCCGGGGTCATTCTATGTTTCTTATCATAACGAAGACGAAATACTCTGACAGCCGGATGTTAGATGTTGCTACAGGAAAAGGAAATTTATAAACAGTTGTATCTGTTAAACAAACTTGTCTCGTCTGATTAGTTAAATGCTGGTGTGCCTTACCCGTCTTACTTTTTTGTTACAATACCATATCTGGACTCCTCAGTCGCCAGTCGATTCAAAGTATGTTTCACTGCTTGTGCGTTATCACCGAGCAAGATGATATCATCGGCATTTCCCAAGTTTAAAAATCTGTTCCATAGAAGGAGTTCAAATCTACCCTCAAGTAGACTAGACAATGCTTTATGTGGAAAGTCCTTCAAGGAAAACTTGAAATTAGGTTGGGATATAGACGTGGTGTGGTCCAACTATTAGTCGATCTACTGAATGCCCCTTTGCCAAGCCGGTACACTCACTGATCCGTCGGTCGACATTGTTGTATGTAGATAGCTCTTCGCCCATACACGCTCCATACAACTCAAATAAGGTCACAGCTGCAGAGAGTGATCACCCTAGGGCAAGTGCTAATGTGTTCTTTTTCCAGTGGTCCCGGATGGACAGCGATCACTGGTGCAAGTTCAACTGTGTGTGTGTGTGTGTGCATGCAACGAAAACTCGGTCGATGGAAAGTAAAAATGGAAGGCTGCGGTCGACTGAGTTGACTCTTCTCGCTGTCAGCGTAACGCTGAGATTCAGCAAAACCTACGTGTAAAGTACAATGGGTATATTCAACTTATAATCCTCATGCAACCAGGAGACTGATGAGAATAAACATCTATATGTTCATGGTTGCTATTCGAAAACAACATTGTGGAATGGAGTTGTAACCCGTAGATAGATTAGCAATGTCAACCTTTCTAATGAGCAATAAAACATATGAGTAGTAAGAGATGGTATCTCGATGACAGGACAAAATTTCCCCGGAAGTCATCCAGATACCATCTCATACTACTCATATCGAAAATCCATAACTGGGACCATGTGTCCTCGTCCTGAAGGTTAACCGTGTTAAACGACGAATTAGCTTTGGAGGAATCACCGAGTGATCCTAAAAATGGACTCCCCGTCCATGCAAGCTCCATTTGATTCAAATTAGATAATAGCTGTGAACAATATAACACTGTGCAAGTACTTCATTAGATTTGATAGAGTAAGCATTTGTAGGCGTACTCCATACTCTCGACTACGAAAATGACAAACTGAATTAATACCAATAAGCGAGTGCAGGTTCGTGGATATACTTCTCACAGGGTCATCGAAATACATCAGTAACTTTATGTGATCATTTAAGTTTGAAAATTAAACACGTAAAAATCTATAATTTGCAAATACTGGTGTCGTTTTTATTTGTTTCAGGGAGTCACTCAAAAGGTTTTGTCGGCTGAGGTGGGTAAAAGTCGACGGGCAACTATTACCGTGGCTATCAGCAGCCAAAACGGAAATCCGAGCATCCAGGGTTGGATCCGCGATCATAGAACACGTTATAGTACCGACGAATACTATAGACATCCTGAGGAGGTCGAAGTTCGCAACTTCCTACTCAAATACTCATTAGTAAGTAAAATGACGCAAATACCATTATGTAACTAATGAAATCAGACTGGAAAGTGTTCGTAAAAATTAAGTGATACTGAAGTGAACTAGCTGGATTGGTCGATAGTTGAACAAGATAGAGCGCTCTACGCTCCTTACTAACGGAAAACGAAGACTGCGTAAGTGATGTTTCTGAGTCAAATATTCGACGAGCAACCCGTATGGACCACTGATTTTATTACACCCAATCTTCATTAGCTCCTGTAAGTGCGGTGTATGTACCGATACGCCGATTTCTGCTTTCCTTTCCTGAGTCGATAACATGCTCTCATGCTGACTGACACCTACTCTAAATGACCCCGGGTATTTCTACGAATCACGGTAACACTGTTTTTTTTTTAAATCTAGGTGTTAATACAAATGTTACAGTATTGAGATGTTCCACTACTAAATTTCTGCAACCTCTGAGGTGTTAAAGCAAACATTTTAGCGAATACAAGACCCTAATGGGTGTAGCTGGATTTGGGTGTTCCGAGGAATAAAGTTCCCGTTTTAAACGTTGATCGGGCTGATATACGCAGATGCAAAACCCGTTGAGGGATAGGGAATGCAGCAGAAAAAGAAGTCCTGGAAGAAAATAAATTGGAGATCAAAAACCTTCAGAACAACGTTAAAAATGAGTCAAATTCGTTGCAACAAAGACCAATTTAAAACACCAACTGGGACTGGATTTACCATAAGATCTAGGATTTGTTATTGTAAACCATGAAAATTTTATCAATATTTTGGATAAAACATACATTTTACTCAGCAAATATCGGTTTCGATTCTCAGCTGATGCGTTCCACTAGAAAGGCAAATTATTCCGTGATTGATGTTATTGTGCCCATTGCAGTGCTGGCCAGTGGTGGTTCTGTCGCGTTAAAAGAAACTTTGTGTTCGGGGTTGCAACGGCTAGTGTTCCTCAAGGTAATTGGTACAGTTGACGAGCCAACAGATTGGGTTGACCAAATTGTGGTCACGGTAAAGAAAGTGGAAGTGATTCACGTGCGCACAGATGCAAAATATTTGAACTTGGCGTTCAGAAAGGAACAATACCGACTGCCGGTAGTTGACGAATTTCTTTCCGATTTGAGTTAAATGTGTTTCTTTACGAAGATCAATTTATCTTCTGCGTTCTGGCAGCTTGGATTCAGTGATGAATCAAGTTTTCTGTCCACTTTGGTACCTAAACCAGTCACATTTGTTGACTTCGGTTGCATTACGAGCTAAAGGTAACTAGCTGGTTTTATTTTAGAGAAGCCCGATTCAAGTTCAGATAACCTAAATGGGGTATTTTCGTTGCAGACGACGTGCTGATCTACGGTAGGGCACCACAAGAGCACGATTCACACTTAGATTTCTGAAACACTGCGTCCAACAAGGCATCCCATTACACAAAGATAAATTTGAACACCAGATATCGTCGGACACCTTCCACGGGCACTTGCTGACTGACCAGACAGAGACTGATGGCTGATCCCGAAAAGGCTAGGGCAATTGCTTAGATGCAATCCTCGTAGACCCAAAGGAAGTTTCACGCCGTAATGGAATGGTCAACTAATCGAGTACATTTCTTCCACTCATAAATATTACCACAAAATCTATAAGTCATGAATCAAAGCGTCTACAAAGGATGTTATTCGGAACCCCAAAAGGACGGTGATTAACTGGTCTATCTTTGAGGAACTCAAATAATTATGGCGAATACAGTATCTCGATCGTGCGAGGCGAATGAAATTATGCACCGCGGGAGCTTTAATCTGTTTCGATGGTTGGTTATACAGTGATAGATAATGAAGATCTCGCCGAAATACAAAAGCAACTACCCACGATAATGTTTTCCAGGAACTCACAAAGTTCGTTTTCAATGGATAACCCGAACAAAAGAAGATTTTCCTTCGCAGCTAGAATTGTTGTTCGAACAGTGAGAATTACTTTCTATCGATAACGGGCAGGTATTCAAAGAACTGTTTTCCCCGGAACAACTCCTAGGTGAATAACAAAGGAATTTCATCTGTCGCACCACGTCGTAAACAGAATCTTTTACAGAGAAAAAGAAGTTTTCCGTTGCCCTGATGAGGATAATTAGATCAACGACTGCGTATCATAGTGTGGACAGCGTGGAACCAATAAGAACAGGTAAAGGGAAGAAATAGTGTGAAGTACAATGCTGTCTACAACACAGAGGGGACACATGAAAGTCTTATTTCATCCGTGGCACATAGGACTTGCAAAAGCCGACGGGGAAGGAGGGAAGGTATGTTTAGGATGTGCCAGAGCGGCCTGATCCGCGCAGAGTAGGATTAGTCCTAAGATGGTTTGGAATTTGGTTGTACGAGTCCTAGGTGAATAAATAATAGATAGGAGCCGAGATTAGTTTCGTGCGTATAACATGGGCTACCACTTGAATGCGCAGCTTGCCCCGGGAGATCCAGGTTATTCGCAAAACGCTGGCACATTCGTAGAAATCTCTCCAATAGAGCCATCGTAATGATTCAGTATATGTGTGTATTCACTTTGCGGGTAAAATTTGTTTTTTTAGAGCATTGACGATTCGTAAGTACCGATTTTTTTGATGATTTTGATCAAATTTACTATTCCGGAAATCGAATACATATCCAACATCGTATTTCACGATTTCCTTGTCCCTCCTTCTTATATTACTCAGAACTGAAAACCACCATATGCAATAAGCCAAAAATGGAACCACTTCTCGCACTTCCGAAACCTTCGAAGGTCTGCATTCTGTACGCGTGCTTTATTCTCACTTCGCCTCAATTTTGGCAACAAACAATTTTTGATTCCCTTGTTCTTTCCTATCTCCTGGTTATCTTTTTATCCTATAATTTACTTCTCCCACGTTGCTGAAACCACTCACCGAATTACAGAAAGATTTCATAAATGCTACGCTCTGGAGGCTATTTTACCATATCTCGACATCATGCAATACATCAGGCACAAATAGGCCCACCTTCAAATAATGCAGTCACATCTAGTGTACAATTTTCCTTTCGTTCTTCCTAATCGGGATCGTGTGTATCGAAAGATCATTTAATTTATTACCAATCCATTCCTAAGTACTATTCTGCAGACTTTAGTAAACTGTTGTACGGTTTCTTACTCTGTCATTTCCAGTCGTCACTACAGTGGATTCATTCTTTTGAATTAGCTTTCCTGAGTGACCTTCTCATATGCATATGTATATAATATATATTGTGTATATTTATTATACAGAGTTGTGAGAACAAGCGTAGCACCAAAGCAACAACACCGCAAAGGGAATGAAAAGATCGAAAATCTGGGCCAACAAAAAGATTATAACAGGTGAAAGCAATTTTTTGATATACTCATCTCACACACAATAAAATGTCTATTTGAGCAGGTGGGACACAATGCTATTTTCTTCACATTATCAGTATTTTCCTTTCTACATTTCAATTCACCAGGGAAGCTGTCCCTTATTTATTCTACACCTTGGATGCCCAGTGGAACTACGATAGTGATGTGGGATTTTCGAAGAAAATGCACAGATTTTGAACATCATTTTGAATGCATTTCCTCCACTGTTCGACTATCACTATCACTACAAGCAATGCTACGGCTGGTACTTGTTGGAGTGTAATATTCCATAAGACGTGCCTGGGAAGTTCTGCTTCGGAAATCATCAAAACTAATCAACTGTTACAATTATGCTTTAAGGGGGATGATGCAGCTGTGTGGTTCACGTGCCGAGAACCTTATTGCCTTAAGCCCCGTTGAAATGGACGCATTCACTCATATCAGTCTACTACTGTTCATTATTGCCTTCTGAGCAATCGACTACTTAATTATTCGAAGAGTAGAGTGCACACCCTGCCACACTAGTACCACCACGAATTCTGACGCTACTAGCATCAATACCATTACTACAAAAACCAGCATAGCTATGGTGAAGTATGAGTGCTATTTTTTAAGTAAGTGAGTAGCTAATTGCCCAAAGTTCAATGATGAACAAATGGTAATTGGTATTGATCACGACTGCGTCGGAGTGACCGAATGCAGCACGGTAAACGAAAACATGCCAACCACATGATGGCTTCCTCCAAATTGATCACGACTATCTTCAAGTGAATTAAACGAATGTCATGCAGCTAAGCTTTGTTGTATTGTTTAATTTCGGTGATATCCGAACGATGAGTCTTCAACAAACAACCCGTTTATCAGTCAAGCCTGATGGATTGAAGCAATACTAATAAAGCTACTGCATCTACTGCTGAGAATAAGAAGACAAAAACTACTACTACCACCATTCCAACTACCGTTGCTACAACTATTGTTACAACTCAGAACCAGAACCCGGTATATACTGTGTGAAAAACCACCAGTTCGGATGTGACCAAAATCCATCAAGAGCAACAAGAATGTTCATTTGCATATTCGTCCAGTCCAATTGAAGATGTTTTTTATCAAGACGGAGGATGCAGTCATGTGGTTTGCATACCTTCCTTCAGCTTATTGCGCTCGAATACTCTGACGTAGTCACACTGATTTCCAATCCACGATTGTCCATGATAGCGCTTTGAGCAATCAACTGCTTACTTACTCAGTAAGTAATGTGCGCTCTCAGCCACATAACTTCTACTAGCAATGCTCATACTGCTACGACCATTAATATTACCACCATTATTATTACTACTACCACTAATAGTACTTCTACTACTACTATACCACTACTACTACTACTATTACTACTACTACTACTACTACTACTACTACTACTACTACTACTACTACTACTACTACTACTACTACTACTACTACTTCTACTACTACTACTACTACTACTACTACTACTACTACTACTACTACTACTACGACTAGTACTACTTCTTTTCTTCCGGGAATAAAAATTGTTGCTAAAATATTCGCGCAAATTGTAAAGCATTCTGCCAGTCTTCTACAGGATTTGTGTTGTGTCATGTTGTGAGTAACCTCTCGTACTCTGTGCACATCATTACTAAATAAGTACGATTGACCTGGTGGTAAACGCAGATTCGTTCTTTAGTTTAAATTGAGGGCATTCTGCAAGCACTTGAATCGCGGCTGCTTATAAGACATTTGAACACCGTCAACCGTTGAGCTTTTATAATCAGCTGTTTTCACCTATTTGAACTATAAAGCAGTCCCGTGCTTCTTATTGACATGTGTTTATCAACACATTCAACAGCTAGTCACATTCGAATCACCTCAGTTCTCTAGAATTCCATTTGTATGCAAACTTCACACTTGCTTTTCACCCGAGTCAGTTTTCTTTCGTGGATTTTGTTGTCGCTTTCATCAGACGACGTCATTCGAAATTTCTAGCGGATCTTGTACTCTATCATGCCAAAAATGTGAGCTTGAAAGAAATGAACAAAAAGCCTCGAGCAGCAAGCTCGCTCAGCGGATTTGTGTGATCGGAAGTTGAGGCTGATTGAGATCTGTTACATTTCTGTGTCAGCATGTTTGACATCTGAAATGCTTATAAAATAATCGGAATCTTAACGGGGTTGTGCTTTGTCATTCCGAATTCTCAAAAGAATGCTTTTTGGCAACAGTTTATTAGTGAGTATGCTCTACCATGGATTTTGCATCTCGACTTGCACCTTGAGAATAGGATATTCCCGGTAGATGGATCTTGGCATTTCTTCTGTGCTAAGAATTGTCTTGTAGAAAAATGAGCTGGAAATTCAGAATAATTTGAACATTAGATTTATGTCTTTATGCAACTAGAGTTGTGCCAGACGAGGAAAATTATTTAGTGTGCAATAAAACCGTTGTTTTGCTCAATGTAATGGTGAATGGTTCAGACGTATCACATACTTTCCTCTGATGAGAATGTTGCTTTAGTTTGTTTGTGTATGATGAAGGAGTGTACGACACTGTGGACAAAGTTCTTACTTTGAGGGGATCAGTATAATGAGCAAGCTGTAGTTAACCATACTACTGTTCGCATAACGTAACCGTGTAATCCTGTTGAGACATTTCATAAGCCTCATTGAGCCTCGGCTCATGGATGTTTTCTTTTTCTCGTACTTTTGCAGGTTGGACAAGTGGAACCCCTACTTCTTGGCTCTGCTCCTTACATACTACAATAAGTAACACATCGTAAGCACCACTGACAACGGGAAAAGTCGTCCAGCAATCTTATTTAGTAGTAATGTGCCTATTCTACGCTAGAATACCCACAACACGACGCAACTCAAACCCAGTAGAAGGGAGGCAAAGCTTGACAACTGCTGCCAAAATTTTAGAAAACATTTGCTACTGCCGAACGAAAAGTAGTAGTAGTAGTAGTAGTAGTAGTGTGGTGAGTATATATACTGCTTGTCAAGTAGTTGATGGCTGGAAGCGGAACTTTCGTCATTCGTGGATTACCAACGCAGCTATACCCAAGAGACCGAACGCAAGAAGGTGAACAACAACAGGCAAACCACTCGACTGCTCCTCCGTTGGATGATGACTGTTTTCAACTGAACAGGACAATCACTTGGCAAATAAGGATGTTTGTAACGCTTGATTTGTTTTGTGAATGTCCGAACACTGGTGGCAATAGACAACCTAATCCCCAGGTGCGTCTTGCGGAATATAGCGGTAGTAGTAGTAGTGTCATCCGAAAGACCCGCTTGTTGAGTAGATTATTGAGCGAGAATGTTGTTCAGGTATCAGCAAATCCAACCAAAGTGACAACGTGATTTGCATAACAATAGTTCAGTCTAACTGAAGACAGTCCTTATCCAATTGGATGATGTGACCATTTGATTTGTACGCATTTTTCATCTTATTCCGTTCAGTCTGTGTGATGTACCCACGTCCATTATCGTTCCATTACTTTCCACACTTGTGTTTTGCGTAATCCACTACTTACTTATTCAGCAGGTAGCATGCAATACCCACAGCAGTAGTACTTTTAGTAGCAATGGTGGTAGTAGTGATAGTAGTAGTAATACTAATAGCATTATTTGGAGTAGTAGTGGTGGTATTATTCGCTTAAGTAGAGGCAGTAGTATTGATATTAGTAATAGTGGTATCATTAGTAGTAGTAGTAGTAGTAGTAGTAGTAGTAGTAGTAATAGTAGTAGTAGTAGTAATAGTAGTAGTAGTAGTGGTATAGTAGTAGTAGAAGTACTATTAGTGGTAGTAGTAATAATAATGGTGGTAATATTAATGGTCGTAGCAGTATGAGCATTGCTAGTAGAAGTTATGTGGCTGAGAGCGCACATTACTTACTGAGTAAGTAAGCAGTTGATTGCTCAAAGCGCTATCATGGACAATCGTGGATTGGAAATCAGTGTGACTACGTCAGAGTATTCGAGCGCAATAAGCTGAAGGAAGGTATGCAAACCACATGACTGCATCCTCCGTCTTGATAAAAAACATCTTCAATTGGACTGGACGAATATGCAAATGAACATTCTTGTTGCTCTTGATGGATTTTGGTCACATCCGAACTGGTGGTTTTTCACACAGTATATACCGGGTTCTGGTTCTGAGTTGTAACAATAGTTGTAGCAACGGTAGTTGGAATGGTGGTAGTAGTAGTTTTTGTTGTACGTTTTTTTAATTCTCAGCAACGTCCACCACGCTGCTGGTAGTAATATTAGCCGAAGAATATCGGAGTGCGAACTGTTGGTAAAATGCATTCAGAATTACGTTCAGGATCTGTACACTTTTTCGAAAAAGCTACACCACTACCGCAGTTTATCTGGGCTTACAAGGAATAAAATAACTGAGGACCTCTTTATTGGTCACTTGTATTGAATTCAGAAATAAACGGCAAAAGGACGAAAATAGCATTTGATTCCAAATACTCAAACAATTAGTCGGATGCGAAAATCAGCTTTCCAAAACATGATTAGTTTTTACACTTGATTGTCATTGGTGTTCAATGATGGGCCCGGAGAGAGGATTGTGTTGAAACGACATTGTATCCACAATGTTCTCAGTACCGAGTGTGCCGGTAAGGTATATCTTGTCGATCAACATCTGGTCATCGACTTTACACTTGGGTACATGAAACTTTGTCAATGTAGAACAAATTGATTGTTGAATGCCAGCTACCCAAAAACTTCGTTAGACAAGCATCAGCAACACTTGGCTGTGAAGTAGCCTCTGGATTAGAGCTGTCCAAAATTGTACCTGGCTGGTGAGTAGAGGACCAAAACAGGAGTTCAGATTAGCAGAATATCGCTCAACTATTGACCAGAAAACCATTAGTAAAATATTGTCTTACGGAATGAATAAGCATCACAATCGCAAATCGGAAAGGAGTCTTCCCAACAACCCAGTTTAAAGTAAAAAGTGGGATTACTTATTCATACAAATCAATGTCAGACACATCGAATGTGATTAGTTATGTGACACAAGCATAGTCCATATACCAATACCGCACCAATTTATTCATGTCTGTTCACTTTTTAACTGGGAAGAGATCTTAACTGAACCCTCTGAAGAAGCTAGAACTATTAGATACAGCTTCTCTAGTTGGTAAAAACGAAAAAACAAAATTTTCAAGCTTTTGACCTACTTTCCCTTGTCAAAAGCGCCTACCTAAAACGTTGCTAGTAAAGCCCGTCATTCGCAGAGGCTGATTCGATTGAGGTTCAGAAGAGGTGTGATAGATTCAAAACGGTATTTTTCCTGTTTGACTTGTGCTTCTTTTTTTACCCATGAATGAATTATGAACTTACCACTCCCTCGGGGTATAGAAACTGCTTGCAGAAGGGAATAGAGGTTACGACACAGCTGGGAAACGGGAGAAAATTAAGCGGTCGAAAACTACGTGTTTGATTCCGAAAAACCAAGATATTAGAAGAAACATGATCTTATTTTTCAGGCTAACGTATGAATATGAATTTGTACCTGTTGTATTCGGTGATTTGCGGAACTCAGAGTGCAAGAAATCCGTTTATTGACGCACGAGTAAGCAAGTACATAAAGCCGAACATCCGCAAGCTGTACATACAATCGGCACTACCAAACAAGGTCGTCCGGTACGTAGCGAAATTTGTTTGGATGAAAGGCGCAGTAAGATCCAAGCAGTGTGCGTGTGATCAATCGCTTCAGAGAATAAGCATCAATCAATTAGAGTCATCCTGTTTTCCTTTTAAAGACCGATGAAGCCTTACAAAGTAATCTCTCTCCTCAAGAAGTAAAACTCACATAAAAATAACGAATAAATGGTTTGGAAACTCGAGTCGATCGTCATCGTGGTATTTCCACTGGTGTATCCGGCACAGATAGTTCACCTCTCGTTTTATGACAGTTTACGCGTTCTTGGGATCTCGGTACCTTGTAAAGCCGTCTTGAGTCTACTATGTCCCCATTATCAAGTAAATAAGTTCCTAGACCACATACTTCAATGGTCTTGCATGGAAGAGATAGATTAGCCAGACCTTTCTGAATGGTATTGCTTTAAATGCGTATGTAGCTGCCTGGGGTCAACATTGGCGCCTCCCTCCTGTGCCCTCTTTGATAAGATGATAGCCGCTGTTTTGTACGGCTCCTTCACCGTAACAGACAACCGAGTCACAGCTTACAGCTTCATCCGGATTTCTCGGCCGAACATCACCTTTGCAAGTGTCTTATTTGTCACGTATATCGTGTGCTTCTGTATGTACATACCGCTTTAACAGTCAGGCTCTCCCAGCTTAAACTTTCCAGTTGGCTAGTTTGAATACTTCCCTTTAAAGACCAGTTAAGTCGCTTGACTATGTGATTGGTAACCGGGTTATATGGTACATTTCTGGAATGCTTCACGGCTTTGGCGTTCAAGAATTCTCGAAATTCATGGCTGGCGATCTGATGACCACTGTCAGTCATAACTTCCTCGAGCAGCTCGTATCTGCTGAATATGTACTTAAGCCATCGAAACACGCAAAATGCATTCAATTAACCATACAAATGGGCTTCAGGCCACTTGCTGTAAGACCATGTAGCTACGAGCAGGTTTTGCTGATCAATGGGTGAGTTACTGAAAGACCCAATGATGTCGATAGCAATCATGGCCCAAGTTCTCAAGGGAAAATCCATTGGTCAAATTGGAGTCGGCCTTGGACGAGCACTCTTATACGCTTGTTGGCAAACTGAGCAATTATGAACGAAAGCTCAATGGTAGACAACATTCTGGACCCCAAAAAGTAGTAATGAACACTACGTTTCGTAATCAAAACTCTAGGGTGGCCGCCATGAGCACAGGAAATGATTTTAGCAATAGACATGAAACGAATAATGTAAAGATTGCTGAGTACTAAGCAACCGTCAACAACAGTAAATTTATTTCTGACAGAGTAAAATGGATGCGAATCATGTAGTACCTAGTTATTCCGAAGCTAGCAATCCCAGAATGAACTCATTATCTGCTGAAATTGTGGACCATTTTGATTTTCGTTTTGTAGTTCATCCTTGGTCACGATCCTGGTGTAGTTTGTGTGAAGTGCAAATGCCATTATTCGTTCATCTGCTTTTTCTTACAAATTCGCTTCGTCTAACGGTAGCTGAGAAAAACCGTCACCTTTTTGGTTTTGATATCCAGGTTGATACATAATTCGGAAGTCATACTTCAGAAGTCCAGCATAACAGCGGTTAGTCTTTCATAGACGATGGTTTTTCAACCCACGGATAATCAAAGCCGTCAGAGCTGATTGATTCGTACGCAACGTGAAATACCAATCGAAGGGAAAATGATTCCATTTTTTGCAAGCCCTGACACAAGCGAAAGCTTTCCTTTTCTTCGGCAGAAAAGTTCGACTCAGTTTTCGATATTTTACGCCAAGTATACACCACAACGTTTTCCATCCCCCGTTGCTACTGAGAACTAACCGCACCCAGTTCTAAGTCTGAAGCATCGGTAGTCACATAGGTTGGACAATTTGAATCGGAAATGACCAAAACAAGTGTGGATGAGAATTTTGTTTTCAGTTTGATAAAGGTTTGTTGGTTCTTACCTTCCCCGACGAATTCAACTCCGGATTTGGTTAGGGTTGGTACAGGTACAGTAATTTGAAAAAACTGAGGCATGTATCAGAGGCTATAGGAACTCATACCAAGAAAGGTCGTCACTGGTTTTGCATCAGTAGAAACTGGATCATCGATTATGACTCGCGTACTTTCCTGGCTAGATTTAATACTCCCAGCAGATATGACATGCCTCGAAAATTGCACCGGTGAGGAACCAAAGGTTCATGTGCATCTATCAAGTCGGAGATTCAATTCTTGAAGTCTTTCAAACACTGCGCCGAGTCTTTCATCGTGTTTTTTCTGATCTTTACCAAACTCACAAATATCGTCGAGGTATACAACAACACCGGTCAAACCACCCAGATCCTGAGTCACAAACTTCTGCTAAGCTGCTGGGGTGGAACTGAGTCTCATTAGGAGAACCTCGTACTGAAACAAACCCTCTGTCTTCAGAAAAGTAGCAAGATACTTACAATCCCCCGTTAAGGACATGTGAAAGAAGGACCTGCGGAGATCCAACTTAGTGATGATTTCGGCTCCAGACATATGGACAAGGAGTTCTTCACTGGAAGGGAGCATGAATTTGATGATCAAAATCTGTTTATTCAAAGCTTGTAGATCATTAGAAATGCGTACATTTCTGTCCTTTTTGAACACAGTAACCATTGAGTGGCCCCTTTCCGGCGAATCGATGGGCTCGACCAAGTCATTCGTAAGCATGTCTTGTACAGCTGTAGATACAGCACTGAGGTTAGCTCAGGGAGTAAGAAGTGGGTGACTGATTGCCAGTGGTTTGGACTGTAGTTTTAGTATAAAACGATGTTTTCAGTTGCGAAAGCACACAACTGATTCCTCGAATAACTTTGGGTAACAAAGTTTCCATACTGAAAAACCGAGAGCACTGACTGTCTTTTTTCTGGATATGTGGAACTATTTCCAAAGCCACCATGGCATTTCGACTCAGTAGTGGTCTGCCATTGGTTTTAGACACGTAAATGGCCACAGAAGCGCGGAATGTTTGGAATGACAATTGCACAATAGTATAGCCACTGATTTCCAGGGCGTTTTTTGTGTTATTTCCAAATGTATGGTCTTACGACGGGTATTCACGGAGGATTCTGTTGAATGGAAGCCGGTTTATGTCAATCACTGTAGGTGGTTGTTATTTGAGTGTTGGACTGAGTGGTCCACGACACGTGATTTACGTAAGCCTCTTTTCTTTTCTATCTAGTCATTCTATCGGTGCATTATGTAAAAGTACAAACCTTCGATCGATTGGAAACGGGCCGACTAAGCAATTTACGAACAATGAAATAACTAGTTCTTTTTACGGCTTCACAACAAGGTGGTCGCTTAACTTATTCTGTTGTAATATTGGGAAGGATTTTGGGAGTGGGAAAGGAAGTCAATAATTAGGACGACAATAATTAACGTAATTTGACTTTGCTTCCTAGTATACGCTTATAGACCTACAGGTTTATGAACTTTTTATTGTGATACGTGTGGCAGTCACTGTTCATAATCATGCTCCTAGCTCCTGCGAAGAGATGAGTCACTCCATTTCTGTATCCATGAGAGCTCTTCGGAATAAGGTACAAGGTATCTTCCCTGCAGTCACTGAGATATTTGATGGAGGTAGCATCTCTAACCCGTGCGCAGCCAAGAGCTATCTGTCAGACAATAGAATATTTGGGTTTTCTGATCCGGTGATTGATTGAGTGTTTCACATGACCTGTGGGTGGCAGACTGACCGTTGAGGATTTCTAACGCATTCCATTGTATTTTGCCAAACTCAGGATTACTCAGTAACAGGCAAGAGGCAACAGCCTTATTTGGTGGTGGGGCACTTTTTCACAGGTCGTGCCGCTGGTTACAGGTCAATGGAGTGTTTATGTAGGAATTTCACTGCAAGGCGAAAACCTGTCATGCTCTCTAATAACGCAGCTGAACATTCGTGACCTCTTATTTCGAGGTGCTGCTCACTAATTAGCTATCAACCACTGAACTAGACGTCCTTCTGTCAGCTATTTGGAGATGCCCTTGGGGGCATTCAGCTATGCTCTCTCTTAATATCAGGTGGTGTGATAACTGTCGCACAGACTTCTGTTTAATGTTTGCATTTACTTTCAGTGGAAGTCACGTATGCCACGGCCTCACACCATCAAAAGGAGCTGGCGGCCATTACTTGGAGTGGCCAACCAAGTGAGCTTTTAACGGGTTACAAATTTCGATCATCTTTGAGTAATTGAGTGGTCTGTCGTATGTTCCCCTTTTTCAGATAGTTCGGATGATGTTTCGTCTTGCAGTCGTACTTTGTGTATTGTTTCATGAAATAAAAGAACCAAATTGTTCATGCACTTTTGTCTAATGGTATGATAGTCTTCTGGTTCGTTACCTTTATGATTTATTGGGATCTTACGGGGTTCTGTCTTTCAAGTCTCAGGGTTCGGTTGCCGGCTGTCCCTAATAGCGCAGCTGCCTTCTGAAACTATGAGGTATGTCCCTTCTACTGCACTAATGCGTCATTGTGCAACAAAATAAGCGGGAATCACGATTCCACTGGATCCGGTCAGTTATAACCATGCTGATCGAGCCCTATTTGAGTCAGACGGCAATAAAGACTTCAGTTGATTATAGGTAGGAGGGTTTCCGTACCATGTTGAGAAGTCGATATTGTTCGCCTGTCAACGAGACCCAGACACTTATGAGATGAACAATAAGACTGATGCCAGAAACCTGTTTTGTATTAAATTTTGATGAACTTTGAGGTATTTTTAATCCGTCCCAGTAACTTGACAGAAGACTTCGCTGCCTTATAACCATCTGTTTATTTCCTCAGGACACAGTGTTTATATTAGGAACAAACAGTCACCGTCACCAATCGTTGCAACACAAGCTAATTGGTTCAAAATTACATCGGATAACTTCACTTCTGATTCATGATCCTACCATCTACCAATTGACGGCAGTCCGTTCTCGTCCTATTGATCCGCTACCACGTGGCCTACGAATCCACTGGCTCAAGCACTGACCTGAATTCTGGACAGTCACCGACACCCTGATTGCTAACACGACTTGACCGTCTATCGACCGCGAGTCAGCATTTACATTCACAGTGATGACGCATTTGTCACACAAATCGTGATCAAGTCGACACAAATCCCTCGGTTAAATTTACTCTATAGAAAGATTGGAAGATGTAAGATTTATATTTCTTGTTAACAAACTCTCCATTAAAAGTGATACTACATGTGTGACTACTTCCAGTTGGCCATCTCTCCCTGAGTGCAATGCATCTCAAGAAGAAACAATCTGAGAGATCCCGGTTATGATTTCTTTTTGCGCAAGGGGATGGCTGTAACTAAATAAAAAGTGACTATTCAGTTACATGCAGGTTGTATCTGCGGGACTTGCAGGAGCTCAAAATGTTTGAATCTTATTCATCAAAATAACACAAAGACACAAAATTCAAGCACTATAAAAGACCAGTGTGACACTCACTCTGCAGAAGAATATCACTCCGAGTTCTCTGGAGCTTTCAAGGTTTCAGAGTGGTAAGTGATTCATCGAGTCTATCTAAGCTCGGTCTGGAGAAATATTTTGTCCCCAAAACAACTTATTTTGTTCGGTTATTTGCCAGACCGTTGCGGAGCACACGCTTAGTTTATGTATTTTTCGTAATTAACAAGGGTCAGAAAGTGTACAGGAAGACCGGTGTGTCGAACGAAAGAGGAGTTCCCCGATTTCACACAAGAATGGACTCCGTAGTCATTGTCGATTTGAACAAAGCTAAAAAGCAGTGCAGGAAGATGTGCGGCAAGGACAAGATGAGAACTATGTAGAGTGCTCGAAGAGATAATCTGGAATTGCTATTCCACCACTTCGGAACCAATAGCAAAAAGTGCAGACTCACAGCTGTAAACGACAGAGAAATGTGGTAAAAGAGGTGATCGTTTGGAGAAGTAATTTTCAGAGGAATATCCAGTGAATCTTTTCGACTTAGTGATCGAACAACTTCGGTACATACTGCGTACACTATTTTAAATTGATGAAATAAACTATGATATATTTCATTCACAATATTTATATCAACTGGCCTTCGAAAATTTGTTTATTATGAACTGCACTTCCCATGATGTTCTTAGTTTTCTTGAACCCATGGGCAATAGAATCAGTTTGACAGTATCTATTGTGACCGGTGATTTCAAACTCGGTCTACTGATTGGTTGAGAATTATCTTGTTGTTGAACGTTCCGTTTGTGACGCTCTCTAACTTAATCGTTGAAGATCCTATTGGCTCATAGACAGCTAGACGTTAAACCTTATTTCGAGCGAACAATATGAATGAAATAAGAACTGAAACAGTTGAATCCCGTGATGAAATTGAACAAGCGAGTTAGAAATCGTACACTGTGAGAGGAATTTGTTACATATTCTCTCCTCGGTGACTCTAGCATAAAACCAAGCTTTACCCATTCATCGTCAATCACGAACGAATATGGTTGAAAATCCCATGAAATTCACTTCGATTACCTGTTGGGTTTCTTTTATTTCAAGTTTTTGTACAGGGTCGATGAGAACATAGAAAAAAATTCCTTTGATTGGGCCGATCAAGGGAAAAATTCTCACAATTGAACACAGAAGACTGCAGAGACAATGCCCAACTCACCATCGAAAACCATGGAAGCACTGTACAGCTGCTTCATCCTTGTTAGGAGTCATCAGCAGTGCACATCCAACGAGCCCCCACGGGGACTCGAACACGGGGTGAACGATTGTGAACCGAACACCTTAACCGCAAGGCTATCCGGGCTGACTCTCAGCGATTTGTTGAACATCTACACTACATGATATAGCACCCTTCCGTCACTGGCTTTGAAGGGTAACAACCCTCTTCCTGCACAGCGACGGACTCCTATGATGAAAGACTTCTCCGTAGGGGCCTAAGTAAAACGAAGGCATTTCCTTATGAACAATCTACAGAGCTTGGTTGCTATAAGCTGCACAATGAATCCTATTGTACAAATGTAAGCTCCTACTACTCAGTTGCAAACAGAAACAAGGGTACTTCAACCAGTTGATTATTAGCACATTCCACATGTGATGCCATTTCGTGAGAAAGCCAGTTGATGTCAAAGTATATTAGTTCCCAAGTTCTCTTAAATTATGCACCACTCTTACGGTGATTTCTGATACACCAGCCTACACTTGCTGATGATGGTGATGATGATGATGATTACGTTGATGGTGGTGGTGATGATGATGATGAGGCCCGTCTTGGTTATTTGTAGATTATTAGTAACACAGTTGCTCAGCCATGCGTCTTGAGAAATCAACTCCTATTCACAACTGTCGAGGATCCCAGATAAGTGCCCAAAGGCGGGCGGAACTGGGAGCGCGTTTGGTTCACAAATCGGATACAAGCTTGCCCTCTCATTGTGCAAAACTTCCGGTGGACTACTGACCCCCCAGTTAGTAGTGTGTTGGGTACTCCCAATCTAAATTTACAATACCAGCGCCAAATTCGTCCTGTTGTTGAGTCTGTGGAATCCCACTCCAAATTCTACATTTTATACCTGTACAACAGGCTGCGCATTCGTAAAAATTAAAATCATCCAGAAAACAAAAAGTGACCGTTTTAAGGAAAATATCACTTAACTGTAATACTATTTCAGCTGTTCTGAAATAGAATACTGGTGTAACCAGTATCATGTTTTATTTGAATCAAATATTTTCCATATTTATTTACCCAACATTTGTCCAACGCTGGACAAAGCAAGCATCGGATGATTTGGTAGCGCATAGTTTGTATCCGGTTGTGAAACGAAAAAGGAAACCTGTTCGTCATAGAGTGTTTTAATCAGACAAGAAAAGCTTGTTTAGGATTACTTCGGGTGGCTGCCTTGGGAACTTCCGTTGTAGCACACATTCTCTTAGTTGTTAGGCCACTAATAAGCGTGATCACTGTCGGATATCATACACCATGCTATCAATTTTCCCACCCCAACGGTTTTCAAGGCCACAAAATGTCGTTCGAATTTCCGGTCTTCATGAGAACTAAATAGCGGAACTTCAAAATTAGTTGCCTATCAGTGTGTGCATGTACGACGGATATGATGATAAGCCGAGCAAAACGGACAAAATATAAACAGATTTGATTTAGAAAGTAGAAACAAATACTGTCAAACACTTTTGGGGAATAAAATGAATGCTCTTAACTGCCACATAAGCAGGTTCGACTCTTTGCTCATCATAGTATGGTCAGTGGAAAACCCTTCATTTTAAGATACTTATAAGTTTCGAAAATCCCGGGGGAAGAGTTGCACTGAGTTAAACGTACAACGAATTGTCCGGCTTTCATAATCCGTTCATTGAGCCCACGTATGATTGCATATCTCGTCGTAGTTGTAACACGGACGTCCATTCACCATGAGACAGTGCAAGAATATCTTGGCCCCGTCCTCCAGATGGCAATCCGCTATGCGTTTGGAATTGTTCAGCAGTTGATTTTTGTGGTAGTAGCATGCAGAGACTGGCAGTTGACCGATTCGCTTTTCCATTTCCTCATCGATTTGGCTTATGTGTCCCTGCGGATCCACATCCAAGGCAAATACCTTACCATCGGGCATATGTACATCAATTCGCATGGTTCACTAAGACGGTAGTTGTTCTCACGGCGAGCTGGAGTAAGTAAGCTGATTGCAAACCAAATACCAAATAAGTATGACAGTCCAAGGAGTAGGTGAATACTGCTATGATCCGTCAACCAATCTGGTTGCTAGTCACGTGGAAGGTAGAGAAACTGATGACATATGTCACTTTGTGTAACATCCAAAAATTCCATGAAGACAGTTAACAAATTAGAAGTAATCCGCATCTATCTGTCAAGCTAGCATTTTTGAAATAAAAAACAGAGCCCTTTATTATCCAATTGAACGATGCATTTTCGCTTGAGCACACAAACGAAAACAATATTGGCGGGTGCTGTTCCGAAGCTCGCATATCACCACATTACAGCTCATGTAAAACATATATGTGACGGTTATGGATGAACAGGGCCTGAAGATCAATGAAAAGGTTGAGGACAGTATTAGGTTGATTTCTAAACCTGTCAACTTTTATCCATCCTTCTTAAGAATCTCCAATAAGACAAAGTAGCAAGGTAGCTAAACCATCCGAATCAGTACGAAAAACCCCGTTGGCGTAATTTCTGTTCGTGCACAGGGTGCACCGTTATTTGCAACATGGTTAACCACAACCATGCACAAATTGTCTTCATAATCAGCACGTGAACTTATGAACCAACACGTGCCTACAACAGAGAAGATAACAGAACGTCTTTTGACATGATAAGCGTGCGAGGTATCCATGGTGAGAAGAAAATAATTTGTTATACATGATAACCTACTCATTCTTATCAGTTAGGTACAATGGTCACACGATCATGAGTATGCTAATTTTTGCTGATTGCCTGAATAATACGATATACACACTTGCGAGACACGCTATTTCCGCTGCCTGTTGGTATTCTATCATAGTGGCTCATCTTGAAACACTTGTCACATCACGATTTGCACTGTAGGAGAGACTGCATCTCACTAATAATTGTTACTTTGGAGGTCGCGCGAAAAAATCCTCCAGTATGAAAATTCCTACAGCCCATGGAGCTGCAACATTTATATCATCACGGCCTTGAGCTTGGGTTGCGTTTTCTCATCAGTAAGCTTTTGTAGTTAGTTATGTTGGTATTTCTCGAGTTTCTAAGATGAAGTATTTCCACGGACGGCCTGAGAAACCGACTTCCACTGTAACTTTCATGGCATCAGCCGGTTGCAGCAAATCAGAAGTCAAAAGCACAGCACGTCAGACAACAGCATATCGATATCAAAGAAAGATGGACTATCTAAAACGAAAATACAATAATCTCAAAAGGACTGCATCTTATAGTATTGTTGCTTTGTGAGGCCCGGCTGACTGAGTTTCTTTTTCTCTAATTAGGTCGAACCATTATTTCCCCATGTTCGTACGACTGACTCCGTTGCGTGCGTGGGTGGAGGTGTGTGATTGGTTGGGCCGGCTTGTCACCTTGAACCCAGTCAGTAGCTTGGCTTCAGAGAGGTTGTCGCGGCTCACTGACAATTTTTGCTATCAGATCGATGACTGCTGTACGGGAACTCCAATAGAGAGAAGGTTTGTATACGGTGAAAAACCCTGGATAGTTATTTTATACCGAGTCCACAAGAGAAAAAGACTGATCAAGACGTAATGAGGCTTTTGGGACATCTATCAATGAATTGTCCGATGTTATCAGAACAAATATCAGTATTAACGATAAAAATACGTCAAAAGGACGTAACAAAAGGTGAATAACAACAACCCATGACGGTAAAAAATGCTTAGTCCACGGGAATTAATTATTATCTCATCGGTTCCAGTCGAAAAAAATTCAAAACATTTGCGGACATTTGTTTTGCACTTCTGACAAACAGAAAACAAGAGAAAACTTTCATTTATACCTAAATTTTGGTGTACAACAAAACACAACTTTGTCAAAAATGTCTGTATTCAAGCAAAGTTCTACTTTACGCGGATAAGGGGTTTTACAATCGAATAGACCGGTGGACTCGGGTGATCCAACTGAATCACAGTAAGCCAGTACACATTTGAAGAAATACCTCTAACAAGGTCATCAAAATAAGTCAGTACATTCGTGCAATAACTTCAAGATTAGTATTTTCACTTTTTAAGTAATGATTCGTAAATACCCATTTTGCTGGTCTTGATTTTGCGAAGACAGTCTGCCAGAATTTTTCGGATGACGCAGGGAAATGCCTTTGCTATCATTATCCAAAATCGAAGTATGAAGTTCCCGAGATGTACCCATTATTCTGGGGCACCTTTTATATGTGTATTATGATTGTGAGTCGTACAATGCTGATTAGATGCGCGTTGGACTGGTGATTTTGGTCTTTAGTTACGCGTAGCTGGGACAGGCTTGCTACTGCTTTGATTGTGAGTAGTAAAATAATGGAGTAAATTTCTTAGCTCATAATATTTCAGAAAAACCTGACTCCACTGGAGTCCTTTGGTAATACACTAATGGAATTCTAAAGTAAGAACATTCATTCCAATGTCTTTATGTCAACTGATGAGCAACATGGCAATTCTGAAGTGCCTTTATCAGGTAGTAGTGTACTGGATATCACTCCGTGATACTGTGTGGACAGAAAGTGGATTAAATAAACCTGTCACCACCAGAAATGAAGCGAAGGCAAGCACAGTTGGCATCCTTGACTGGAACTCACTTAGATCACTGACTTTATCACATTTATTCTTGATTGGTTACCCATATACTTCAGACGTGTTAATCACTTATGGTGGTGTGCTTCAGCTGTCTTTGAATAATGCCAGTGCGAAGAGCAGAACTCTTAATCTAGATGTCATATTGGTTGAGTCAACTGAGCCTTTTTGCTAGCTTCCAACTTTCACTATCACGTTTACTGGCGTGCGACATGCAAGCGTTTACCTGACTCCATTTTCTGTTTTGTGGATTTCGAACTATTTTACTTAGTAGGAAGTATTTAAGTGGTAAGCTACGAGTTTCAACCACATAAAGGTATGAAGGTGTTTTTGGGTGCATTGTACATATGAAATGATGATCTACAACACGTTGTTTTGCTTGGTCTTTGTATTGCAGTGCATTCACAGCCTCTTTAGTAAAATGAAAGTAATGGCCTGTGTTGAAGCAAAATAAGGACATGATCCTGCGTTGCAGGCGAAGATAGAAGAGAAATCGCGGTTTAAGTTATGATAAAGAACTGGATATGAATGTGTAGCCCGTGGATTATACGAATAAGTGGGTAATACATTTGGAACAGAAAAATTCTTAGTCAATGAAATGAGAGAGAGTGTGTGTGTGTGTGGGAAGATATGGAAATTGGTTTTATGGAATGGAAATTCGCATTCAGGAGGATCTAGAGCTTTGTCCCATAATGACGAAAAGAAATTCCAAGTGAGCTTAATTTCCTGTGACCCTGTGAATCGGAATAGATTGAATAGGCTGAACCCTACGCATAACTACTAAGAATTAAGAACTATACAAGCGTATAGAACGTAGCGTATTATTTCGTGTGTGCGGGATCACGCCCTGTACAAGTGTGGTAGAGTATGCATGCTACTCACTGAGTAGTAAATAGTTGATTACTTAAAAGTCGACCAGGGTCAATCATGAAGCGACAGTGGATATGATCACGTAACGCTGACTGAATGCACTAAGACGGAGAAAGGCACACAAACCATACGATGACACTCTGGATCGAAATACGACTGCCTCCTTAAGGACTGGATACCGAAGACGCAAACTAGCAAATCTGTTTTGCTTGGTTGATTCTGTCGGCGTCCAAATCAGTAGTTGCCAGCGACGGACTTATTCACGGAGCACTTCTTTTGAATCATAACACAGGTATGAAGTAAAACATAGGGAAGACAAGAAGACAGCTTAGAAAAAGTCACTGTCGCACGTTAAGTTGAAGTGGGGATTTTGCAATCCGTTCGTGGTATTGAAGTCGCTCTTTCGGACTGTTGACTGACTGTTCCATGGGATTCTTGGATTCAAATGTATCTAAATCAGAATTGCCAGTCGGTACTACTACATGTGAAATGACATCAGACTGTTCTTCCTCATTGAGCTGTATCCGATCGACGTGACTTCTGTGACTGGAAAACCGTCTAGATTCAAAATAGTCACCATCCGGTTCCCGTCACGCAAAATGAAAATCCCACTCGCTGGCAATAAATCATTGCCTCTGAAATAACTGACATTAGCGTTTGAAATATACTCAGAATTAGTTTCCAAACTACGGCTTCTAAATAACTAAGAAAGGCTTTCACCAGTAGCTGTATGTGCAGCTTTACGATATTATATGAGAAAAATGTCAGTAGCACTACCAAATTTGAGAAACGAATGGGGATTCATAGAATGGGTTGCACTCCTAATCGTGCATAAAATATTCTCTACCAAACCATTAGACTGTGAATAAAGAGGAGCAGTGTATACACCTTTGCAACCAAGACCTTTCAACCACTCATCCAAGGGTTCAGCAGTGAAATATGTGCCATTGCCAGTAATTAGCACAAACGGAACTTCTTCTTTGTTGAATGCTTTCCTGAAGGCAGTCTGTGTGAAGTCAGCCATTGGTGAAGTTAATAAATATAGCTCTGGTCAGTGGTAAAATGTATCAGTGATCGTAGAAGCGTAGTATTTACCCAGGAAGATTCCAAAATAGTCTGCTTGTAACCGCTGCCAAGCTAGACGAGGGGCTGTCAAGGAAACCGCTTTTTAGATTTTGGATATACCCAATTTAAACACCGACTGCAGTGTTTGGCTCTGCGTACAATGTCAACATCCAGTTCCGGCCACCAGAAAAAGAGTCATGCTAGTGGATTCATTTTGTCGACACCCAAATGTTCTGAATAAAGATCTGCCAACAAGACAGAATGGAATGCTAGAGGAATGGCTATTCAATCGCTGAAGCGCAATAATCCCTTTGAAGTGATCGACAAATCGTCACGACGAGAGTGTAAATCAGGGAATCACCGCTTCTCATTCGACTTCCAACCTCGACGCAGAGCTGGAACCATTGGAGGAAAATAGCTTTTTGTATCCTTCACAAAATCTTCAGGTCGCACTGGTAGTGATGATATCAACAGACAATCACAAGTGACTGGGGGCTGAGATGAATGGGCCATTCTAGATGGAAGAACAGCTTGTGGCACGTATTTAGCACTACGATGCATAATAACAAAATCCTATGAGTTGAGTGCAATACTCCATCGCTGAACTATCACAGTTGATGATTCGGACAACAAATGACGCGGAAGATAGTTGAACTGCGATGCCTCATGCTCAGTAGCTGTGGTGAACTTTTGACCAAATAAATATTCGTGTAAGCGCTTGAAAGCGCAGTGAACTGTCAAGGCTCCTCTTTGCGTTTGTGATTATCTTTGCTCAGCTTCAGTGAGCTTCCTTGGAATACAAATGACTGGCCGCTCGCACTGTTCAAGAACAGCACCTTTGCCAGTAAGAGACCCATCAGTGATAACAGCTGAATTATCTTTCGGAGAAAAAGGTCATAGAGCAACACCGGACTGTAGGTGAGATACTAGGGTCTTTTCATGAGCCTGATTCTAGAAGGAACAGTTGGTGGACAGAATATGGAACAGACAACCCGCTTGTCGAGGAAAAATTGAAATGAAACGGGCATAGTACTGACGACCGCCAAGATTCGAACGTAACTGATGGATGTTTGTGAGAGAAGTCATGTGAACTGGCTGGGCTAAACCTACTGGGTCCGGAGAGAACCCTTTAACAATGTAATAATGTAATCAAGGCAGGTAAATTCAGAGACACCGAAAAAACTCTTGTCTGCGTAATGGGAGCTTTAAACCTAATAAACTGCCTTAACAAACAACGAAGAATATAATCGTGTACAATTCGAATAGGATCATGAACAACAGTATGACTCAACACCCTACAGAACTTTTAAAGTATGGTTAAGAGACTGTTGGAAAATAACAAACGAGACATTCAGACTAAAAGGCAAATCCGTAACTGAAAAAAAAACTGAAAGGAGTACTGGCGCTCGTTAACGCACTTGACTCTTCATTCAGGGTTATTTGCAAGTATCTTTTAGGTGAATTTTTAAGAACACACTAGACCCTGCAAGTCGGTAGAACACGTGTTTGGGTTATTCAGTTACTCATCTGTGCTGCAGTGAGCTTTCGTTCAATGTCAAATACTAATCACCGTGGTGTCTTTCCATCATCCTTTAACGGAATGACAATCGGTGTGGCCCAGTTAGACGTCTCCACAGGTGCGGTAATTCCGTGCTCATACATCGAGTGTAGAGCCTTATGGATAGGTTCTTTCTAAACAAATGGCATTATTCGGCATCTTAAAAAATGAAGGACGTTAGACCGATGGCTTAGTAACTTGTCTTTTATCAGGTCTCACAGTGGAGTGCCAGCAAATCCCTTCGATCGAATGAATGAGAAGACTCGAGTTGGTAGACAGATGTGACAGCGCATTCTATACATTGTGGCACCGAAATGGTACCGATACGAGAAATACACTGAAAGCAAATAAACGCAAAGGCGAAGCGAAGAACGAACCGAAGTGTGACGACCGTCCATAATACATCTATTCACTGTCACACCTTTGTAACATTACATACGTGCGAACTTGGATTGTGTAAATGAATAGTCGTGATTCGTATTTCATACTGGTGTGTTCTGCTATTCATTCAGACGCGGAACAATTTCTTCTATTCATTTAGTGTGCTGGAATTTAATACTTGGCTTCGTGTCAGTCATTCAAAATCATATAGTCCTATAGTATGAAATTTTTGGATTTAAGTGCTCCTGTGTGTAAGATTGAGGATTATTTCGGACGATTCAATTTTAGTGTATGACTTGCATAAAAATTTCGGATGAAAGCAAAACCGCTGTTTTCTTGAGTGTATTTGGAAAATCAGCATGTTCTGTTGTCAAGATCTTGTCATTCTCGCAGAAGCCTGTTTCTCTGAAGTAGGAAGAATTGAAGGATCTAGTGTCCCTTCATACTCAACCGGTAAATTCCAAAATCTCGGGACTTGCCAAATCCCACCAACTTCAACGGAAAGATTCGCAGGATATCCGGCAGTTTATTCTTAAGCTTCAGACGCAAGCTGCGCGTAGTAATTTTGGAGATCGACTAGGAACTCTGTTTTGTGACCTTCCGATCGGCTGCCTCAATAATCGAAAGTTGCAACAAAAACCGCATCTGCTTTCTGTTCCAACTCTCTAGCCTTTTCGTGAAGTTTTTGAGCAACATCAATATGTGAATAGTCTTACTGAATCATATATCATTTCATGTTGTGTAGTTGCAGTTCCGGGCAAGCCAAAGGTCATTCTGTGACTCTCTGTTAATCACAATGCTTGAGGACTCGAAATAATGCATTTAGAGTGAGGACTTCACTCGACCAATGTGATTCATGTGGACAGTTACATCCTCCATCCGCCTGTTGTTTTCGTCGTGCTAAGTGTTTCAGACGTGGCAAAATGGCCTACATTCAGTTAGTCCGTCGTAATTCCCTGTCATATTGTTTTCATTCAGCAGACAATTTGATCTCAGATAATTCTCTCTCTCTCTTTCCCTCGCTGTGAGAGCACCAACACAGAAACATGTTTTGAGTTCTTCTCTGGTTGGTAGTAAGATTCAGCATGATTACATTTCTGACACTGGTAATGTCGATTCTTTCATTCCTTTTTCGGTTTTACGCCGTGCTGATATTCAAATACACCAGACTGATGTTTTTGTTAAAGGCATAGCAGAATATGCATTACCTATTTTGAGCTCATGTAATACTTCTTCCACGGACACGGCTGGAGATTCCTTAAACTGTACTTTACTCGCCACCAAAACTTGTCCTTCTGTATTTTGGTTGAAAACCATTAAGGATATTGGCAATTCTATACCACTCCCATGGCAGTAACACCCTTTGTTGTCTGAGTTATTTTACGGTGCTCCAAGGCCTCCGGTGACTTGTAGATAACTCCTGTAAAGGTAAGTGTAGATGGAGATCCTGTGTTTGTGAAGCGTCTTGCATTAACCTGCAGACTTCGGGAACCCTTGAGGAAAGTTCCCGATATTTTGTTTGCCAAAGGGATTCTCCAACCTATCTAGTCGTCCAAGTGGACAACGCCCATTTTCACTCCATTGAAATCTGATGGGCATGCTTCAAGAATATGTGGAGAGTATCAAACCACTTTTAATACGATGCTCTGCCAACGTTCCCGCACTACTGCAGGACCAGAGGATATACTATCTCGTTTCCAAAGGCTCTAATCTCTTCTCACAGATTGAATTGAAGGATGCTTACTTCAAAATTCCCTTACATGAAGACTCTCGTGAGTTCACTGCTATAATTACCGTATTTGGTTTGTACACATACAAGTTCCTACCTTTTGGACTGAGCG
Organism: Fasciola hepatica; assembly: GCA_948099385.1. Lineage (NCBI taxonomy): Eukaryota > Metazoa > Platyhelminthes > Trematoda > Plagiorchiida > Fasciolidae > Fasciola > Fasciola hepatica. The sequence continues at coordinate 15,546,163 of CANUEZ040000126.1, read as the reverse complement.
TTTCTCTAGCCATCGTTCAGTTTGTTGTGAATCATTGAGGGACTCGAAGATGTCGAATGTTATCAAGATGGTGTCTTCCATGCATCTACATAGGCAGCTCATGATGATAGACTCAGAGAGGTAGCGCAGCTTTATCGTGAGTTTAACATTATCATTAACCCATCTAAATGCGCTTCTAGTTCCATTTCTCTTGATTTTATGGGATACCATATAACAAAGTCTGCCCAAGCAGCAAGACCAACGCGCTCCCAATTGGGCGCTCGTTGAGCCACGTTGGCTGACTTTGGGCTACATCATTAGAAAACCTGGGCAGCGCCACCTGCACCCATTTTGGAGAGCGTTTGGCTAGCCCAACGTTGGGAAAAATCGCTGGAAATGGGTACCTTTTTCTTTTCCTAATCCATCTTAACTGCTTGTCTGTTTGCCAATTACTCGCCCTTTTGATCGAAGCCTCTAACTTACCAATGATAAAAAAACATTTTTGAAAATCAGATACTTTACTATTAAAGTGGTATGCTGAAAACTTGTAAGAAATATGTCGTTTTTGCAACGCGGATGTTTCAATTAATACTACGGTAATTTTATTGCATTTTTTCTAAAATTCTACGAACTTCTGTGTAACCTTTGAAGGCAGGTGTTTCGAGTCATTTTATCCCAAGGTTCGTCCAACAGTGTTGGGCATTGTGCTGCTTGGGTGGTTATTAACCTGATCGTGATTGCTTCTCTCCCTGGTTTGACTTGCACATCCCCCCCCCAAACATTACTGAACTGATTGCTTTGATGGGTTCTCTACCATATTATTCGCTTTTTATTCCAATTTTTGCCTCCATTGTAGAACCTATTTTGAGTTCCGTCCGCCGGTTTTTCCTCGTGATCAGTCAAACAAAAACAATCACTACGTTCTACTCTATCATACCTTAAAACAAAGACATTTTTGCGTCCATTCACTCCCAAACTACATTCCACCCTCATCACTGATGGACCGCACACTGGAATTAGAGCTGTTTTAGAACAGAATGGATCCACTGTTTTTTATGCATCACTTCGACTTACTACTGCTGAAAAGGCTATTCCCAGAAGCAATGCGAATCTTTGGTTTTCAGTTGGTCTGTCGAGCGGCTTCATACATATCTGTATGGATCCGAATTCACCATTATTTCTGATCATGCAGCAGTCCGTTTCATTTATGACCCATCTAAATCATTGCTCAAGTCCACTGTTAAAATGGTCCAGCGATGCTGCATAGCAATTTATGCGTATGGTTATGACATTCAGGATCGTAGGAGCAAACAAATTCTGCGTGTGGGTTATCTATCTAAATACGCTCAATTACGTGCTCCGTGTGATTCTAATTTTTCACCTGTGCAACTATCTCCTGTGAGCCGACAAGATCTAATTCGCGATTCCCGTCAATACTTTGAATCTATCTTCTGTGTAATTAAACGAGGATATGACGCCGACTTGAAGCGTCGATTCTCTGTTTTTTCCAAGGAAATAGGATTAAGTTGTGACATCAGATGGGATTCTGCGTTTAAATGATAGTATTGTGATTCCCCCATCACTTCGGCGATTAAAACTATCTGATTTGCATTTTGATCATTTGGGATTTGAGAAAATGAAGGCTTTGGTTCGTCTAACTTGCTGGTGGTCTGAAATCATTTGTAATATTGTGCAACTGTGATATTGCATGGGTTATTGTGGTATTATCCCGCACAGAATATCACGGAGTCCAAACATGGACATGGCACACTGTGCACTGAAGTATTTCGTACGTTGCGCACAAGTATGTACAATATCGTAGCAAGTGAATACAACAGAAATGGTAACAGTCATGTACATAGTCAACCATGAGTACCACAGCAATTCACCAATGAGACGGCTGTGCACACAAAACCTAATCATTGCCTTCTAAATAGACTCCATGGCGTGTATCTTAAAAGCCTGCGAAAGAATTCTTGCCAAATATTGTGGCCCGTTCCTCGATAAACACTGGACCTTAGTGATTATCGATTCCTATTTTCGCTGATCATAAATATACTCCACAATATCAGCCGACGACGAATTTACATTCACTGCCCTGAGCAAAATATCCAACCATGAAAGAGTGCCCCATGCATTGATTACTGATAATGGAAGTGCGATACTGTATGGATTAACGTAGTATTATCATGCACAGAATATCACGTAATCAGAACGCAGACGTAACACAGGAAGAACCGTAGTGCTTCATGTATTGTGCACAATTATGTACAATATCGGTGATAGTGAATACAACAGAAATGGTAAAAGTCACATGTATAGTCAGTCATGAATACCACGTCCGCCACACATTGAATTTAGCTCCTGATGCTTGTAGTCTTTTGTAGCCATTGCTTGTATTCTTGTTGATATTCTGACCGTAGATTCTTCGGATGAATCACCGGATTCACATTGCATGTCACTACCTGGAATAGGAGCGTCAGTGGGCGAAACAACAGTGGAATTGTTCTTTGACTGATCTTCTGTGTTGAACTGTACCTGGTCGATATGTCTTCGATGACTAGACAAATCATGACAGTCAAGTATGGTCACCATTCGATTACCGTTTCTCGCCAGAATTATGTGACTGGATGGCCGAAAATCATCCCCTCTGAAAAAGCTCACGTCAGCAGAAGGGACACATTCAAAGCTGGTTCTCCAACAACGAGATTTGAACAACTGTGCTGGACTTTTACTAGCTGTACTATGACAAGCATTTTGGTATTGCATCAAGAAATTATCAACAGTTCGGTCTAGTTCAACAAAAGGACCGAGGACTGATAGACTGTATAGCACTTTTCAGAGTACGAACAAAGTTCTCAGTAAGTCTGTTAGACTGAGGATGGCAGGGTGCAGTGTACAAATGACTACAACCAAGTCCTTTCAATCAATCATCAAGAGACTTAACAGAGAAGTGAATGCAATTATCTGGAACAAGTGCACGAGGTACTCCTTCCCTACTGAACATTTTGCGTAGAGCAGTCTGCGTGAATTTCACCGTGATATTGTCCAAAATACTTCTGGCCGGCGAGAAACCGCATCACCAACTACCAGCGCGTAATACTTGCCCAGGAATGGACCACAGTAGTCTGCATACACATACTGCCACGGTTCGTATGAAACTGACCATAAAAGCCACTTGTCTGGTTTGAATGTAGCTTGTGTAGACACCGTTGACAGTTCATGGCGGTATTGATAATATCTGCATTTAACTCGGTCCACCAGCATATCAATCGGGCTAAGGACTTCATTTTGTCGACTCCCGATTGTCCGGAATGTAAGACATGAAGTGTGGCTGTGTAACACGCAGAGCAATGCTCTTCCGACGAGGGTAGCACGTGTGTGATCTGCAAGAGCACAAAAGGAAAAACTCCATGAGCCGAGGCCCAGTAAGTGTATAAACGGCACCAACACTTACAATAAACAAGCAACAAGATGGCGGCCTCCAATCTGGCCGTTACAGCTGGTCGAAGCTTCGCTGCAACAACAATAAGATCATTAAAGTATAACAGCCCATCAGGAGTGACCAGAAGGCTCTCTCTGCGAGTGAAGAAGTCCGGAAATCGTCATTTTTCATCGTTTTTCATCCACGATGCAAAGCTGAGACTACAGATGCAAAGTACTTACGGGTATCATGAATCAAGTCTTCTCAACGCACAGGAAGTGGCTGAATCAACAAGCAATCTGAAGTACGCGACGGCGTGGATGTAGCAGCATGTCGGGGTAGAAACTTAGCGTGCTGAATGTGTATAGCACTTTGATGAACAATATCGTAGTCGTCAGAACTAAATGCAATGCTCCGGCGATGAACCGTTGCGGCGGATGACTTTGTTATTGATTGCTTGGGGTCCCTTGTAGCACCCAGCCCGTCTGCAACATCGGTTTTAGGTCGGTTTGTTTGATAGACATTTCACACGGTTCAACAATTAATTGATAAGAAGGAAATCGACGACGGAACTAATTTGCAGTGCTTAGTTGACGTTTCATTTAAATACATTGGTTTATTTCATCGAAATGCCCTTAAATGTCTCGGTATTGATTGCTCTATTTCATTCCCTAAAAATGGGTAGGATAAGGACAATTATTCGGAAAATCATAAATTGGGAAATAGAAATGAGCGTCGGAAATCATTAGTTGGGAAAAGTGAAGAAAATTACCGGCCAAAATCGACTCCCAAACAGATCGGCTTTTGGCCGATTTTCTAGCGGTTTTACCATTACGCCGATCGGTTTTCGAGAGGTTTCTGAGTGGTTTCCTGGAGGGTTTCTGAAGGGTTTCCGAGCGGTTTGTGCCAATCGTTTGAAGTACTTGATACGCTTTGTTAACTTTTCTCTTTTTCCCAAATAACGATTTGCGATGCTCATTTCTATCTCCCAATTTATGATTTTCCGAATAATTGTCCTTATCCTACCCATTTTTAGGGAATGAAATAGAGCAATCAATACCGAGACATTTAAGGGCATTTCGATGAAATAAACCAATGTATTTAAATGAAACGTCAACTAAGCACTGCAAATTAGTTCCGTCGTCGATTTCCTTCTTATCAATTAATTGTTGAACCGTGTGAAATGTCTACCAAACAAACCGACCTAAAACCGATGTTGCAGACGGGCTAGGCGCTACGGGGGTACTACCGATGTCAACAATAAATGTATGAGAATTACCGTTCGAAGTAAACCAAGTCTGAGTAACATGAGAAGAAGGGTTACAGACAACAGCTAAAACCAGGGAAAAAAGTTCATCTTCAAGTGGAGCTGAAATGGAATCTGGGTTAACGGCCACGCGACACACTTTACTCTGTCGGCACCCTGCCAGCACAAAATGGGTTATTGGGGCATCCAAATATTGGCAACAGCCATCATTTCAACGATAAACGCAATACCACCACCTGATGGGTAGTCAAGGATGTGAGAGAAAAACACGTTGATGTGCTGACACCTACTACGACCAGTCACGTGTTGCGCAATTGACGCATACCGTTGATGCACTCTTGTGTTACGCATTGGCAAAAGAACACTTCACGCGTGGATAGTGTGATCGTGAAAGCACGGCGGTTCTTCGCCGCGCAGTTGACGTAAGTGTATCTATTCCTTTAATTCACAAAAATGGATATTCTTTTATTTATTGATGTACTACTATAGTAGTGTCAAAAGAACAGAACGCTTGTCAAATGGAACAATCCGCAGGTTAACACGTTTAATTGCGGAATATTTTCACGTTAAAAAATACTGAACGATTATGCTACCAACTGATGAAGTATCGCACTCGACGGCTGTCTTAGTTTATGCCGGTATTTAGTGAACAGTGACAATTATCACTGCCCATTAAACATCCACCATTTTCTATATAAACAAACCTTTTTATTTTATTGGCATTCTGTAGGTATGCATTACCGTGTATAGCACATTCATCTCCGTTCAATAATCATCAGTTGCAGGATTATGACTCAAGTTCACGTTCTGTTGTCGTTTCCATTTCAGCCCATATGTTCCAAAGAAGAACGCTCTGTAATGAAGACTTAATAAAAGCTGAGATAGTTGTGCACGTTGACAATACAGTTTCCACTGACAGCGAATAAATATTTACTTTCCGTTGTATTTTCGGGAGGATTTTCTTAAGTGAACAAATATTCAATCGACTTTGAAGGAATTTAACTGATTACTGTCCCCTTTAATAGCTGCTTATCTCACCAACAGAAAGAGGGTAAAATTACCCGTAGTATAGATCCCATAGATACTGATACTTGGATGGCGTAACCTTAAATTCATTACGTGTAATGTGGTGATTAAGTTGTGGTATGCTATTTGTTGAACCATACTTTGCCGTTTCCTTATTGTAAGTGTTTGTTAGTCTCTCCACTATGCGTGGGCCACCCGTCCGTCACTGTGATGCTCCGCATAACGCCAACACGATAACCACAGCATTGCCTCTCACTACCCATGAGATGGAGAACACCGTTGAAAGACAGAAAGTGACCACCGTGTATTGCGAGAACGTGCGTGTAGCTCTGCACTTGCCACGGTCAAATGACCACAACGCTTGGCAGCAAGTGTACAACGAAAACCTTTAGCAGGCGTTCCATCTTACGTACTGGGAGGAAAGTTGATGAACATTAGAATATTTTCACTAACTGTAATTATGGTGACTAGTAGACGTCATAATTTATTTCACGGGAAGTCTAGCAGACAAATAAGGTAAAGCGATTAGCCGGTACAAGTTATGACGGCCACGTCAAGCTGTAATCTTTTGGTGAATCAAGCGGTGGGTGACTTTCTACGTTTACCATTTTCATCTTGATTCGGTGTGCTGTTGCAGCCTGCTGCGGATTAACTCCTGGTGCACACTTTTGTCTGTTCCTGAGCCCGAGTTTCTGCTTCCGTGATCAGTGCGCGAGTAGGGATAAAAAGGACTAACGTGACACTCCTGAACTCTTACGTCCCCTAACCACTTTCGCTTCTAGTCTAGTTCGCCAGTGGGGTGGGTACTGCACTGCGTTCGCCACTTGAGAGGCACGGTAACGACAGATGCCGTGGTAACAGTCATAACCGCACCCCCCCCCCCACACACACACACAAACAAACAGCGTTCGGTGTGTGTGTAAACGGTCAGTGGTGTCAGAACTCATCCCAGTTTGACGACATGTGCGTTCAGATGTGTCAAGGTACCAGGGCGAAAAGCGATCACGGGGCACTATCTTGGCCCCATTCTGCCCTCAATACCACACGGGTCTCGGATGGAAATTGTTCATTAGGCTTGCATGATATGAGGCACCTCATTAGTCGTATTCCGTTCCCATACGGCCCCCATAAGGGCTACCGCAGTAGCCCGTACTCACGGGTAACTGTTTCAATTTACCACGTGGTTCCAATTCAAACGTCAGGCCTCATCAGCCGAATGATTCTGAGACGTTTCAGTCCTTCAGATGAGAGAGTAGATGTTGTTTATCGGTAGCCAATGTTACAGTCCTGGAACCATTACCACACGGTTCACAGGCTACACACCCCTTAGTTCATTATTGACCGGCGTTTGATATGTGATCTCGAATATTGTTGTATACCGCACTCGTCATGACATGGGCGTTCAGTAAGCAGGGACCAGGTGAACGCAAACGTTTAGCCACGTGTAGCAAACTCCAAGAAGTGCTTGACAGATTGAAGTGTTACGGAACTAACGCCGTCATACAATGGATGCGCGAATCAGATCTGGTGGTAGTGAACACTGCTTCCACTGTTACGATTTATATGGAACCGCAAATTTAATAATACAATGAAACATACTAGCAGTAACGAGTAAACAAAATGTTTCTGCCGATCCATTATAGTTAGCACATTTACAAACTGTCGAAAACGTGAATAGAAAAAGCTGTCACCGTTAGTTGCCACCGATCTTAGCGAAGCGGTTGTTCATTGCTCTGATTAACAGTGGATAAATGGTGCTTTGACTATTTGGACCACTGACCATCTAAGAAGATGACGAAATGATAAAAATTGCAAGGTCTATGCAACTAGCTGTTACTAAGAAATTAGTCCTCGATGGAGTAATTGTTTCATTGATGAAGTCCACATTCTTATGTTTTTACAAATCGTTGACTAATTCCGTTGTAGATTTCTCTTTCCTTTCCTGCCTGTGAATAAAATTCACTGTTTAATAAACAGATAAGAAATGCTTCTATCAGATAAGAGACACGGTTCATGTGCCTATCTTTTTCAGTAGCCACCATCTGCATGAACACACTCTTGTAAGTACTGTCATCATGATTTCCGATATGATCCTTGCCAGTTCTCACATTTATAGATCATAATACGCCCCTTGCTGAACACTGGTGTTCCAGGCCCAGAGAAAAGACGGAAGTCTCATTTATTTTGTTTTGAAGAAACTAAGGAAATGAATAAGTATACACAATAACCAGCCACCCATTAAATGATTATTTACCTCTCCTAAATCCATCTAGGAATACTGACATCTAATTAGTGTGTTATTCATATATAAACCGCTCATTATTGAAATAAATTCGTCGTTTATTTTGCGTACCTGGGCAAATGTTTATCACTGTCCGGTAATAAAGTGTCAGCTAATAATCTGAGTCTAGGTGCACTTTCATTATTTCATGATTACAATTTCACAGTTTGATTTTCTTATTTAACATATCCACTATGTTCTTTTATCTTCAGTATAAACTGCGTTGCCCATTCGTCTATCACACAGACCTATTTGTCAATATAGCAACGGGTGTTGTAACAAAATTGAATTTATTAACCACCGAACCTTTATAATCATATATGTGTGACGACTGTTAATGACAGTACTTCTTGTTTCTTTATTAAATCTGCATATTTATGTACATTACCACTGAGCAGAATAAAAGTTCGAATGTAAGCCCATCCGGTGGGTGTTTTGATCTTCATTTGCGCGTAGTTCTGGCAGGAGCTGCATTGCGTTCATTGCGAATAGTACGGCTACTGTACTTCGGTTCTCAATTATCCCAACGTGGCGGTTTACTCCCTTATGTCTTCGACTTCAGAATACGTGTACCACGTACATTGTTCCCAAAAACACAGTTTGCTACCAATTTGAATTGATATTCGCAAGAATAAATGCTAGACTCTCATTATGAGGCATAAAGTGTGAATATTTGTGTCTGGGTACACTTTTACAGTTCACTGATTATTCCCTTTCTGAATAAAGTTTTGTAGTTGACTGAGCACATGCAAGTCTTATCAGTGAAAGTGGCATTTTTACTGAACAATAAAAAGGAGTTATGTTTAATCTTTTATCTTCCATATATTTATAATTAATTGCCCGTTAGGAAATCATATAACTTCGGGTATTATCCGCCTCCATTACTTCTGTTGACTCGTGTTGTGATTGCTAGCGAAGAAACGATCGATTTTTATTTGTCTCCGCGAGCAAGTGAATCAAAGATGGTCTTGTGACACAAACATTGTCGTAAAGAAATACCAATGTTTCTATTTAAAAACGAAATAATAAAAACGAGTCCTCTAATATGGTAATAACACCGTCTATCCTTTGACAAAAATACCAAGATAATTTATCGCCAACATTTCAATAAATCCAGCATATTACGGACTAATTAGAACGATTACCGCCTGTCGTAGGATAAAGTGAACGTTTACATTTGTTCTTACTTTGGTGTAAACGTGAAAAAAACAGTGAATCATACAGAAATTATTAAAAAAAGGCCAAATGGGATGACTTGTAGATGGGCTGATACAGCAATACTGCGTTCGTATACATGAAATGTCGTGAAGGTGAGGATTATTGAAATCAGTCATCTATAAAGTGCTACCATGGTTTTCAGTGGTGTGAAATTTCAAACTGCATGATAAGTCATATAACTGAAATTTAATCTGTTACTGACTAATTAACTGTTCCATTAGTTCAACAGTATCCAAATAATTGCAGAACAATCTAATAGACAGACGGTTGTTGGTACCATGATAACTGTTTCTTAATGGATAGTTAGAAACTGACTAGTTTCATGACCTACCTTGTTCACATACTGTTGTAGCTGCTTTGCAGACACCAAATTCAATAAAATACAATGGCGAGCTTAGAGCTTAGGCGCGCCTTGTTTAAGTCCACCTGTTTGAAAAAAAGAACACGTGAAAAAGAAGAACCTTCGCCACACTACGTCAAAACGGCAAGGCGCGCTCCAGCTCATCAGCTCTGGTGATTAGCTCGATCAGCCTCCCTTCTCCTGTACTCTATACAGGGCAATCAATACAAGTACAAAAACCATCAATCGCTGTCGTTCTGCGTCTTTGTTCGCTGGACGGGAATTGAGTCCACAAGTCGTGCGTTCGACTAAACTGTACGTTGGTTTTCACCTTCACCGTTCACCGAGCAATTATATATATATATATATATATATATATATATATATATATATATATATTCAACCATAGTTCCCTTGGTATTCTGGCTAATAGACTGACTTTTGAAAGATACAGGTTGTCTCATGTCTTCTATTATAACACCATCCACAATTGGTTCCAGAATCCCTGCACTATGACACTGAAGGACTAGGCCTCGTTTTAGAAATAATGCGACCACGGTTAGGTCCCACTCTATTAGCACTCAACGAAGTCTTTGGTAGCGAAGGGTCACTGAACTCAAAAACTGGTCCTCTGCCCTGAACCTGAAAAGGACCCCGTTTCTGCTAACAATGCTTTCCGCATGTGACCATGGTAACCTACGTTAAGTGGCTAACGGATGCAATCGGCAGCAATTTACTTTCCGTCCGAAGAAGCTTTAAAACGTCAGTCTGTCTTCGCTAAATGTTTAACAAAGCACCCATTTTCCTATATACCATACCCATCCAATTTATTTCACGAGAACGAATACTCACTCAATTGATCGCCCATACTTGAAGCCAATGTACCCACGGTTGTGCACGCAAAATAAAACTCACATGCAGAGCACAAGGAAAGCAACAACAAAAATGGCTTCGTGGAAGCAACAAGGTAATCGAAATCTGGTGGTCACACTTACACCATTTTACCAGCCACATTGTCCCCTGCTTTCGTCATAGAGCCAGAGATTGTACGAACTCGTACTTGTCGTCCCTTTCGAATCCCGCGCATCGGTAATGGTCCCAAAAATCACAAGAGCCACACCGCACCCTCTTTGGAAGCTACTGCCACTTTTGTTAAGCCCAAGGGCATACAAAATGCTGTGCCCTAACCCGGCACAGTCTACGACCACGACACGCCACAAGACATGCCCATCATTAATTACTTGACGTGCGGCATCGCCCAATGCCGAACCTGCTGACTAACTGGTTGCTTACAAGGAAAAAAACGGAACAAACTCTGCCAAGCTATCGTTAGTAATGACCCAAGAAATTCACTGATTTCGCAGCAATTCACCTGAACGTCTTACCTCCTTAGCAGGGTCAACGGAGTCTAATCTTTTCCTTATAGAGCTAAAGTCGTGACCACGAAGGCATCGACTAAACATTCGCCGGGTATAACCCCTAAGTTCGACGTTATTATGAAAATTTGCCACTATGCTAAACACATGACTCTTATCCACTGGTCAAAAGACTGTTACGGACGTAATAAACCTCGGCCTCTCGTCGGAAGTCGCGGTTACAAACGAATGCCCACTGTGACACCATGTAGGACGAACCGAAGGCACGCGCCGAGACGAAGGCTCCGCAACCTAGGTTGGGATACCTGCAAAGAGTTCCCTCTAGGAATAAATAACAAAACAAATTACGCTCTTCTGGAGCAATTTATTCTCCAATGGACGCAGCAGTATCTGATGGAACAGTACTGCGTACCAAGTGGCAAAAAGATATCACGTTTACTTGTCATTCACCCTGTACGTGAATCTTTTACGTAAAGCTCGAACAAGTGGTTTGTTGGAAGTCCCGAAAATTGGATATGAATGCATCCAAGTTCAGGTCAATTAATAGAGACCTGGAGATGACTAAGTCTGAATGTGTAAATTCTAGACAAACATAAACAATTAGCACTTAGCTCTAAGCCGTTTGTATGCTATTCGATGTCACATGGCTGTGCGTTGTTTGTCTGCTTACAGTAAAGACAACTGGTTTCCGCCGATTAAAAACACATTCTGGACTGCTCTGCTTGTGGACGGTTGAACCTTAAGCTCCTTTAGCTGGTATCGCGTCCGGGGTTGCTTCCAAACTTAAGCGTGAAATAAATTGCTTCAAAGCAAAACGTTCATCACCCATTCCATCGATTTTTACCGTCTTTGGCATGCTTTGGAACTTTTGGCTTGTAGCCCTTTCCATAGGCTATTCTTGGGATCCAGTTAGTACCTGGTATCTGGAGTACTAAAAATCTACGTAAACGTTTTATGGAGCTAGGCCGAATCATCAGCGATGCTTTGTTGCAATCTCAGGTCTATTAAGTACGAGACAGAAATGGCATTTGAGAGGCGAACCTGGATCAAGCAATTATATATGACCACTAACCCAGTCAACAATCAGCAACGGCTTAGCCAATAACTGGGGACCCAATAACTGAGACGTGACAGTTAAAAACAAAACTTAGCGAAAATAACGATATAATTCTACAAAATTCGCTTTCATTGCTCACACTCGTACGAATTTTTCGTTCCGTTTTATTTCAAAAGTTTTTCTGTCAGTTATTTATTGTTTGCATTACGCCAAGGCAGGTCGGAACACTCCACTCTCGGTGTGTTGTTTGGGATGTTGCTTGTTGGTAGGAGCATGCAAATTGGGGAAAGCAACTGTATGAAGTGACGTCCCATAGATCAATAAGAATAGTGACTGCGAGATTAGATGAGGTGTAAACATAACCGAAATTTTTAACGCTCAACTTGAAGAAGATGACTTGATTACAAAGAAAATTTATTCGAAAAAGTGGCACGCTACAAAAGCAATCACAAGAAGAGGAGAAATTTACCTTACGAACCAGTCTCAGATAATCACACTATCTTTGGTTATCCTCGGGATCCACCAGGTCAATGCGTTCCGCTGGAACTGGGAAAGGGAACTGAGTTGGTACGGTCAACCCTATGTTAAACAGCCTTCCTCAAACTTCACAAAATTGTTATATCCCCTCATTTGCTCCATCCCCAGAGCCGCAGCTCTTCCCTCTTCCGGAAAAACTCCGAGTTCTACGTGTGCGAGCGGCACTATACCGCTTGTGGCGGTTGCCATCTTCGTTCATACTTTTACCACGTTTATTGTTTAACTGAACGCTGACTGCCAAGCGCGGTTGCCATTTGACCGTTGCTCTTGCGCACGCTCTCACGCACACTCCTAAAATAAACGCTAACCATTATCTCTCTCAATCGTCTTCTCGTTCTCACGGGGCGCGGAGAATACTGTTCTGGTTAACATATTCTTACAGTGCCGAGCATTAGAGTAACGTGCGGGTGGTCCACGCAGCACAAAGGACCGAAGCACGCGTTTACTAAGGAAACCGCAAAGTAAGGTCTAACCAACCTTACAAATTGGTGAGCCCGACGTGACCCTCAGGTCACGTGAGTTTCCTTGTTTTCTGCCGTTCAAGGTCCCGTCTGCGTACGTTTTTGTGTTTCATTGTTTCCCTATCTTGATTTTTTTTTGGTCGGTTTACCAAATAATTTTTTTTTCGTCCATACATATTTTGTGTGTCTAGTTCGTCGTGATTTTTTTTCGCGAAGACTATAGTGCCCCATTGGTCGTTGATTTCTTTTCCCGTCTGTATTCCATAAAGTAATCGCTATGTCTGCCGAACGGAAATCCTGCTCAGACCCCACCGTTGGGGCGATCACGCTGCACATACCGGCATTCACGCCTGCTGATCAAGAACTCTGGTTCACGCTGGTCGAGTTAGAATTCGAAAACTGCCGTATAACCAGTGACGCCAGCCGTTTCAGGTGGGTAGCAGGCCGCCTCCCGCCGGAGGTCACGCTGAAAGTAAGGGACGAAATAATCTCTTCCCGAAGCTATGAGGCCTTAAAGGAAGCCGTCATTGCCCGCACGATCCCAACGCAGGACCAACGTATGCAACAACTTCAAAACGTTGAGCTTGGAAGTAGGAAGCCCTCCGAACTGCTGCGTGAGATGCAGCGCTTGAGAGGACCGACGGTAGGCGAGGACCCGCTCTTAAGGGAACTTTGGCTGCAGCGTTTGCCGCACAACATCCCAGTTTTACTAAGTGCCACGCGCAAGTGTTCACTGGAGGAAACTGCAGCAATAGCTGATGACATTATGTCACGATACAACCCCGCTGTAGCTAGAGTAACCAGGTCCTCCGTCACAACGGTGCCTGCCTTGCCAACATCTAACGACTTCGAGTCAGTTTTGTCTAGAATTGACGCGAGCCTGCAACGCTTAGCAGTAAGAAGTGGGTCACAGGAGCGGCACCGCGCACGCTCACCCAGGCGCCATAGTCCGTCATTGCGACGACGTTTCGGTTCTTCAAAAGAAGGGTATTGTAAATACCACAGTCGTTTTGGTGAGGGAGCCAAACGATGCGAACCGGAGTGTACGTTTCCCGGTGCTCATCAGGGAAACAACCCCCGGCCCGTGGTGGCGACCCACGAAGCCGGGTATCAGACCAACAGTCGTCTTTTGAACGTAAGGGACATCATTTCAAATAACTTATTCCTTGTAGAAACCGGTGCCGAAGTGAGCGTTCTCCCCCGAGCGAAAGACGACAATAGCACGCCGCAGGCCCAAACATTACGCGCTGCCAATGGCACGGCCATCCCAACGTTTGGCCAGCGGTCGCTCACCTTAAACGTGGGTTTAAAGCGTAATTTTCGTTGGGTATTCATCATCGCCGACGTCCCGTACCCAATTCTGGGCATTGACTTCCTGCAGCACTTTGACTTGCTAGTTGATGCACGGCGCCGCAGAGTGGTGGATCGTCAGACCACTCTCGCTGTTGCGGGTCATAATTCGCGAGTGAATCACGTCACGCCCTTTTACGTTCAACCACCGGCACACCAACCTTATGGCGAACTCATCGCCGCCTACCCGGCCATGTTTCGGCAGGCCGGGCCTCTCCCAGCAGTGACCACCAGTGTCACTCACCATATCGATACCAAGGGACCCCCAGTGTTCAGTAGGCCGCGTCGGTTAGCGCCAGACGAGCTTCGTGTTGCACAGGCTGACTTCGAACATATGCTAGAAATGGGTATAATACGCCCTTCTAGTAGCTCTTGGGCTTCTCCCCTTCATATGGTTCCTATGTCTAGTGGCGACTGGCGACCCTGTGGTGATTACAGAGCGCTTAACAAAGTCACCGTCCCGGACCGATACCCGATTCCCCATATACAGGATCTTACTTCGTCTTTATCAGGTTGCTCCGTCTTCAGCCGTATCGATTTGGTTCGGGCGTACAACCAGATCCCGGTAGCAGAGGCCGATATCCCTAAAACTGCCGTCACTACACCTTTCGGGCTGTTCGAGTTTCTGCGAATGCCGTTTGGACTCAGCAATGCAGCCCAGACCTTTCAACGGTTCATGCACGAGGCAACTCGTGGTTTGGAAAATGTCCACGTATACCTGGATGATATTTTGGTGGCTAGTTCTTCAGAACAAGAGCACGCTACACACTTACGAGCACTTTTCGAACACCTTAGCCAGCACGGCGTTACGATCAATATCGCGAAATGCGAACTAGGCCGGTCTGATATCACCTTCATAGGACATTCTATTTCATCCCCGGGTATCCGCCCTCTGTCAGATAAAGTTTCCGCTATTCGCAACTACCCTGAACCCCAATCTTTTCGCCAGTTGCGTCAGTTTGCCGGCCTGGTGAATTTCTACCGCCGATTTATTCCTCACTGTGCGGAAATGATGCAACCCCTCACCGACCTGTTGCGCGGAGGTAAGCGGAAGTTCGTGTTTCCCGACACGGCACAAGCCGCATTCGCCTTGGTGAAAGATGCTGTCGCCAACACAGCACTCCTTACACACCCCGACCCTTTGGCTCCTATTTCGGTAAGGACGAATGCCTCGGACACAGCGGTTGGAGCAGTACTGCAACAGTTCGTAGATGACTCTTGGCAACCTTTAGCATTCTTCTCCAAGCGCCTACAACCCGCGGAATCAAGGTACAGCACGTTCGGTAGAGAGTTATTAGCCATTTACTTGGGAATCCGTCATTTTCGACATGCACTCGAAGGCCGTTCGTTCACGGTGTTTACAGACCACAAGCCTTTGGTTTACGCACTAAAGTCAGCTTCCGATCGATACTCACCACGCGAGATTCGCCACTTAGACTTTGTCTCACAGTTTACTGTGGACATACGACACGTCTCTGGGGTACTAAATCCCGTCGCAGACGCCTTATCGCGCGTATATCAACTAAGTCTGTCACAAACGCCTAACACCAACTTAAACGCAATGGCACAGGCTCAAAATATGGACCCTGACATCGAACAACTTCGACAAAACGGTTCTTTGAGTTTAACCGCAGTGCCTATCCCAGCTTCCCAGAATACCATCGTGTGCGATGTGTCACAAGGTCGCCCTAGGCCAGTAGTTCCTGCTGCCCACCGTTATCCTACGTTCCTGACACTCCATAATCTGGCTCATCCGGGTGTGACTGCCTCGGTGAAACTGATAACTGAGCGTTTTGTTTGGCACAATGTCAAACGAGATGTCCGTCAATGGGCTCGTGCTTGTTTGCAGTGTCAACGTGTTAAGACTCATAGGCACACTAAGGCAGCGGTAGCCAGGTTCCCAGAACCTGAAACACGTTTTCATCATGTGCACGTCGACCTCGTAGGACCACTCCCACCTTCGCTTGGGTACGTTTACATACTCACATGCGTGGATCGTTTTACTCGCCGGCCGCAGGCCATCCCTCAATCTCGTCCCACCTCGGAAGAGGCCGCGAAAGCTTTTCTGACCGGTTGGGTTAGTCATTTCGGTTGCCCGGCAATAGTGACCACCGCTCGCGGTCCACATTTTGACGGCGCTTTCGGCAGCCTACTCGCTACGCTCGGTTGCCAACACGTTAGGACGACAGCTTACCACCCTCAGGCCAATGGTATGGTTGAGCGTCTTCAGCGGCAATTAAAAGCCGCCCTTCGAGCAAACGGTAACCCCCTTTGGAGTGAAACACTACCATTAGCACTCTTAAGCCTGCGTAGTACCGTTAAGGAGGAGTTACACACAACACCGGCCGTACTAGTATATGGCTGTACACTTCGTCTACCTGGGGAGTTGGTAGCCCCCTCACCAACCGTGACTTTCGACTACGGTGACTATGCTCAGCGCCTTACGCAGCACATGCGAGTGCTCAAGGCCAGTCCGCCGCGTGAACAGCAGTCTACAAGTTAACTCCCAACTGCGTTAGGAACCGCTACTCATGTATTCCTTCGCGTCGATGGCGTTCGATCGCCACTACAAGCGCCATACACTGGCCCGTTTCGGGTGATAAAAAGTAGGACAAAAACATTTGTCATAGATATCAACGGACGACACGACACCGTATCTATCGACCGTCTCAAGCCTGCCGTCATGGAGTGCCAGCCGCTCGGCCAATTTACACCCACTCAAGTCGCTCAGTCACCTGCATCGAGCGAGTTACCACTCGAACCACCCCCAATTACGCCTAGTGAGGACTCGGCAGCTAGTCCATCAGATTCTCCAACCGTACCCGCAACGCGAAGTAGCCGTCGCGGTGGCCAACTACGAAATCCCGTCCGCTTCGCCGATTTCGTGACGATTTTTACAACCGACTGTTAGCAATAAGTTGGGAAGTTCGCCATGGATTTACCAAACAACAGACCTGTGAAATTACAATCGGTAGTTATGATTTCATTTTCTTCTGGTCTCCTAGCGACTACAACAACACCGAACACCGTTTGTGTGTTGTTATCACGGTCCAACATCCGCTGGCGCCCTCAGGCGCTATTTTGTTCCAGTTTGCCTTGCCCTCTCTCAGACGGATCTACACAGTCACGTTGGCTTCATCCGTAGCCTGGCTGACTCCCGTGCACGTTCAAGGAGCTAACCGCTCACTGGACAACGGGACGATTGGTCAGCCTGGCACTGGAGACGGCAACTGGACGCCTTTTTGGATGGACCTGACGAGGCATTTTCCGGCTCGCATTCGTATGAGACCCGTGGGTGCCAAAACACAGTTGGACCTACGCACATCGGACCTCGAGAGTGCAGGCACCGGTGAACTCATCAGCAGTCGTTCGACGTCACCAACAATATAACGGACAAGCTATGAGGAGTTCCTGGACAACCAATAATTCCGGCTTACCATCACGATCGAAGCCCAACTCCGTCGGACTTCTAGGAGGAGGCCCTTGTAGTGGTTGCCATCTTCGTTCATACTTTTACCACGTTTATTGTTTAACTGAACACTGACTGCCAAGCGCGGTTGCCATTTGACCGTTGCTCTTGCGCACGCTCTCACGCACACTCCTAAAATAAACGCTAACCATTATCTCTCTCAATCGTCTTCTCGTTCTCACGGGGCGCGGAGAATACTGTTCTGGTTAACATATTCTTACAGTGCCGAGCATTAGAGTAACGTGCAGGTGGTCCACGCAGCACCAACCTTACACGCTTTTCGGATAAGGTTTGAGTTTAGTAAAGGGAACGAAGAATGATGGAGTAACAGAGTGAGAATCATTACGAATTACGCAGATGCAGTCGGATATTATCTTTCCAACCACAAGGGACCCTTTCCAATTTCCTCAGAGTTTTGCTGGCATGACGCCTGTGGGAACTGTGTTGCTTAACCACACCAGATCATTTGGTCACAGCAGGATGCCAAATTCTTTTTTCTCGTAATACCCCTGACACTTTTGAGAGGATTTTAGGTGCGTGAGAGCCAGCTCTCATCGAGATGGTGTCTACATTGTGTTCTAATTGCATTTTAAAGTGGGAATGTCAGCCAACTATTCGAAATTAAGTAACATTTATGAGAAGTTGTAACAGTTTATTATACGCACACAGCTTAGTTTTTGACATGGTATATTTGGAATCGGTTCCTCTAATTCAGAAACCATTCCTTATAATTAAGGAAATAATCCCAACCCAAGATGTAAGCCTCTATATGCGGTAAAATCCCGCAGTTAGCTCACATACTCAGTTACCGAGAGAGAAAGGTTATTGGTGATGTGTAGACCAAGATCGTTGGTTAGCCGGATCTCTGAAACGGTCCATAGCAAACTTGGTGTTTGATTAGTTAACGAATAAGCCACACTAAGATAGGCTAACAGGTAGTTAGGCAGCTTCTTGTCCCAATAGAAGTTCCCTCCAACGAAAGCCTTCAGTAAAAGAGTGTCCGATTTATACTTTCTGCCAGCCAGTTGCCTTGTTGTTGATACGATATATTGCGGGTTGTATCGATTCCAAGTGGCCTGCGTAGTTCAGCAATATGGGCGCTCTTGAAGTTCGATCCATTGTCGGAGTGCTTTTGGCAGGGTGCACATCAACAATAAAGCGAACGAGCACGAAGAGTGTTAGATACCTTATGCGAGTCAACCATACCGGGAGGAATAGCCTTACATCATTTGAGACGTGTAGGTACCTGTACATTTCCGACTTTTCCCATGATTTTCAACGTCTCTTGGTGCGACACTCCTTTGTTGTACCGACGTTTTAATGTAAAACACACACACCTTTTGGACGTCACCACCGCGCAATACAAAAAAGGCTGTAAATAAATCTTTCACTCTGGCTCGGTCTCATCTTCTGGTTTGGAGTGTCTTGGAATTATATCGGTCGGAACTAACTGTGTGAAACAAAACATTTTAGAAGCTTCAAACGGCGTCTCTTGGCACTTCGCTCAATACCATCCTGTTCTGTCCAACGGATGGCTGTCAGACGGAACTGAACTGAAGATATTGGCGGATATTGGCTCGTTGGCGCCCATTTCCTGATCACAAGAACACTGAACAACTGTGAGTTTGAGTCACACCTTTTGTTTCATTTTAATTCTCAATGTACATACCCCTTTGGCCCTTTTATCACCGCAGGCTCCTCCGCCCATCTTAGTTTGCTAGTGTCGTTTTAGATATTGTTGACAATAATTTAGTGTACCATATAGACAGAGTAGTACGCTACAGACGTAACTTTTTCCTGCATGTGCCATTGGTAACTGTCTAGCCATGTTCATTCCTACCACCTCATTAGGGAAACCAAAGGCCACTGAATGACCGGGGACGCGATGTTTCTTTGAAGGATTTTTGAGGCTTCCGCATCCCCACACCTGAAACGTCGAGAGTATCCCTTCGCCAATATGGCTGCCAGTACCGCAGTCCAGCAGCATGTTCCAACTTGTTGACTCCCGCATGACCTAACTCTGCACCTATTGTTGCCAAGACTGTCTGTACTACAGCCCGAGGAACAATGATTTTGACTGGATAATTTGGTCCATAGTAGAAAACCATTATGTTGTCTACCGTCTTTAAGGAGTCCCAGAGGCTCCATAAATGCTTCATCCACAGACAGAAACCTGCTGTTTCTTGGAGTGTTGGCTCCTTACCTCCAGCTCCAACTCTTTCATATACGGATGCGGTGTCCATATCACTCGACTGACAGAGTAGTACGCTACGAAATTGGTGAGCCCAGGTTGTTTTTCCATCATTTGACACTAGCTTCATTCTTTTGGTCCAAGTTCCACACCATTCACCGTGTCTGACAGCGAATCTATTGACATCCACGCGGTTGCTCTGAAGCTGCCCGTTTTGCCCCGACCAGCCCTCGAGTGTGGTTCCGACAAATGGAAGCCGTATTTGCCACTCGACGTATAACCAGCGAACGCGTGAAATACTCTCGCATGGTCCAAGCACTTCCTTTTGAAATCGCTGTTGACGTGGAAGATCTCCTCAATCCCATCCCACCAGAAGCTCCTTACACGAAGCTTGAGAAGGCAGTCATTCAGCGTACCGGAAAATCAGCCGGAAAAATGCTCCGTGAACTGTTCACGTCGGTGGAGCTCGCAGACCAAACTTCGTCCCAGTTTATGCGCCACTTGCGGTCGCTACTGGCTGGACGGCAAATGGACGACGCCATTTTCAGGGAGATATAGGTTGATAAACTACCTCTCCCGATGCAGCAGGTCCTGTCAATGCTGGAGCCCACTACTTCTCTTGACAAAGTTGCACAGCACGCCGACAGAATAATGGAGTGCTACCCGGCTGGTAGACCTTGCGTTCACATGACATCACCCGCCGAAACCACTCCGACGCACGAATCCTCTACGAAATTACCGGTTCCTGCCCCAGATCGCCGTGGCGACGTTTCTCGCAGTCCTGATTCCCCATCCCATCACTAGCATATCGATAAGGACATTACGGACCTAAATGAAACCGTTCGCATGTTGTGCAATCAGGTCAGTGCAATGTGCAACGCATTTACTACTCATCGATCTGTGTCCGCCGAAGTACCTCATCGACCTAGATCACGGTCCAGAAACCGCCGATTACAAACCTGGTGTTGGTACCACCGCACATTTGGCTCCAAGGCACGCCGCTGTGATCCTCCATGTTCATTTCGCACTTCCACCCCACAGTCAAACTACCAGGCCAGCCAGTAACGGCGACGACTTCGGCTGGCTCTCCACATGAAAGTCACCTATTTTATATCGTTGACCGATCCAGTGGCCTTCGATTCCTCATTGATACCGGCGCCGAGATCAGTGTAATCCCCCCACCCAAACATCACAGCCTCAAACCATCCCACTTTACACTGCAAGCAGCAAACACAACAACTATTGCTACATTCGGCCAACGGTCCATCACTCTTGATTTAGGCCTCCGACGCTCTTTTCAATGGGTTTTCATCCAGGCAGATGTTCAGACTCCCATCATTGGCGCGGATTTCCTCTCACACTTTGGCTGTGCAGCACCACATCACTACAAAAGGCCAACCTGTCCATTTTCAACCACGACGACTCAACGCCGACACACTCCGTATTGCACGCCTTGAATTCGAACGTATGATGAATCTTGGCATCATTTGACCGTCTTCAAGCCCATGAGCCTCGCCTTTGCACATGGTTCCAAAATCATCTGGTGATTGGAGACCCTGTGGAGACTACCGTGCTCTCAACAACGTCACCGTCCCCGACAGGTACCCGATCCCACACATTCATGATTTTGCACAGAATCTCTCTGGGAAGACAATCTTTTCCAAGGTTGACCTCGTAAAGGCATATCACCAAATCCCCGTTGCCGAAGAAGACATTCCCAAGACAGCTATCACCACGCCTTTTGGCCTGTTTGAGTTCATTCGCATGCCATTTGGATTGAGAAACGCTGCTCAGACGTTCCAACGATTCGTCGATGAAGTGCATCGAGGTTTACTCTTCGCGTTTGGCTACATCGACGACATCTTAATTGCCAGCGCCTCTCCATCAGAGCATGCCATTCACCTGCGTCAACTCTTTCAGCGTTTCCAACAATACGGACTTCAGCTGAACCCTAGTAAATGCGTGTTCGGTGTTCCGTCTCTCGACTTTCTCGGGCACCATATCGATCAAAAAGGTTTGACACCCCTCCCAGATAAGGTGTGCAGCATCCTGTCATTTCCTGCACCTCAAACGATCACACAGTTACGACGTTTCTTGGGAATTTTGAACTACTACCGTCGCTTCATTCCCCATTGCACGACCATCGTTTCATCTTTGACCGATCTTCTCAAGTCCAACGTCAAGACGATTGATTTCACTCCCGAGGCCGAGACAGCTTTCACAGAAGCCACAAAAGATCTCGCAGACGCCACCATGCTGCACTATCCACATTCGGATCCAAATATTGAGTTAGTCCTAACGACTGATGCATCAAATACTGCAGTCGGTGCAGTGCTTCACCAAATAGTGGACAACCAATTACAGCCCTTAGCGTTCTTCTCGCAAAAACTCCAGGCGGCACAGACAAAATACAGCACGTTTTCTCGTGAACTCCTGGCCATTTACTTGTCCATCCGTCATTTCCGTCATCTTTTGGAAGGACGAGAATTTCGTGTGTACACTGACCACAAACCCCTGACACACGCACTTCATGCCAAGCCTGACCGACATTCACCCAGACATTTCCGCTATTTGGATTATATTTCTCAGTTCGCAACAGACATCCGCTACGTGCGTGGAGTTGATAATGTTGTGGCTGATGCTTTATCCAGACCTGACATCAACACGGTGCAGACTAAATTCGATCTTACGGAACTGGCTAACCTCCAGCGTGATGATACATCTTTGCTCAAACTGCGCACATCCCCCACACTCCAGCTCAAGGATTCTCCCCTACCTTCAGCCGATGGCACAGTCCTATGTGACTGGTCTACAGGTAACCCTCGTCCCATCGTTCCAACTTCCTACAGGAAGATCGTTTTCGATCATTTTCATTTTCGTTCCCATCCTGGTATCCGTGCATCTCGCAAACTCATTTCTGCCAGATTTGTTTGGCCCAATATGAATTCTGACATTGCATTATGGACTAAACAGTGTTTACAATGTCAGAGAAACAAAGTCCACCGCCACACTTTTTCTCCTCCCAGTACATTTACCGTTCCCGACGTCCGCTTCACACATATTCACGTCTATCTTGTTGGTCAACTACCACCATCAAATGGACATACCCACTTATTAACCGTTGTTGATCGTTTCACACGCTGGCCGGTGGCCGAGCCCATTTCCGACACCTCGGCAGAAAATATTGCGAAAGCACTACTCCAGCATTGGATTGCTACATTTAGTGTACCGTCTACCGTCACCACAGACCGTGGCAGCCAATTCCAGTCGACTTTGATTCGTGAGTTCACTAAACTGCTCCGTTGTAAACACATCACAACAACTGCATACCATCCTTTGTCCAACGGCTCGGTAGAGCGCCTACACCGTCAACTCAAAGCAGCACTGATATCACAGCCAAACCCCAATAACTGGAGCGACAACCTGCCACTAGTTCTCTTAGGTCTGCGGTCATCAGTCAAAGACGACCTCCACAGCACGTCGGCTGAGCTCGTTTTCGGTACCACAATATGCCTTCCAGATGAGTATGTTCAACCCAGCACCGATTTCAGTCCTAACCCATCCCAATTTGTCCGACAACTCAAAGACCTTATGTCACATCTACGTCCAACACCCACTCGCTCGTCATCCACACATGTTTTTGTACATAATGATCTATATATGTCACCTTTCGTTTTTGTTCGTAACGATGCTGTTGGGAAACCACTCACACCACCGCATGACGGTCTATTTAAGGTGCTTAGTCGCACAGACAAATATTTCGTGGTTCAAGAAGCCGATAATCCGGACACAGTTTCCATTGACAGACTGAAACCCTCGCATTTTGATACACCTCCATCACCAACAACACCGACACCATCACCATCCACAGACACACCACCAACAATTCCTGTTGATAATCCAAACTCTATCATCACACCAGACACTACACCACACCCGCCAGCACCACCACAGAAAAAACCTTCCCTGGTAACCCGCCGTTCCGGCAGAAACGTTCGACATCCTGTCAGATTTCAAGACTTTGTTAGTTGACGTTTTCTTTCGCTAACCATTTCCTCTTTCTATTTTTCTATCGAACGTTTATTTTGTACAACAAACGCTCTGGCGGGGGAGTTGTGTAGGTACCTGTACATTTCCGACTTTTCCCATGATTTTCAACGTCTCTTGGTGCGACACTCCTTTGTTGTACCGACGTTTTAATGTAAAACACACACACCTTTTGGACGTCACCACCGCGCAATACAAAAAAGGCTGTAAATAAATCTTTCACTCTGGCTCGGTC
Source organism: Fasciola hepatica (assembly GCA_948099385.1). Taxonomy (NCBI): domain Eukaryota; kingdom Metazoa; phylum Platyhelminthes; class Trematoda; order Plagiorchiida; family Fasciolidae; genus Fasciola; species Fasciola hepatica. The sequence goes on along the minus strand of CANUEZ040000126.1, from coordinate 15,521,905 downwards.
TCATCTTCTGGTTTGGAGTGTCTTGGAATTATATCGGTCGGAACTAACTGTGTGAAACAAAACATTTTAGAAGCTTCAAACGGCGTCTCTTGGCACTTCGCTTAATACCATCCTGTTCTGTCCAACGGATGGCTGTCAGACGGAACTGAACTGAAGATATTGGCGGATATTGGCTCGTTGGCGCCCATTTCCTGATCACAAGAACACTGAACAACTGTGAGTTTGAGTCACACCTTTTGTTTCATTTTAATTCTCAATGTACATACCCCTTTGGCCCTTTTATCACCGCAGGCTCCTCCGCCCATCTTAGTTTGCTAGTGTCGTTTTAGATATTGTTGACAATAATTTAGTGTACCATATAGACAGAGTAGTACGCTACAGACGTAACTTTTTCCTGCATGTGCCATTGGTAACTGTCTAGCCATGTTCATTCCTACCACCTCATTAGGGAAACCAAAGGCCACTGAATGACCGGGGACGCGATGTTTCTTTGAAGGATTTTTGAGGCTTCCGCATCCCCACACCTGAAACGTCGAGAGTATCCCTTCGCCAATATGGCTGCCAGTACCGCAGTCCAGCAGCATGTTCCAACTTGTTGACTCCCGCATGACCTAACTCTGCACCTATTGTTGCCAAGACTGTCTGTACTACAGCCCGAGGAACAATGATTTTGACTGGATAATTTGGTCCATAGTAGAAAACCATTATGTTGTCTACCGTCTTTAAGGAGTCCCAGAGGCTCCATAAATGCTTCATCCACAGACAGAAACCTGCTGTTTCTTGGAGTGTTGGCTCCTTACCTCCAGCTCCAACTCTTTCATATACGGATGCGGTGTCCATATCACTCGACTGCGTCCCATTCCATTGCTCTTTGGTATCTGCAATGGGACTGATCTGTGCCACACAGCCGACGGTGCAGCACAGCACTCGCCTTGATCTCTCACCGGCCGTCTAGACATGGCATTCGCTTCCTCATTGCTTTTACAAGGTCGGTGCTCGAAAAAGTAATCGAACTCCTGTAATTGCTCCTGCCATCAAGCAGTCTGCCCCTGTGAGTCCTTGAAATTCTGCAAAAACAAAAGCGATTGATGATCGGTGCGAACCCGGAATGGGCGGTTTTTCTTAGCAAAAATCACTAATGCCAGCAATTTCTCTCGAGTAGTACAGTAAATCTTCTCTCTGTTTGTCGACATTTTACTTTCAAATGTTATTACCGTCTTCGCCTACTTGAGACAACAGCGCAACAATAGAGCCCTCACTCACGTCTGTTCCTAGGATAAATTCGCCCGCTCTTGTGGACAAGTCTGGCAGTACTAGCACCGGCGATGAACACAGCGCGGAGCGTAAACAGTGGAATGCTTTATCAGGCGAAGTGACCCTTTTTGTGCAAGAGAGCATTTAATGGTGATGCATGCGCTGCGTTCACTGAGACAGTATGCATTGAACGAAAAGTCAAATAAAACATATTCCAGAACGACCACAGTGCTACCCGTCATCCAGCTAGTTGACCTACTCAAGGCTCACTACGAGGAAATATCTCGTACCGCTTACGATCTAGTGCACCCTTAAGAATTGGACGGTCTGCAGATTTATCATTCCACCAGGCAGACCGTTCCAACTGTTCATTACCCTGTTGCTGAAGAAGCGCGACCTAGCCGTCGACCTAGCTTGGGCTTTTATCAGCTTCTTTTCATGTTTCCTTGTTGTGAAACCTACGGTCAATTGGAAAAATCTATCTGGTCTAAGGCCAGAAAAGTCCTTCATTACCTTGAAATTTTCTATGAGATCCCCTCGACTTCCCCCCCCCTTTCCAACGAGAGAAGATTCAGATCACAGGGTCTCAGCCCGTACGTCTTATCCCTCTGTCTTTCAACCATTCGCATGGCGGGAAGTTGGACTTTCTCTAGGTAGGCAGCGTCCTTTTTGTAGAAGGGTGACTAAGTCTGCCGAGCTCCTCCCAAGGCATCAAGCAAACCTTTCATCACAGGATGCGGGAATGGGTCTTTATTAGTCAGACTAGATCAGATCAGGTCACAGGACTTGTAGCTTTAGCCAGTGTACGTCCAGGTTCTTGCACTCGAGGGCTGCAATGTTCCCACGGTGTTTCGATTGCCAAGTGGTCCGAATGTTGTGATTGTTCAGTGGTGGACTGCAAGGAAGAGAATGAAAAGCAGGCTCGCTTTCAAAGAACCGGCTTTCGCGTTGGACAGACAGGTCCACTGTCTCGACTTGCTGCCATGCTTACCCTGGAGAAGTCCTCTTGAGGACAACGATCAGTTTTTGAGGATTCGAAGAAATGAACTGCACAGTGGAAGGTGCCTACCTAGTGTGCATACCATTGAAGGAATTCCGGACGCTCGATTGGCCGTGGCCATTATCTGTCCTGTTCAAACTGATTTGAACTGAACTGGATAAATAAAAAGGCCATATTTTGCTCTTCTTTATCGCGTGACGGGGAAACGCGCATTGGGTCTTAGAAAAGAAGAAAGCGAAAGAGAAAGGTGTGATCTGATGGTATGCTCGTTTGGCTAGTCACAGTCCGGGAAAGCCTCATCCCAGGAGTCATTCAGCGGTCGTTTAAACACGATGACGCTATCCGCCGCCACTAAACGGGCCGGCAGTTTGTTCCATGGGTTCGTAAAGCAGTGAGAGAACAGATGTGCTGGATCGCTTCTGATGGTCCTGGGTTTCATCAATCTGTGTTCGTGTCCCCTGAGAGTCGGGTTGTTGCTTAGACCTAATAACGGCCCGTCGGTTTCGGATGACCCGTGGAGCTGTTTGAATGTTTCTTTCAGATCCCTTTAGGCGTCGCCTGTTGAGCGAGAACAGGTAGAGTGCTTTGAGGCGTTCTTTGTATGTCTTGTCCCTCAGCCAATTGATCATCTTAGTAAACCATCTTTGGACGGTTTCCAACAGCTTTTTGTCCTTGGCTAGTTTCGGTGCCCAGGCCTGAAAGCAGTATGCCAGGTGGGTGCTTACATGCCTTTTTTAAACTGGGAGTATCGTTCCGGCAGCCCGAGACCTGGCTGCCCCAGACGGTTGGAACATTGACCTATTGCAGGTCGCTGCTGCCTCAAGGCGCTGTTTAGTGGGGTCAAAGGTTTCATGCACTTAAAAGCCAATTTCTTTTATGACCCCATTGGTCTCCGTTATCCCGAGTGATCCTTCAACGAAGTGCCGAGTCTCCCCTGTAAAGAACAAATACTGAAAGTCCTTCCAAATATTCTACGTGCTTTGTGAATTTGACTTTACCTAACATTACCTTGAAAAGCTGGCCCATGTACCGCACTTTTTCACGTTTGTTTATCCGTGTGAGACATTTGAATTTGGCCTGGAACAGTTTCCGACCGTCGTGCTTGAGCCACGGGGCTTTGAACCTTTGGGTTTTACTGTGAAGTCTGTTTGGCCGCCTACTTGAGGCTTGTATATATTTTTACCCTCTGTGAATGTCAATTTAGTACCGCAGAAACTACGAATCAATCTTGTTCTAGTTTTGGGATTCGTTTGAATTGGCTATGCGTGGCTCGATTCGCGAGAATTGATTTACATTCCCTGCTCCTCTGCCCTACAACAGTTGTCTGAACCTATCTCGGCTTAAATGGAGGCCCCGTGTTCCGGTCCACTCTCGTATTCTTATCAGGTCTTCCTTCACCCATTTCGAAGATGGTTTCCTGGCAGTGTTCAGGTCATCCGCGAAAAGGAAACCAAACTGCCTCAGGGTGCTCACCAGATCATTTATGCAGATCGTGAACAACATGGGCCGCAACATCAACCACTGAGGCACTCCAGTGCATGCCTAAGCTGCGCCGGATGTTGCATCCTCGGCCCGATCATGGAACGTCCTACCATTCAAGTATGCTGTCATCCAATTCAGCCTCCTTTTGTGCAGTCCTCATGCCCTGCGTTTTCTGCACCATCAGCCTTTGGTCTAATGAGTCGGAGGCCCTCTGGAAACCCGGATAACACACTTCAACTTGCTCACCTTTGTCCAGTCTGCCGGTCACTTCATCCAGAAATGATAAGAGGTTCGCGAGACACTATCTCCTCTTTACAAATCCGTGCCGTCTCACCGTGATGATCGTGTAGTACTCAACATGCGTGTGATCCTGACTCTAAAGATGCCCTCAAGTACCTTTAAGACCGTCGACAGCAGTCTAAAGGGGCTTGTATTTGGATGCCACTTCCCTCTTGCCGCACTTATGGATGGGCACCACTTCAGCTTTTAGCCAGCCACAAGGCTACTAGGCCGAGGCTGTTGACCTGGTGAACAAATGCGCTAGCGCCCCTGACACTATGCTTGCCAGCGGAAGTAGGATGGCGACGTGAATCCAGTCTGGCCCAGCCGCTGTAAGCAACTTTAACAGACTGATAGCCAGTTCCACTTCCACGGGGTCTGCAACAGTTTGGGGAATGCTATAGGGTTCTAGTAATGGTGGCTGGTTCCTGGCATCTACAGTGAGTACCAGCTCAAAGAACTCCTTAGGTCCCTGAATAATCCCATTTCATTATATATAGAAAACACGAATAGCGAACAAGCTCGTTTTCGGTAACATCATCCTCGTGGCTAATACAGTTACATTTATAGGTTAGAAATGCATAAATTATGAACAACTTCTATGTGCTAAAGTGTGATTGGATGGTCATCAAAGTTGGTGTTGCGTAGTTAGGAAAGATAGGAGGGGAAATGTTGTTGTTTCGTGGTTGGGAAAGGGGGCCCGTGAAACAATGAACAAGGGTTTCGGGGATTATCCATTTCCGGTTTGAGCCAAAGGGTAAACGCACAGGTCACACTGAGCTCCAGGGTCGGTGTCGGATCGCGGCCAGGGTAGTTTGAGTGCCCTAACGAAACGTTTCTGGGAACAAAGCGATGGATTGAATAATCTGATTGCCACAGCCTCTACCGTTGCTAGATGTTGTTTCCGAGCGGCCTTCGGCGCGTTCGTAGGGACTCTGTAGACTATTTTGAACGCGTCGTCGTTTACGCGATGTCCAGTGTCCGCAAGGTGTGCCACAATCGCGCTGGTGATGGATTTTCTGTCTCCCGTCGACAGCCAAGTTTGTTTGTGTTCTTTGATCCTTTGTGACGACAAGGCAACTATCACCATCTGCATCCTTCACTGGTGCCATCGCTTGCAAAAAAGTATCCCTAACGTCGGCCGACATTGTCACCCCACCCAGCCTGGAAAGGTACAAGGCCTCAGTCGGTGGAGCGGTCCAATTTGATCCTTGAAGTAAACAGTCATTCAGTGACCTTCTGTGTTATCCAGAAGAGCAGTCGCAAACAACAAGGAACTTTTCGAGATTCCTAGCGCTGAAAACTGCGTGATGCAGAAAATACCATGTTTTCTCCGACGTTAGAGAAGGTAGTTATTCCTCCTGTGTCACCAAGAGTTTCGCTGTGTATCATCGCTCCTGAGTACCAAATCTCCCCTCCAAAATCATTAATCTACGAAAGACGTAATTGTTGCTATGTGCAAAGCTGTTAGTCTGCTCACGCCGCCGAAGCGAGACTTCGGAACAATTTGACTGTCCTCTCGTCACCTCTCTCCCAAACTACGGGGTCGTTGGGCGGAAGAGGCGGAACGTATGAGCCGACGCGATCGTGAAACTAACTTCCAAGACTTGAACGAAAATACTTGGACAGGCGAACCAAGATAGCCGACGGTAGATTTGGTTGACTCATCCGGGACAGCAACCGAGAAAAAAGTCTAGTACTAGCCAGCTTCAAACCGCTGCCCGTGAACACCCGAAATATCAGCCTTGGATCAATGCACACGCCATTTCACGCAAGACTATAGCACAATCAAGTTACAGGTCCTGCGATGCTTGCGGTGGGCTACCAGAATGCCCGAAATTCGCCATGCCAAAATAGAGGAAGGTCAGAGAAAGGCGAGGATGACAGGAGCGTGCTTTGTACGCCTCAAAACCACACACCGGGCAACAGCTTGTAGAACAAGGAACAGATGTGGTCACGAGGGCTGCACGGGATAACACCATCGATTGTTACACCAGGCGACAGAAACTACACCAGAGAAAAATACCAAGCCCAGTATGGCTGTTCAACATCGCGGTCTGCCAGTAAACCAGTACTTTTAGGAGTGGTTGCCGTGGGAGTGGTGACCACAACTGGGGTGTCCAAGGCGTTGGCTTTTGTCGACAGTGGATCTGACACTACACTAGTGAAAGAGCGGTTTGCCGAAAAACACCGGCTCGCTAAAGGTGAAATGTCCTTGTTATACTTCTGCTTAGGAATGGACCAGTGTACTTCTGGGAGCCAGTTTAATTGGCTCAGCATCTCCAGTATCGATACCACGCCCAGTCACTTTGGTTCTTTCCAACATCTCGCCTTCCCACATAAACGAGTTGATGGATTTGCGAAATATCTTATAGAGCATTTCATTGCTCTCCACGGGTTCGTTATTTTTCCACCAGTTTTCAAAACCGCCGCTTGCCATCCTTCTCGGGAACCCCAACAAAATAAACACCTAATTTTCTGCGACCGCACCCTCCGTGGCCCTTTGCTTGGTAACCAGAATGCAGTCTCATTCTCAGACCGTCTGTGACGCATTCTGGGCTCTGCGAGATGTCCCCTCCTACAACATCTTCATGGGAGATACCTCGAAGGACGACAAACTGCTGCAAATTACCTAGAGCTCCAAATTCTACCGAGGGAGATGCTGCTCACAGAGTGTTTGATTTTCCCCGTTTACACCGGTCAGGAAAAATATGCAAGTTTTCATACTCACCGCTCCCAGGCGAGGGACGGCATCCAGGCTGATATGACTGCGGGTAGCCCCGGTGTCAACAAAAGCACATAAATCGGTATCTTTAACACGAATCATGGTGGATAAGGTGCGGGAACAATTAACGAGTAAGGACACTGCCAGTGTGGCGGACCCACCTCTTTGTGACAGTGATTGACTCGAGCCCGATTCTGAAACCCACTGAACTACTGTTGCTCTGTTCTGCACTGTTGACCGGCGCACCACCCCGCGACTGACCTCGACGACTGAAAGTGGACCATAAATTAGAGCACTGACCCCCAGCTTCTGTTGCGTCCCGATCCTGAATACCCCAATCCCCCGGAAGCTTGGGCCCTTTGCGGCTGGAGGGCGAAGCACTCCTGATCAGTGGCCGTCTTAGAGAGTGGGTTTTTACTCCTTTATTCTTCTCTGCTGCCACGGCCCGAGACAATTTTGTAAACCTTTCTCCCAAGAAAGTTCTCTTTACCAGCTTAGTGGACACGCATTCGACAAACCGATCCAAAGTACGGCTTTTTTGTTCGGCCTTGTCTTCTCAGAGTATACTCGCACTGCTAAATGCGTCACCTCCCGAGAGGAGGAGCGCACTTCTTACCCCGGGAGCTGTTGCCTCTACTGCAGCGGGTCTCACTTGGTGCCCCGGGGCCTCCAACAATTTTTGAATACTTTTGAAAATAGGGTCACGGTCACATCTTTGCACACGTCTCATTCATAGACGATACCCGAGCTTCAATCAAAAGGACCGCAATCACATCCGCTTGCTGATTTTTGTCGAACCACCTAATATACCGTCATGACTGGTCCTTTCACCGGTTATAATTGCCACCAGCGCTAAGTATCTCAGGGGCACTTTGATCGGTATCTGTACCGCTTTTCGAATTCTGCATTTCGCCAGATCCCTCGTGAGGTCTTCCAAGGGCGTATCCGACATTCTGCCCCCCAGTGACGAACTGTGTTTTGTTTACACCACACCAAAAGACTTCAGAGGCTTCCACGGTTTTGGGTCGTGGCACCAGTCGTGAAGCTCAACAGGAAGAAGACGAATTGAATTCAAGGAAAATTTATCCGGGAAAAGTGGCACGTTAAAACGCAATCACAGGAGAAGAAATATGCCCTAGGATCCAGTCTCCGGTAATAACACTATCTTTGGTTAACTTTGGGATCCACCAGATCGACGCGTTCCGCTGGAACTGAGAAAAGGACAGGAGTTGGCGGGGCTAATCCCACTTCAAGCGACCGCCGTTAAATTTCATGACAGCTGGAAGCACGAACTCGAATAACCTACTTCCAAACTTCAAGGTCAGAAACTCGCACTTATTCAGATACGTAAACCGAATACAGTTCACGCAGAATCACCAAGCCCACTACAGCTCGAGCGAATTTGGGGATATGTGTAATCCCTCTGTGGTAGACTGGCCAAGTGTTCTAAAAGTCTGCACACAGCTGTGTTATCATTGACCACACCCGCATTGGAATCCTGTTTGCTTTTTTTCAACTTTGAATGGAGGTTGCGGAGCAATTTATCGAATTTGATCTACATGCCTGTTGTGTGATGCACCCTCTTCTGTGTCCAGGATCCTCACCTTCTTCGTGCCGAGCTGGACTGGAACTGTGCCAGAGGCTGGTCATAAGTCGTCCAATCTTTGATATGAGACCTTAGTCCATTCCAGGTTTCTCGAGTTTGAAAGCTGTATGCGAGGCCTGAACAGCTCCGTTGGACTCGAATGTTCTGTGCCACGAAAAGAAGTCCCGTATTAGGGTGTAAAACCATCCATTCTTCTTTTGAGTTCCTGTAGTGTAGGTGGACCGATCGGTCTGATTGTACTGTCCAACGTGCGAACAAATTTCTTCCCCAACCCATTAGATTCAGGATGTTTCAGTGCCATGGATGGATGTCCGCATCCCAAACCTTTTAGCCACCATGTCACCTCTGAGCCATGAAATGACTGTCACTGCCAGTAACCAACAATTTGTTGCACATTCACGGCGGGAATGCTTGCTCAGAGCTATGACCATAGGATCCGCGTCAGCAGATATGCTCAGTTACACTTCTGGCAAGCCAGAGTAAGGGTCAGTATTCACAAGAGTCCAATATTTATTTGGAGGCGGGCCAAAATAGTCAGCACGTACCTCAAATGATACAGGCCAGGGTCTCCATCTCGGTGGTTGCAAGTGTAACTTACGTAATAATTTCTACACTGACTTGCAAGCCAAGAAACACCTTGGTCATGTACAGACCACCGACGAGTAGGACGAGATACGGCCTTCATTTTTCGGCACTCAAACTCTCAGAACGTAAATCCTGAACAACAGATGAACGGAGCTTTGGAGAAGAAACAAATCAGTCATTTGCGCACAGCAAGCCATCAAGTGTTACGATCAAGATCTCTCTCCTGGTGCAAAATACAGGAAGTTGACGTTCTGGTAACTGGTGTCCGTCTAATCTTTGTTGAAAAAAGCCGGATCAAAACGACGGCGAACCTCATGGTTCAGTCTCTGGCAACCGAGAGGAAGTGGCTGAACTAGTGAACCATCAGAATCGCGACCTGCGTTAAAACATTTGTACCGAGAGTTGTAATCAACATGCGGATTTTTTCCCATGACGATGTAAAACGTAACAGTCGTATGCAGATAAGGGAATACACCAAAGAAGCGCCATAGAACTAGTGGACTTAAGCAACGGTTGAGATGAATGGCAGATGGAACGTTATGCTTACGAAAGAAAATGATTGTGAGTTTGGAGCCAAACAAATATTCTCGTGGGGGAGTAACTGACGACCAAATACCCAATACCTCCTTCTGAGTTTGAGGACGACCTCGTTCAGTGGCAGTCTGCCTCCATTAAACAAAAAACCGCGTGACCGTTCAGTTTCAGGACAAGGCCAGTTCCAACGGGAATACAAATGTCTTTACTGGATCTTAGTCTCAATATGGCAAGCTCCGAAAGAAGGACCAGAAAACCACAGGTGGGGGAATAAATTTCTTTGTTTTTGATAGCAGCCGCGATCTGAATATATCAGGGCACTTGCATTGGCGCCTAAAGTTGATAACGTATGTCCGACTATACCCCGCCCAACCGCGTCAGTAGGGTGAAGTTCTAAATCTGGAATAGATCTTGGCGTCATAGTCTCAGGAATGAATGACCTGGCTCTAACGTTGTTACCAATGAAATCATGCTGAATCGTACTACCAACCACAGAGGGACACAAATCTCTGCATTAGTGCTCTCACAGTGAGGGGGGAGAGAATCGTGTGAGATCAAATTATCTGCTGAGTGAAAGTAGTCTGACCGGGAACTACGACGGACTAAATGAAAATGGCCCATTTTGTCACACCTGAAAAGCTTAGCACCACGAAAACAACAGGTGGATGGAGAACGTAACTTTTAACTTAAACCAAATTGGCTGAATGAAATCCTTGTTGTAAATGCATCATTTCGAGTACTCAAGAAATGGGACTACCAGGTGCTGTAGTGGCCAAGAAGTTGAGGTGCATGATAATTGAGCTTGCCCCATACATACCCTTCGATGTGCTAATGAACTGTGTGGCACAATATCAGAGGGTTAGAGCAGGCTGAAATGGATAGATATGTCCATGAGTCTCACATAAGCTCAGATATATACAACGCGCAACGAGCAACGCTACTTAGGGCACACTGCCTGAGCCTTCACGATCGCGTTCGTCGACGAAGTCAACGAGGAAGGGCCGCAGAACGACAGCCGCACTCTGGCTTGTGCCTGGGACGTGTATCAGTATTGGCGCTGGAGGTTGCTGCGTGCACGAAAATTGCATTCAGACAAATGACAGGTAGAGTATGGTCGGGTGCTCGCTGTGAAAGCCCTCTACTTGGAGACCGCCTACAAGATTTTTGACACTGAAATCTAGAAAGAGAATGGGTATATCGTACATGGTAACTCCGGTGATATAAAGGAAATTGAAACTCCCGGAAGCCTAATAATAATAATAACAATATTGGTTTATTTTGGAGACGCCCGAGGCGTGCCAGGTGCATGGTCAACTGTTTACAAGTGATGGAAAAAACGGACAAAAACCACTTCAAAATGTAGACGTTTACATGGCAAAGGTTGGAAAAAGAGGCTTAAAAGAGAGACTAACGGGCGATGAAAGTCTGGCAAATGTATGCACACCAAAGAAAACGTACTGAGTTTAACTGGACCCATGGACGGATCCAAATGGATACCCGGTGAGTTTGAAAAGTCAAGGTCAGGTGGCGGATCCTGCTGGTCAGTACAGGGACATCTGGAAGCTGGGGAAGGCTAGAAACCGGCATGAAAAACTGTAGTAGCGGGAGACAATGGAGAAAAGGTGAGATTCACTGCAAAGGATTAGATAGCAACGAAGCATTGGTACTCCGCAATAGATGGTCGGCGAACAGGGCATAAAACTCATTGTTAAATAGGGAGCGAGCAAAGTAAGACGTAAAGGGTGGATCAGGTAAAAATAGTAGTTCATAGGAATTGGACACAGTAGATGTGAGTTATAGATGTAGAAGGAATGGATGCATATCATGGTGGTCAGCGGGACGATAGAAAGAGAGATGGCCTGTGAGGAACTGCAGGATACAGAGCGAATGCACATATGCATATGTGCGCTCGAAATGTTCGTGAGTCAGCACTGCATTTTGAAGGGTTTTGGTTCCCCGGAGGTATCGTCTGTGAGTCATATCCGGCCACCTAACAGGCAGAAAAACACGACAACAGAATAAACGTGCGTCGTTACTCCGAAATGAAGGACTTTTCGAAAAATAAAAGTAGACAACCGATTGAAGGCAATTTATTTGCGTTAACAATAAATTGACAGCATGGATCTTCCTAGGAGAAAAGCAGAAAAAATGTGTAGGTTAGCGTTTGGATCGAGACGATGGGGAGAGTCGCCGTAGCTGGTTGCCAACCCGAAAAACCCCGTTGGTTCGACGCTGGAATTAGGACTTTTCAGTGCATACGGCTATGATGTCAGTGGAATTTTCTCCACGCTCACCTCAGTGAGTGACCTAGTATGAGTTTGGTCTGGTTAAGGGGTTTCTTGGTCGACCTTTCCGGTAATTGGTGCATCCTGCATATGGGTACTTGTTGCGCGCGGCTGTATGATGGACGCGAAGACTTACTGGAGGACAGAAGAGTTCATGTCTTCAGGGAACTGGAATTTGAAAAAGGTGTAGGTTTCCTCTGGAATTGCAGGCTATTGGTGATGGTGCCGGGAGGGGACGAAATAATAAGGCCTAATCAAGTTCGTGAGGAGACAAAAAGGAAATTGTAGATGGCGACAGTGTGGAAGCAAACTTCGAACGGGGAGTAGTATGTGTGAGGCAAGTTTTACGTGTAAACTCTTTGTGTTTATCCGTCGAGTAAGAACACCATATAGGCAAAGCAAACGGCATTTCTGCTCACCCGCCTGTAATTAGAAGTCAATTGTGGAGGAAGTGGCTCCGGGTGGAGGGTTGCATCGGGACGACCAAGGACCAGGGTCACCGGAGTTGGCATGGTCGACGTATGGAACTCCGGGGACGTGTGTGCCTTTCCTGAAAAATACCACGAAGTGGAATCGGACGGAATGGATTTGGCTAGAAAAGCTGGTTTGATTCGGCCCATGATAACCTTACCCTTTCTGCTGTTTTGGGCGATGACAGGTGACTCTTCTACGCGGAGTGGAACCCTGCGGGGACCGGAGTAGGCGGGTTGCAAAGGATCGCGTGCCTATGTCCTAAGGAAAACGTGTGTGCAGTCTTGGAGGTGTGGGTGTAGATAAACCCCCGTTTTTCTTTCATAAAAGGTGGTGAGGTGCAACTTACGCACCTGGTGCGCTTATGCGCAGCGTAATCAGCAAAGTCAAGGGTGACGATGGACTTCGGAGCTACCATGTCACTAGGAGGTCATAGCACACAACGGAATACGCTTTTGGCTGATGTGGCTTGCAGATCGGCCTTAGGAGCTTTGCGGGAACCCAAAATTACTAGTGCCAGCAATCCCCACCGGTCTGGATTTTTGCAAGCTGCCAAGGCTGCCTGGAGTTGGCAATGGAAACGTTCTATCATTCCGTTTTCTTATGGGTAGTAGGCTGTGGCACGAATGCGACGGTTGCCAAAACTTTGCAGAGGACCACTGAGGGCTGCCTCGAAGTGTGATCCGCTGTCTGTGGTAGTGGTGACTGGACAACCAAATGCTGAAACCCAGCGTCCTAAGAAAGCTTGGGCGACTTTTTCACTAGCTGTTTTGTGCAAAGCTACGACTAACGGCCGTTTGGTGGAACGATCTACACGGGCAAGAAGGTACTCGCTGCTCTTTGACGGCGGCAAGGACCCCATCAGGTCAACAAGCACGTGTCGGAAACGTGAGTCGACCCCTGGAAATGTGGACAGTGGGCTTTCTTGTGTCTATGCACCTTTGAGGGTTGGCACTAGATGCAGGTACGGACCCTTGCGTTGGAGTCACGGTTCACTTCATGCTGAAAATAACGGTCACCGATGAGTTTAGTGGAGGCTTCTGTGCCTGGGAGGGATAACACGTGTAAGGTTTCGAAAACCTGTCGCCGAAGAGCTGAGGACACTACTGGCCTTCAGTGGCCTTTGGACACGTCACACAGTGTGACCTTCGACTGAAGAAGTGGCAACCGGCTGGGGCCGCAGCGAGGAAGTGCTACGGACTTGATCTACCTCGGGATTGTCTGCTTGAGCGGATGCAATAGCTTCGAGGTCGGTCGGGCCAGAGGTGCTGAGGCTCAGGCTGTGAATGCGATACAGTTCATCTACGATAGGATTGTCGACGGCTGAGATATGGCACACACCACCAGTGAGCTGAGTGACATATTCCACATCTCCAGGCTCTCTGGGGAAGTACCTGCCCGTGGCGGCACGCAACTCGTGTACGGTTGGCCCATGGTTGATATAGACCGTGAATTTGCGTCCCTCTAAAATGTACTGAAAAAGACGGACGTCTAGGTAGACATCAATCATTTTGAGGCCAGAAGTGCTATAGTTGGATTCGGTCGGTTGCATTTTTTGAAGTGGGAACGCTACGAAAGGCCGATTGCCGGACATATACTGCTGAATTACCGCACCTACGGCTTTGTCCGACGCGTCCATGACTATAGCGACTGGGGTTGTTGGCTTTTGGTGTGATAAGGAGGCTGCTTTGTTGGTAGCCTGCTTCAGCATAGCGAACTTGTCTCGTGCGATCTCTGTGAAAAATACCTGCTTCATTTGGCTCTTTAGCGGGCCATTGAGCGGTTGCATTGACCAGGCGCATTGCGCGAGGAGGCGCCGATGAAAGTCTACCTACCCTTTCGAAAAGCCGCAGTTGTCTGGGTGACGTGGCTCTGGGTGGTCTAGTGTTGCCTGAACCTTATCCTCCCGTGGTTCGATCTCTGTAGAAGTAATCTTGCGGCTTCAAAATTCGGTGGAGTCGACGCTTAATACCAAAATTTCCCCGTTTACCGTGACCCCTTGTTGAGGTGGGTTGTAAAATATGTGTGCTTAGATGTGCTATATGTTCCGCCTCAGACGAGCTGTGAACCAGGATGTCATCAAGATAAGCAAAAGCAAAATCCGAACCATTCCACACCGTATCGCTGAAGCGCTGGAAAGTCTGCGCAGCATTGCTAAGGTTAAACGGCTTTCGTAGAAACTCGAAAAGACCGGAAGGAGTCTTTACGGCCGTCTTAGGAATATCTGCCCCAGTTACTGGTATCTGAAAATACGCCCGTACCGAATCTATTCGGCTAAAAGTCGTCTCACCACCTATACCAGCTGTGAGGTCAGCGAAGTACAGAATCGATGGTCGGTTAGATATAGTCACCCGGTTGCGTGAGCCATAATCCCCGCGAGGACTCCAGCCGTCGGATGGCTTCTTCAAGACCATGTATATGGTGATACCCACGGACTGTAAACAGGCTGCACATACAATGGAACTCGCAGCCGGCCACAAGAAGCTTGTCCGAAGCTAACCTGCGAGGCCAAGCGTAGACCGGAGAACCTTGTGTGATGACATGATGGGTCGCATCAGTAGTGACTGAGGGCAGGTTGTTGACCGGACGGACAAGATTAGGGTACTCGCTGAAGAACTACCCAATTCCGGTTCGGAAGCGGGAATCGGCAGGAGGTTTGTTGGTGATGGAGTCCGAGCCAGGTAACCAACAGTAGTTCAATGTAACTCGATCTGCCATCTATAGCTTACCGGTATCAGTTGCTTATTCTCAGTTCTCTAAGAGCCCTAGCCTGATGCACCAAGGAGGCGACGAAGACCCGTGGGAAAGAACAAAGCAAGCCAAGGTCTTGGGTGAGCAACTGAGTAGTTTGTGCTGAAATTGGAGTGTCTTCGGGGGCTCGCGGTGTCGGAGTTGTAGGGGAGACTGGAGATCTTCTCGAAACCGGTGTTATACTGGCCTTTTTCCCCTAGCCGATTAAGAAAAGCAAATCAGTAGTCTTTTCTTTGACGTAAATGAGGCAACTAGGAACAGGGGTGCCCCAGTAGGCCGTCGCCATCACCTACCGGCTTCAAGGCTTCCCTGATTAAGGTGGTAAGCACAGGGCTTTTGACAATCATGGGTCTGTGGTCCGAAAAGGCGATCATTGTAACACTCGCTGGATTGTGCTTTTGATGTCGGAGCGTTCGGTGTAGAATGGCGGCGAATCTGATTTCTTGGGTGAGGGCTACCGACGAGGGTCTCGTGCTGTTCGACCACCTGCTTCAAAATGAAAACGTCCTGGCCCAATCTCTAGACTTCAGGATTGCTACTGGATGCTTTGTGCTGGGCGGTTGTCGACGAACAGTTTAGGGTGGAATCTTGAGGTGAACAAGGGCCTTAGCGAAGGCGTGGGGCTGCGAGGCAAAGGCACGGCCTACTCGAGGACCTTGTCTGCAGCCTCACCATACTCATCCAAATTCTGAATTCGTAATACAACCAGTTTATCTAGGAGGCGCCCGAAGCATGCCAGGTGCACAAACAAATTGTTATAAGCGATTTGAAGGACAGACAAAACTGGCGGAAATGTAGAAATACGCATGGCAAAAGTAGAATAAGTAGACTCAGAAGGGTGATTAAAGGGGGATAAAGGCAAGGTAAGTGTGTACACACTTAAGAAAGTTCTAATCAGTTTAAATAAACTTAAGGGCGGATTCAAATAGATGCCCGGTTAACTTGAAAGTCAGTGGAAAACGGAGAATCTGACTGGTCCGGGTAGAGACATCTTAAAGCCGACAGACATAAATGAGGGGGCTAGAAATCGGTATGGGAAACTGTGGTAGCGGGAGATGGTAGAGAAAAATGTGAGGTGCACTGGAAGAGATTAGGTACCAATGAAGCACTAGTATTCTGAAATAGATGGTTAGCGGACAGAGCACAAAACTCATTGCAATCCAGGGAGCGAGCAAGGCAAGACGTGAAGGGTGGATCAGATGGAAAAATTAAATTGGAGGGATTGAATACGGTAGATGTGAGGCACAGGTGTAGGGGGAATGGATGCTTATCATGAATGTCGGCGGGATGATGGCATGAGAAATGGCCGGCGAGAAACTGCAGGATGCAGAGCCAATGCATACTTACACACACATGTATATATATATATATATATATATATATATATATATATATATATATATATATATATATTCATATACATAAGAGGAGCAGTAGCAATAACTAGGGAGTCCTAGAAAAAAATGTCAGTGATTGGAAGAGGTAGGTAAGGTTAGATCGAATGGTAAAGAGTTAATTTAGGAATATCCTGATGGATTTTCTTCATGCTGTCATGAAGAAAATCCATCAGGTTATTCCACCCTAAGCTGTTCATCGACAACCACCCAGCACAAAGCATCCAGTAGCAATCCTGAAGTCTAGAGATTGGGCCAGGACGTTTTCATTTTGAAGCAGGTGGTCGAACAGCACGAGACCCTCGTCGGTAGCCCTCACCCAAGAAATCAGATTCGCCGCCATTCTACACCGAACGCTCCGACATCAAAAGCACAATCCAGCGAGTGTTACAATGATCGCCTTTTCGGACCACAGACCCATGATTGTCAAAAGCCCTGTGCTTACCACCTTAATCAGGGAAGCCTTGAAGCCGGTAGGTGATGGCGACGGCCTACTGGGGCACCCCTGTTCCTAGTTGCCTCATTTACGTCAAAGAAAAGACTACTGATTTGCTTTTCTTAATCGGCTAGGGGAAAAAGGCCAGTATAACACCGGTTTCGAGAAGATCTCCAGTCTCCCCTACAACTCCGACACCGCGAGCCCCCGAAGACACTCCAATTTCAGCACAAACTACTCAGTTGCTCACCCAAGACCTTGGCTTGCTTTGTTCTTTCCCACGGGTCTTCGTCGCCTCCTTGGTGCATCAGGCTAGGGCTCTTAGAGAACTGAGAATAAGCAACTGATACCGGTAAGCTATAGATGGCAGATCGAGTTACATTGAACTACTGTTGGTTACCTGGCTCGGACTCCATCACCAACAAACCTCCTGCCGATTCCCGCTTCCGAACCGGAATTGGGTAGTTCTTCAGCGAGTACCCTAATCTTGTCCGTCCGGTCAACAACCTGCCCTCAGTCACTACTGATGCGACCCATCATGTCATCACACAAGGTTCTCCGGTCTACGCTTGGCCTCGCAGGTTAGCTTCGGACAAGCTTCTTGTGGCCGGCTGCGAGTTCCATTGTATGTGCAGCCTGTTTACAGTCCGTGGGTATCACCATATACATGGTCTTGAAGAAGCCATCCGACGGCTGGAGTCCTCGCGGGGATTATGGCTCACGCAACCGGGTGACTATATCTAACCGACCATCGATTCTGTACTTCGCTGACCTCACAGCTGGTATAGGTGGTGAGACGACTTTTAGCCGAATAGATTCGGTACGGGCGTATTTTCAGATACCAGTAACTGGGGCAGATATTCCTAAGACGGCCGTAAAGACTCCTTCCGGTCTTTTCGAGTTTCTACGAAAGCCGTTTAACCTTAGCAATGCTGCGCAGACTTTCCAGCGCTTCAGCGATACGGTGTGGAATGGTTCGGATTTTGCTTTTGCTTATCTTGATGACATCCTGGTTCACAGCTCGTCTGAGGCGGAACATATAGCACATCTAAGCACACATATTTTACAACCCACCTCAACAAGGGGTCACGGTAAACGGGGAAATTTTGGTATTAAGCGTCGACTCCACCGAATTTTGAAGCCGCAAGATTACTTCTACAGAGATCGAACCACGGGAGGATAAGGTTCAGGCAACACTAGACCACCCAGAGCCACGTCACCCAGACAACTGCGGCTTTTCGAAAGGGTAGGTAAACTTTCATCGGCGCCTCCTCGCGCAATGCGCCTGGTCAATGCAACCGCTCAATGGCCCGCTAAAGAGCCAAATGAAGCAGGTATTTTTCACAGAGATCGCACGAGACAAGTTCGCTATGCTGAAGCAGGCTACCAACAAAGCAGCCTCCTTATCACACCAAAAGCCAACAACCCCAGTCGCTATAGTCATGGACGCGTCGGACAAAGCCGTAGGTGCGGTAATTCAGCAGTATATGTCCGGCAATCGGCCTTTCGTAGCGTTCCCACTTCAAAAAATGCAACCGGCCGAATCCAACTATAGCACTTCTGGCCTCAAAATGATTGATGTCTACCTAGACGTCCGTCTTTTTCAATACATTTTAGAGGGACGCAAATTCACGGTCTATATCAACCATGGGCCAACCGTACACGAGTTGCGTGCCGCCACGGGCAGGTACTTCCCCAGAGAGCCTGGAGATGTGGAATATGTCACTCAGCTCACTGGTGGTGTGTGCCATATCTCAGCCGTCGACAATCCTATCGTAGATGAACTGTATCGCATTCACAGCCTGAGCCTCAGCACCTCTGGCCCGACCGACCTCGAAGCTATTGCATCCGCTCAAGCAGACAATCCCGAGGTAGATCAAGTCCGTAGCACTTCCTCGCTGCGGCCCCAGCCGGTTGCCACTTCTTCAGTCGAAGGTCACACTGTGTGACGTGTCCAAAGGCCACTGAAGGCCAGTAGTGTCCTCAGCTCTTCGGCGACAGGTTTTCGAAACCTTACACGTGTTATCCCTCCCAGGCACAGAAGCCTCCACTAAACTCATCGGTGACCGTTATTTCCAGCATGAAGTGAACCGTGACTCCAACGCAAGGGTCCGTACCTGCATCTAGTGCCAACCCTCAAAGGTGCATAGACACAAGAAAGCCCACTGTCCACATTTCCAGGGGTCGACTCACGTTTCCGACACGTGCTTGTTGACCTGATGGGGTCCTTGCCGCCGTCAAAGAGCAGCGAGTACCTTCTTGCCCGTGTAGATCGTTCCACCAAACGGCCGTTAGTCGTAGCTTTGCACAAAACAGCTAGTGAAAAAGTCGCCCAAGCTTTCTTAGGACGCTGGGTTTCAGCATTTGGTTGTCCAGTCACCACTACCACAGACAGCGGATCACACTTCGAGGCAGCCCTCAGTGGTCCTCTGCAAAGTTTTGGCAACCGTCGCATTCGTGCCACAGCCTACTACCCATAAGAAAACGGAATGATAGAACGTTTCCATTGCCAACTCCAGGCAGCCTTGGCAGCTTGCAAAAATCCAGACCGGTGGGGATTGCTGGCACTAGTACTTTTGGGTTCCCGCAAAGCTCCTAAGGCCGATCTGCAAGCCACATCAGCCAAAAGCGTATTCCGTTGTGTGCTATGA
Source organism: Fasciola hepatica (assembly GCA_948099385.1). Classification (NCBI taxonomy): domain Eukaryota; kingdom Metazoa; phylum Platyhelminthes; class Trematoda; order Plagiorchiida; family Fasciolidae; genus Fasciola; species Fasciola hepatica. Next base: position 15,502,452 of record CANUEZ040000126.1, on the reverse strand, counting down.
CCTCCTAGTGACATGGTAGCTCCGAAGTCCATCGTCACCCTTGACTTTGCTGATTACGCTGCGCATAAGCGCACCAGGTGCGTAAGTTGCACCTCACCACCTTTTATGAAAGAAAAACGGGGGTTTATCTACACCCACACCTCCAAGACTGCACACACGTTTTCCTTAGGACATAGGCACGCGATCCTTTGCAACCCGCCTACTCCGGTCCCCGCAGGGTTCCACTCCGCGTAGAAGAGTCACCTGTCATCGCCCAAAACAGCAGAAAGGGTAAGGTTATCATGGGCCGAATCAAACCAGCTTTTCTAGCCAAATCCATTCCGTCCGATTCCACTTCGTGGTATTTTTCAGGAAAGGCACACACGTCCCCGGAGTTCCATACGTCGACCATGCCAACTCCGGTGACCCTGGTCCTTGGTCGTCCCGATGCAACCCTCCACCCGGAGCCACTTCCTCCACAATTGACTTCTAATTACAGGCGGGTGAGCAGAAATGCCGTTTGCTTTGCCTATATGGTGTTCTTACTCGACGGATAAACACAAAGAGTTTACACGTAAAACTTGCCTCACACATACTACTCCCCGTTCGAAGTTTGCTTCCACACTGTCGCCATCTACAATTTCCTTTTTGTCTCCTCACGAACTTGATTAGGCCTTATTATTTCGTCCCCTCCCGGCACCATCACCAATAGCCTGCAATTCCAGAGGAAACCTACACCTTTTTCAAATTCCAGTTCCCTGAAGACATGAACTCTTCTGTCCTCCAGTAAGTCTTCGCGTCCATCATACAGCCGCGCGCAACAAGTACCCATATGCAGGATGCACCAATTACCGGAAAGGTCGACCAAGAAACCCCTTAACCAGACCAAACTCATACTAGGTCACTCACTGAGGTGAGCGTGGAGAAAATTCCACTGACATCATAGCCGTATGCACTGAAAAGTCCTAATTCCAGCGTCGAACCAACGGGGTTTTTCGGGTTGGCAACCAGCTACGGCGACTCTCCCCATCGTCTCGATCCAAGCGCTAACCTACACATTTTTTCTGCTTTTCTCCTAGGAAGATCCATGCTGTCAATTTATTGTTAACGCAAATAAATTGCCTTCAATCGGTTGTCTACTTTTATTTTTCGAAAAGTCCTTCATTTCGGAGTAACGACGCACGTTTATTCTGTTGTCGTGTTTTTCTGCCTGTTAGGTGGCCGGATATGACTCACAGACGATACCTCCGGGGAACCAAAACCCTTCAAAATGCAGTGCTGACTCACGAACATTTCGGGCGCACATATGCATATGTGCATTCGCTCTGCATCCTGCAGTTCCTCACAGGCCATCTCTCTTTCTATCGTCCCGCTGACCACCATGATATGCATCCATTCCTTCTACATCTATAACTCACATCTACTGTGTCCAATTCCTATGAACTACTATTTTTACCTGATCCACCCTTTACGTCTTACTTTGCTCGCTCCCTATTTAACAATGAGTTTTATGCCCTGTTCGCCGACCATCTATTGCGGAGTACCAATGCTTCGTTGCTATCTAATCCTTTGCAGTGAATCTCACCTTTTCTCCATTGTCTCCCGCTACTACAGTTTTTCATGCCGGTTTCTAGCCTTCCCCAGCTTCCAGATGTCCCTGTACTGACCAGCAGGATCCGCCACCTGACCTTGACTTTTCAAACTCACCGGGTATCCATTTGGATCCGTCCATGGGTCCAGTTAAACTCAGTACGTTTTCTTTGGTGTGCATACATTTGCCAGACTTTCATCGCCCGTTAGTCTCTCTTTTAAGCCTCTTTTTCCAACCTTTGCCATGTAAACGTCTACATTTTGAAGTGGTTTTTGTCCGTTTTTTCCATCACTTGTAAACAGTTGACCATGCACCTGGCACGCCTCGGGCGTCTCCAAAATAAACCAATATTGTTATTATTATTATTAGGCTTCCGGGAGTTTCAATTTCCTTTATATCACCGGAGTTACCATGTACGATATACCCATTCTCTTTCTAGATTTCAGTGTCAAAAATCTTGTAGGCGGTCTCCAAGTAGAGGGCTTTCACAGCGAGCACCCGACCATACTCTACCTGTCATTTGTCTGAATGCAATTTTCGTGCACGCAGCAACCTCCAGCGCCAATACTGATACACGTCCCAGGCACAAGCCAGAGTGCGGCTGTCGTTCTGCGGTCCTTCCTCGTTGACTTCGTCGACGAACGCGATCGTGAAGGCTCAGGCAGTGTGCCCTAAGTAGCGTTGCTCGTTGCGCGTTGTATATATCTGAGCTTATGTGAGACTCATGGACATATCTATCCATTTCAGCCTGCTCTAACCCTCTGATATTGTGCCACACAGTTCATTAGCACATCGAAGGGTATGTATGGGGCAAGCTCAATTATCATGCACCTCAACTTCTTGGCCACTACAGCACCTGGTAGTCCCATTTCTTGAGTACTCGAAATGATGCATTTACAACAAGGATTTCATTCAGCCAATTTGGTTTAAGTTAAAAGTTACGTTCTCCATCCACCTGTTGTTTTCGTGGTGCTAAGCTTTTCAGGTGTGACAAAATGGGCCATTTTCATTTAGTCCGTCGTAGTTCCCGGTCAGACTACTTTCACTCAGCAGATAATTTGATCTCACACGATTCTCTCCCCCCTCACTGTGAGAGCACTAATGCAGAGATTTGTGTCCCTCTGTGGTTGGTAGTACGATTCAGCATGATTTCATTGGTAACAACGTTAGAGCCAGGTCATTCATTCCTGAGACTATGACGCCAAGATCTATTCCAGATTTAGAACTTCACCCTACTGACGCGGTTGGGCGGGGTATAGTCGGACATACGTTATCAACTTTAGGCGCCAATGCAAGTGCCCTGATATATTCAGATCGCGGCTGCTATCAAAAACAAAGAAATTTATTCCCCCACCTGTGGTTTTCTGGTCCTTCTTTCGGAGCTTGCCATATTGAGACTAAGATCCAGTAAAGACATTTGTATTCCCGTTGGAACTGGCCTTGTCCTGAAACTGAACGGTCACGCGGTTTTTTGTTTAATGGAGGCAGACTGCCACTGAACGAGGTCGTCCTCAAACTCAGAAGGAGGTATTGGGTATTTGGTCGTCAGTTACTCCCCCACGAGAATATTTGTTTGGCTCCAAACTCACAATCATTTTCTTTCGTAAGCATAACGTTCCATCTGCCATTCATCTCAACCGTTGCTTAAGTCCACTAGTTCTATGGCGCTTCTTTGGTGTATTCCCTTATCTGCATACGACTGTTACGTTTTACATCGTCATGGGAAAAAATCCGCATGTTGATTACAACTCTCGGTACAAATGTTTTAACGCAGGTCGCGATTCTGATGGTTCACTAGTTCAGCCACTTCCTCTCGGTTGCCAGAGACTGAACCATGAGGTTCGCCGTCGTTTTGATCCGGCTTTTTTCAACAAAGATTAGACGGACACCAGTTACCAGAACGTCAACTTCCTGTATTTTGCACCAGGAGAGAGATCTTGATCGTAACACTTGATGGCTTGCTGTGCGCAAATGACTGATTTGTTTCTTCTCCAAAGCTCCGTTCATCTGTTGTTCAGGATTTACGTTCTGAGAGTTTGAGTGCCGAAAAATGAAGGCCGTATCTCGTCCTACTCGTCGGTGGTCTGTACATGACCAAGGTGTTTCTTGGCTTGCAAGTCAGTGTAGAAATTATTACGTAAGTTACACTTGCAACCACCGAGATGGAGACCCTGGCCTGTATCATTTGAGGTACGTGCTGACTATTTTGGCCCGCCTCCAAATAAATATTGGACTCTTGTGAATACTGACCCTTACTCTGGCTTGCCAGAAGTGTAACTGAGCATATCTGCTGACGCGGATCCTATGGTCATAGCTCTGAGCAAGCATTCCCGCCGTGAATGTGCAACAAATTGTTGGTTACTGGCAGTGACAGTCATTTCATGGCTCAGAGGTGACATGGTGGCTAAAAGGTTTGGGATGCGGACATCCATCCATGGCACTGAAACATCCTGAATCTAATGGGTTGGGGAAGAACTTTGTTCGCACGTTGGACAGTACAATCAGACCGATCGGTCCACCTACACTACAGGAACTCAAAAGAAGAATGGATGGTTTTACACCCTAATACGGGACTTCTTTTCGTGGCACAGAACATTCGAGTCCAACGGAGCTGTTCAGGCCTCGCATACAGCTTTCAAACTCGAGAAACCTGGAATGGACTAAGGTCTCATATCAAAGATTGGACGACTTATGACCAGCCTCTGGCACAGTTCCAGTCCAGCTCGGCACGAAGAAGGTGAAGATCCTGGACACAGAAGAGGGTGCATCACACAACAGGCATGTAGATCAAATTCGATAAATTGCTCCGCAACCTCCATTCAAAGTTGAAAAAAAGCAAACAGGATTCCAATGCGGGTGTGGTCAATGATAACACAGCTGTGTGCAGACTTTTAGAACACTTGGCCAGTCTACCACAGAGGGATTACACATATCCCCAAATTCGCTCGAGCTGTAGTGGGCTTGGTGATTCTGCGTGAACTGTATTCGGTTTACGTATCTGAATAAGTGCGAGTTTCTGACCTTGAAGTTTGGAAGTAGGTTATTCGAGTTCGTGCTTCCAGCTGTCATGAAATTTAACGGCGGTCGCTTGAAGTGGGATTAGCCCCGCCAACTCCTGTCCTTTTCTCAGTTCCAGCGGAACGCGTCGATCTGGTGGATCCCAAAGTTAACCAAAGATAGTGTTATTACCGGAGACTGGATCCTAGGGCATATTTCTTCTCCTGTGATTGCGTTTTAACGTGCCACTTTTCCCGGATAAATTTTCCTTGAATTCAATTCGTCTTCTTCCTGTTGAGCTTCACGACTGGTGCCACGACCCAAAACCGTGGAAGCCTCTGAAGTCTTTTGGTGTGGTGTAAACAAAACACAGTTCGTCACTGGGGGGCAGAATGTCGGATACGCCCTTGAAAGACCTCACGAGGGATCTGGCGAAATGCAGAATTCGAAAAGCGGTACAGATACCGATCAAAGTGCCCCTGAGATACTTAGCGCTGGTGGCAATTATAACCGGTGAAAGGACCAGTCATGACGGTATATTAGGTGGTTCGACAAAAATCAGCAAGCGGATGTGATTGCGGTCCTTTTGATTGAAGCTCGGGTATCGTCTATGAATGAGACGTGTGCAAAGATGTGACCGTGACCCTATTTTCAAAAGTATTCAAAAATTGTTGGAGGCCCCGGGGAACCAAGTGAGACCCGCTGCAGTAGAGGCAACAGCTCCCGGGGTAAGAAGTGCGCTCCTCCTCTCGGGAGGTGACGCATTTAGCAGTGCGAGTATACTCTGAGAAGACAAGGCCGAACAAAAAAGCCGTACTTTGGATCGGTTTGTCGAATGCGTGTCCACTAAGCTGGTAAAGAGAACTTTCTTGGGAGAAAGGTTTACAAAATTGTCTCGGGCCGTGGCAGCAGAGAAGAATAAAGGAGTAAAAACCCACTCTCTAAGACGGCCACTGATCAGGAGTGCTTCGCCCTCCAGCCGCAAAGGGCCCAAGCTTCCGGGGGATTGGGGTATTCAGGATCGGGACGCAACAGAAGCTGGGGGTCAGTGCTCTAATTTATGGTCCACTTTCAGTCGTCGAGGTCAGTCGCGGGGTGGTGCGCCGGTCAACAGTGCAGAACAGAGCAACAGTAGTTCAGTGGGTTTCAGAATCGGGCTCGAGTCAATCACTGTCACAAAGAGGTGGGTCCGCCACACTGGCAGTGTCCTTACTCGTTAATTGTTCCCGCACCTTATCCACCATGATTCGTGTTAAAGATACCGATTTATGTGCTTTTGTTGACACCGGGGCTACCCGCAGTCATATCAGCCTGGATGCCGTCCCTCGCCTGGGAGCGGTGAGTATGAAAACTTGCATATTTTTCCTGACCGGTGTAAACGGGGAAAATCAAACACTCTGTGAGCAGCATCTCCCTCGGTAGAATTTGGAGCTCTAGGTAATTTGCAGCAGTTTGTCGTCCTTCGAGGTATCTCCCATGAAGATGTTGTAGGAGGGGACATCTCGCAGAGCCCAGAATGCGTCACAGACGGTCTGAGAATGAGACTGCATTCTGGTTACCAAGCAAAGGGCCACGGAGGGTGCGGTCGCAGAAAATTAGGTGTTTATTTTGTTGGGGTTCCCGAGAAGGATGGCAAGCGGCGGTTTTGAAAACTGGTGGAAAAATAACGAACCCGTGGAGAGCAATGAAATGCTCTATAAGATATTTCGCAAATCCATCAACTCGTTTATGTGGGAAGGCGAGATGTTGGAAAGAACCAAAGTGACTGGGCGTGGTATCGATACTGGAGATGCTGAGCCAATTAAACTGGCTCCCAGAAGTACACTGGTCCATTCCTAAGCAGAAGTATAACAAGGACATTTCACCTTTAGCGAGCCGGTGTTTTTCGGCAAACCGCTCTTTCACTAGTGTAGTGTCAGATCCACTGTCGACAAAAGCCAACGCCTTGGACACCCCAGTTGTGGTCACCACTCCCACGGCAACCACTCCTAAAAGTACTGGTTTACTGGCAGACCGCGATGTTGAACAGCCATACTGGGCTTGGTATTTTTCTCTGGTGTAGTTTCTGTCGCCTGGTGTAACAATCGATGGTGTTATCCCGTGCAGCCCTCGTGACCACATCTGTTCTTTGTTCTACAAGCTGTTGCCCGGTGTGTGGTTTTGAGGCGTACAAAGCACGCTCCTGTCATCCTCGCCTTTCTCTGACCTTCCTCTATTTTGGCATGGCGAATTTCGGGCATTCTGGTAGCCCACCGCAAGCATCGCAGGACCTGTAACTTGATTGTGCTATAGTCTTGCGTGAAATGGCGTGTGCATTGATCCAAGGCTGATATTTCGGGTGTTCACGGGCAGCGGTTTGAAGCTGGCTAGTACTAGACTTTTTTCTCGGTTGCTGTCCCGGATGAGTCAACCAAATCTACCGTCGGCTATCTTGGTTCGCCTGTCCAAGTATTTTCGTTCAAGTCTTGGAAGTTAGTTTCACGATCGCGTCGGCTCATACGTTCCGCCTCTTCCGCCCAACGACCCCGTAGTTTGGGAGAGAGGTGACGAGAGGACAGTCAAATTGTTCCGAAGTCTCGCTTCGGCGGCGTGAGCAGACTAACAGCTTTGCACATAGCAACAATTACGTCTTTCGTAGATTAATGATTTTGGAGGGGAGATTTGGTACTCAGGAGCGATGATACACAGCGAAACTCTTGGTGACACAGGAGGAATAACTACCTTCTCTAACGTCGGAGAAAACATGGTATTTTCTGCATCACGCAGTTTTCAGCGCTAGGAATCTCGAAAAGTTCCTTGTTGTTTGCGACTGCTCTTCTGGATAACACAGAAGGTCACTGAATGACTGTTTACTTCAAGGATCAAATTGGACCGCTCCACCGACTGAGGCCTTGTACCTTTCCAGGCTGGGTGGGGTGACAATGTCGGCCGACGTTAGGGATACTTTTTTGCAAGCGATGGCACCAGTGAAGGATGCAGATGGACTGCCAGCCTTGTAGCGGAACGGGAGTGACGCAGACAAATCTGTGGTAGAACGCAGGATGACTGATCATTCAGTTGGCGTGGTATCTTTACCCTCCTGTGTGACTTATGCTCCGCAGGGGACCAAAATCGGGTACGAAGACCCGATTAGCCGGGAATTATTAGACTGCGCAGGCTAAGTTTTCTACTTTGGCGTGTATCTTGGGTCGTTTGACGGCATGCACACAGCACACAGCCGGTGGAAATACTAAAGAAAGATCGCTTTCGGCGCCCAAGGTGGGTATCTAACATTTCAGGAATGTTGGACACCATCTCGGAAGACCAGAAAGCAAAAAACTCGAGATATGAATGGTTTACCAGTTCAAAACCAGCGCACTCTGGACTTACAGTTGAGGGCTGGGGCCGACGAGTTCGTTTTTGAACTGAGCCTTCCCGAGCAGCCAGTCATTCGCAGGGGCAAGGTGCCAGCTAACTCCTGTGTTGTTTGACCTACTTGGTTTATTTTCAAAGTACATGCTGCCCGGGAAAGCTATACTGCAGTGGCTTTGTTGGAAGGGGGTTAAATTTGGCCAGCCCCTTGATCCGGAAGACGGACTGGACCTGGAAGAGTTCCTGGCCATGATAAAGAAACTGGAAAGCGTATGAGCCCTTCGCTGTCTAAATTTTCCTCGTGCTATCCGAATGACAAAGAGCCGCATACCTCTACCTATGGTTTTAAGTTTGCCTACGGAACTGTTGTGTGCGGATGGTGGTGTCTAGGTGACGGATGCTACTCTCTTAGGGATCATACCTGTAAAGGCCCGGGTTACACCTCGGTCGGTCTTCGTCCCGCGTCCCGAAATAAGTTCAGCTTTTCTGGCTCTTGAGGAGATGCAGGCAAAAAAGAAGTGCTTCAACTCCAGCAGCTGGCCGGCAAGGTTTTGGACAAGCTCGACGACTGTGCTTTACTAAATCAATAAGGTCTAGAGGACCTTTGGCACCCTCACAGCCAACAGACTCACAGTCACACAAAGTGAAACCACGGCAGGTCAATGGCACTATGTTAATTTTACCGACGACCCGGCGGACTTTTCCGTGAGTGGGACGGACTTTCGGTGGTTTAACAAGTAAACAGATGGGCCTAAATTCCTTTACAGGCCCAAGCACGACCGGCCTGGTTACGAGGTGGGAAACAGCCCCTGCGTCGGAGGGGAAAATAAGAGGCATGGTAACGACGGAGGTCGCCGCGGAGCCAGTGTAATTTCTGCCAAAGTTGACTAGGCCTCTCTCTTGGACAAGGTGGCTTCGACGGCTTGTTTGTTTCACCAAATTCAAGAGGGATTTTATTTATTACTAGGGATCTCTATCCGTTCTTCAGTGCAAGCTTGGGCTCAGTAATTCCTGACCAGTTACTGCCTGTAAACTGTGATCTGCTTAAGATGATACAGCCTAAGGTGTTCACTCAGGAGGTTCAAAATCTTGGATAGCACACAACGAAAGGACTTCACTCCCAAAGGGCCATCTGAAAACCAATCCAGAACTCGTCAACAGGCTGCAAAGAGCAGGCGATAGGTGGACATTTTTCCACCAAAGTGTTGACGCATGACACCCCATAATACTGCCCTCTGGGCATCCAGTGATAGACCTACTTATTCAGCATAAGTAATCTGTAGAGGAACATGACGGACAGAACCACGTGACGGGTGTTTCCAGAAGACGATTTTAAATATTCGGAGGAATGGCTGGAGCAAAGCATGCGATTTAGCCTTGTATGCAATTCAAAAATGCTCGGCCGCGTGGACAACCAATATATAGTTCCGCTACCGGGGTATTGAGTGACTTCAAGATGGTTATCATTTAGTGACGCCTGACTTGGCTACCTCAGACCTATTTCAGCCAGAAGCAGGAAAAGAATGGAGAAGAGATGCCAACGTATCACGATATGCACGAAAGTTTGAGCCGTACACCTAGAATTTGCACTTTCCACGACGACTTACTCTTTCCTCCGGGTCCTGAAACTCTTTGTAGACTGAAGAGGCATTTCGTCAGACATGCGCTCAGGCAATGGGTACAACTGTGTGTGGGCTCAAAGAGGATTGCTGCTTTGGAACCAAAATCTAGATCGGGATGAACCGAAGAACCAGATAGCGGCACACGGCATTGCTTGGCGCTTCAAGCCCCACCCCCCCCCCCTCCACGGTCCAGTCACGATGGTGAAGCATGGAAAAGCTGGGTCGCATCCGCCAGAATAAATATTACCAACCGCAGTCGAACAGCAGCCTACGGACGACAAGACGTTGAACGTCATGCTGACGCTCGTACAGAAAATCCTAAACAATCATCTCGTGGGTGGGGACGGACTACCCAACACCACAAACTTAACCGTGTGATAGCATACAAATTTAAGCTTAAAAACAAAAGAAACATGCATGCATACAAATTACCTGTTCCCCTCTTACGGATTTGTCTTGGGATGTGTGTGGTTCACCTTGCGGCAACCTGGTAGCTCTGTGATGCTTGATGTTGTCGTGCTTTCCCAAGTACTGCTTGACGTCAACCAGAGGGGTCCGAAGTAGACAAGCTCACTCACCCAAGCACACATACGTGCAAAGTTCTGTTTGTTCGGGCTTTTTATGTGAACTACGAACTCCTGCTCGCGTTTGCCAATAACACTCCTAAACACACGCCCACTCTTACAAACTGTGTTGATAAATAACGCTCTCCGAGAAAAGGATTGCTTTTTGCTACAAAGGAATAACTCGTTGTCTTGGCCACCGAATTCCGCGTGATTGTATGTGTATACATGTAGACTGATTCTAGATTTCATCAGTGGTAGTTGGTCACACTGACAGCAGGGATGAACACGTAGGAAGAATCGGTGCTCTAACTCCAAGCCTTTGACTGTGTTAAGGTCGGGTGGCTTTTGGCGGACGGTGTGAAAACTATGTCATGACCAAGACGCCAAAGTCCTTTCCAAGATGAAGCCTGAACAACGATTCAATGCACGATTCACTGTACAGTAAGCTGCACTCGTTCTGGATATGGCATAGGAACCTCTGACCAACGCGTAGCCCGAACCGATGCAGAACCCGGATCAAAACAGAACTATCTCGCGAATTCTTCAGTAATATTCGTGAGTAGGGGTATAAGTATATAACGGTCATGCCTCTGACAGCGAGCCTTAGTTACTGTCCAGCCAAAAGGAAGTCAAAATCACGACAAAATTCACCGCGCAAGATGATGATTTGACCAAAAACAATAATAAGGTGCTGTTCCATGGTCCAAGCAAATATAATACGTTCTATAGGCATATTCGGGCCCCAAAAATACAATTTTCTGGGCGAAGCAACCAAAGTCCAGAGTCAATAAACTGAACGTCTTCGATCCGTCAACACGAGCAATAAAACGAAAGCAGACAGAAATGAAACAAACAGCTTCATGTCAGTGCGACCCACGACCGAACGGAATGTCCAAAAAGTTACCTCATCAAGAAGCAAAGCCAAAAAAATGGTAAGCACCTGGATGGCAGGGAGAACGACGATCGCAAAACAATGCTAGCAAGAATGAGGTGGGAAAGAATAGTCTAAAATCCGTAAAGAAAACACGAGGGTAAAAAATGGGCGGTTTTAGATCTTCCAGTATGTTATACTCCCCGCCACGTCTCTTGATCCCTTCTACACCCCCAACTTCCCACCCTCGTGGGGATCATTATTTGCCCTTTGATTACTGAGCCCCAAGGTAACACCCTGTCCCCAGCTACTTGCCAAGATGAGGTCTAAAGTTTCTCTTTTATTTTTGGCAAGGATCCGACGAAATACATTGTGCTGTAGTGGGTACATAACTGGTGTGTGTAGCATCAAAAGAATTGTGGCATCTGGATTGGCCCAGGCTATTACCTGCCCCGTGCAAAATGAAGTGAACTGAGCTGAACCCCTACTATTCCTCCAAGGCCTTCACTTCCGAGTCCACCAAAAAATCAAACTATACCCCCCCATAATCACCCATAGCATTGCCCTCCTTGGCCTTCCCTCTGAGCGACAATTTACTCCTTGGTGCAATCACTACTACAAGGTTCCCAGATTTCCACTCTAACCGACCAGCTGTTGGTCTGTCAAATGCCCACCCTCACAGTCCACCCCGTTTTTCTTCTGTCCCGTTCAGCGACTCCAACAGTAAACCCCAGCAGGGTCCTCCATGAACAACTAGTGATGCTGCACACTACGTGTCTTCCAAATCAACAACATCCAGGATTGCCTGCTAAGATCTGACCAACCGACCTCGGGAAAGCAGTCTTTCATTACCTAATAACACCACCGGCGCTCGCTCCGCCCTGAAAAGGTCTAGTTTATTCGAGGGGACTGCTCGATCTACGAGTTTTGTCATGTCAATCGTCACTGAATACTGGTAAGGTCCTTCCACCCCAACTGATCGAGTTCCTCTTCCCGTGTGCCAAACACTTGGAACAAACAGAAATGGGCGTGGTGGAGGTTGTTTCATATATATTGGCCCCAAGCTCCGCGAGTGTCTTCTCTCAGCCCATACCATTGGTATCATACCAGGCACCACTTGACTAACCATGCCCCTATATTACTCGTCTCTGAATATTGGTTAGATCTACCGACCTCCACATCTTTCCGTTAATTGCCTCCTTCGGAGGCTTGTGGTTGGTGGACAGGGTGAAATATCGACCCTCGACGGTGTGACAAAAACGTTTAGCGGTATTATAAGCAGCCTGCAGCCCCCAACCTAAAGCATTACACTTCGTTTTTGTGAGACGGTGGCTCTGTAGGGGGGAAAACTCTGTTGGCTGCAGATCCCAGAAAATATTTTTACAGGATCGTTTCAATAATGAATTCGGAAGCCATACTGAGCGTAGCAGACGGAACTGGCCACATAAGCGGCGCCGGTTTTTCTGACGTTGCCTTAATCTCTGAAAACACTACTGGTGCTGCATCCGTGAGGGGGCAACCAGTGGGGATCGCCACAACGTAGATGGGTTAATGGAGTCAAAGATTCAGCAGTATAGGGTTCGGAACGGTGATGGAAGTTTACTAGCCCCCAAATACCTTGACCGCCTTGATTGAAGACGTGGCATGATCTAGAACAGCTAGCATTTTAACCTGTCAAGTTTCAACATCTCTCGAGTGGTCTTGTGGCCGAGGAACACGAGTTCCGTTTTGCCAAGTTCGCATTTGCCGGAGTTGTCTACTATTCGATGTCCCGGGCAAACGTTAAGACGGTCGTGTTACGTGTTACTAATGTTCATCTACTTTGGATGACTTGATTAGCTAGTCTTTGAATAGACGGACAAATTCCAAGTCCCGCGTAATGCTATTGGTTAACCTTTCGAGTACCTACGCAGCATTTTACAGACCGTAAGGCAGTCGTAGGGACTCGAACAAAACAAAAGAATTCGTGACAGATATTTTAATGACATCTGCAGCGGTGGCTGGGATCCGGTGATAAGCTCGTAACAAATCAATCTTCGAAAATACGGTAGGGCCGCGAAGCGGCGCCGTGATGTGGCTTATGTTGGGTATCGGATGGTTACCATAACGGGTGACCTGGTCCAGTGCGCGACAGTCGCCACATGGTCGCCTAATAATGCCATCTTTTTTAAGACTCACAGGCCGAGGCTAGACCCATGGACTGTGAGACGGGCAAGCAATATCTTTGGAAAGTAAAGTGTCAAACTCACGTATGGTGGAAGCTAGTTTATCCGGCGCTAGTCGGTAAGGCAGTGCTGTGACCGGCGGTCCGTTGACCATGCGGCTTGCGGCACGATGGCTCACTGCATCTGCCGCCTCAAATGTTTTGGTCAAAATGAGGAATTTACTGAATAAAGGCTGAAGACCGTGAAGAATGTGGAAAAACAAACGTGTGATTCGGATTGCATCCCTCTCAGCCTCATAATCCGTAAATTTACTGCCCTGCGAGAGATCGATAAAATTCAGCTTAGGTGAATCAACAAGTAATTCATTGTACTACAGGAAACTGATTCCTATTATTTCTGCTTAAAGGCTGTCCAGGATGGACGTCGACAGATGACACCGTCGTGGCCTCAGATTGGCCCCAAGCCGTCCCATGCAGTAGGTGGAAATAACGGAACCGAACGCTGCAGACAGCCTCATCAGTGCCGCTTGTGTCTTATCTTTGCCGACCGTGGATACAAAACTTGGGTCCCAGTATCAACAGGGAACCCAGAGTTAGCATGGGATTTACGCACGTGAAACAAGCGGCTAACCTGGGACTGGATGCCGGCAAGTGCGACCGTTTTTACCATCTTTCAGTGGCGTTTCCAGCGGAGCATTATATGGCCGTCTGCACCCACGGGCGGCTTGTTTGAGAAAGCAGTGGAACCGACGAAGGCCGCAGGTAGAATTTTCGGGTTTGACAGACACTTGTGAGGCTGAGTCACAGAGAAAGTAGGCATTGGAGGTGACTAGACTGTGCCGCTCCCTGCACGGGCTATTATGGAGGCGTAGGCACTTTCTCCGTCTTTGAAAGCAGTGGTGTTGGAAGCATTGGGAGTACCAAGGCCTCTCGGTGATTCTTCCAAGTCAAGACCCCGATGACCTTGCAGTGTCGTGGTGACGGGGGGAGGTAGCCCCTTGCCGAAAGGTGCATCATGTCAGCCACGGAAGCTGCTCTTTCTGAGGACAACCCTTCGAGAAAATCAACAAATGTGAGCTGAACAAGAAAAGGTAAGGAATTCCAAAAACACTCCTCACTTACATCCGAACCCTAATCGGCGGGCCCTGCTGGGACCCGGAGGTGAGTAAGATCGCGGCTGGGCTTCAAGTGACTTTTGGGGTGTCGTACCAGTGGCTGGGGAAAAGTCCACCTCAGGAAAGTTAAAGGATGCAGGAACATGGTTTGCCTAAGCTGATCGTATGGCTGCCCTGTGGAAGATTCAAGACCGAGTTCCTAAGCGAGGTGATAACTTCAGCGGGGACGGCTTCTGAAGCTTAGGAAAATCTTTGGCTTTGGTAGAGGCTTCGGCATAGCCCAAACTGCTGCTCTTATATTGCGAGACAAACCCCGAGATCGAGTAGGATAAACGTCGCCGGTGTAAACGTTGTGACAGATAACAAGAGACCAGCGTCGAGACGCGCCTCGTCTTTAGATCCAGTTAAGTTGCAATAATACATCGTGCAAAGGAGAATGGAAAACAACATAAGCCACTCATAGGACTGGTGAGATGTCCAGGAAAAAAGGGGTCACCAATATGGGGAGCACTGGAGTGGCGGCTTATGAACGTGTCCTCTTTCATGCCTCACATCGAACTATCAAGTATGTCCCCTTTATCAAGTAAGGGGAAAAGACGAGGTGGCAGACAGATGAGGTTATCCATACTTCGCATTATGGCACCAAAGCAGCGCCGACGATAGAAATACATGAAAACGAACGGGCACAAAGTCGGAGCAAGTTGCGAGCCGTCCTCGCACAGTCGGCGAAAACGAAGGGTTTCAAAAGCTAGGTTAACGAGAGCCTCGCAAAGGTTGGTCCAGCAAAAGCACTCGACTAAACGAAACGGTACAGTGGAGACCAAGCGGCAGATAAGACCGCAGGGAAAATGAATCCGAAAAGAGGTCCTAAGATCTTCAATCCCAGAACAGTTGAGGTCGTTATGGGCCCATTACGTAAATTCTCCAACCTTGAGGGCTAAAGTGCTGAGGCCATATATTATATGATTGCCTAAACCACGGGATGCTTCTGGAAAGTTGACCACGGGATGGTGGCCCTCAGGTTTTCCGTCTCTGAGCCCAACCCAAACTTTCCCAGGTCCCTACGGTCGATGCTGCCCGTTAACCGGACCAAACTACTCGCAGCTCTGCTAGCGAAGAACTGGGGCACTTTCTTCATGGCTGACGGCCTACAACTTGCATGTGACCAATTACACTTCAACCTCAAGGTCACGGTCAACTCAACATTGAGATCAGGTTGCTCCTTTTTCTGGTCTATTTCCGTAGATTAGTTGTATTATTGTGTTGAAGGTAATAAATATTATCGTACAAGCCGGTGCAATGACCTCCCAGAATAAGCAACCGCGCCACTCTACGGTGAGTTCAATACTTACTGTCGGGAACTGTTGTTTTATGATATTTCAGCAGATCCTTGCCCTAACGCACTATAAAATACCTCTACCGGCTAGCCACAGCTACCCTTCCTTCTTCCTACCTATGTCCTACGTGACTGGTGATCATCGCTCCTCTTCACAACTAGTACCCATCTGTCATTTCGTGCTCAACACATACCCACAGTTTCGCTCTCTAAGGACCCTGTCCTATCCCGATACAATCTTTCGTCCCCTTGTGATCGTTCTTTTTGCTTAATTATCCGTATCTCAGTTAATCCTATTCAGAATTTTCCCCACAGGAGGCTCCAGTATATTTTTGCGCCCTCTGCCGGTGTGGTCTCCTCACTAGAGCTGGGTACACTTTAGCCTGCTTATGCTGGTATATATACTAATTACCCCCAAACCACCCCTCTACTGGCCTAGCCAGTACAGCTGTCTTCTTACTGGCCCCTAACAGACCCGAAATCAGCCTGAAAGTGGCCAGAAAGTGACCCTTGTGAACCAAAAATGGGCTGTTTGGGTTTATTTTCGGCCCCCCATTAGTAGTTTCTATCTAACAAAATCTGATCAATTTGCGAAATCTACGGCTACTTTTTTGAGACGGGAGCTGAAATAGCCGGATATAAATTTAGCGGGTTAGTTGTTAGGGTTCTTATCCTCGACTGAAGTCTCGTGTCTTTTCGGGTTTTGAAACACCTCCGAAATCACCCTGAAAGAATATCCCATAAAGTATTTTTTGCCGATAAACTTTGTCGCCTAATTGAACAACATAAATTAGCAAAACGTTAGTTGCAAAACGACTGCTCCACCTGGAAAAGTGGAAGAAACTCAATATGAAAAATGCTTGTTTCTCGTTGTGGAGAGCACCAAACAACACAGGTCGTGCACTGACATGATGAATGGAGTCAAGTCGGCGATATACGCCGCTCGACACTTTACTGTCAAAAGGCAGCTGGATCATGATAAAGTAAGACAAAAGCTCACAATAAAAAGTGTTTATTCCTTGTTATGATACTTGGAGGATTATATACCCCATGAATTTATATAATCAGCAGGACGAAAGTTTTTACACTAGGCGCTCACTTTTTCATGTCACAGTGCGCACCGGCATCCTGAGGCTTTTCGCTCCGGCTCTGCAACAAAGGACATCTACTCCCTTGTGGGCTGCCATGCACTTCCTATCAAACCAACTATCATTGTTCCTGGATATGTTCTCCCACAAGTGATTTCTAGAGATTAGAGCTTCAGAACAACAGTTCTTACCATAAACAAGTAAACTAAACTGCTCCTGCTGGGGCCAAACTTCCGTGTGACCCCATTACGTCTTAGTGCTTTACTACAGTAGTGGATGAAGGCTGAAGCATAGTATCACGAGACAGCCTCTGAAGTTTGTTCACAGGAAGTTTTGCGACGATGTAGCCATCAAAATGAAAACTTGCAACGATCCTTCATTCACCACATGGCCGTAGTAGCTGGTGTTCCCCAGAGAATCTTCTGGAAGCCTGAAACCATCAAGCCGAAGATAGCAATTCCGAAGAGCTAAGAGGTACTTGAAGCTGAATCCACGAAAAGCTATCGTAAGGTGGACACTTCTAACTTTGTTTCGACTTCCCTCTAAGTAGGGCATCCTGATGAGCTGGAAAATGTAGCGGAGGTTTAAAAACTTACAGGCCGAAAAATGGTCTATCGACACCTTTAATCCTGGATAACTTGACGCGGAATTCACTGGTAGATGTCAGTCTTCCGGCCGCAGTCGAAGTTCTACAAAATTGCCAATATTTGTTGTGTACAGCAAGTTTACTGATGCGCTTCTCTGATGGACTAACCTTTGGGATGGAAGCCCATTCACGACTAGACTGCACCTTGTCGTGGCGTGACGGCTTGCGTGCTTCCGTGACCCAAAGAGCAATGCAGGATGGCTTCCTTAGTCCGGCGTTATATTCATGCCTGACAGATCAATGGGTAGAGATCAGGCGAACCGGTTGGTCAGCAACATCCGGTTCTAACCGCTGTGCTCCTAAGAGGACACTTCAGCTAATAAACATGGGGTGAAACGGTTTGCGGGTCAAAAAACCTCTACAATAAATCGAAGCGCCGATGTTTGTTTGTCGTGTCTGTGGATGCGCCGACCGACTGCTTCTCCTCTGAGACCAAGGGCAAATTCTATCGTGAGTTGTCTCGACGGCTCCGAAGCGCACGTTTAACGGGCGTGGCCGTCACTGCTGGAAATTTCAAAGCCGAAGTTGTTTATATGGTAGATTCCGAAAGGCACACTGAAGGTCTGCCTGCAGTCTTAGTCGATCATATAGATAACGGCGATCGTCTCGTTCAACTGCGTTTTGACCACTGTTCGTTTCTGACCAGCGCGAAGTTCTGCCGTAGGAAGCCGCGTAAACTGGCCTTGGCACCCTCTTACATCTTTCCAAAGTTGGGCTCAGATTGACTATATTGTGACTGGTCACCTATGGCGTATATCAGTTCAAGATTGTCGCTCATTTTGATCTACCCCTGTTCTCTCAGATCACGCCTTGGTACGTTCTTGTTTTCGTTTACGCCTCTTCCCTGGTCGCACTAAAGTTAGTGCCACTTGTCCCGTGCAGAAGCTTTCAGACGATGGCCAGTGACACAGTTTGCAGGGGGAGCCGACTGCGCGATTATCGATGCAGCTAGATTTTTAAGGTCCAAATAAACTCGGGCAACATATTAGGGAAGCATTGCATGCCCCACTGAATGCCACTCAGAACTCTGGTTCAAGCCAGTCTCACAAACAAATGATATATTTGATATCGGCTGCTCTGTTTGATGCTTGCAGAGCGGTCTCTTCCGATGCCACATTAAATGAAGTTCGCAAATCCCTGAGATGCCAACTGACTAGGATCCCAAAGAATTACCGTGGGCAGTAGTAGATTGCGATAAGTGGGGACATGGAAAAGGCTGTGTTCACTGGCAATGCTGTCGGTCTTCTCTGTTTGATTAGAGGTACCAGCCTACTGAGGCCCATTGTATTCGATTTAATTAAGTAATCCGATGGCCCACTGATTCACTCTCAGGGACTCCGCCTGGAGCTTTGGGTGGACCATTTGAGGGAACAATTCCGTTGGTCTACTTCAACAGCTAGCATTTTAAGTGTACCTGCCAGAAAGAAAATGAAGGTGGGTATCAGTGCTCTATCACAGATGGAAATTATGGAAGAGTTAGGTTACATGAAAAGGTACCAGGCAGCTGGACCAGATGATTAGTCTCCGTCTTGTTCCAAGCATGGAGGCGTAGCACCGATTTCGGAGTTAAAATAACTCCTCCAAATTATTTGGGATGGCTCGCAGGTTCCTAAGGAGGGGTGTGAAAAGGTGACTGTGCCGATTCACAAGAAACGTGGCAGGCCCCCTTTTGAAAACCACAGAGGAACTGGCTAGGTAAGAATCATGTCTAAACTGCCCACCGGGTCTATTCTTTGCCGGTTATCCTGTGCTCGCCAAATGTGTAAGCTGGAGTGTCAACCCGGTTTCAGGCCCAGTCGGGATGGTATTGACCATATCTTTACTCCTCGGCAAACCTTGGAGCACAAGCACATCTTTCGCATGCCCAAAATCTCTGTCGTTCTTGATTCGAAAGCGCTGTTCGATTCAGCCGACTGCACGGTTTTTGGCGCTGTCTCTCATTGGAGGGAAGTTTATTTACCTTTTACAGTGCTTGTATACAAACAGCCAGAGCCAAGTTCGCGCTTGCGGCGATCTTTCCCCCGAACCTACCATAGAAAGTGGTGTTCATTAGAGTTGCCCTGTGTCGTCCTCCCTCTTCAGTTTTGTAATTGAACTGATTCTGGAGGTAGCTCCATCCTCGAATGAGATTAGCGGAGTCTATCTTTGCTCGGGCAGCAAACTGTCCGACCTGGAATACGCGGGCGATGTTGTTCTTCTGAGTGAAGATCCAGGTAAGTTGCAAGCCTCTTTAGATAACTTTGACAAAAGTGTGGGAATGTTTTAGGTGCGTTTGTCACCTTCAAAGTGTAGGATGCTGCTGTGCAACTGGGTTGGCTCAACACAAAGCTTGTTCTTGGCAGGTGAAGCTCTAACTGAAGTGGACAAATTTTGTTACCTGGGAAGTTACACTTCACCAGGTGGACAGGTGTCAGATGAAGTGTCATCGCGTATGCAGAAGGCGCTCTTGGCCTTTGCCACCCTCCTTCATCTGTGGAGCCGCGGTGACACCTGATTGTCCGGTAAGGGTAGAGTGCACACTACCGTGGTTAGGTCCGTTCCTTTACACGGTTCAGAAACAGGGCCAATAAGACTGGAAGATAGGCGAAGACCGTTGGTGTTCGAGCATCGATGTCTCCGGAGCACTGCCCGAGTATGGTGGGAACACCTTATCAGAAATGCTGAGGTTCGGCCTAAGGTGTTGGGAACCAGAGGTCAGTCTCTAAATCAAGTGCTGGATCTAGACAGGTTAGGGTGGTTGGGACATGTGTTAAGCATGCCAGCAGATGGTGATTGGAAAGTTGGTCGAGGTGGACAGTCCATGACGTGGCAAAAAGGTATGAAAACCCTGGCCAGCGGGCTTGGCCGAGTAGAAGGAGTTAGACTTCCCGGCTTGGGTCCACATGGTCCACCTACTTGTCGGTCTGAAGCAATGTTATGGCTAAGTCTCGCCTCCAACGGTTTAGTTGCATTCGGACTCTTTCCTTGTCGTCTTGATTTCCCATTGACACTTTGACTTCTTGGATCTCTACCACCGTGATTCTACTTTTTCACCCTCTGCTAGACGACTCTAGAGGGTAGCAACCAAAACCGGAACACATGAAGTTCCCGCACAGATGCAAACTTGGAAGCCCTTTAGTTATTTCTTGGGCCTACCGAGGCATGGTGTCTTCACTGCCTGCTGGAGACCGATATACTGGCTTTCTGCAGCTGTTTTGCTTACTTCAAAATTAAAATACCACGGAAGCTCACCAAGGCTTTCCATTGGTAGGGTGGTATCTGAAGGCGGCAATTCGATCATGTCCCCCGGCAGTCTTTGAGAATTATTGACCCTTTGGCGGTCATCTTTAGGGAGGTTAAGGAGACGTCATTCATTTTATCGTACCAGCTGCTCTGTATACCTTGACTTGGAGCTCCTTAGGGTTGATCTATGGTGGCAGACCCTGCCACACCAAAGGTTTTGTTAAAAAAGCACCCACCGAAGGCCAGAGTGCGTGCTGATCCACTCCCGTCCATAGGTCAATACCAACGGCCAGCGTCCTCTCCTGGAAAAATTCATTGACGACGGATGTCTTAAAATGTAAAAGAAATACTCGGCCTCAAAAATTGGCTGGAGTGACAAGCACCGGATTCGCACGGCGGGATAAAAAACGACTTGCTCTCGGTAAGTTATTAGTAGACCTTTGCATCGCATGGCATTCACGATGCACCACAGAACGTTTTCTGACGGCCGTTCACCTCCTGGAGTTTGACGAAGTAATATAGTGCGTGAAGGAATCGGACGTCCGCTTGTGGATAGGGCGAAAGACGATCCGCTGATCGACGTCCACTATTTTGGCAGGCTCTTTCCATATCGCAACACAGTTTTTTGGCTGTTCTTTGGCATACACAGTCGGTGGATGGCATGCCCATGCAGGCGGTGCCTGACCATGGCGCAAGGCAAGGCGTCATCCGAAAAGGAATACCAGCGTGTATCGCTGCCCGAGCTGTGCGTTCCTCTTTTCGCCGGAAAATCTGTTCAGCGACCACTTTTCTGCTGGTGACACTGACGTGACTGTTGCACGAAGGACTTAAGTGATAATGCCGATAACTGATCCAGTGCAACATGAACCCATGCGTCTTCTCAAAAGTGTGCCCACCCAGGAAAGTAAAGCTTGACTGACTCCCAACCGTCGATTAGGAGTGCACTTCCATGAAGTCAGTATACCGATGCACCATTTCCTGCAACATAATATATAAATATCTGCGAGCACTGAAGAGCCTAGAAATTTGCTTGGTGGTCAGCTGGAAGAATATCTTCCAGGACAACTGGCTCAATTTAAGGCCGAAGCTGCCTGTACTCAGACACTTTCCAGTATTCCATGTCCTCTAAGTTGCAACAAACACGAAGACGTTTACATGTTACTCACGGCCAAGTTAAGAAGAAACGTTGATTGAAGCGCAACAGTTTTTGGTGTGATAGCCGACCCCTCCTCAGTTTACGGACCTTGCGCCACAGGACCAGCAACCTCTTCATGAGTCCCAGACACAACATATACATGTAGTCTGTTAGGAACATCAGTGCAAAGTCAATGGGTAATCATTCAAACGGCGAATTTCCTGCCTAGTGCTGTTTCTCTCTTTGGGTCGGGAAGTCATAGTCAGTCTTCCTGCTGGCCTCGTCCCCCGAGAAGACTGGCCGATGGAAGAATCGACTACCTTGTTTTGTGCGTCCAGAGCAACTACAGTAGCCGCTATGATGTTTGGTTTGCTTAATCATTGCTCTGGCTGGGGTAGCTGCTGTGGCTCCGAATAGCACTACGAGGTAATTTTTGCAAGCTTTTCGTGTATAAATCCCAGTGGTTAGCAAAGTTTCCAGTTCTTGGAAGCTGTCTTCCACATATTCCTCTATTTTGGCAGATTTTTCCATCCCGTAGTGGAGGTCTACCGTGATTATTTATTACAATGGATGAAGTAAGCAGTCCGATATTGGCCACTGCTGCTCCGATGACCCACGAAATAAAGTGAGTCCATCAGACAAGAAACTGAGTGAAAATCCTAGTACGGTCTTTCAGCTGTGTTGGAGACAGTGCACTCAGAACGTGTTCATCCGGTGCAAAGTGTGGGAGTTTACCACCACGGACGCATTTTTTCGGAGTTTGACCCAGTGAACCCAACAAAGTTTATGGACCTGCGGGTAGCTCAGGGTAAATCTGAACATATATACGAAGCGTTATTTTAACACTCGCTGTTGAACGATGCATATGTGTTGCTGCTTGTCTGGCGACGCAGAGTGCTGACAGTCCCGGAGTTAGTTCCAATGTTTGAACCACAGTAAAAAAAACAACGGCAAACTATTGGAATTCACTCTCATGATGAGTTGGTTAGCTGGGTCGACTTCTAGAAAGCCACTCTAAAGTTTGTACCACATAAAGTAAAACAACTAACTTTGGTGTAAGAGGTCAGTCTGAACCAGGATAATGATTTCACCCGTGAAATCTAGTGGGACCAATCGTGTGACAAGTAAGTTCCTGAACCGTTGGCGACAGAGAACAAGAGTGTTTGATGATACGGTACTATTGAGCGAATTCCAATATTAGGCGAAATACGAAAACCTCGGGTTGTGATGTTCCCGCGTTTATTCATATACACCGTTAAGGCACAATCCATAGGATTGAGCATCCTTAGGTAAATAATTATGAAACAATCTTTCCTTGCCAGAATAGGGTGTCAGACAGCGTTTGGCTGCGTACTAATTGTGCAAAACAGCATCTAGCTGCGTCCAAAATACTAGTAAACGGGCCATCAGCGGTGAAATGCAAAAACCAGCGCTTGGCCGTGTCCAAAATTCCACCGAACTTGGTCTCCGGCACTGAAAAAAAAGGAATTCGCCTGAGGTAAGCGCCATTCATGAGAAGAGGGCAAAGATAACAGGGGCAAGCCGCTCAAGAAAAGAACCAACCAGATGAAAGAAGTAGGGGCATGCAAGCGGATGTGACCGAGAACAGTGATTTTGGACCAACAGGCAAGCAGTGTGTGTTCGGGCATATGTAGTAAGTGGCTCCAAAATAGAACTAGGCAGATTAGGGTTCACGATACACACGAAGTGATCTGAGTCTAGCTAAGAGCAGTGTGTGTGCTTGTTTGATTAGTTGAACTACCAAGCGGTTCTAGGTCCGGGTAAACAACGAAATGTGTGGATGTCGACTATAAGGGATGAAAACGATTGTCAACGAGCACTAAAATCCAACTGGTGGACTAGTCACTAGGCCATGACTCCAGTGAAACAAACAATATGTAAGGCTGAGGGCAGGTTGCTAAAAATATCAAATAAAAAATGAAGAAGAAAGTAGCCCATACACCAAAGTCGTGGTCCACAGGCACCAAGACAATTCAGAAATAATCGGGGGCAACCAAAATTAAATCTGATTAGATGCCTAGAGTTTCAACACAGAACCGATTTACGTTATCAGCTGGCGGAGAGGAAATACTCGAAATTTGTGCAGTATTGTCCGTACCGCTTACACTACGTTTCACTCTATTTCAGACGTGAATTAATAATGAAAGCCTGTGACAAGTTCGAAGAATTCACATTCCGGAGGAGGATCGACGGCATCCGACACAATTTTGAATAATGGTCCTTTGACTTGAGATGAGGATGGAACATCAGATTTACTGGCCTCATATAAACCTCAAATGATACCATAACCGCTCATTCTTTTCATCCATTCTTCCATTTTTGATAGGTGTAAGGGCCCGACTCCTTTGTTTTTCGCTCCAATAGATTATTTCGGTCACCTCAAAATCCTGCTTCTTGAAAGTCCATGAACACACGAGTCAGAATAGATTCTCCGAACACACTGAAGTTTTCAAATGTTCTTAGTTCGTTCCGTCTAACGCAGGTAAATATACACATGCTTATACATGTATACGGTCATGGACAAGCGCTTATGGTTTTATACCTGTAGGCATCAACCTAAGAAAACTGGTGTAACTGTTTGGTGATATCCATAAACGGACGCAAAGTCGATCGACGCGAACGGCATTTATAACCCACGCTGGTTGAGTAGTGTTATAGATTACAAGGCGAAATAGCCAGCACAAAGGCTTACTGTTAGCGGAATACCTCTAGGGGAACACGTAGCAAGATGGTGGAGAGCAGTAAAACAACATGTCACGAAAAATATCTGCCCAGTAGAGGCACGAGTAAATGAAGTCCTTTGGCCACTTTTCCAAGAAAATATTTTCTGTAATGATAATTTTACAAGCATCACGACATACAGGGCCAAAGGAAACACCTGCGAAGTAATGAACACAGGGATTCATGGAATATGGTTTTCCCGAGAAAAGTATATTATTGGACAAAAAACTTCATACCCAGTCACTTCGGACTAATTTCAGTCGATAGCCAGCCATATTGACTTTAAGGGCTGGGCTTGATCAACAGCCCTCAAAGGTACAATTTGGGGGCTTTTTAGCGCAACTTGCGCTGACTGGGATCGTTTGAATTTCCACTCTCAGGCCTTTACCTACATGTAAATCCGTTTCGCCCTTATTCCACCTGTAGGTATAATCCATATAATGGTGCCTTCTCCATCACAGTCTGCCCAGGGCCCCACACGGCCTCACTTGTTTTTCTCTTCAGCCCTTTTAGGCCACAAGATCCTCTGGCTTACGTTTTACAGCAACAGCAAACATATCAGTCGTTGATAGTCTCTTACTGTCTCCGACCTTAAACCATGTCGTGTGAGTGTACCTCGTATGGCTTTCCTTTCCTGTCTCCGTAGCCCACCTCTATTATAGGTAGCCGGCTGACTCACACCAGAACGCCGAGTTGCGACCTCTGCCACATTTCTGGAGCCATCATAACACTTTTTTCTTCACCTGCCGCTCGGAACACCCGAACTGCTAAATCAAGAAAATCCAAGCACTCCTGGCAGCACCCGGGGACTGATTACCGAAAGTTCCCTCTCTTTATTACGGCCAATTTGTCGCTTAGTAAATCTAATGGCCTGGAAGGGAACACTGCGCAAATTTACAATAGGCTCAAACACATTGACGAAACCCTACCGAAGATTTTCCCTAAGCTAACCCCCGCGAAACCCGGAGCAACCATGCCCTTTCCTAGACTGGCGTCAGCGAGGCCTCTCTCGACTCCATTGCAACAGAAATCTACAGCCCCATTCCCAACTCCAAAAATGCAGTGGCTTTTGCTGTCCCTGAAAGGCTACTCCTACTACCAGTCGAAAGTAACATACCCACTGCATACGGTATGACCCACCATAGATGCCGTTGCATCAGGCTAAGTGAAACGTCCTCGGGTCTTATTTGTCGCCCGCCCCCCTAGCCCATGGAAAAACTGACGGCCGGGGAGTTTATCATTAGCGGACTGCCTGCCGATGTCTGTCCGCCCTACAATAATACCACAATATTCCCGGTTAAAATATATCTTCAAGGGGAAGCGTCTCGATCACTCAGAAGTAACACAGCTACTACCATCGTACCGACAGCATGGGATTTCAAACATCCTCACAAATGTTCTACTTGCCTTGTGAGTGTAACCGCGTTGACATTTCTTTTATGTTCTCTTCCACAGACAACATCTACACTTTTGTTTGTTTGTGTGAGCTATCTGAATTTGGCCCTGAACCGTTTCTGACTGTCGTGCTCCGACCACGGGGAGTTGTACCTTCGGGTTTCACTGTTAGGCCTACTTGGCCACACACTGGAGGTTTGTGTACATCTGTAATTCTAATTTTGAACTTAGCACCATAGAAACTGCGAGTCAATATTATTCTGGCTCTGGAGTTTGTGTGAATAGGCCAAGCGATACCCGAATTGCGATCCTTGTGACTTTCCTTGGGCTAATATGCTCTGGCGCAAAGCCCAGCCGAAGTCTGTTGGGCGTGATGCCGCCAATGGATCTAATGTCCTCTAACATTCACCCACCCACTACTGACCTTGCTCGACTAACTCTACACTACCTGCTCCACTTGCGCAAAGGAACCTTTTTATCATACCCACAAGTGGTTTCCGCATGTAGTTGCTTCAGCCCTTCAATCACATTCTCCAAGCTGCACTTTACCGCAGTACCAACGGAGCCCGCATCTATCGTAGCTCCAGTGTCGAAAGCCAATACTGGCCTAAGTCCAAACCTCTGCAGAGCCAGTCCTCACCAGTCCGCCAAGCCTCCGATAGGCGCTACCAGCCTTCACGATTACCCTTACAACACTCTTGGTTCACATTCTGATATGCCATGTTTCTGATTCATGCCAAACTTATTCGAAACCCCCCATCCGAAGCCATCAGACCTGACAGCCTCAATAATCGTCTCAGCTTTTTCCGTGTAACCAAAGCTTTTACTTCCCTCTCCTTAACCCTGCTTTCGCTTCCCCTCCTGACAATAAGCAACGTTCCAACCACCCATCTATCTTGCCCACATTTTCCCCTTCTTTCCCACCCGACCAAAACCCCTACTTAGCAGTGCCAGTATGCCGCAGCGGCTTCCGCCAACTCCTCCCCTCCGTACTCCATCGGATACTGAACCACTACATGAACATACTAGCAAGCCATCCCAGGCTTAGGCCTGCATCTCGCTCCCCCACTCCCGTCTCCTCCCCCCCCCCCACATGAAGTCTCCCAAACCCCTAGTTAGCTTTCAGCGTTTTTCGCAACTAGTCACTAATATCCTAGTAGCCGAATCCCACGATTCCAGATTAACCCACCTGCGTCCCTTCACCCTCACGCTATTTTGTCCTCCCTATATTGGCCCTGTCCAACAGGTACATTATCAGCCGCCTGGCAACCATTTTTTCTTGATCGATTTCCAACACACCCGTAACCGTATTGCCATCCACCCTGCGGTCTACAACAATAGCCTGTTGCAAACCCATTTTACCGATCACCCACAAAGGTGGCCGGGCCTGGTACTAACGCTTCGCCTACTTATTGTATCCCTCATTACATCCAGTCCCCTCCTGCTTCTGACGACGAGAGACCTGATTCATTTGGCCGCAGCCGTTACAGTAGTCCTGTGTCTGACATCGGTACTTTGCGTACCTCGACAGTGAAGTCCTCTCTACTGGCTCTTATCAACACTGGATCACTAATCGGGAATGTATCGCATCCGCGATCCTTGGTACTTACCTTAAACGGTGACGTAATAATAGTAACTCAATTCCGGCTCACCTGAGATACCCCAATGGACTTTGTTCGTGTAGCTGGGCATCGGTGTTTTTCCAAAACTCCCCATTCCGGGCATTATGGTGCTGCTTAGCCTCAGCCAAAAGCGCTTTTAGCGCCAGCCTTATTGGCCTCCTCTTGTCTCTTTAAGAATTCGACATGGCCATCTACTCAATCATCTGAAAAAGCCTCCTCCTCGGCCGCGCCCATAACCCCAGATTCTGGACCCCTCCAAAATATACTCTGTCGAGGATGTCTTTATTGCTGCTCTTCAGTAGCTTTCCTGTGCAAAAAATTACTGCGGCTGATTTTAGCCCTTCACTTGTCTGCTGGTTTTCTTTCTCTAGCCCTTCCTCCTGCTCCACCTCTTTTTTCTCTGTCAGTCGAGATGGGTGAGTCTCAAAATGTAGCCAGTTCCAGGGAGGAAACACTTTCTCGAATCCAGTATTTTCAACCAATATTCCTGGTATTACTACCCAGGTCACTGACCACGGTATTTTTTGTTTACTTTTAGATGCCTCAGCTGTCATCGTCCAAATCAACCCCTTCCCCCTGTTCTCACTTCCCGAATTTCATGCAACTTGCCCGGCGAGTCAAAGCTTACCAGCTGCTTTACCCGGGACAACATTTTTCCTCCCCCTGGCCTGCACAATGTTGTCCACTTTCCACCGCAACCTCCTACTTTACTTAAGTGCCACCAACCCGTGTGTTGATCTACGTCCAAAGTCCCCCAGTGCCCCCGTCCCTTGCAGAGTGTAAGCTGGTTGAGCTGCAACTCACATCTACCAGATCATGCAACTTCATGGTTCTTCTGCGCATCAACTGGTTTCAACTGGGGTTGCGTAGCGAGGCTGAGTCGCATCTACGGCGACAAAAGACCACCACTTTAGAGCACCCCAGTCAAATTGTCTGTCCGTCGAATATGCACGGGAAGAGGTTCGACAGCCTCAATATTGCCTCGCCTAAATTTTTCATCTGCAGCCCGCCTACTGCTAATACTCCAGCGTCTACTTCTGTGGCCTTCAACCATCACTTCTCCTCCTTGCTTATCACCTGCACCCGTGTCCCTCCTCCCCCATCCGTTCCAGTGTCTCAGCCTCTCCGCCCTTCTTTATCGATTTCCTTCACCTATTTTGATACTGATACATTCATTTTCTTCACCAAGTCCACTCCAAGACCGGTAGCAGAGGGTCCCCCCACCGGCTTTTCCTCGTTGAGGTAGTCCCGGTCCATCTTCGTAGACACTTAATTTAAATATAATCTCTATGGTTGCAGCCTTGTCTTTTCTCAGTTATAAACTTTATTTATCATTGCTTGCTCCAGAAAGAGCCCATAGCAAGACAGGGAAAAATCATCGGTTCAATAAACTTACCCCAGTGGTCTTCAGAATCACGTAAATACTTATCAAAGTCACCTTGTTCACTAGTCCTCACTTAACTACCTGCCAAACCCTAGTCAGCGTGGTTTTTTAAACTCCCTATCTTACTTTCCCTGCCATCTAGAAATTCTTAACACCCTGTCATCTCAGACTGAAGCCTGCTACTCGGTCTGCAACTTATCTGTACACTTCCAAGGCATTTGACCGCTTTCATTACACAGATCCGGTAGACAAAATCCGAACTGTCAGTGTGCCTGGCCTTCCCCTCTTTCGGCTACCCTCATGTCTCCCCCGCAGACCACAGGTTGTGTTGTCGGTGGCCTTTTATCTTCTGCCAAGCTCACCACCGGGGGCGTTACCCAAGAATGCCCTAGGCTTGCTTCTATTCCATCATTATACCAACAATGTTTTCTGTCCATTTGCCACGATGCCTCATTCCTCCGTTTCGATGATATAAAAATAGCATACTCCCTCCATCCCAACAATTTGCTCACGAATCTATGCAAAATATCAGATGGGCTATCCTCTCTACGGACCAGGTGCATCTCGTGTTTCATGAAACCCTCTGCTAAGAAAGGCTTTCTCTCGTGTCACAAAATTAACTTACCTCCCGGTCGAATTATTCCAAACCACTTTTCATTTCCATCTACTCAACTCTTATTGATCTCGGCATGTGCTGCTTTTGTCCCCTCAACTTTTCGGAACAGGCATCATTCCGTATTTCTCAAGCTAAGGGGACCACAGGTTTTATCCATCGATATTCCTTACCACCCTCCCCCCAGTCGCCTTTCCGTCTACTTCTTGGATGTGAGATCTTTTCTAGAATGTTCCGGACCATCTTCACCTACTGGTCGCCTTTCTCTGTTGTATCCCCTGAGAGTGCCTTGCGTGCCTTCTCCAAAATGCTCCCGGGCGTATCCGTAACCTTAGCACACTACCCCGGCAGTGAGATCTTAAACATCGAACCGCTATGGATTCGCCGCACGAGGTTCAGTCTAGTCTTCCTCTTTAAGATAAACTATAACCAAGTCTTTACTCATTACCAAACCTCATTTTCTCCCCCCTGCCCCTATCCTCTTCGTCGCCGTGCCTTTCCCGCGTGCCTCAGACTAATCTCCACCTCAGGTTCCAAGTCTTCCTGTCAATTTATTTCAAAACCTGGAATGAGCTCCAGTCAGGGTATATAGTGTCCCCCACTGTACGCCTACAAAGGCCCACTTGTCCGCCTAACTGCCCTCAAAGCCATATTACTGGCCAACGAGTGCGTCCTCCAAATTTGGTTTTCAAAGAAGCCTCACCCTTCAACTTCGCTACCGCTGCGCAATGGGCTAACACCTATATCCCATGTCCAACCAATTCCATCTCCTTAGTACCTGGAACTATGATCACTGCCATTGGTGATCCGGAGCGAATTCATCTTCTACTTTCGGTGAAGTAACCCTGCTCCTCATCTGTATTCACCTATATTGTTCCCCCTGGCCTTATCTGCCTTCCTCTAACCCGCACTGCTATTTTGATCCGACCACAGATACCCACTGCCCATGCCCACGCTAATCCAACAGTTTGTAGCCAGCTGTACCTCATGCCATCTCCCAAATAATTCCAGGGAACCACTACATTGATAAACCCCCTTTTGGCCGCTGCAATTTTTCCCCCTTAACCGCTGTTCCCCAGTTGGAGCTTACCAAGACTGCCCTTCAGTATCCGGCTTCCCTTACTAGCCATCCTCAATGACAGCCAGCAGCTTCGGGCACTGTACTGATCACTTCCCTGGCAGGCGTATCTGGATAATATTGCTATATGGCCGTCCGTTAATTTTCATCTTCAGTGGTCCATTCCCCGAGATCCCTGACAATATGGCTAATAGATTCTGAAGCGTATACCCTCTTTATTATTTCCACCTCACCCAGTATTATCAGTCATTACGTACCTCGATCGCGGCGCCCATTTCATTCACTAATGGGCGGTGTATCCACCTGATTTTCATAGTCAGATTTGCCGGGCATTCATCCATGCGACCGCTAAAGCCTGTATATTGTTTTCTGCTTGATATACCCTATTGAATATCCAAGGATCCCTTTTGTAGCCTCAGTTGTACCATATGATCATGCAGACAGGCATGTTTCGGGTGTCTCCGAAATAAACCATGATTGACATTATTATCATTAGTGCCGGTTCCAGAGGTGGCCGGCGCGGTCAGATTCACAGCTTTGGCCGGGGCACTTCGGGGCTCTGGCCGTCCGTAACGACTGGTGGCAGAAATTAGGCTGGTGGATCACACCTGTTTTCATTTTATGAAGTGTTTTTCAGGTTGGGGGCCTAACTCACGGTCAACCTCGTCCAGCGTTTTACTTTGCTGATGGCACGCTTCAATTCTGTTCCCTCCGCCGACTGCAGCACACCCAGTTGTTGATGGCACCTTTCCACCGTCCTCGTTTTGCCAAGGTAAGTTTACCCGTGGTACTTATAATCGCTTTTATTGCTTCTTATTGTTGTCGTTCGGCCAAAGCATACATATCTATCCATTTCGTCCTTATTTCTATGATTTATCGTCATGTTAGCTATCACTGCATGATGTCACCATCGCCCGGCTCACCTGCCCCGTCCATGCCCGACCATATTTGCTTTTCTTACGTTGTCTCGCTTATAGTCTTCATGCCCTCGTTCTGCTACCGCCACCCTGTGCTCATACGGCTCATTGGTCACGTTCTTATGCCCTCATCGTCTTCAGTTTTCTCCTATCCTTCCTCGTCCCTTTTTTGCTGTCTAGAGCCAATAATCACCAGCCCTCTCCGTATTCATGCCCGATTGCCATGTCATAACCGGCCTTCTTCACCTTTTCATCTTTTACAGCCACGCCTATTATCGATATACCATCACCACAAATCCCTCTAGGTCTTTTTATCGGTATGTGCTTCTACCGGCGTCTTTCAGCTTGGTCCATCTGTCCAACTTCCAGCAGGCAAGCAGCTCTCTAGCTTCATCACCTCAGCCCGGCTACGCGGATACTTTTCGCACTTACTGTTTCATCACAGGTTTGCTTGTCCTTCAGTTTTCTCAGCCTTCTCCGTTTTTCACCCGCTTTAAAAGGTACTACCCAGTCATCGTTATCTGTTTCCCTTCAGTCTATTCTCCTATCACCCCATTCGTACTTTTTCACCGCAGAGAGCTTTTCTGTGTTTTTCAGGCTGCAGTGTTCCTCCACATTCGACCTGTTATTGATACGATGTTACCTCATGGGCTTCAAGCGGAACTTCAAACCACAAAGTCTGTCCCTGAATGACTCCTCTGATATTTCAAGTACCCATTTCTCTCTTCATTTGCAGCCAAAATAGTTGCATCCCTGCCCCACAGTCCGTTTCACTTCTCAGCCCCTCTTCTTGGCCGACAGTCCACGCCACTCCAACCATCTTACAAATGTAATCGCTCCCTGTTCTTTAGCCATTTTCTTAGTCATCATCTTGCTGCCCCGCGAGTAACACCCGCTTTCTAAAGCTTCTTTTATTTTCGGCCGTCATCACAAAATGCACTTGTACTGAACTAATTATTCGGTCTATCCTTGCCTGCCTCCTTTGACCACTTTCTTCATCTTCCTCCATTTTTGAGCTGCTCTCCTCGACTGTCGTCACCTCTGTGTCTCCGGGGCTCTTTCTTTTTCTACCTATCCACCATGCTTTATCTGTCATATAGGAAACGACGCTTCATGATTTTTCGTAGGTTATTCTAAGCCATCTTATCCAACCCTATCTGTCTCACCCGTTCATTGCCATTCCCATGTTCTGGCACCCCAGTGTTCTACTGTCAAGCTCTTTCTCTTCACCGATGTTCCATGTTCCATCATTTAAATGGGGTACATGTTCGCCCTGCTTTCACCAGTTTTTCGCCGGCACTTTTCCTTGTCATTATTAAGCTGCCTTTCCGGACGTGAGTCCGTTCTGGAAACATCTGCATACCAGGGCCACAGCAAACCAAACCCCAAACATCTTCTTAACTTGACCCGTCTTCTACGATCTTCCTCGCCCGCTCTCTACTTCGAGTCGTGTTTTGTGCCATGACACCCAAGCTTTTCACAGTGTAGCAGTGCTTCGCTTTATCTCTATGGTTGTCTATTCTCCTTCCACGTAAATCGGTTTTTCCTTCGTCATCTTTCGGCACCGCTTTTCCTTCAAAGCCTCTTCAGTCGCACTCGTGTATAGCTCCCAGCTTCCAAATACCTCCGCTTGAATCAGTCAGATTCCATCACTTGACCCTACTATAAAATCTCCCAGGCATCAGCTTGAATCCATCAATGGGTCCGTTTGAACTCCCTCCATCATTCCCTGAGGTGCACATATTTTTAACTCGTAAACCCGCCCTTCCAAAGTTTATCAGGTATTTTCTGCATCCTAATAAAATGTCTGTCTACGTTATTCCTTGCAACACTTGATCTTGTATCTGACAGGCTTTGGGCCCCCTGAAGTAAACCTTTATTATCACCACACGGTTATTCCAAAACCCTATGATACCTCCCTTTGTATAATAATACGTCGCCTCTCTCAGAACGTTCATCGGGGTTCCAGTAATACTGCTCAAAATCAACAAAGTCAAGTTTAAGGGAGCCAAGAAAATCTCCCGAACTACCCATCTCAATTAGAGTTAGAAAAGGACGATATCGCCCAATGATACCGCGCCTACTAATGAAGAACCTCCACATCACCTTCCCTGTTGCAATCCCTTAAGTTTTTGCTCATCCTTCTTTTTACTGGTGGAGCATGATTCACCTACCGTTGCTTACCATCTTACGCCTCCAACAGGTTATACTCAACGCTCCCCGGAACTTACTGTGCAGGACACGCCTAGGCTTGTATCATGGATTTGCCCCTCAATGCATCTCGGTCCCGATGGCAACATAGCTGGTAGATATATTCAAACTGTTCTTGAAATACAGTGTCTTCTTTCTACAGTTAAAGACTTCTACAACAACGCCCTGTCATAAAAAGTGACCTTTCTACGGCCCCAATAATTATCGCCTCATTGATCCTACCCTTCCTACGTCAAAACTACTGAGAATGGCTGGCATAGGAGAAATTGGCAAATTATTTGCTGAAACAGGTTCTCATCTGTAATGGTCAGGGCAAATTCCCTAACCACTCTCTTGCACTATTTCCCAACTGGAATTTCTCAATTAGGCTACGGAAGCAGCAGAAAGAGACAAATCTATGGTCATTATTTTCCCTGATTTGACGAACGCCTTCGACTGGGCTCCCCACGCCAACATTCCCTCCGAACTCTATGCGTGCCGCCACTCCCCCCCCCCCGCCCTCCCGGCCCGCCGCTTGCATGGTGTACCTCCTATTCGTCGGACTGATGTAAAAAGGCCCCCAAAGATGACCATGAACCGATACCGGCTTTTGTCACCAGCAGTGAAATAAACGACTGTGTTCTAGATCCACTGTTTTTTCTACACCGTATTAGCCATATTTTGTGTGCTTCACAGTGGCGTCTATTTTCTTTTTCCAAAGGTATGAAACCGGTACATGATTTCCAGCCTCACGATATTCACACTTCCACTGAGAAAATAGCCCAGGACATGGGAGGTCTTGACCACTGGTGCCCAGGCTACGGAATGGAATTCTTGGGCAAGAAGCCAGCAAAAGATTCTTCTCCCTTGATATGAGCAGCATGGAATTATGTGTGGATGATCGCACAAACTTCCCCGGGGGAACACGACCTGCTTCTCTGTTGCTGCCACTAACCATGTATAAAAGACAAATATTGAAAATCCTTCTAGATATTAGACTTGCTTTGTGATTGAGGCCATATGTGACGTTACTTTGAAAAGCTCGTCCATACACAACACATTTGCACGCCTGTTTATTCCTGTGCGACATGTGATTCAGGCCTTGAACCATTTCTGGCTGTCGTGCTTGAGCCAGGGGTCTTTGAACCTTCGGATTTTACTGTTCAGCCTGTTTGGTTGCATACTTGAGGTTTTTGTGTTTCTACTCTTTGTGATAGTTAATTTGGTATCATGGAAACAGCGACTCATTCTTGTTCTGGGTTTAGGGTCCGTTTCGACTGAGTACACTTTGCCCGATTTACGAGAGTGGACCTGCACCATGAACACGTATCTGGTACCTTACCTAAATCAAACGAGGCGTGCACTGACGGAGAGTCCACCTCTGGAAGCACACTGAACGGATCGGCGGTGATTTTTAAAATGGATTCCGTCCACGCAGGCCCCATCCGATTCAAGTGAGAGTAAATCCGTAAACCAACCGTAGGGTGCTCAAATATAAGGAAGGTTAGGCGAACGAGTACTGGATAGGCTTACCTGGTGAGTGGTACCGAACTCGAAACACGCCGTGAGCTTCCTTTAAATTTCTTTCCGTCATCCAAGTACAAGGGATATCTCTCATCGAAAGTCTATACTTGGGACTATTTGACCCCATTTATTGAAGATCCGCCCACTTTGCTTAAGCCGCCAGTTTGAGACCTCAGTCTTCATTACTCAAATAACTTCAAGTTCTCCGAGTGTGTTCCATTCCAGATTGCTAAGGTGAGAAGAACCATTGGTCTCATCGCTAGGACTATTCCGTTAAATGACAGCTAGCCTACACCTACTAGTCCAGCCGCAGGCCTCTTGATTATTGTTCCATAGTCTTCAATAGCATGATGAAATTTGGCAGCTTTTCTCTATAACTTGTAAGGCGCTATTTCACTGAAAGATTGTGTGAGTTTTTCCAATTATTCCTAAGAGGATCGACTTATCCTAATTACTGTTGACTCCCTAAGTCTGCTCATCATTAAGGTTAGTCTGTGCCTTCCTTGTGAGCTAAACTGCCGCCTGGCTCTTCCAAGTACTGGACCCCTTCCGCATTACCCCTCCCTCCCCCAAGCACACAACGTTTACCCCAAGCCATCGCTCCCGCAGTTTTCTTATTCCGGATAGAGACCAGCATTCAGGGTCTACATTTTTCCATAAAATATTCAAAGTGTTGGAACATACTCCCAGTTAAAGACGGTGAAAGTCATTTTATATCAGTTCCGAGGCCTGTCGAAACGCTTCTCTGTTGTTCCAAGGTACTTCTTCTTACCGGCCAAAGCGGCATCGAGGAGCTGGCCTATAGAAAGGGGTTTGATTACTGGAATTATAGGACCGTATCCTGAACTTTCATGACTTGCCTGATGACTGTTTCCATCATCCTACCCCGTACATAGTCTGCTCGGCCTTAGAGTACATTACATTTCCCTTTATAATTTGACTAGTCACTTTTTGATGGTTATCGCAGCCCCAAACAGTAATCATGTTTCCACACTAGTCACAATGTTACCGAAAAGCTGGTCTTTGGAAACAGATTCAACTACTAGTATTTTAGCACAATACGTCAAAAGTTAATTTTCCCTCGTACCTGATACCCTCTTGCTGCACTGTTTTATTATCTCACCAACTGTCTCCTGTACACACCAATCCAAAACCGTGTGGTCTAACTTCATCAAGGTAATCCACTAGGATAGGTTTCCAACAACTCACCTTCAGACTATCGGTTTGTCAGAAGTAGCACCGCGGGAACGAAAGCCCATAAACCTTCATTTTCAGTTCAACTCAACCACACATTCTTTATCACACTTAGTGCATGCGCTCTATCCATTCTTTCTGTTCCCTGATCCTGCCGCCAGCCAACAGATACAAGCGGTCTGGCAAGCTTTCCTTCAGCTTGCTTGCTTATCCCCACCTTCCAACCTCTATGCCCGAAGAAGTAACACCCTTGGTCTCAAGGGCAGTTAGACCAGGATTACCTTCGAGGGTGAGGAAAACAGACCACTCTCAGCAGCTTCGGGTACAGTCGGCAAGCGAGTAAAAGTTTGGTGGGGAGAGAAGTTATGGTAAGTTCCAGATAGGCTCGATCACTGCCCCTTAAATAGTCTTGATGAATGAACATAATATCTAGAAAATATACCTTTATCGGTGCGGCCGTGAGGGAAGTGGGTGCCTCCAACATTCAGCCTAGACCCGAACCCACGAATGGGGAGCCCCCACAATAATGTCGACTACTAGATAGCCAACTATGCTACTCTTCCCTCTGCTGTCCCCGAGTAGAGCGAGAGCGTACTGAGTCTTCCAAATGCTATTTTCGGTCAAAACTTTTCCTCTGTCAGTTGCCATGCCCCAAGTACTGCCTTCTTTATATGCTTGCAGACGCCACCTGCAGAAGCCCATGACTATTTGTGGTCGTGAGCTCGCCGGTCACAGAGGCCAAAATCTAATGGCACATTAGGAGAGCATGGAAATGAATTCGAAAAACTACTAATGCTCTTCTCGCTTTTGCTAACGAAGGACTCTGAACCAATTTTTTTCATCTAGGCCACTCTGCCTTGAAGAACCTTCGTTGACAACCGTTTACCTAACATCCTAGCTCAGATCACCCTGATGTTAAACATCCTCCTGGAACCTCTATACCTTTTGAATGACTGCGCTGTAGAAACTACCCCGATTACTTGAACTTTCAATATAGCAGAAAACGTAGTCCCACTGGCTTTACGCACAATATGGGCTGTACACGGCTACGGGCAGCAGAACAAATTCCAAATGTTTAACCGTGTTTATCGTAATTTCGTGGTTCCAAACAGTGCAATATATAAAAATGCATAAATGCAATGACTTACAGCCAGTTGAGCACCCAAGAGCAACAGTACAGAAAGTTATCCGAAAAATCGGGACAGCGCGGTCATAAACGGCCCACTCAACAAGGAGTCATGCGAAACTGTAGCGCAGCACGGTTGCGGTACATATAGTGGGTCAAGAAGCGTAAGTGAAACGTTCTGCAAAATTTTCTTACGAGGGGAATGTACAATCATAGAACAATCGAGTAGGGAACATAACGTAAAATGTTCACGCACCATACGTCGGAAAGGGGTAAATCTGAACTGTGTCAGTACAGTAAAAACAGGGAATTGGATCACAAGTATTCGAGGTTCATGACGCATATACACGCTACTCACGAGTAAGACAAGCGAAGATGTCGTCAAAAATACAAATTACAAAAAGTAATTTACATAGGCTTTCCGCCCAAAATGCACCTTGGAAGAATGGAATAGCAGAGCGTCGTAGCGCCAATCGATTTAGCGGAAAGGATTATCCTGAATCCTTGGGCACCGTTCACCTACCTTGGAAGTTTGTGCGTTTTGTCAACAACGAATACCGATGTGATGGACTTCGGATCTCATAAATAATTTCCGGTCTTCCCTGAACTACCTGGTCCAAACTCTTACCCAAAAACTTTGACTAATCGACACACAAGTTCATGCTATAGTCCGTCGTTCGGGCATCATCGAAAACAGTACTTAATGTCTCCAGAGTAGTTTGCTTTGCACTAATCCCGATAGTACATTTCCGCTCAATATTCCTCGAGGTTTGTATCGCACTCCAGGCACCTGCTCCCAACTTCGGTCCGTAGAAAGTGTTGATTCCGGGTGGTAAAACAAGGTTCAGTCTACGCGTAGTCCCGTCCCAAGGGTCGTTTCCACTAAACTGTCTCGCCGGTCAGCCAGAAAATACGACAGTCGCTATCAAACATTCGTCCCTCTCAAGTATTTAGCCGAATATCAAGAGACAGTCATAGAGTTGGGATCTACGGTATGGTTTGTAGCGCGCAACTGCACAACTTACAGTTGAAAAAATATGCTCAAAACAACTTCAATAGTGATCCCTCGGGCCAAACGTTCCAAGATCCAAGGTGAAAAACAGGGCAGTGCTAATGAGTAAAAGTCGCTCTTCAGTCGCCAAAGTCAGGAAATGGTAAAGGGTGTGACATGGCAAAACAACTAGTGATTTGCTCAGTAAGATTACTTGCGAAAATGACAAAAGAAATTTCTCTGACACTGCAATCACTGATCGCCCGGCGAACAACCACAGACGAGTTCAGCCCCTAAAGAACGTATAACTCCTCACCTTGGCCAATATCCTCACATCTTTATTAGCCCGCTACTTGGTAACCTTATACTCCAAGCCCATTGGCATCTGTCCTCAGATTAACATACCCACCATTTAATCAGCCCACGTGTCCGAAAAAAGATGCCAGTAGATTCTGAAATACCTTCCGTAGTCGCCAGCTGGGACTTTTTCCAAACTGTTGCCCTCTTTATCTATTTCAGATCCTGGTTGATACTGTTTTGTCTATCACAAGGCTCGGCTGTTAGCCTCAAAGACAGCACGGTCTGTGAGTTGATCGACTCCACCACCCCACTCATCATAACTGGCGGTCAGGGATCACACTGTGACCCATGTCGGCTGAGGCCTCACTGGAATCTTCCCATCACTAGCTGCCTTGACGGTATCAAGGCCACCACGCAAAGGCGCTGTCCCGAAAGCTTCACGGTAGACCCGCTGGAGTTGCCGATGCGGTATCTTCCCACTGGTGTCTTAACATAAAGAAAGGCAAGCCACATTTCAACTGCTATTACACCAGCCACCAACGTCCATCATGCTCACCCCGAATACCCCAC
Source organism: Fasciola hepatica (assembly GCA_948099385.1). NCBI lineage: Eukaryota > Metazoa > Platyhelminthes > Trematoda > Plagiorchiida > Fasciolidae > Fasciola > Fasciola hepatica. The sequence continues at coordinate 15,463,123 of CANUEZ040000126.1, read as the reverse complement.
TGGATTCCTCTAATGTATCGTCTGATGAGTCCTCGAGGTTTCAAATTACTTCTTTTACCCCGCCAGACGGTAATAAGCTTTAATAATTAGGTCGTCTGCAGAATAATCTTGGATCCCAATTCAAATAACCCGACACCTCGGCTTGGGCACTGAAATATATGTACATCTTTAACTTGCTGAAACACCACTCTGCCAACTTTGAGTGATCAACCACCACATGATGTCACTTGTTTTAATAACGAATGGTCCAGGATCGGAGATGCTCTCTTACTTGTCACAGCATCTCAGCTTGATGGACACGGAAGCCCAAAACCCAGTAAGCCACTTTTACCTCTTATGCTCAAAGCAAACGCAGAAATGTTCCAGGGGATCCAATGATTAAGTGTATTAGATACGTACATCCGATTCCTGAAGCATAGTCAAATTTATCCGGTGACTAGGCCGAGTTGGAGTGACGCGCTCTCCTCAGATACCAAACCAAACTAGCTGAGGCTTATTAGCGGTACTGCAAACAATAATCAATCAAAGGGGTAAATGTGCAAACCTCAAAACGTGGCGTCCTCAGGGGAATCACCGTTTACTAACGTTCCGTACAGTTCAGAATGGATAACACGTACTATGGCCAATTGGCCGGGGCGCAAGTCATCAAGTACGTTAACGAAACGAAGACAACAAACAATGACAAGGAAAGGAACGCGCATATAAGGGACACGAACGAACGGAAAGCGAACAGGCGGAAATCAATCGATGGTTCTGACCAACCAGTGAGTAGGGCAGGGATTCGCTCAGGCACGCAAATACACGATTAGTCACGGGTCAACCAGGTCACAGTCTTGTGTGGGTGCGTGTGTGCATGCATCAGTACATGTGCATGATTAAACATGCCTACCGGGTGCAGCCGATCAGAATTCGGTACCCAATCGAGCAGTCTAGTCCAGATCCAATCAATCGACCGAGTGGTGTTTCAGCTGTGTGTGTGTGTGTGACGGACGGGCAACGCTTTAGAGCGACCAGGAATCATGCAGATTGATAGCCATGCAATCATGTGGTCACTTTCAAATGAATTAGGAATGTCAAACTGGTCCAAAAGTAGCATAGGTAGGTGTTCATGAATGAGCGGGGTTCAAACAGGCAAAACAGACTCAACATAGTGTTTGTTTTCTTAACAGAGTAAGCGGGCCTTAGCCCAGGCAAGACGTTTAACAGTTCTTTCTGCAATTTTCTTCCCCCTTTAATAAGGAGTTCTTCTAAATAGTTGTTTCTTCAAGTACTGGTACTCCTTTCTTCTTCCACTATCTACGGATCCTCGTCGGTAGATGATACTTATTATTAATCCACGTGTTTATCCGAACTTTTTACGGATTACGGCTTCTTCATCAGTGCTCCCTTGGGTACTTTTGTACACGGCTTTCTTGTCAGCCGGTTTCGTAATAACCTTCTCCGTTCAATAAACGGAATTAAGCCCCCATCAATCATAGCTCACACCATTTCCGTGCACCTGACACCCTTAGCATTTTATATTAGGGCGGCTTCCAAGAATTACTTGTTTTGCCAAATCAGTAATATTGCAAAACTCTAAACCGAAACTGACTTATGTTTGCCGAGAAAACAGTTTTCACTTAACTTTACTCGAACTCCACCCAGCTTCTTTGTGAGGTCGAAGGAATTTCCGACTCTGACTTTCAAAATCTTTGAAAATTTCATCCTGTTGGGTAATCTTGTACATTAAGATCGTACGTGAGCAGTTCATCTCGACCATTATTATTATTATTATTATTATTATTATTATTATTATTATTATTATCCTCTGGATTTGCCTGCCGTGAATCATTTTGGACTTCCCCTCCGAGTATGCCTTTGCTGTCGCACTTGGTCCTGAAGACCTCTGAGCTGTAGTTTTCGCTTGCCAATCTTTTTGGCCACATAAAAGGGGTTTACATGCATTCTGTATGCTTATACATTGTTAATCTAGCACCGTAGAGTATTCGGGTCAGAATCGAAGTGCAGGAAAATTCGAGGCTAGATATGATCTTCAGGACAACCAGAGGTTGAGGCACAATCAAAATATAAACAACTGTTCAAATGTGTTGGTTGATGTTTTATGCGAAGTGGGAGGATCAGTAGCGAGATCTTTTAATCCGAATATGTGGCGGTAATTGGACAGGATTTCTGTAAATGCATTTTTCAAAGTTTTATTTTCAGCTATGCAACCGAAAAGACTCAAAGGCAAAAACTCCAGTGTTTTACAACCAGTGGCTGTAATCATGAAGGTCGCGACGGTTCAAAAGCGGATTAAAATGTAATGAGCCGAACATAAAAAATACTGTGAGCGTGCGTATTTTGCGTACACAAGCTTTTCAAATCAATGTCACGTATCAGTTCATCTCGGTCCAGACAAACATTAGCCATGCAGTGGTCTACGTGGCCCTGGTTAGTACATCAGAAGTGACCAAAATCGGGACCTACGAAAATGTGTGAAAAGGATTTTGAAGGTAACCACAAACCATGCCAAGTCGATAAAGAATGGTTAGGCTTAACTTGCCGGGACATATCTATCCATCGCGTGACGGGATCTCCTGGACCCCATCAGGGAATCCAACAAATTCTACACGACCAAGTCCATTAGTTAGGATCTCCATGTCTTTCTTCCACTCCATGAACTGACGAACCTTACTTGTCTTCCAAAAGTTGCCCGCCTGGAGACTTCTAGTGTTTTCCCTGGTGATTTGGTACGTGAGCTTAATGCTTTCCGTCTAAACTCGGGACTGTCGGTACGTTGCTGCCGCCGTGTTTGACAAATGCTATGCGGATATCGGTGGACGTATTATCCAAGATGAACTTCAACCCGGAACAGAAGCTAGGCTCTCTCTCCTTAATCGTTACCGAAAGCGGGGTAACTAGCTCAGGGTAAAGATACAGCAGCCTACGGGCCCACCTTTGACTTATCGTCTCTTATGAAGTGGGACCAATCTACGGAACGCGTTGCAGTCTTTCTGAAAGGCTGATGACTGGTGACTCACTCCCAACTCCACGTTTCTGAGAAGTGGTAATAAGGCCATCATGGGAGAGAGACACCCTCTGCTTCAATAACGGGGAACGAGTGATTTCAAGGTTTTGTTTTACTGCGTTGAATCTTGCTTCGTCATAGTAATTTTTGGAGTGGCATTTTGTTTTGCGTGGGTTTGTTTGCGAGACGTGAACAAAGCTGAAGGAATCTCCACATGGCGTCCAACTTGGACCTGGATGATAAAAGAGTTGAATTTGTTGCAGATTATGTACTGAAGTCGAACAAAATAAAAGGGGATAAATGGATGAAACTCTGGAATAATGACGACTCCAAGAAAATGATTCTTGGTTTTTTCGACAAGCCGGAAATATTACAACTATTCATTTCCATGAATTCTGCGGGATTCCTCCAGGCGCAAACCGAATGCCCTTCCGGAATCAAAGCGAAAGCTTGCTTTTTCATGAAAAAAGAAAAGTGTATTATAAAGAAAGACTCCTCTGTCAACAGACTTCTGATATATGGTGATCTTTCACAGAATCCGCTAGATCATTTCTCAGCCTTTGTTGATGAGGTACAAACCTTTTTTTGTTTTTTACACACTCAATAGGTTCTTCTCCCTTTGGTTTCAAACAAAAAGAACTACGTATCGTGGCCTGATGTTGTTTACGAAGACGTGGTGAAGCACGCTCATGGGCTGAAGAGACAAACTGACATCATTGTTGGGCAAGCCAAAGGTAAAACTTTACTTCCACTATTAGTGGAATCGGAGAAAACGAAGGACCAAGTAAAAGAGGGGTAAGTTTCACGAGAATTTGAGGGGACTGATGGGCCTGGTAACCGTGGTTTTCGAGTGACCCGGGTTCTGTCGTTTGGTTGACTGTTCAGTGTTGAACAAGAGTCCTCGGAAGTTGCTATATATCCTTGATCTCTGGTGTAAATGTTGATACGGTCTACTATCCAGAATTGACTGAAACTTCAGTGTTTTCTGATGTGTTCTTAAAAATCTATAGAGGAAACAGGATTAGGAAACATAGTGAGGACTCCGCTTTATGGTACGAAGTGCAACAAGTTAAATGTTATAACTTGGGACTCTACCCATTTTAGCTCCATCTGTGAGTGGGGATGGTACTCAGATTCACATGGGGTGATCACTGTCAGCTCTACGGGCTGTTAATAGTTCTCTCGCTAGCACTCACATTACAGTTTACCCAGGATGCTTTTCATTCCATGCAAGTAACTCAGACACCCTTTGCTACAATCCATTTGTGGACACCATTCAAGGAGGGAGAATAAGGGAGAAATCCCACCTGCGCCGCATCGTACAGCTTGTGTTTTACTACGCAATCAGTCCTAAACAATCAGGTTGAGGATCAGTGGTATGTCAGAGTGCTGTATGTTATTGGCACGTGTACGGGTGCGTAGGAGTACGTGCTCTTCGAATGACGCTGGAAAGGAAGAATCCCCATGCCTGGTGACCCATGGCTTTTTCTTCCTTTTATGTTTAGGCGGTTTACAAGAGACGCAGCTGACAACTTATTTATTCTCGTTCATCTCCACCTTCAGCTAAAGTGGTTTGGGCTCTTGACCACTGTTTCTCCCTTCTCATTTGCTGGATTGTTTTTTCTCTCTCCCCCCCCTTCTCTTTACTCTTCACAAACTTTTTCTCTTATTTTGTTTTCTTCTTCCATGATTCGCCCTTTCTTTGCTCCCCGATATCCTTTCATGTTGGAAAACAAAGTTATCGTTTTTATCATAATATACATGCCCGGGCAGCACGATCGTCCCCTGACAGCCACTAACCAGGACCTGATTGTCCCCTCTGGGACATTCAGATGACTTTTAGTTGTAAATTAAAACCCAGCTAGCACAATAGTCCCAAATAGACCCGAAAATGGCAGCAAAACGACGCAAAAAGGCCCTAAAACGACCCCTTAAGAAATACCGTTGGATAAGAAATGGTTTGTTTGGAGGCGTTTTTGGCCGCCATCTGAAAAGCAGCTACCTGTATTCGGTAACTGTAATCCAACGAATGCAACTCGATTTACTCTGTCTTTCAGTAATGTTTCGCATCAGACACCACGTAAACCACATCGACAATTAACGGCGCTAGCTGCCAGCTTTCAGAAGGTTAGCAGAAATGTTGAATTATCCCAGCTATCACAATCTTACTCAAATAGACCCCCATGCGGCCTCAAAACGACCCCAATTAGGATAAGTCCAGAGCAAAAAGACTCAGTAAAATACATTTGAGTTCGGAATGTTTTACTTTTATTAAACAAAATCACTTAAAAGTAGTGGCAATTTACAAAAACGTGTTCCGCATATGGATTTCTTCGCCCGTGATTTGGTTGGTCGGATGACGATTGTTCCGTTATATCCCGATTTTCAAGCGCCTGAAAAGAAAACAGTAAGCCAATTTTATAAAAAATAATAGCTGTAACAGCATGACAAGTAGCGTGGTCAAAGAATGGACTTAACTAATCGGAAATCAATCCGTGGCGGTTGTTACTCACTTCGTTGTAGCCACATATGCGTACAATATTTTACGCCCACATCACGAGGCAACTGAGACATGCTCTTTATCAGAGTAGATCTACTTCTTTGCAAGCAAGGCCGCATTTTTTCACGTTTCATTGGTATGGTTGCACCCGGGTAGTTTTTGCGAAAAGTAACGTCTGTTGAGTGTATATTTCAAAAAACCATTCTTACTTAGCACAAGTGAACACACGTTTGTTCCGGCCAGGCAGGTTTTCCATGGGACCTCTTCTTGTTGAGTTGAGCCATGACTGATATCGTCATCAGCTGGCGCAACACATCTTTAGTGACATCCTTAGAGTTGGTTCCGGACGTGTTGTAAAATTTTGCCTGGAAGCTTGAAAATGCGATTGGACTTTTATTTACCACTTTTACGCAGAATGAATCATTTTTCAGGCGGTCATTCAGAAGCTTGAAATCATCAATACTGCTTGCCGGAATTTTCCACTGGGAAACAGTGTTAGATAAAGGGTTGCACAGCTTGTGAAACATAGCAACAAATTCACTTCTTATCTCACTACTGGACTTAGTGAGTGCCGCTAGGGAAGCTGCAGTTTGTATTCAATAATAAGTTAATTTGACCAATAACCCATAACTTTGTCTGCTCTGCTGACTTCTTTGATTTTGACCGAATGTTTGACGAAGGATTCGCTGGTGGATAGTATTCTCTCAGGCCGACTTGCAGTTCTATGAAATGGACACTTGTGATTGAGTACAAAGGGGCTTACCGATATTGTTCCGCTATCGGACTAACAGTTGGAGTTGAAGTCAAAATATTACATTTCCATGTGCGCCTGTATGATGTATAAAACAAGATAAAATGGATGCACCTTACTTCATTAATGCAGATGACGTTGGTGTTATTAAGCATCCTTAAGGGCGTGTGTTTAGACGTAAACGGCATGCCCTCCATGGGTGTTGGATCTGTGGCCCATGTACTGACTAGTCGCCGCACTTGGGCACCTTCTTTCACGTCCGACTCTGAAACAAAACAGGAGTTGCTGCAAGTATAGCCTCATTAGTTTTAAACAGAACATGAAGTGGACGCTTTTCAAAGCATCCATCGGTTCTGTAGCATCTGACGAGGGTACATCAGTCATGTCCTCTATAGGTGCTCTAACTTCAACGTATTTTCTCTAGTCACTTCAGAAAATGTTTGGAAAACGTTAGCAATATTATCATACCAGCGAATCGGCGTACTTTCACCTTGTGATTAGATATTGCTGGTTTTGGATGATCTTCTCGCTCCATGCGCTGAGCTCGAGATGCATCTGCAGAAGGCCACAGGACGTACTGATCGCCCACCATCCACCGTTCGTTCACCACGTCACAGTACTCTCCCCACAAACTCAATAACAACAAACATCTGAAAAGTACAAGATTTAATTAGCCTAACGAACTGACTAAAGATGTAAACGCCAACTGTGAACTATAGGACAGAAAACCACATGTTTTCGGTACGGTGATAATAAATGTTTACACCGTATGGCGTTCACGTTGCAAGGTGGACATCTTCCAGCGGCTTTTCCAGTCATTGTCCAAATTGGACGAAGATGTTGAATGTGCGAAAAAGTTACCATGCGTTCGTAAACTGTATAGTGAACGGTCTGGCCAACAATGTTCACAATGTTGACGGGCTGATCTTCCATCAACACACTATTGTTTGGCGACTGGGTGGCGTGCACGGTATTCCAAAGCTGCACAGTCCTTCTACGTAGACGGCGTCTTGTAACGGCACGAGTCACTGTATCATCCCAAAACGGAATATCTGCGTGCATCGTTGCTTTGGTTGCGCATTTCACTGTTCGGCTTGTGTCAAACTGACGTATTGTATCAGTGCAGGACCCCAATGGAAATTCTGAAAAGCTCTGCAGTGAACCATGAATCCTTACATCTTCACAAACCTGCGCCCAAGCATGGACGTTAAGGACCACCTCTGTTCCACGGTAGAGCTTCACGAACTCTCGAACCATCAACTTGGTATGTAGTATGATGGAACAGTGTAGTTGCTATGCCATTTCCCGCTGCACGATATATAAAAATAATGAAAAGCTCGAGAAATTGTCGCTAATGATTTGCTAGAATATTCTCAAGAGCAGCAGGTCCAATGTACAAGAGAAACTCCCGGTACTCGGAAGCCTTCCAATAGTCAAGTTCTTGAAGCTACTTGTCCTGTTCCTCAAAGCACGAGCCACCTACATATACCATCACCTTGTTTTGTGCACCGTGGACAGCTATAATGGCCACTGTGGTGTTTATTCTGCTGTATAATAGCTCTTGTAGGTGAATCGTTATAACGCCGGATAGTGCTACGGGGAAAGATTTACCATCTTGCAGAAATAAATCCAGACCGTAAGCAACGTTCTTAATTCGTTAATGCAGTTCACCATGAATTCCTTCACGTCCGTAGGTTTTGTTATCCCACAATAGAGACTTAACATGAAGACCCGTGACAAGAGATTAAAAACCCGGGCCAAAGTAGGTCACAGCTGCCGTGACGATCAGCAAAATAGAATCAACCCATCTACATGCAACTAAATGGTAATCTGCTTTATGTTGTTCTTACACGTGGAAGACACTGTACCCTGTAGGCCTTCACCCAGTCCGGAGTGCGTGTATTTACCACTGCCAACGGGCTTTTTCGTTGTTAGACGTGGTAAGCCCAACAAAGTACTCGGGTCGGTTGGCAGCTCTGGATGAATTTGTTTGTATATACGAAGCATGGTCTTCATATTTTACCTATATGAGTGCATTGATGTAGCTGCTTGCCTTGCGACGGAAATTGCTGACAGTCCGGGAAAACAGAGTTAGCAAATACAAAGACAAATCATCGGAATTCATGCTGGTGACACATGGGTTTTCTAAACAGATTTCTGGGATGCCATTTTAAAAAGTTTACTACATTATGCCAGATAGGTTACCTTCAGCGTACAAGGTCCGTTTCAACCATGAGTTATTTACGGCCCCAGTAGTCACGTAGCCGTCCCTTGGATTTTGTCCAGTATTATCCGTACTGTTTAACCGAAATGCAGTGTTTACTTAAAGTGAAACTACTGCTGAAAGCTCGCGGAAATTTCCGGAGCTGCCAGTGTAGTAGGATCTTTAGAAGCAACCCGCTCAGTCTCCGCCACTGGTCTAACTACCTGGAACCGGGACTGATCTTCTGAATTATCTGATTACTGTAAAGCTAGAGAAGTGATATTACTACTCGTATTGCTGATTCAGTTTTCAACATCGGATAGGCCTGAAGTCCCCGTTTACATCATGATTGGTCTCATGGCTTCTTCCTGACTTCTCCAGATCGTAGTTCGTGAATATCCACGAACATACGTAGGTTTTACCTGTCGCTTCATTGTAAAACAAAATTACTGTCAATGAGGAAGTGTAAGTCTAAGGGATACTTTTAGTTCAATTCATCTAACACGCTAAGTATTTTCACGGTTAAATATAATGCGAAAGTCTATAAGCATCGATGGACCGAACAGTCCACGCAAATCTGCACCAATATCTACTGACTATCAATAATCAACATCACAGGGACCCTCACAAACAAAACTTACAACCAATAACTCCTTTTTAATGATATTAATGATACTTGTGCACAAATCAGCAGTCTCATTAAACTGCTAACAACATTTTCAGTCAAAAGTGTATATTAGACACAATGCCCCAGGGTGCCGTTTGGAGGCGTTTCGACACCCCCATGTGCTAACTGGGAACAAGCAGAGGAGCAATTCCTTCAACACATAGAGGTGTGAAATAGCAAGTGCTACAACCAACAGTAAAACGTTATTTGTTATTATCGCAAAATAATAGGTATTTGCGCTTCAAACATACTGAAATTCGTAGTTATTGTTTGACAATAGTTTTCAAATAAATCTCAGAACTGGCCGATAAAAATAATTATTCCAAAACTTGATCGCATTTATGATCTAATAAACATTTCTAAGATTAAGTCACAGGATATTCAGGTATTTGATAGAAGGTCTGTTCGGTCGTCCCCTAAGTAACACTCAATTGATGACCGAGTGTTCCCTTATACTACTCGTATACTCTAATTCGAATTGTTCGCCAACCATGATAACAACAACGACTCATTTATACAGAACACCGTCAATCAAACACCACTGGATTACCAAACCTGTCATACTTTCAAAAAACAACCATTTGTTTTTACCGTTTTGCAATTCTTTCAACAAGCAAAATTGCAAGGTGGCAAATAAACAATTGCAACTCAGCTCAACTCACCCCAATAATTTGCAGCGTAAGATGCGAAATTTGTGATATATTTTGATTTACAACAGCTTTATCCGTACCTGATGTTTTACTAGTTTCCTTTTTCAGTTTTAATTTCTCCTTAGTTGTGACGAGGAGAATATCACAGTTAAAACATTCAATAATAATAATCTTTAATTTATACTATGGGGAAAATATCCTCATTCATTCTTTGTTATCCAGTTTATGTAAAGAAAATAGTATTGAAGCGGTAGACTGTCATCTAAAAAATCAATACAAGTCACTGTTGACTATTTACTCAAGTAGGTTTTGAATACCCCATAATTATGCTTTATTTGGTGTGCTGTTTAGTCGCCTGCATAAAACAATGTAGTCATCATTGAAGTAAATAATAAAAATGGCAAAAGTAGAAAAGCACAAGTGACTGAACATTATTTTTCATTTATGATCGCTCCAAACAATATCTTTTCCCACTGGCGTCCTTGAACTGGCCACGACCATCTTCTTGAAATGCCGTACCCTTCCAGATTGGCAAAGTAGTCCGAAAACGGTCCTAAATTAGTCCAGTTGAAGCACCTCAGGGATATTTTTGGGACTGTCGTTAAACACACTGAGAACTCAGCGGTTTCAATATTTTACTTTTCAATTTAGGTAAACTATACTACATTACTTCATCTTATGATGTTCTTCTAATAAATTTTATCAATTCTCTCTGGGAAAAGAGCTTAATTTGTTAGGATTTTTAAATGTACTTTCCAATGCCGAATAACCTCATAAACTATGGTATTTACGAAGTAAGAGCATATTTCCACATTTGTGACCCTAGTTAAAGGAACTGAAAACATGCTACAAATTACACCGCGTAATTCGAATATTCCCAAAAGATTCCGTAAGAGAGTCTTTTGGGAATAGATGCTCCGCCTTCGTGCTGTACCATATTTTCCAACAAGGTAAAATCCTACTTTCATCACTCAGAGCCTTATAAATTAATGACATGGAAAATTTGTCTGAAAATAAAGCATTATGAGGCCTCTTTGGACGAAAAGTGCACCCCTGTGCTAAGTGGGACTTGTATGATAAAGAGGAAGGGAGAAATATTTAAAATACGCATTATTCTAGCCCAGTTATATTCTTATATTAGTGCTGATTATGCTTCAGACATTTTTACGTGTGATATCTTCAGTGGAAACTCAAATAACTATGAACAAGAGATGTGGTATCTAGGTTAGTTTTAACTCCGTTTGTCTGCTGAGAGTCGTTATTAAGGTTTTCTGAAAAGAATAGTTCAAACTGATGATAATGTCTTGTTTTATGGGAAAGGCGAACCAAATATTGGTTGAAAATCATGTTAACAGATCCCCGTCTGGAAGACATACTTGTTTATTTGAGGTACGAGTTCAATCAATTCTACCCCGTCTACGGGGCCGCTATGCTCAGTTAAACTAACTTAACAGTGCATCGAAACAGGAGATGAGCAGATTGTTCTGCTAGTGGCTAATACTTTGGAGGTTGACCTAAACTTACATATAAAGTATCTTCAGCGGCACGTAGGTAACGAAATACAAAGAAAGTAGTCCATAAAGCAGATGTTTCACAATAGTTTTTGATAGTTTTCCCGAGTTTCTTGAACGTGAAATGAGAGCCCCTTTTTGGGGCATCGATATTGCGGCGTGCAATAATAGCAAACGCTAAGAGAGGCAACGTATTCTCACTATTTTCTAACCAAGCTGAATATTATTGTTAAAATTGAATATAAAATGTGGTTGTCAGTTGTTTATTTTCTGGTACAATATCAAACTGATCTTTGTAATCCAAATTCGGACACCAAAATAAAGTTTTAATAGAAAATGATATCGTTTGTGCTTTATCATTGAGAATGCATACGTAAAAGTTTCATCAACCTTTGTCGTCCTCAGTAGAGTACTTCAAGGTTGCTTTGCATTCCTTTTTCTCCTTAACTTTGTCATTTATGTTGCTAGGCAAAGTACCTTGACTGGCCGACTAAACGGTGGGAATGATATCGGCCCAGGGAGCAGAGACTTGAACTTAGAATACACCGACGGTACATTTTGCTGGTTGACAACGCCTAAGCTTTGCGAAGGGGTCTAAATCTCTTGGCAATTGAGATATCCAGATACGGTATGCATTTTGCGTCTTCTAAGCCCAAATTTATTTTATAAATTCAACAGGAGTCTGTGCCTGTGCTCATTTTTCAGTGTTCAGCAAGAGTTAGTGGGTGACTTTAAGTAATGTGAGAGATTAACTGCAGTTGCAGATGAAGAGGAGGTCATATTACGAAAGCTGAGAGCCAGAGTAGCTTTGGCTGACATACGATAACTGTGGTGTTGCTGTGGAATCCGTTTCTCTCTTAAGGGATTAAAATACAGTGCGGCGGTTCGTAGCGTTTTGATTTAAGGTTGTACGACCCGGGCATCCCGCGTTGAGCATGCGCTGCTGATTTCCGTTTTTGACCACTAATGTTTCCGCAGGATTTCTCGGGTCTAGTGAGAACCTTAGCTGAGTAATGTTGAGGTTCATCATCGAGTGTTTATTCCATTACAGTCGCTTTAAGGCTGAAGCTTTGTGTATGCTTGTTCATTGTCTGTATCTTGTTTGCATATGCCGGGCAAGACTAAATAAAACAACTGGTAGTTAGGCCGTGAAACGACCAAGGGTTATGAAGAATGCACCCGCAGCACTGTCTAAGGTTGGCACATACCGTTTTCCAAGTTGGGGCGGCGGAATCATTTGTTTAGGCAAATTACAGTTTTGTTGGGTTCGGAGTTCTTAGAATAACGTTATCACTTTCTTCCAAATCGGCCTCAAGCTGTCTGCTGGCGTCATCTAAAAAAGTATGTCAACTAAGCCATGTGCATTTGTTATGGTTCGATCTACATACTGAGATCATGTAGCATAAAAAGGTTGCGCTAAAGCATGCTTGTTCAGGAAGAACCGTTTACAAATGGGTTGGATCAAAACTTACTGGAACCTAGAGAGTTTTTCATCCTCAAGCCCAGGTTCTCGAATAGTAGTAATGGTTTTTAATTTGACGAGCCGTTAAATGCCCCAATCAAACTGGAGTGGTACAAAATATGAAATAATTTATCAATAAGGCAGAGTGAGTTCCAGTTATTCACCATCATCTTTTCCTCTACCTAAGAATATCTGCTCGCTTTTAACTAGCTCATGTGTCATTTTGCAGAGCGAAAAATAGCTCTAAAATAAGATACTGGTTTAATTCTTTTAATGATGCAATGATTCGAAACACTTATTTGTACAAGTATAACTAATCTTTATTACTTAGACTTAGTTTAGTTAGAAAAATAAATAATAAAACATTTCGAAATAATCTCGGAGGGGTCGCCCAAACCGCATTCACTCCTCTCAGAATCATGCTATTATCCTGAGGAATTTATAAATATAGCTAATTTTATAAAAATCTTTCAATATACATGTATTTTACCGGCCTAAAGTATCTACCGTTTCTGGAAACAAGGAGAGTTTAAAAAGCGGCTAATCTCAAAATTGTCCGTTGTTTTTAGTACCATATAATGTTCAAAATGTCCCTTTTTTGTTCGATTCGTTCACAAATAAATCTTTTTCTTCCGTTGACACTGAAATAATCGTAAAATAGTCACAAGCAATAGTAATACAATCTTGTTTTCGTGCACCTTTAGATTTGAACTATTATGAAAGTGAAAATTTAAAACATAAGCACTTTTCCCATAAAAGCTGCGCGTCACAAAGCTGGGCTTTGCCCGTAGACCAAAATTTTATGATCTTGAGCTGTATTACACCAGTATTTGTACATATTAAAAGGGATTGTTAAATAAAATTGGTTTGGCGAAGTGAGTGATTCCGGTTAACGTCATAAAACCAACTTTCTGAGTCTCACTGTCTCTCTACTGATCGATATCTGAATGTTAAGTCAAACCCCGTCTTATGCACACGGATGGCGACTGAGTTTCGTTTTCTGGTAGCTTGTATGATGCTGAAGACTCAATAGTTTTCCTTTATTGTTTGTACGCCGGTCGCAACGTTTCTGGTATGTTTTCCCTGATGTCTTTAGTCTGACTGAGCACAAACAAAGAATCCTATCAGTTGAGGAAATATATTTTCGGATCGTTTTGATAAGCTAACATGATTGATATTTTGCTTGAAGTGGAAAGTTTAAAATACGAATTACCTAATTTAAAAATATTTTAAGAACTCCTCCGACTGGTCACCGTCAGATGTGTAAATTATGTTAGATGTTAAACAATGTCTATTCAGTGACGTAGCAGAAATGTATCAAAACCTCAGTCTTTCGATTTGGTTGAGTCAGACAGCCTCGATTCACATATAATTAATTAGCTATTAGCAAATGGGGATTTACTTTTCACCAACCAACAGAGGAGAATGTTATAAATGCCCATATGAACACACAGTAAGACTGGACATTTCAAGTAGCCTAATGGCCACTTGAATGGATTTTGTTTGTTTTTCATTCATGTGTGCAAGTTTGTTTCGTTTAACCTTATGTTTATCCCTGTCATGAGCAACATGGCGCGAAAGTTATCGTATCTTTTTACTTCTTGCAGCTTGAGTTGAACTATTGTTATTATTGTTACTATTATTATTCTTATTGTTGGGAGTAGTGTGAACATTAAGGGTGCAAATGAACCACATACTTACTGGTTGTAGATCGTAAAGGAAATGGCTACATGTGGAAATCATTGTGCCACACGGGATTTGCTAGTAAATGAGACTATTCAGCTTTATCCGCCTCTATGATGAAGGACCCAGTTTAGTATGTCACGATCTAGTGACATTAAATAATGTGTACAGCTGTTGCCACAAATGAGGTAATTTTATTCAAAAAGGTTTTGCATCTGACTGGGCAATCCGAGGATACTTGCGTACCTTTTATTTTCAACAAACCTATCCTGATATTTATTTTTATAAAGTTGAAATCACTTTTTAGGGTATGAAAATTTCTTTTTATTTGTTTAGTTAGTTATATTAGGAGGTGCGGCAGAGTTTGAATGAAAGTTTACCATCAGTTTTTCACGTTTACAACCGGCTGCCAACCCATGTTCTGCATACCGATGTAACATTCAGAAAACAGTGAAATTATCGCTCGGGATGCTAAAACACGGAAATCAAATGGGACGAGTGGAATTTTGGTTGGAAGAGAATTAAGCAGAACACACTCGATAAATTGGTTAATCCAAATGAGGAAGGTTACTGGTCTCGATGGGAGTCAAGCCAGCACACACATGAATACGATGAAAATTCTTCAGTTACCGCATAAACAGCCAGCTGAGCTGTGAGGTCAAAGCCAGGGCTTCGGATAGTATGCGAACGGATTATATACCGTTTACCTGATCACATAGCAAATTGCGCAAACATATTTTTCGGACACGGAGTTCAGGTCCAGTCCGATGAAGGGCCATGGTTTCAGTGAAATTTAGCAAACGTTCGTGCCGCGGTCAATTGTTGAACTGGAATGTGTTTTCTGGGTCAGTTCAGTGTCTTTGATCCCGCAATTAACGTGACCAGAATCAGTGATGGATTTCTACCACAAAATTCCAAGCCTCTCGGAATGTTGTAGCGAATTCCGGTAGAATATCGGCTTTTTTATTTGGACATGTTTGAAACTATATGCGCACTAAAATATATTCAAATTGGTAGTGCTGATATTTCCCTTTACCGATGTAGTGAATCGACAATTTATTTAAATGGGCGCATCTTTGCCCCTAAAGGGTAGGTGGGAAGCAGTGACCATATTTTTTGCTAGAAAATAGTTTGGTTTTCGGTTGAGAGGGTATGCGTATTTTTTTAATAAATGGATAGACATTATACAAAGGGTAGTTGGTAGTCTCTGTTAGCAAAACTCCAGGACTGCACAACTAAAGCCGTCAGTGAAATAGTTAGTGTCCCTATCAAATTGTACTTATAATCCGAGGAGCGAAATCTTTGAAACAGTCAGTTTTGTTCCGTCCAAGTACCCTTGCAGTGAACGTGTAGTAACCACTTTTGATCTGGCCAGCATGTAGGAAATAAATATAAGGGTAATTAGGTGTCGGCTTCACAGTTACGAAAAAGTTCGGAGTTCTGTAGACTATTTTTTTCAGCAACTTCCTGTCATCTGATTTGTTTTGCAGAGTTATACAAGACTTGACAAGATACCGGAGATACAAGGGAGAACTTAGTCGAACTTGTTATCGATTATCCAATATCAGATACCAGCTAATGTCAGTCCAAGCGGGCTACATACGGCTGCTCCATCTATTTGTATATAACGTTTCTGGTGCTGGGACGCCACATCACTGGCGTGTTTGCACACTTCGTTCACAGGTTCCTCATCAGAAGCGCATAGGAGACAAAGAAGCGTTGATATAAAGTATCTTTTGCTTGGCTGACTGTCCTTGGAGCTCTACCTTTGAAGCCGAAACCTCGGGTCATCCGATCAGCCTTGCACTCGAAAGCAGCAGACTCGAGTTTCACTCATTTTAGAGCTGATCAGTGATGCATTGTTAGCTGTCATAGAGGACAACAAGTGAACAAACTTAAGTCGGTAATTCGGATCATTCCGGATGGGAGCGGGGTGGCGCAGTAGTAACACTCCTTCTAGACCAAATATCGCCGGTTCAAACCCTGAGCGCGGCGACAGATGTGAACCACTGTTGAGCTCTAACAGGAGCGGAACTCTAGCCTTGTGCCTCTGAGTGCAGGGTTGACCGGATGATCTGATGTTTGCGCTTGAAAAGTGGAGTCCGAAGGACAGTCAGTCAAGCAGAAGTATCTTCAATCCCCCAAACTACTCGCAAGTAATTGCAAAATATATCCAAACAACGTATCTTTGGTCATGGGTTCTAACGTTATTATACAAAGCGCATTAATAGGTCTATACAGTTAATGAAATGATTGTTGAAAAGTGAGCCGTGACTTAACGTCTGTCTCGTATAGTTTTGGTAGTTCGTATATTCTAAGAATATGTAATACAAGGGCTCGCAAATCATCATGTGTAAGTGCACTGATCGCATTTTTTTCCCACGTTTTTTTAAAAACGGCCTGGCTAGTCTTTTCTAGACTTTTCTCCTCATCCTTAACGCTTGTCAGTTTTTTCTGAAAGCGCGTAAAGTCGCTCGGGATGTTCTTCATTTTCCCAACATTCTCATCCCTATTGGGTGTGACAAATTATCCTGAGTACTAGAAATTTATAGTGAATACCAACTTCGCCAGCATTAAGCATTCTAGGGATTGGGTGTACTATTTTGCTTTGTATCAAATCTCTAGTGGATTACTGATAACTAGGATGATTCGAACAAATTGATGTATTCGCGTTATTGTTTCCTGATACCCACTAGATCGATACTTCTGGCGCTAGATACAAGATGGAATAAAATACAACTTTGAACACCCAGTGATCTGTGGGCACAGATCAAGTATTCATCGTTTGCATAGAAAAGTTCACCGCTCTGTATCAACGTCTATATCACCACTTATAATCATAGAGTTATTACCGTATAGCTGCCTCTTGGTGCATGCTAGGGTTCATCTTAATCGAATATCCAACGAGTTCCAAATGAGGCTCCGAAACCAGTGTGCAAAATCTCAAGTCTCAAGCACTTTCTCGTGGACAATGCGTGCTGACTGGCAACACCCGAATTCACTTTAGTATTACGCGGACTAGCGACCATCTCTTGCTAGAATTTGATATTGATAACTCGTCATGAAATACAGTGATCAACTTCCACGACGGGGTTCTAAGTGAAATGAAAAATACGCATAACTGATGATTTCTGACGTATCTTACGAAACATTTGTCCGATGTGTTCCCGGATTTTTGGTTCTGAGTCCAACTTCGACACGTCAAGATATTTCATTTAATGAAGGTGACCAACTTTACCGGAAAACAATCTGAAAACAAATGATTGCTACATAAAAGTGGATTTATCGGTGATTACCTGAGCTTGTGGAATTTCTTAAATTAGCTGAGTATAAATGTGTTTTTTATTCTCCCTGGAATCAGATCTGGTTGTGGCAACATAGAATGGAGGCAAAACAGTGGATTTCACAAAATGTATAGAAGACGATGGGGGATTTTGGTTGCTTAACTGCGTCCATTTTAATTTTTTGCCTTCGAACAGTGTCATAAATACTGTTTGTCCCGGTGAAGATCGTGGAATGCAGAGTTTTTCTATCTTATAATCATTGTGTTTGACATGAAAATTATCAATGAGTCAAGTCTTAATACTAATGAAACAATACGCCCACCTGACCCCACCCACCCCGATCTACTTAAATATGCAAACTAGCAAAATAACCCGTTCACTGGTCTATGCTATCGAATCGTTGGTTATCGCATGGTCTCATCAAATTCACAAAGCTCTGCTCAAAGATTCCGCTCAACCGTTGCTGGACGGTCTCAATCCGAATCCGTTGATTGAATTGGATTTTTGGAAAGCCAAAGCAATCAATTTGGAGAATATTTTTGATCAGCTAAATTCCCCAAAAGCAAGACAAATGGCCCAAATTTTGGAAGGAGCAAACAGCAGCTATTTTATCCCGTTCAAGGAAATGTTCAAATCAGTCGTAGTTGGTAAGTGACTTTGTGACTCTGCTTTGGAGTGATGAACAAAATGTGTAAAAATGATCGCGTCAAGAATTTAATGCAGTGAGGGAAAGTGTCTATCTCTGTGATTTCTGTGCTCGTGAAAGCTTGTGTAGCTTTCCGAAGAGAGTAAATTTTGGCACTTGGGAAACATTAGTAGAAACCTTGAGTAAATCTGGATCCTAGGATTTAGAATACTAAAAATTGGTTGTCCGTCATGAACTTAGTTGGTTGCGCATTGGGTTTGACTTAATTCTGAAATTAAAACTTCATACTCACTGTGTCGTAAATCAATCACCTGTGTTCTTTAGCTACAGGCTAATCTGAAGTCGATAAATTTGTAAGCGATTGGGTATGTGAATCTCCACGGTATTTAATGACCATGGGTGCAGTTTACCAGCAAATATGGGCAGGGCGTCTAGGACTGGGTGAAAAAGTATCCACAAAACGTTCAAAAATCACGAAACTTTTAACCTAAATTGTACTGCAAATTTTAGGAGATTTTGAACCGTGTGAATGTGGAACAGAGTTGATTTATTAAAAAGCAAAATTCTCAAATGTATCAGGCTTTTGGCTATAATTAAAGAGTATAAAAAGTGCACAGTGTATTGAAACACAGCGAGTCAGTTTCTCTTTCCAGCCAACAGTATAATGTGGGGACAACATGGTACCTACGAAGGAAAATTCAAGTGAGTTGTTGGCTTTTCTGGGTGATCCTGAGAAAAACTTACTAAGGCTGAGGATACGTTTTCTTCCTGCAAGCTACAAAATCATTCCACAAGGCAAGCGCACGAATTTTTCAAGGGACTGCTGCTTCAGGGCGGTCGGGTATCTTTTATTACTCAAATACCAGAGAGTGTTGGTAACGAGTTTGTAAAAACGACTACATTCTGATAGACCACATCATTTGTGATGTCTAGGCGATAACCTTATGGTCGTCTTTGGTCAGGTTAATGATGAAGTAATTCGGTCGGATTTTACACAAGATCCTGAAATTTTCTGTGTTTGAGTTTCGGCGCCTCTGCAACATTGTTGTAGTTCGAAGGACAGTGGAATGCATGAGATCTAAGTCATACATAAAATTGAAGATTTTGAGCCTCCATGATCTAACAGCCTAATAGGTATTCGTTCTGATTGAAAGATGGTTCTACATTTAATGAGTCGCCAGGGCAGAACTTGAAATACGATGTATTGTTCGTTATTTTGCATTTATCTATTTTTTTCAAATTATTGTTGACCAAAATGTTTGTACGTTACAGCCTTACGTGAAGCCCAGGATATCCACAACCACTTAAGTACTTTACGTTCCTATCTGGAGGACATGGAACAGGCCGAATTGGAACAACTGCGCATGCATTTTGAACCAGTTATGCATTTGTTATGCCTGGTTTGGGCCAGTTCACCTGGTTACCGGCAACCGAGCCGGATATTGATCATTCTGCAAGAACTGTGCAATTCAATCATTGAACAGGTGATCTCCTCATTGACAATATACCTTTTGAATTCGTTTGTGTTAGAACTTCTTGAAACCAGAAAGCATTCACACACAGCGAGGGGATAAGTGTATTATATGATTAGACAACATGATCTCTCAAAAATAAACATTAACCAGAAAATACCCACGCGCGCGTCCTTGCGTCCTTGCGTCTCTGTCGGGTTGAGTTGAGTGACAATGTGCCAGTAAATATGGTGGATTGGTTTTCACCTAGTTTTATGTACTGTTCACATATGCGCCCGATCCTGCGTTGGACCTGAGCCTCAACATGTGGCGCGGAACCGGATCGTTTTTGGGCTGTCCAATATGAAACGTTCACACTGAATTAGTGTCTCTGTTTCAGAAAAACTTCCCCACTTCTCTGTCAATTTCATTTATAGCAGAAGATGGTGCTCGCGCTACTTCAGAAAATGGATTGCAACCGCCTAGAGATTGTTCAAGGACAATAGAACCGGTGATGGCTAGATGTGAAATCGGCACCCCTAATTATTTTATTCTGCATGGTCTTCTCTGCCCAAACTCGTCAATAATAGAAGCAACGTCGAAGTCTTCTCGTGCTGATCTTCAGTTATTCGCCAACCGCAAGCATCTTATTTGCTTTCCAAAGGTAGCTGTACCAAATGCAATGACACCAACATCCACATGTAGGGCACATTTATGCTTGAATTAGTGGCCATCTGGAGAGCTCATACTACGCATCGCTGATACTGGGCAACAATAAGAGGTCCCGTTATTGACAACTGATCAACCGTACAGAAATTGAACGCACTTTAGTAGTCCAAAATCTAACAAATTCCGTGCAGACCGAAAACAATGATAATGTTACCATCATCCATTGACTGAGCGGTACTGGAAAGAATGAAATACAACTAGTATAGTGAGCTAGCAGACTGGCCTCATTTTTATTAATAAATGTTCTTTCTTTTGAATACTCTTGTAGGACGAATTTAACTGCATTTACTGTCATCCAGTCCGTTTTTATTTTAAATACAGTCTTATGTATTATTTTGATCAAGTCGAGATTGAACAGAATGAATTCTCTACGCTATCTAAACCTAGTGGATAACCATTGTATTTCGTAACAGAAATTTGTGAACACCCTTTTCGTGTTGAATATTTTGTGCCTCGTATCCGGATCCCCAATATCTACCCATGGAACTGATGATGACGGTGGATTATCCGATCCCTGGTCGCTATCAGTAATCCATTTACATTCACAGTCGCTCAGTCATTTATTGATAAATTTTCTCAGGACTTCGATTTTCATCATTCGCTACTGTTTTAAGCATAAATATGGCAACCGAAACCAAGGCAATGGGTTTCAAGGTTTAACGGATTGAACTAATATTGGCTGATTTTACTGTATAAGTATGAGAGATCACTGAAACGAGAGTACACTCTTTTTCGGAGATAAAATTGATCACACGGCTATGATACAGAATGGTTGATGAATGAACCAGTTTTGTGAAGGGAAAAGGGTAAGTGACGTGTCCGCAGAATTACTTGAAACTGTGCTGGATGGATCCTAATCACCGTGTGTACACTGGGAGATTGTAGGCTATAGTAAAGTTCTGTTGTTCAATAACAGCGTATTTGAAATCGTTGGTAGATTGTCGACGTTTCGGTCACCACGGGTAACTTCTTCAAGTCTGATTTTACAAGCAAATGAAACTGGCTCTATCTACATTTTGATTTTCTGAAGAAATCACGTATATTTCATTTTACCCTATCCCATGTTTAACCGATCGATTTAACGGATTGACTGGTTGACTAACTTACTACGTTTGTTCCCTTATTCCTTCATTTTGTTTGTGTGTCATCATGAGTTTGATTACTTTATAATGACATCATCAAAAATATATATTTGCCTGCACTTTAGCTTCAGATCTTTCACTGTGTAAATCGAATCAGGTGACATTGTTCTTGCAGTCTCCAATTGCACAATATGACTGAAAATGTCCAGACGTTTTGTATTTTCTAAGAAGCTACGAAAGAGATCTGTGTCTTGGAAACCCGGTCTTTCTGTAATAGATCAACTACTTCGAATCTGTTGATTTGTGAAACCTAAGTGACATGCAAACATCCCAAGATGGGTCGAGGTGGTCAATCCTTCACATGGTGAAAAGTACGAGAGCGTTAATCAGTGATAGTATTCATGTGCAATATGTAACGTTTCCTGGTTGGGATTCACAAGATTCACGTAACGGACGATTAGAGAAAAGGAGCGACATGGCAAAATGTAGCATTACGTTGTGTAACTGCACTGGAACTTC
The DNA here is from genome assembly GCA_948099385.1 of Fasciola hepatica. Classification (NCBI taxonomy): domain Eukaryota; kingdom Metazoa; phylum Platyhelminthes; class Trematoda; order Plagiorchiida; family Fasciolidae; genus Fasciola; species Fasciola hepatica. The sequence continues at coordinate 15,440,978 of CANUEZ040000126.1, read as the reverse complement.
TTGGTCGTCTGTATCATATACATCCATGACTTTCTCAATCGTACTTCGTATATTCTATGCCTTGAACCAATTCACTTTTCCCATCAGGTTACAGAGCGAGCTAACACACAAAATCAGAACACTGCAGTGCAAAGCTAATCACTGAATGATCTGAACTGAACTGGATTGGTGTGTTCAATTTGTTAGTGTAGGCTGTTTTAGAGTTAAACATATGGTCTAGTTTGATTATTTTTTTCCTAGATTCTATTTCACTCCCGCTAAAACTCTGGGATGTATCTCCAGACGTGTGAATACCACACTAAATGCCTCAAACTATCGAGAATCGTCTTTGTTTGCGTTTCAGTGTCGCGCCCATCTTGAACCGACAGAGGTTCTAAAGGCGGAACCAGAAGAAGCCATATGCAAAGTGAATTTGACACTAGACATTCTACATGCTTTCAAGTCATGCTATGAAGATCATCGTGCCAGACTTGGGGAATACTTTGATAAAGTGAAGGACGAACACGGACAACCGATTGAACCGGTATTGTGGGAGTTCAAAACGGAACTCGCCTTTGGAAGATATGATGCTTTCACGGAACGTGTTCGATTTGTACAGGTAAGCAAAGGACGGTGTATCATAAACTGCTTTCTTTTGTCTGAATGAAGTGGATGAATAAAGGCAATGATAATGAATTTCCCTCTGTATCTGTTGAACTATCCGAAACAGTATGGTGTGCCCACTTGAAACGAGGATCACATGCGTCATCTGGGCCAAAATACCAAAATAGATCGGTATTCAGTTGCGATTACCCTTACCACTTTGAACTTTTTATTATGGAAAGGCAAGAAGTTTAAGTCTCAGTAATGAGGCTCGTTTAAGCCACATCGTTCAAATGTTCTTGTCCCAAAAGGGAATCAGACGAAACCATCCGTTAAAGCACCAGACGGTAATTTTTCATTGAATCACCGTACTTCTTTGTCTGCTGTTATTCGAGTGATATACAGAGTGATGGAGTTCAGTCTGTACTCCGACGGTGATCTTGCTTTGTTTCCTCTTCACCAAGACAAAATAGGTCACTTTATTGTGATTCTGACATTGCACCATGACCCTAATCACAGATGTGGTATTGTTCCGACCAAGGGACACGAAATTACCACTATATGGTGATCCAGTCTACAGTGTCAATAATCCATTTCAAATTTGGAAGACTTTAAATCACTGTACTGCCATTAACCTTTTTGATGGTCAAGTTAAACAGATATTCAATAAGTGCCCTTCAGGTGGACTGTAACACAAAAGATCAGAACACATTCTGCAACTACACTGTAGAAATTATCCCGATTACTTGGACTTTCAGTATAGCAGAAAACTCAGTCTCACTAGCTTTACGCACGATATGGGCTGTACACGGCCACGGGCAGCAGAACAAATTCCAAACGTATAACCGTGTTTATCGTAATTTCGTGGTTCTAAATAATGCAAAACATAGAAATACATGAATGCAAATGACTTACGGCCAGGTGAGCAACCAAGAACAATAGTACAGAAGGTTGTCCGACAAATCGGAACAGTGCGACCATGAACGGTCCACTCAACAAGGAGTCAAGCGAAGCTGTAGCGCAGCACGGTTACGGTACAGATAGTGCATCAAGAAGCTTTCGGGCTAAGATGAAATTAGGCTTCAGTCACAGGATAAGAAAATAATCTATAATTAGAATATACAAATTTGTATTCTCTAAGGCGTCACCAATGTCAAAGTACAAATAGCAGCAACTGAAAATGACAGAAGTGTTGTGTGTCGACGTGAACGGATGAACCTGGCAAAAGGCTTGTGCGTGCCGCAAATCTGCTCTGTGGTCTACCGTTTTAGGGCGCAAACGGCGGGGTAGACGTCGGGAGATCGAACCTCCGGCGGGCAGTTTTTATGCGTGAGTGAAACGTTCGGCAAAATTTTCTTACAAGGGAAATGTACGGTCATAGAACAACAGAGTCGGGAACATAAACGTAAAATGTTCACGCACTATACGTCATAAAAACGTAAATCTGAACTGTGTTAATACAGTAGAAACGGAGAACTGGACCTTAAATATTCGAGGTTCATGATGCATGTACACGCTACTCATGAGTAGAACAGGCGAGGATGTCATCAAAATACAAATTACAAAAGTAATTTACACACACCATTAGCTCAAATTTGCTGTTTTGCTTCACACCAACGTGATGATGTAAAATCTGATATTCTACTGCTTACATATATATATATATATATATATATATATATATATATATATATATATATATATATATATATATATATATTGGAGAACACGCTGGTTTTCAATGATTCCTACTCAGGCCATTAAATCACAATATGATACAGCACGATAACCCGTGTACAGACGAGCATTGTTACACATAATTTTTCATTATCTGCCACGGCTGATCCACAGTCGAATCCTGGGGGACGTTTTTACTACCAAACTCTCAGACGAGTACAGTGAAAGTGTGGTTTTTTTGTTCGGTTGCTAAGGGTATCTGCTGACTGAGAAAACGACAGGCGTAATGAAAGCAAAATAATTGACTGTGAGTTCTGGTCAGTTTTTCAGCGATATTCCAAATTTTCAATGTCGCTCGGACTACCCACAATGAAGACCATACGACTGAGTTAGTGCAAAGTTACGTGAACTATCTTCACTTTGGTGATATCGAGATTGCTCTCCAAAGTTGTTACCACATGACTATCCATTATCTACCACCTCGTGCTCCACTTGCACACTTAGGGCAAGACCGGGAGGAGGTCCACCCCGGTCAGACTATGAGTTGGCTAAGGGGTATGAAGAAGCCACCTCTGGCGCTGGTTTCAATAAATGCATACCGACTTGACGGTTGGGATACAAAATATGAGGACTATCCTTATAAAGAGAAACTAAGCGGTATGGCACAGAATAGAAACTAACGCCACTAACCGCTGAGGGGTTTGCTGAGGAAAATCTCGAGTCCCACTACTCAAAATATCACTACCTGGATAAGCCGCTAGAAGCACAAACAATTTGCGAACTACTGGAAATGAGCCTACATACCTATTTCGAATCTAACGGTGACGTGTACGAACAAATCAAAAAAACACCTATGGGTTCACCCATATGCGGATTTCTCTCTAAAGCTGTAACGCAGGCCATGGTAAACATCGCACTACCAAGGAATCGGCCAAAGCTTTGGGTCAGATATGTGGATCATACTTTCGTCATCATCAAACGCTCGGATATTAAAAACACACAAAGAACGATTAATAACATCTTCAACGACATTAAGTTCACCATGGATTCGGAGAAGAATGAAGAATTCACATTTCTAGACGTGCCAGTGAAAAGAAACGCCAACAGCACACTAGAGACATTCATGTTTCGGAGACTAACACACACGAACCAAATGTTAAGCTTTCACAGCAATCACCCAAATCACCATAAAAGGTCATGCATTCAGACCCTGTTCACGAGAGCTAAAACCCACTGCAGCGCAATTGAACTGAGAACGCAAGAAGAAAACTACCTCTTCAGGATGTTCCGGTGAAACGGATATTCAAGAAACTTCATAAGAAGAACTGTGTATAGGATGAACAGGAAAATAAATCAACGAACACAACCAAACAGAAGAATCACTCTACCATACATCAAAAACGCATCTGAAATAACTGCAAGACTGTTTCAATCTCACAGAATCATAGTGACCCATAGACCAATCAAAACCATGAGAAGATTCATATCAAAATCAAAAGAACAACTCAAAACGGAAGACAAGAGAAGTGTTATATACAATGTCAAATGTATGGACTGCGACAAATGCTACGTCGGTCAAACCGGGTGTAGAAACTATCCCGATTACTTGAACTTTCAATATAGCAGAAAACTTAGACTCACTAGCTTTACGCACGATATGGGCTGTACACGGCTACGGGCAGCAGAACAAATTCCAAATGTATAACCGTGTTTATCGTAATTTCGTGGTTCTAAACAATGGAATACATAAAAATACATAAATGCAATGACTTACAGCCAGGTGAGCAACCAAGGGCAACAGTACAGAAAGTTATCCGAAAAATCGGGACAGCGCGGTCATAAACGGTCCACTCAGCAAGGAGTCATGCGAAACTGTAGCGCAGCACGGTTGCGGTACAGACAGTGGGTCAAGAAGCGTAAGTGAAACGTTCTGCAAATTTTTCTTACGAGGGGAATGTACAATCATAGAACAATCGAGTCGGGAACATAACGTAAAATGTTCACGCACCATACGTCGGAAAGGGGTAAATCTGAACTGTGTCAGTACAGTAAAAACAGGGAATTGGATCACAAGTATTCGAGGTTCATGACGCATATACACGCTACTCACGAGTAAGACAAGCGAAGATGTCGTCAAAAATACAAATTACAAAAAGTAATTTACACTGCCCCCAGGTCAGGGAACCTCACCAGCCATATTCGTAATTGAAGCGTCACCTTCCAGCAAGCACGGTTGTCGTAGATCTCGTCGGTGAATGCCGTTAGCAGTGCGTACCATGACTTCTCTTGTTCGACCGTCGCGTCCAATGGTGGAGCTTTCCACGATACCTTTACTTGCTGAAACAGGGCTTCAGCATCTGCAACCAGAGTGTACCGATACTCCCGGAACCTCGGAAGAACCCCACTTAGACCTTTGACGAGGTCTGGTCCCGTCAGTAGTTGCTTATTCAGGGACGTTTTGTTGCATTCTGCAGCACAATCGAATTCAACTCTAACCTTCGCTTGATCTCCGTGCTTGTACACTCCATGGTGCGCAAGATACAATACATGCGGGCCAGTCAAGTTCTGTTCTGAGCCGGATACAATCTCAGCGTAGCCCTTCGTAATGTACTCGTTGGCCGTGGCTGCGGATTTTTCTTTAGGGTCATGGTCACTTTCGAATCGCTTCTTGAGAAACAGCGGTCTCTTCGGTGCAACATCCTTATTATCCGGCAAGCATGGCCCACCAGGCTCCCATGGTAGGGCCATTTCATAGTGGCCGTTGACCCAACGCATTGAGGCGGTCATATTACGTAAAGCTGTTTTATATTCTTCTGACCTACTCCGTTTGATGCAATCCGCCTCCACGAACTCAAAGTTGAACACACGCTCCAAGCTCATGTCCAATTCAGTGGTCGCGACGCGACTAATATTAGCCCTCGCGTTACTAGGACGTTGGCACGACGTTGGTCTTAATATTGCCCATCCTAGAGGTCCTCTCATGCCATAAGGATCATTCGGACTGCCCGTTCGTTGTTGTAGCACCCAATGTGCCTTGGGAACGTCGGCACCAATGAGAATACGGATGTCGTAGTCACCAATGGCGGGCATCGGGATTTCTTGAAGATGACCCCAACCTTCTGAATCTTGCTTCAGGTTGAGTGGTCTCAGTTTAGGCAAGTTTTCTACCGCCCGTGCTTGGCGGACTTGGATGACTTCCTGACCTTCTAGCGAAGTTAATGCAAAGGATACAGTGCGCGCCTTGGTTACAGTTTGCTCCAACACGGAGCCGTCACTCAGCTCATCGATACATTTTCTGGCAATCAAGTGAGGCCTGCCGAACCGGCGTTCTAGTATGCGTATGGCTTTGTCGTAACCTTCCTGCGGCTTAAGGACCGTGCACCACCGTATGGCTTCAGCTGGTTCTCCCTCACAAGCCGAAATCAAGTAATCGAGGAGGTAGGCGGGGTCGTTATTGAACCTGGCGACCGTGGACTGGAAATTTCTCATGAAACCAATGAAATCGATGGGATTTCCATCGAATTTGACTGATTGGCGAGCAGGTAGGCTCATACAAGCTTGCAACAGCCCGGCAGTCTCGCTGACGCGGTCGAATTTCCTGGATTCAGCGGGCAGAACACGTAATCCCGGTCCATTCAGTGTAATTTGGTCTTCCTGCCTCATTTTCGACCCTGGTAAGGACATGACATAATCGTGAACAATTTTCAGCCTTTCACCGGGAGGTGGCGTAGGTGGCAGTAAAGGCTCAGATCCAAAACAGCAATTATAGTCGGACAACTCTTTGACGATTTCATCCTTGATTTCACTTATGCGTTTGGCAGCCTCGGCCTCCAGCTCTAATTGCTTAAGCTTCAACCTAGCCAGTCGCAGTTCACGTTGTAGCTTTGCTCTGGAGGTTGAGCCATTTGCTGACTGAGCCTCTCTGCGGTTTGCTGACTGAGCCTCCCTGCGGTATGCTGAATGAGCCTCCATGCGGTTTACTGAATAGGCCTCCATGCGGTTTACTGAATGAGCCTCCATACGGTTTGCTGGATGAGCCTCCTTGCGGTTTACTGAATGAAGCACCATGTGGTTTGCTGAATGAGCCTCCATGCAGTTTGCTGGATGAGCCTCCATGCGGTTTGCTGGATGAGCTTCCTTGCGGTTTACTGAATGAAGCACCATGCGGTTTGCTGAATGAGCCTCCATGCGGTTTGCTGGATGAGCCTCCTTGCGGTTTGCTGAATGAGCCTCCATGCGGTTAACTGAATGAGCCTCCATGCGGTTTGCTGGATGAGCCTCCTTGCGGTTTGCTGAATGAGCCTCCATGCGGTTTGCTGAATGAGCCTTCATGCGGTTAACTGAATAAGCCTCCATGCGGTTTGCTGGATGAGCCTCCATGCGAATTACTGACTGAGCCTCCCAGTAGTGTTTCGGCAAACCAGCCAATTCATTATTAGAAGACTGCATACTGGACGCCATTGACTCCATTTCAGACAAATATTGGTTACTGGCTAGCTGAGCCTTCCAGCGGTTTGCTGAATGAGCCTCGAAGAGATTTGTTGACCGAGCCTCCCAGTAGTGTTTCGGCAAACCAGGCAATTCATCATCAGAAGACTGTATACTGGACGTAATTGACTCCATTTCAGACAAATATTGGTTACTGGCTAACTGTAGAAACTATCCCGATTACTTGAACTTTCAATATAGCAGAAAACTTAGACTCACTAGCTTTACGCACGATATGGGCTGTACACGGCTACGGGCAGCAGAACAAATTCCAAATGTATAACCGTGTTTATCGTAATTTCGTGGTTCTAAACAATGGAATACATAAAAATACATAAATGCAATGACTTACAGCCAGGTGAGCAACCAAGGGCAACAGTACAGAAAGTTATCCGAAAAATCGGGACAGCGCGGTCATAAACGGTCCACTCAGCAAGGAGTCATGCGAAACTGTAGCGCAGCACGGTTGCGGTACAGACAGTGGGTCAAGAAGCGTAAGTGAAACGTTCTGCAAATTTTTCTTACGAGGGGAATGTACAATCATAGAACAATCGAGTCGGGAACATAACGTAAAATGTTCACGCACCATACGTCGGAAAGGGGTAAATCTGAACTGTGTCAGTACAGTAAAAACAGGGAATTGGATCACAAGTATTCGAGGTTCATGACGCATATACACGCTACTCACGAGTAAGACAAGCGAAGATGTCGTCAAAAATACAAATTACAAAAAGTAATTTACACCGGGAGAAAAGTGTCCACTCGAATGCACGAGCGTAAACTGGCTACAAAGAGACAGGACCCATTTGCTCTCATATCCATCCACCAGGATCAAGAAGGACACAAGTTCAATCTGGATGATGTTAAAACTCTGGATCAAACAACCACGAAGCAGGCAAGGGAGTTTCTGGAGGCCTGGTACTCTTCAAACAACTCGATCAATAGACATACTGAACTGGATTACGTGTACAGTCGGTTTAGGAGTAGTCAGTTCAACTAACTAAGAAGGCCGGAAGTGGAGTCAGCGGACTCAACTCATGCAGCCCGTATTAATGAACTTGAAATGTTCACACTCGTACCTCTCCGGAACGGAATCACCGAGAATTCAGATATTGAGAGTGGATACAACACTACAACGTACAAGAGGTCAAATTCCCCAAACGGAACGTCCACCGCCCAAGATCAAGGGTCAAGGCCAAGGGGGGAAAACAGACGTCCATTTTGAAGCACAAGGTTGTCTAAAAAGCTCAAGGTCAAAACTAATGATAAACCTGTAAATGCAGAAGATCACTACGAACAGCGCACATGCACTGATGATGCCACCTCGACTGATGATGAAACATTTGCGATATAAACGCCAAGCTCAGAACTTCATGACAACATTGTGCTTCTGTATTTATACTTTGCACATTAATAATAAATACTATATGCGATATCAAATGAAAATTTCACACCCGGACACAGAGGAATATTTTGCGGTTGAATATCGACACAAGAAGACGAACTATATTTTTCAAAATTCATCGGTTCAATTTTTTCTTTATTTGATCGACACAAATTCATCCCTTTGTAGCATTTAATGAACACTTCGCTGGAATTCCTCAAACTGGAAAAAGTGGTTTTTGGCGGTCTGGCTGGAAATTCCCTAAATATTCGTTTGAAAGAAATCATCGATTTATATGTGGAGAAGTACAAGGTGAGTTCTTTTGCAGTCTTCTCGACGGAATGCTTTGCTATGAATTTACCGGTATTATTTATTTTAGCATTGGTTTATGACCTTACGTACCTCAGCAGCTACAATGCAACTATAAATTGCTTTGGAGAGCAGATCACATCGCGAATATCGTAAGCCAAACTGGCTTTTGTGAAACTACGACATGACATACGTCTCTTTTAGAAAGAGTGGACCTACAATGCTACGTCGCGCCGTGTTTTACTCTGCGACTGTGAATCCTGGCCACTCCATGCTGAAGACGCTCGGTCACTGCCCGTATCTGATTATCGATGTTTACAAAGCATTGCTTGCTTTTGGTAGGAATACCACAAGCGCGACGATCAGTTGGGCATCGTGTGTTGTGCGTGGATAGCTGCTCTGTGGCCGAAGTAAACACTGTACAACGGCTCTGGCGGTTTGGAGAAGTTTTGAGCATGCCCGTCTATCGTCTGTCTTAGGGCGCTTACTCGGTCTGACAGGAAGAAGGGATATGGAAACCAGTCCATGGCATGGCGGAGGGTTGTGTGAATAGGCTGACGTCATTGCCGTCGTCAGTTCGCGCATCCCGACTCCCTAAACGGGGTCCAAGGGATAAAGATTGCCGTTAGTTTCGACATTAAAGGATATGGCTTAGAACCGAATTCTCGTGCAAATGCTGCTTGGCGTGCTTAGTAAATTCTCAGACCTCATAACTATCTAATAAAACTTTCACGAAAATTACAAGAATCCATTTGATGAAACAACCAAGAAGATGCTAGAGTGGATTTGAATTTAACTCCTTGGTACTTCTTACTCCATTTGTGGTGTTGGTACCATGCTGAACTTCAGGCCCAATATAGTCGTATTTAGAGAGCCTGGCATAAGAATTGCAACAGAATATGATAATTAGACTGATTCTATACCAACTTGAATAACTCTAACGATCACATCCCATTGTAATTATGATGCAAAATGATGACACCAAGGTGCAGGCTCTCAAATGTCGTTATTTAGTAGGAGAAAGACCAAAACTAGATTGGGTCTTTTTGTGCAACCGATAAGCAGAAAGGTTGTGATGTGTCGAGGACAATTTCTCCAGGAAAAGTAACTAACAGTACCATTTTATCAAGACATAAGTTGCTCATGATGGCCTTGGAGCCAAATCTATGACTCCAGTGTTGATGTTCAGACTGCAAGGAAGAGTGGTGTGGTCCTCTTCTAATGAGCCCGGAAGAATGAAGGAGAACGACGTTGAACTAGGGATATCGTAAAGCCTCGTGTAAAAGTGATCGTTTTACCATCACAGTTTCATTCATTTCATATAGAGTGCCCACGGAAAATTATCACGTTTAGTTGAATCACTCTTTGGTGACAAGTTCCTGGAAGACTCATCAACGTAAGATGATGTCAGTTCATCAAAAATGTGGTACGCGCCAAAATAGCCAATGCGAATGACTCATACTTACGACAGTACACTAATCCTAGAGAATTGAGTGATGGAACGTTATTCACAGGAAATAACTGGTAGAATTCTCAAAACACAAAAAGTTAGACAACTAGGAATCCCAAGGGTCCATCTTTACCTAAAAGTATCCCGACTGACTGCCACGGAATCGATGATATTTATGGTAAAGTCACCTTTGACCATGCTCCTCAATAATTTACACTTTATTTTTCGTGATAATCCATTAAAGTCACCTGTTTGGCTCTTGCCAATATGAAGATTCTGTATGGTTAAGAGTAACTGTGATAACAAGTATTTGTTACGGCGTAGTTCTATTCTATTCCAGGCACATGTGACAAATGAAAGCGTGCTTCCTTTCACGATCTAGTTAGGGATCACTTGTGAGAACTGACAAGGATTATCACAAATACTTCGATGCTACCCAAATTCCTAAGCACTTTTTATGTCTTAGATTATTGTGAATTCCGATCCACACAGAGTCATTCGTGATGTAGTTTAGCCACGGGACTCAAGTGAAACGACTGTTACTATTTTGTAATGGATAGAATTATTCTCCTCCGAATGTTTTCCATTTTGAAGACCACTTTCTTTGAGCGCTCCGGGGTTCATCCTATCCCGCAGTTATTGATTCGCAAATTGTGTTAGATATCAAATCAGATCCCAGCCCAACTAGAATATTTCGGCGAAAATCAATAAGAATTCGCTAGGCGTTCATTATTGAGTGGATTTCAGCCGAAAGCATAATACTTGTCGCTTCACCAATTGTCGCAAGTCGGCAAGATTTTTCCAACTGTCTGAAGGCGAAAATTTCCGAAATTCATTTACTTCATTGGGGTTTTGTTTGGCGTTCGAACCCAAAGTGTTGAAGTTGTGGTTTCCGGTTCATTTTGACTGTGCGGCATTCCCCATCTACTTCACTGGTGCATAGACTTTCAGGGAAAATACTCAAACATTTGTCGTCCTGTTTCAGGGGGTTATATTTCTTCCCCAATAAAGTGTGATGCCTAATGATTTTATCTGAAGCAGTTTGTCTGCCAAAAGTCAAGTGAGCACTGCAACAATTAGGCTAGCTCGCACATGTCTCGGAAACCTAACCGCTGCTGGTATATGACACAGAATAGTTGTCGATTATGAACACTGGTGTTAACCCATTTCAAGTTAGGTTGATCAAACAATAACCTTGCGTTGGGTGTAGCTGTTTTGGTCATTTTATCTCGGAAGGAAACATCACAGAATGAGGGTAAGAAAACCAAGGACAGAAAGGCAAAACGATAGACTCAGTCTGATAAAAAAAAACAGTGTGAATGCAAAATGCCGCTGGAGGTGACATCACTCTATCCACCCATGTCCCTGATAAATGTGCAGGCACAGGACACTCAACACACCGATACGGCTAAGTGCATTGGTGACGGCTTACACAGTCTCATTCTAAGAACTGTTTGTTTTATACCGTCCCACTAGCTCTAGTGAGGAAACTCTTCTGCCTCCGAATCATCCCGTTTCATTAGCGAAAAACAAAGAATACGTAGGTTGTTGTCCTATATGCCCGCTCGTTGCACACTGTGCATTGGTTCGTCCGGTGTGGGCGACCACACCTTGAGGTTGGAATAACAGAGACAAGACTCACCTCTCACCAATCGATCCACTCTACCGATCGGCTGTCCTGCCACTCAAGATTCCGTTGCCTCGAGCCTTAGGCTTGATACCGCATCAGTGCTGATTGTCAATGTTGCTCGACTGACCACCAACACTGAGTTAACACGTCCCCTCACACTGGTTACTCGCAGTCACATAGCCGCCGCTACCTACGTGATCGACCATAGCTCACTAAAGAAGTCTCATCGTGGATATGCCCCATTACCCGAGGCCTGGTGAACCTAAGTATTTATTTCAATGATTTACCTCGTTTATCTAAAACTTTGCACCTCACCTCCAAGTTGATGGTTCGTTGTTCTCATTATATTTGAGCAATGCTATGAAGATGTCTGTGTCCTCATACCGATAACCTCCACGTATCCTTCACCGGCGGGGGCACATTTCTGAGCAGTCCAAAAGAGCGGGCTTGACTGTTGAAGCGTGTACTAGACCTCCGATGGATAAATGGATACCTGATCGACGCCACGAATAGCTGAGGTTGGTAACGTTAAATTCCGAATGGTCCAAATCCAGAAATGTCTTCGAAACACTGCTCAGTTTTGGTGGATAACATCGGGTCAGAACGGCTGGGATCAAGCGTACTTTATGTGTAACAGAAGATCCGTCCATAGACCGAAAACTTAACCTGAATAGGTCACACTGTTTGCAATGAATTTCTCATGCGACAGACTTTCTCGGTGTGTTGAGGTGCGAAGTAGTTGCAATAAATACAAACTTAGGCATTCATTGCAGACAAATACCAGCACCCTTTGACTTTTAACAGTGTTGTATGTTTCCCGTTTAGGATTCACGAGATCCGCATGTCGACTGGTTAAGAACTTTATGGTTCATGATAATCTGGTCTGCTCATTAGATTCCTCGCATTAACGATATTTCCTAAATCAGCCTCCCAAATTCTCCAATAACTTCTTCTCAACATACCCCTAATTATTGGTTTTCCGGTTGGAGTTTACCAGCAAGTAGCGGTCACAGACAAAGCGCCCACTGCGTGATTTACGGCTATCCAAACTGAAAAAAACTGGAGAACAACTTGAAAATGAATAATGGGACTCGATTTTATTACCATCATATTCGGTGAATATCGGGAAAAAGTCTTTTGTTTTCACCAAGTTTACCTGTTAATTGATGATCAGTATTAGACCTTCTTGATCGTGTTTCGTGCTTCACTCGTCACTCCAGGATCGGCTGGTCTAAGAGATATTTAACAATCCATTTACATTATCAGTGTCTGACAGGATAGGATAGAACCGAGGAGAAAATAAATAAACTTATTGATTAATTTTGTTTTCCTTTATTCTTTCCATAAAACGAATCAGTTTCAGCACATAAACAAAGGATATCCAAGTCTGAAAAGCTGTTGGTTCGTCTGATCTTACGTGGTGTTCCCCGCCTGCTCAAAGATAACGGTCACCTTGACTACACTGTAGGTTTTGTGAGTGCACAACCACAACATCCAACGGTTTCCAAGGTGTTATGACAAATCTGTGCTGTTTAATCACAGTTCACTGGTCAACTCAGCACAGCAGAGTGCGATCAGTTGTTTCAGCTGCGTGAGGACAACCAAAAGTTGAACCGACTGTTTCCAAGTATAGTTGCACACACCGAAATTGAGGCCAAAACGGATCGGAGTTAATCAACTTCGAATGATCTATTCGTGTGAAGTGTGCTTTCGTTTCGGAAAAAACTCAGCTGTTCGGATATATGTGACATTTGGCATAATTTCGATGGTCGTTATATTTGCACCAATCCCTGTTGATTCCAGTACTAATCCAGGGATAAACTAAGATTCGCTGAATAATGCCATTGCATTATAGAGAATAGGACACGACAGCAAAATGTGTTCACCGGAAGTGGGTCCAGCCCCGGAGGGTCCAATTTCTATATATGCTACTGAGAACAATGGCAGTAGCTAGATTTTGACACCCGGCGAAAAAAATACCCCGGATTGTCCGCTTGAGATGGTAATGACCGATACCGAGATGTGCTAAGTAAAACTTTAAAAATGATTTATTTTAGTGCGGAGTGGCCGCCCAAAGTAACTGACATACTTCTACCGCACTGCTAGTGATATATCAATCAGTATGGACAGGCCTATTGCTAATAAACTGGTCATGTTGGTCACCACGAAGAAACAACAGAAAGGGATCTTTGAAGATGGGTACTGTTGATGGGTGACAAGTTTCTGGGGGCTACCTCCATTAGTTTTACCCTGACGAGTGGAAAGTGTGCTAAAAGTGAATAAATTTTTATTACGATGATAATGATAGCGTGATCGTTCGTTGAAACAGGAGCTCTCATTTGTAAGTGAAAATGTTCCGGATGATCGATCATAATTCTTTCTAAATGAGCACTTCCCCTAGTTGGGATAAGATAGAGGTCACTTAGACCTGAAGCAATTAGGGGGTAAGTATGAGCATTGTTAAAATCACCGACAACAGTACATAAATATTTGGATGGTAATGGAATAATAACGGGTATAAAACCTTCAAAGAACATGTTTGTGTCCCTCTGGGATCAAAACGGAGCAATATACAGGTTACTGATCGCAGTGCCTGGAAAAGGTGAGAATTTAGAATGACATTTGGCAACCACGCAGTCAACACCGTTGCAAAAGAAACTAAAAGCAACTTCAGACTTGCCAGACCACTCAAAATTAAGGTAAGTAACCTCACCACCACCTGTCCTCTGTTTGTACTGTTTTCTGTCTTGACGAAAGTACTCAAAGTTCTCAAACAGAACGAATTTACCTGTTATACTTTCATCTAATGAAGGATCTTGGATACAGGCCAAACAGATGTTCGTGTTAATCCAAGAGCTGTGAAGGCTGGTTGGAAGAGAAATTTTTCCAAAAATGGACCGAGTGTTAGTACTGGCCAATGCACGAACCGTCGTCTTCCTAGGTCTTGCGCGACTAAGAGCGGTTTGACAACCGGCACGCTTGTGCTTCCTGGTCCAGCTTGCACGAAAACGGGTTTTAAATGATGAGACAGAACATATTGTGCCTCCAATCCGGGTGAAAGTTTCGTTCGAGTAGCGGATTCAGAGTGATGTGTATTGATAATGAGAATAATTCCAAGGTGACACTAATCAAGTTCCCAGTGAATTGTAGCGCAGCCGATCATGATGCTGACAACGTCCATGTATGAATATTTACGAAACTTCTTAGGTTAACAATCCATCAACAGCATTCGTATTATAATCCTGTCGATTATAGCCCTGCAATAAGTTCAACGCGTGGTAAGATGTGTTACGAGTACAGTTTGTACACATTCACTTTACCGTACACTACACCTTGTCAACAGATGTTCAACGATCGAACTTATGATGTGTTGGATCCAATGAATGATGAATTCGCAGCAGATTTTCAAAACTTCGAGTCTCACGTTAAAGATCTTGACTTCCGGTTGGCTAGCATTATTTGTCAAGCTATGGAAGAATGTCCCTCCTCGGAACATTTGTTGAAGGTAATGTGTTTTTTTTTGTGAATTGGAAAATTCCGGTACAATTCCACTTCACAATTAGCACAACTTGATTTGCATTGCGACTACAGTTTCTGTTTACGCTCACCACTATATTGATTAGCACTGAGAGATTTAATTGTCTTATTGTCTTCCTTGAATTTTGCGAACAAGTTCAAAGGAAAACACATCAAAATCTAGCCGGTATTATCAACTGCACCATTCTATTTTGGATTATTCTTCTTATATGTTTGTAATTGTAAAAAAACAGCTATAAAAGTGCTCGTTAAAAAAATCACTAATCCATAACGACAGACACCATCGGATTCTCAAATTTTCTGGTAGAGAAACACTGAAGTTATACCAAAACAAAATTGTTAAATACTATAGTAATTTCTTTTTCTATAAAATCTATGCTTTCAAAACCAAACGGTCTAGTTCAGTTAAAAATCATATTCGTCGAATAACCACCAATACGATAGTTTCACAACATCAATAACTTAGGATATTCCTCTCCGTGGCCAAATATTGCACATCTGAAGCTATGAGTAACTTACTCTAGAGTTGTTGACTATCTCATCAGGGAACTAATCCGACAGGCTTTTCCAGCCTACATTGTTTATATTCAACAATTAACTTCTACTATCATTTTATTAGCCAAAATTAAATTCGGATATCCACGAGTGAAACCAAAATGTTTGAACATACTGAGCTATTTCCCGATTAAAGGACAACTACTGGATATCAAGCAAAAATTGGATACTTCAAACTGACAATATCTGTTCGTGAATGCACACTTTATACTCAGAATGGTTGAGCAGGTATGCACATTTATTCCCGACTTGTCGCCACTGCGGAAATATAAGGACATAATAGTAGTAACCATACATGATACTTGACAGTGTGGGATACTATTATAGATATCCATACTTCATCTTCGTGTTGGCTTATTCCCGATCATCCGTTTAGCTGCTAGCTCTTCTCATCAGCTTCATGGAACGTCCAGTTATCAAAGAAGTTTGTGAACCCAAATACAAATTACTCATCAAAATGATTGATACGGAAATGGACACTGCCAAGCGAATCTACGATCACCATGTAGCCACATCCCACGTCGTGGTGCGAAAAGGAGAATCAGGTATGGATTGTTGCATTCCATGAATTATATTGTATTTTGCTTGAATGGAGTATAATTGAAACATTTTGACTCAATCAATAGAACACATAAGTGATTGTATTACAGTGAACACAATCATGTTGTGCTAGTTTGACAGAGACAAGTCTGATAAGACGAGCACCATTTCCTCCCCACTTCTGGTTGAACCTCGCGCGTTTTTAAGAAACTAATTTTGTCCTCAACTAGGAATGGGAACAGATTGTAATAAAATCAGATCGTTTTTGCTAGACGTAGAAAAGTTCCCGTCTCACTTGCAGCCAAACTTGATCAATTTCACGTGAGTTTGTCTTTCAGGCTTTAGGGGAAAACGGAGGTAATCAGGTTAGTTCATCTACTCAAATCCCAAATTTGGTCGATGTCATTTGAAGACACAAAACGTTTAGCAGAAATGTGAGCATCGATGTCGTCCAAACATTAGTTAGATTCAGTGAGATTTTCGGATCCGTATTACTGTTGTTAGGCTTAGACTATTGACTAGTCGACGTAAGATGATAGACCAAATACTTAGTCTTAAAAATCTGCGCTGGTTAGGTCATAATTTTACGTATTCTAACGCAAACTTTCATGACATTTAGTCGAAGTAGATACCAATGTAAAGGCATACGTAATGGTACGAAAGTTGAGGTCCTTGAAATTGATTTATTTATAGCGTGTTAGTATCCTACACGAGACCCATGAACAGAGGCGTCAACAGCACGGCTGTATTTTGCTTCCAGTGGTACTTCTGTACTCGTATAGCCTACTCATTTGCCTGAATTTTAGAGTGTATTTTGCCTCTAGTGTTTTCTCATTATGAAACATTGAGTTTCTGATTACCATTTGGTGAACCAGTAAGCGAAATCGCTCTACCAAATGTCAAGTAATGGTTTTTCAAATCAGGCTGAACCAAACACTGTTAGAAACAAATCCACCACCTTAACCGTTTACCTCCGCTTTCGATAACTTGTCATCCATCCATAACTACAGTTATACGTTCGTTTTAATTTGAAATGTAATTTACAACGATGGAGCTATGAAAAGTTTGTAAAGCACACAAGGATTAACTATCCCGGAAGGAGAGAAGATAGTAAGCAGGACCTTCACAACTCAATCTATACACTCTTAGTACTTTCGTTAAATAAGCCTTCCGTTTTTATCTTTTCAATTCAATATGTGCAGTCGCTGACCTTTTACTGGGTGCGTCACTTCTGCTAATTATCTCATAATAGAAACTCCATTTAGACATCAGAACAATGAATGGCATGACAATATTGGGAAAACAAATAAAGGAAACATTTGTATATAGTTCACCATTACTTGCAAGTATTGTGTGGAACTGATAACTCTTTGCTTGGCTGTCTATCCTTTGAACTTCGCCTTTTACGCACAACCTCAGATTATCCGATCAGTCCTGCACCCGGATGTACCAGACAGTCAGTCTAGCAAAGAATCATCAATCCAGTACACTAATTGCAAGTAGTTGTGAGATGTATACAAATATCAAATGAGAAGCAAGTTTAAATATGAGAACGTTGGTCCATCGTGCGGAGATCTGACTTGTGGGAGGCATTCACTTGGAGTTAAGGGGACAGCTACGGTGTCTCCATTCGAAACTGTTGCGCATTGATGGCTGCCATAGAGGGCGATATCTGACCAACCCTACCTCAGTGATTCGGATCAACCCGGACGGGAATGGGGTGGAGCAGTGCTAACTCACACGCCTTCGAGGTGTAAGGCCCGGGTTCAAATCATGGATCCGGGGAAAGATGTGCACCGCTGGTGAGCTCTAACAAGAGCAAAACTCGAGTCTGGTGCTTCTGGGTGCAAGATCGATCGGATTATTTGAGATTTGTGCGTGAAAAGTGGAGTGTAAAGGACAGTCAGCCAAGCAAAAAAGAAAACTTTGTCAGGTAGATTAAAAAATTTGTAGGAGAGTGCCTCTTTATGTCCCTAATCGAGTGAGTGAATGAATGAATGAGTGAGTGAGCGAGCGAGTGAGTGAGTGAGTGAGTGAGTGAGTGAGTGAGTGAGTGAGTGAGTGAGTGAGTGAGTGAGTGAATGCGTGAGTGGAGTGAGAGAGAGAGAGAGAGAGTGAATGAGTGAGTGAGTGAGCGAGTGAGTGGGTGAGTGAGTGGGTGGGTGGGTGAGTGAGTGAGTGAGTGAGTGAGTGCGTGAGTGCGCACGCGAGTGCGTGCGTGAGAGTGTGAGTAAGTGAGTGGGTGAGTGAGTGGGTGAACGGGAGTGGAGTTATCATTTGGATTCCACTCGGGAGGCCTAGTGGAACACACAGGGACAAGTACGACGGTTAATTTTCGTACCTTTACTCATATCAGAGGCTGACCATCGTTGGTGATCTCCCACCAACTATTTACATCGGCGAACACCGCGCGCCGAAGGAGTCCATCTGGAGGCGTAAAAAACAAGCATTCTGAACACAGAAACCTAATTCATCTAATGAATGATTTTGCATACCTAGTTGTCTAATAACAGCATTGTTGATCTGAGTAATTCTGAGCAGTGGTACGAAGATATCAGTGCTATCCACCTTTTTGTGTTTCCAACCAAATTCGGCCGGGTTTCTGAACAATAAAAGTACTAGCCTAACCCTAGTTGTTGTTTTTGACTGATTGACGGACGGGTAGCACATCAACAGCACAGAGGACTATGATTGTCACCAAACAGAAGCGCCATCCTCAATTTTGATAACGCTTTATCCTGTATCCGACGTCCGAGTGAAATTCAGCAGCCTTAATAGAATAACTTACCTCCCAGATTCATCTATCTGTCATCGTGAAGTTTATTATTGGATCAGTCTATTATGACTTACTGGAAACCTGCTTACTGCATCTCAGCTTGCGAATCCGGTCGCTCCAACCCGCTATAGTAAATCTGAAGACAACAATGCAGTTCGACAAATTGACTGCTTTTTCAGACTACTATGCGGTATTTAAAGCGAGAAAAGAACATTCCCGAACTCAGGCATCCAGTTAAGTTCAGCCCCTGTTTGGCCGACCAGGTAAATAAAAACGTTTTGCCGGATTGACTATTGATCCGTTGACTCGATTTGCGTCGGACTGTAGATGACTGTCTGATTAGCAAAAGGGGTTACGTTTTGGTTGGTCCGGTAAACTATTGATTATTGATTATTCAATCCGGCCTGGCATGCTCGAGCCGGTTATTGGTTTGTTTGGAAAAAAAGTTTTTCGTTTTTAACATCCTAACACAGTATGGTCACGAAGATCCATTTCTCCCATTGAAGACGCAAAACGCTTACGGAATACTGTTACTGTGACGGAAGGAATTAATTCACCGTTGCTAGACTGTCAATCCACGTTGGCAGTTAGCATCGATTCAGTACCAAGCCCAAGGCTTGAGACAACGGAATCTCGGGTAGCACGACAGCCGATTGGTGGCGTGGATCGATAGAATACGTGGTGAATCGTGCCAGCGATGTTCAAGCCTCAAGGCTTGGTCGCCCGCACCAGTCGGGCCAATGCGTTGAATCCAAGGCCTGGTTATATGGGCCAGCATCCTAATAAATTCACTGTTTTGTACGAATGAACGAGATGATTCGGAGGCAGAAACGACTTATCACTGGAGTTGGTGGGGCAGATTAAAACACACCATGGTGAACTTATATTACAATTAATTGGTTTTTTCGAACATGGGAAATGTTACTTAGATTTCTAATATTCTAAATCAATCTCACTTAGTGAATCACATTTCTCATTTTGCTGTACATTTCACCTAGTTTCTAAACTTATTTAGTGGTAAACAAATAAATTAAGGAACAGTTGCTCAAAACGTAGTTTTAGTTCTGTGAGATGTACAATGAAATATATACGCAGTTAGGATAACTGAACTCTTCTCTTTCTTCCACTGAAGGATAAAAATGTATCCTCCCTCACGCACGGTAAGACCATCTTATTCTCAGTTTCAAAAATGCGCTCGAACGTGAATTGGCTCGTTTTATTGGTTCGCGTGTTCTCATCAAACTTTGGTCTATACACAAAATTTGTACACGCACACTGTTTTAACTTGAACTTTGAAGTCGCAAAGTCTGGTGGATCCAAGAAATCCGATGATTCAGGAATGGACAGTGACGAAAACACGCCTGGGTCGAGAAAAAGCGCTTCGGATCAAAACAGCAACAATGTGTCTATCTATGGCCACGTACACAAAAACATGCCCCGAGTTGCAGGAAATCTGAAATGGGCCAGTGAATTGACTCAGCGAATATCTGGTCCTGTGGATCTGGTTGATCAGTTGGATTTGCCGTGAGTGTTATGACGATGGTAGTTACACAGTAAACCTTGAGGATTTCTGGGTCTTGTGTGCGATTTTTGCTCCTTATGAGAGTTCCATACTGGCAGGAAACCATGCGACCTCTGGTTTAGCAAGGCCTCAAAAATGAAATGTTTCACGACACATCTATAAATCTCACACGTACTACTTGGCCAAGTTTACTGGTGTAAAGTCAACCCAGTCCCACTGTATCATTTTGCATCTAGAAGGTGAATAATATTTATTCCAAACATTGTTAAGTCAGACAGTTTACTGTCTGAGTAAACACCCATGCCGCTATTCTCATACGAAGATAGGGCTATCTCAAGGATCAATTCAATTGCAAAATTGAGGAGGAAGAGCGCAAGAGGTCAACTCTGACAAGAACTAACTCGGTTTCGGCTATTTGCGTACAAGTATTGGAAAAGAGAAATAAATTCCTCGGGCACACCCTTCAATGAGAGGCAGCACCAGAGAACGGTGCGGTCGACTGAGTCGAACGCCACTTTCAGATCATGAAAGACAGATTGTGGGTCTTTGGGAGGTATGCCTGTACTCTAAAAGTTGTCGGAGGTTAGAGATGTAGTCAATACAACCCCCACCGGGTCTGAAGCCGGCTTGATTCTCACGCGTGCACCCCTTATGGGCATTGAATAATCGGAAAAGAATAATCCCGGAGGGCAGTTTGGGTGCGATACTGACCAAGCTAATTCCCTTGTGGTTTTTACAAGGGAATCGGTCAATTCGCTTTAAATCGATACAATCACCGTTTCACACCATTCCCTGGGAATCTGCTCGTTAGTCCAGGTTGCTGGGAGAACTTTGTTAACTCCGTCCTGTTTTAAGGAAGGAAATAACCCATTCGGTCCAACAGCTTTGTATCTTTTTAGATAACCTAGCTGCTAGATAACTTCCCTTTCTGATGGATGATAGATATCTACTTATGAATATCTATCTATCACTGGCAACAGATCAACTAAGCCTCGTATGAGACTTCCACTACCGTACAAGACTCTGGGTCTCACAACTGATGGATATCTTCGATATCAGTTCCTCTATTAGATGCTCTCAGATCCATCCCTCCGAATGTCACATTCAGTGAGGTGCGCAAATCCGCGAGACCTGACGGGCTAGGAGTTTGAGAACTGATGGTCTTATTTTCAGAGGTGTTCGAGATTGCCGTTATGAGGTGATCTATTTACTTGGTGTTTAAAATAGAACATATGCATACATGGTAGGTTTTTTATTAACCTTATTTTCACTCTACATCAGCATTTAGGACTGCATTGGAGTGTCGTCATGTATGAGTTAGAGTCTTAAAGACTTTGCAGGTGTTGAGTTGGGGTGCTTTATATTATCCGCGTCAAGATTTTCATTCGAATACATCGACAGATGTGGGGTGTTTGATTCACTTTTTAGATCAGTTCAAATTTATCAATTTAATGTACTGCAAATCAGCCATATCCTTCTGTCAAGAACTCTAGTATTCGGAGAGCACTGTGCTCGTATCATGGAACGTAATTAGGAAGTTGCACAAGCCGACAACGTCTCTATGGCAACAGTATCACTCACCTGTGAACAGGGTGACAATGATACAAATAATCAATCAGAATTTGATGTGGCGAAACGTATGTGGGTATGCATCTATCGATGAATATTAATGAGAATTAGTGAAACATGGAGGACATTTAGAGTCAGAGTGCGCACAATCGTGGGAAATGAAATCAACTCAGTTACAGTATATTTTAGAAAAACTCCCCGATATTTGAACGAAAATCTAAGCAAGGCAGCATAGGTAGACTAATTCCCAAATGCCTGTGTACACTTTCACTTATCCAGCTTCATTTTGCTTACTAGGTTATATTAAAGTAAAGAAGTCGTCCATCATAGGAGTCGATCGCTGTGTGGGAAGCGGGTTGTTACCGTTCAAAGCCAGTGACGGAAGGGTGCTATATCATGTAGTGTAGATGTTCAGCAAACCGTTGAGAGCCATGGCGGATAGTCTTGTGGTTCAGGTGGTCGATTCACAATCGTTCACTCCGGGTTCGAGTCCCCGTGGGGGCTCGGTGGATGTGCACTGCTGATGATTCCCAACAAGGACGAAACAGCTGTACAGTGCTTCCATGGTTTTCAATGGTGAGTTGAGCGTTCAAGCTGCATGATGAATCATATTATATATATTAAAGTAGTTACTTTCACAATTCAATCCACATATGGTGTTACTGAGTTTTTAGACACAGTGCAGGTGATTTTCGTCACGCAAGAGCGCCACCCTATAATAAGTTCACGCGTACATCAGCCTCGAATATTTGTGTTCACAACTCTGGTTGACGATTTATACCACTTCCTGATTGATGAGCCTGTCGTCAAGACGGGGAAATTTTCATCAACAGCCACTGCATGTACTGCCGATGAAACTTTTGTAATCTAAACGTCAAGCTCACTACTTCAAGAGCTCAGTAGCAGGTGCAAGTATCTACGGAGGGTGAAAATTTATTAATTTTAGTCTTATTTCTTTGGCAAACATCCGAATCGATATGTATGGGAAACTACGGTATACACAATTAGACTTGATCGGACCCGTGTTGACTTTTTCTATCGTCTTGACCAGTAGGTTTTAGTTTTACATAAGTACGTATACTGTTATGTAAATTCGGCCTAATTTGATCCATTTTCAAACCCAGTCCTGTCGAATATTTTCATTTTCACAAACTTCTAGGATATTCACCACAAAAGAAGGGAGTCTTGTGCTACAGAAGTATCAACAACTCATGGGGTTATTAAAGTCGTAAGTAATCTATTCATTATTTTACACGAAATTCTTGCAGTCGTTTTTTCTAAATTATACGGTCCAGTTTCAAGATTGTCTCCAACGAACTAGACGAAACTCATTCCTGATCTATTGCCTACTCTGAATCAAATATTGACTTAACTGTCAGGGAACAGTCCTGTTGTTATTTGTCTGGCAAATAAAAAGCATTGGTTCATGCTCAGATATACTCTGAATATCATGAAGCTTTCAGTTGCGGCAAAAGAAGCTTCTCCGTCAGTAGTGTTTATTGGATTGGATCAATTTCGGAACTTTGCGCGACCGGGTTTGAGAAAAATGAAGCTAGGAAACGTACCTATTTATACACGGAGCATTGTGGGACACCATTTGTCGGCGATATACTGACTAACCACAGTGTGATCTCACTGTATCTGGATGGTCAAACTGCCTGCTTGTGCATATAATTGGTTTGTTGGGTATTTTTCTGACTGAAAGGCACAGCTCCATCTTTACTGCATTTTGCCGCGCAAATCATTACCTTAGCAAGAAAACCTTAGTGGAGCGCTTCGTCGGACAGTATCTTTCTCTACACTGAAGTCTTAAAAATACTGCACACTTTTCACCTGGTTTTATAAGAGTCACCCAATGGATACCATATGAAACTTCTATATTTCCATGTATTTAAAATGGTGATTTCACACTTTACCTTACTTTGGTTGGCTGAGTTGATAATACATTTGATCAAGAACCGGTGTTTAACCCTGACTATTTTATACTGACTATGCGTAACGATGGTGTGAAATATGGGGCTAATAGACTAACTACCACTACAATAATGAATATTGCTGTTGTGATTGGTTAGGGCAGTCATTTACACCAAAAAATGCAAACTCGGATACACATGCATGTTTCGTGGGCAGTCGACCAATATCCCTGTCAAACATGGGCATACGCCTGTATGACGTTGATATTTACTGATATTTCAGCTTGGAAGATGTTGACTAATCAATCTCGCTATGTATCGATTGATCATGCTTGGCTTTGGCCAAATAAACGAGTGATTTGTTTGCATTACTGGCTCACCTGCCTGCTTGCCTACTTGCTTACTCACCGATTACAGCCGGGTTTTGTGTTTACATGATTAAAAATAAATGGAGTGGGAAAGTTAGTTTTTCTACCACTAATTACGTACACAGCAACTACAAGGCAATGTGTTTCCCTAAATTTCACTCATATCCCCTCGAAATCCCTTGAAAAATAGGTATCAAGTTGCCGTTTTTAACGAGTGGGCAAAGGGCGTGGATTCTGTGTGCTCATTCAATCTATCCCAACCTCTACTTGTTCGTGATCCGACAACAAGCATGTTGCAAGTCAACTTTGATGCGAAGGTAATTTTCTGTTTCTCGCGAACAACCTGTGATCTTATTCTTCTATGCTGGACTAGACCCCTTTATTGATCTTCAGGATTGCACATTCTGAAATAACTCATCAAATGTATCAAAATATCAGCGCATCACTGAAAAAGTCAAAAGCACTGCAAAACTGTTAGATCTGGCTTGTTAGCTGCTGTGGTGTATTTCCACCTAACAACGACTGTGACGGGAACATGGGGTGCTTAACTGTGAAGCACGCACGTGACCAATAGGTTGTCCGAGTTGAATCTCAACAGTTTGGGTCATAACAATACCGCCCGATATGGCGCTCTTCCGTCACTTGCGAAACGAGGGCATTACAAATAATTTACGGAGAATACCTACTTAGTCAGTTTGAGAAGCATAGTGAAGCATTGAAAGCCAGGCCGTACAGCTGGGTTGTCACGTGGGTGCCCCACCATCATGCGCCGCACGCTTGATTTACAGTTAGGGCTCGGTGAATATGGATATTCCTAATAAGGCAAGTGAAACAATTGTACCGAGCTCTCGTGGTATTCCCACCGTGATCTGAGTGTTGATACCGTATGATGAATAAATTCATACACAACTCAACTTTCCTACTACTGAAACTTATTATTCATTCGTTTGATACGGATCATTCTGATTATGCAAACAGTACGGGAGCGGGGTGGCGCAGTAGTAACACACACGCCCTCGAGGTGAAAGGGCCCGGGTTCAAACCCTGGGTGGCAGAGGATATGCGTCACTGATGAGCTCTAACAAGAGCGAAATTTGGGTCTGGTGCTTCCGAGTGCAGGTTGGTCGGATGACCTGAGGTTTGTGCGTGAAAGGTGGAGTCCGAAGGACAGCCAGCCAAACAAAACAGTACATTACTCGTCTAGGTGCACAAATCCACCAGCAATGTTCTTTCCCAGTTTCAAAGAGTACTCTTCGTCAAGTACCTAGAGATACCATCATCCGTGAACTTACTTGGACAGACCACGCAGCGGCAGTTTTCTTGAAAGTTCGATGACTCACCTTTTGCTTGATATTACTCAGATCATTTTCTACCCCGTTTCACTTAATAAGACGCTTTGTATTTTCATACATCCTTCAGCACTGGTTCATCGCTCGCCCCATCATACCCCTTGGACCTTTTTCGAAAGATTTTAAAATTGACATCAGGTCCCTTAAATATTTGTCTCGACATAGTGACATCACTTACGACCCGACCATTCACATTATCGCAACCCAATATCACAAGGCATGTCTAAGCTTCTCCCGTAAGATCTTAGAAGACAGCACAGACCCCCTTCATCCCGATCTTAGCACTTGCATATCAACATCTGCCACTCGATCCCAGTACAAATGTCTGTTTGCTCGCACTAGTGCTTGTAAATCCTCACCTCGCTCGTTGTCGCACCAACCCATATTCTATCACCACCGATTTTCTTAACTCGCTCCGTCAAACATATTTTCCATTGGTGATTTTTGCAGTATAATGGTTGTGTATCAGCTGAATATTCATCCTCGGGTACATTAAGCTCATACCTGAATTGACTTGTTGAACCCGTTATGGTTATTCGCGTTTCTAGTCTGCGATTTTTGCCACGGGCGACCTGAGCAATCGATCGCCGTTGCAAGTCCTATCGCACCAGCCCGCTAACGTAGATCAGAGGACAAAGGCACAGCATGTCAGACGACGGCGAATCAGTATGAAAGAACCAGAGGCTATTTAAAGCGAAAGTAGAATAGCCTCTATCGTGCCCGTTCAGCAGGATTGTTGCCTCGTAAGGCCTGACTGATTGGATTTCTCACCGGTTAGATCGGACCATTTTCTCCTATGTTCACACGGCTGGTCCAGCCACGTGCGTAGGTGGAGGTGTGTTGATTGGCTTAAGACGTTCAACATGTTTGGTAGCTTGACTTCAGAGAGGATTTTGAGACCAGCCTGCGGAACCAATTCATGCCGAAGCGAAGACGAACAGGCACCGCTTATTTTCACGGGGTGTACACGGAGAATGGTATCAAATGCAAAAACAACAACCTATCGGCGACAGCAGTTCTGTGAACGTAAAAGGTTGATGGACTCGGTGGCTGTTGAACAGAACACGGAAACAACTGTTTCGAGTACGAGGACTCAAATCTTGTTGATGATCCCACTTGGTTTAAAATGCGTTTAAAATCGTCAGTTCTGCTGTATGGTTGGGTTGGCCCTGCAACAAACGTTGTTCTAGCATGGAAATCCGTAGGCGAACTGGAAAAGTTGTGCTACCTGGTTGGTTTAATATCATCTATTGGTTGTCGAGCATACAGAGAACCCACTTGACTTTTGCCAATGTGAGTCGCCTGTGGCGTCGGTGTGACATTCATTTACCAATCTACGGGTCAGTCTACATCGAGGCAACGCGATCAGTTACATTATGCAACTCAGAAGAATGGCTGTATAAGGCAGAAGACACACGAAAACCGTGGGTGTCTTAGCATTGCTTGGTTATGGTGAGAACACTGTCACAGATGCTGACACTAGGTGTACAATACTTGGAACCATAGGCAAGTCTCTAAATGATGCTCTTTACGTGAGCAGATTAGGGTGGTTGATGCGTGCTACGAATAACCACACATGAACATCTCCAATTTAGTGTTTTTCGAGGTGGGTGATGGCCGGTGGGCGGCTAATGCGTCCACGAGATACACCTATCGGGTGGTCGGAGACATTTGGATCCAAGGCAGGACACAGTAGTCGGTATTAGCATGGTTTTAACTACTTTCTTTCCTTCTTCTTTATCTGCTCGTTATATCACGATTTAATTCACTGACAGCAGTTCATCCGAGGCCAAGGATGAATTCGAAGCGTGCGTTCGACGTCGTGGTGACCGGTGGGTATTTAAAGGCTCAAACTGACTGTTTGGGGATTCCGAATGGCACATAGGAGGCCCATTTACTATCCCAGTCGATCGCACTGACAATCGCGACCGACTCATCCAGCTGTGCTCTGATCACAGATTGTTTCTGATGAATACGAACCTCTGTCATAAAAAGTGACCTAAATTCACATAAAGTCCTTCTACGTCTTCACAACACTTGACTCAGATTCGCTATATTGTAACTGCTTAATCCTGACCTGGATCAATCAAAAATAGCCGCTCATTTTGCCCTAGGACTCACGGAAGTTACACGTAAGGGGCAGTCAATGAATCCGACGGCTCACTGATTCACTTTCAGGAACATCGTCTGGGCCGTTGGGAGGAGCACTTAAAGGGACTGTTTAATTGTTGCACATCTACAGTGGACCTTCCGAATATATCTGCAAGAGAAACGATGCAAGTAGGTTTCACTCCTCTATCAGAACTGGGGATTATCCGGGAGTTAGGTTATCTGTAAAGATACAAAGCTGCTGGACCGAATGAATTATCTCCTTCCTTGAAAAAACATGAAAATGAAGCTTTAATATCGGAGGTAACAAAGCGAGTAGATTCCCAGGGAATGGTGTGAAACGGTGATTGTGCCAACTTAGAAGCAGGGTGACCGGTCCTTTCGTGAAAACCACAGGGGAATTGGCCGGGGTTATTCTTCGCCGATTATTTAGCCCCCGTGAAAAGTGTTCGCGTGCGAATCAAGCCGGTTTTAGTTTATTTGAATCACTTATTTATCCTAAATCGAATTTTAGAGCACAGGTATACCTTCCGTAAACAGCTGTATTCTCATATGTATCTCATGGAGCGTGCATGTTGTAGCGTACTACTCTGTCTGTATGGTACACTAAATTAATGTCAACAATATCTAGGACGACACTAGCAAACTAAGATGGGCGGAGGAGCCTGCGGTGATAAAAAGGCCAAAAGGGTATGGACATTAGGAATTAAAATGAAACAAAAAGTGTGACACAAACTCATAGTTGTTCGCTGTTCTTGTGATCAGGAAATGAGCGCCAAAGAGCCGATATCCGCCAATATCTTCAGTTCAGTTCGGTCTGACAACCATTCGCTGAACAGAACAGGATGGTATTGAGAGAAGTGCCAAGTGACGCCGTGGATGCTTCTGAAATGTTTCGTTTCTCACAGTTAGTTCCGACCGATATAATTCCAAGACACTCCAAATCAGATGAGGCCGTGTCAGAATGAAAGATTTATTGACTGTCTTTTTGTATTGCGCGGTGGTGATATTCAAAAAGGTGTGTGTGTGTGTGTTTTACATTAAAGCGTCGGTACAACAAAGGAGTATTGCACCAAAGGACGTTGAAAATCATGGAAAAAGTCGAAAATGTACATGTACCTACAATGTCCTGTCATCCAGATACAGTACGATACTAATCATTTCGTAAATCAATACTTGGGACCATGTATCCTCGTTCTGAAGGTTAGCCGCGTTAACCGATGAAATAACTTTTGAGAAATCACCGTGATTCTAAAAATGAACTCCTCCATGGACTCCATGCACGCTCCATACGATTCAAATGAAATTACAGTTGTAAACCAACTCTGAAGTGTCCAAGTATGGGGATAATTGTGCAGAAGAGTACCGGATACGCATACCTGATGAGCAGCAACAACCGCGAAACCGGTCGTGTGCTCCCGGAAAAATTTTGTCCTGTCATCCAAATATAATGCCACACTACTCACATTACCTTCCGTAGGCCTGCAATCTCTGTCTTCCTCGATTTGAAGGCGGTGTTCGACTCAGTCGACCGCACAGTTCTATGGCGCTGCATCTCAGTGAGGAGTGGGCATGGAAATTAATTTCTTTTTCCCATTTCTTGTATGCGAACAGTCGAAACGAAGTTCGTGCTGATGGCGATATTTTACCCGAGTTCACCGCGAAAAGTGCTGTTCGCCAGAGTTATTCTCTATAGCGCTTCCTTCTCAATTTTGTAACCGAAGTGTTTCTTCGGGTAGCCGTTTGCTCGTGTGAGAATGCCAGCATCGATCTTTGCTCAGGCAATAAATTTTCGGACTTTGAATACACGAATGATGTTGCTATTCTGAGTGAAGATCAAGGTAAGTTGCGAAATCTTCTCGGTAGCCCAGACAACAGCGCAGCAACGTTTGGGATGTGTTTTGGATCTTCTCAGTATGAAGCGCAATTACGGGACTGGGTTGGCTCTACAACATACTTCGTATCAGCAGGGGAAGCTCCAGCTGACGTAAACTTATTTTGTAACCTGTGTGGCTACATCTTACCAAGTGACCACATAATGCGTGAGGTGTCTTCACGTATACAGAAAGCGCACTTGATTTTTGCCATCCTCAATCATCTGTGCTGCCAGCGTGAGATCTGGGGGTCTAACAGTGGTCGAGTGTTTACAGCCGCAGCTAGGTTCGCTCTTCCATAAAGCTCACAAACGGCTGCTAAGAGTAGAAGATAGGAAAAATCTGTCGGTGTTTGAACGTCCATGTCCTCCTAGTATTCCTCCATCACGATGGAAACACCGTATCATCATTTCAGAAGTTAGGTGTCGGATGTTGGGAACCAGCAATCAGCCACTGGAATAAGTGCTAAGTCTCAACAGGTTAAGGTCTCTGGGACATATATCTTACATACCCATTGATAGACTCCTCGGTGTAATCTGTTCCCCAAGACAGGTATTGTTTGGGAGTTAGGTCGAGGTTATCACCTCATGACATGTCAAAAAGGTATGAAAACCCTAACCACTGAACTTAGTTAGGTGGGACGTGTGAGATTTCCGCGTAGTGGTTCAAACACCCGTTTACCAGATGGTTGGAGATAATAGGTGATGTGGCTGGTCGTGATCCGTAGGTTAGCTGCATTCGAACCCTTTCTTTGACTTTGTGGTTTATGCTTTTTAATTTCCTTTCTGCTCTCTTTCACCTGGTACTTCTTCTCATTGTGCCCTCAACTGGACGATGCTGCGAGATATGAGTCAACAATAGAACACCGAAATGAGAGGTTGATGGTTGAATTAAATGAACTTAACTGTCTACTAAATGATTTTCCGAGTCGACAACGAGAACCTGAACACATAACTGTCAGGTTACCTACTTAGCAATTGGACTTGTCACCTGACTTATTACGATCTTGCGTGCATCACAATTCCGTTTTGTGTTTGATTGTAACGATTTCTCGAGACCTTACAATGAACTCTTGAAGCAATGGGACCCTTTTAGGTCTATGTATGAAATACGAAAATCGACATATTTGTAGAAGGTAAATCACTTGTTCTCAGTCCACGGTGGCTTGTCACCTGAGTAGACGCATCCGATGTCGATATAATATCAGAAGACAGTCAAAATCTCGGTAAAATGGTGTGGTTCTGTAATGATAAGATAACTATTTCAGTGGTACATGTCGTAATGAGCAAAAAAATGGATAACAGGAGCAAATCCTACATTCGGGATGGAGTACCAGCGGTCTTGAGTGGGAAACACAGTCACTTGGTGGTCCGAGCGAAAAAGCGATTAAATTCAAGAACAACAGCAAAAATCAGAATTGACCAACGAAATTAAAACACGAGAGTGGACTGAATATAAAGTCTGGCTACTGAAATAGTATTCGGTGGCTAAACGCGGAAAACGGAATAATAGAATGTCACAATGTAAATTTCCATTCCAGCTTCCAACGTTGTCATTTCTCTCCCTTGGCATACCCTACCCCAGTTAATCCACTCAACCTCGTATTCTGATGATTCTAACTGGTCTTCTAACCACAAACTGCGAATTAATCCCTCAAATTTTTCCGTTATTTTTGTTTCGTTTCCACAAAAGGACGGGGTATTACCGTCTTTTTGAATCCATCCCCCCTCCCCCTGAGCGCACCGGAAGTGATTCATCTGTGAAGCACTTCGATGTTATCATTACCGTGACCTTTCTTGGTCTGAACATGTCGCATTCTTCTCGATTATAAGGCGACTCGAATCCCTTAATACTCCCGTCCACCTCTTCCTGGATTTCGTTCACTCCTGCGCTCTGCTTCACAGGCTCTACGCCTCTCCTGCAATATCCCCCGAACCGATTGCTAAGAACTTTAGGCTATTTGTCCAATTCCTACGCCATTTAGCGGGAGATAGTGGCATGTCTGACATTCAGTTACCCCACGTTCCTAATTTCCCAACATCGCAATGAACTTGCAAAGTTTGTGCGTAGGAGACTGGCTACCCAGTTGCACCCCTTTTACCCCCATCCCAGCGAATGTACTTCCGCATCCTCCACACACCATCCTGCAACAGAAGCTTGCTTTCTGGCACCAAGGTCGTCTATTGCGCTGCTGTGTCCCGGATTCGGTGGTCAGAAGGAAAGTACGGTTGTACGGATGAACTTGTACTCAGTACCAGTGAGCGCAAGTGAAAACGCAAACCCGTAG
The DNA here is from genome assembly GCA_948099385.1 of Fasciola hepatica. NCBI lineage: Eukaryota > Metazoa > Platyhelminthes > Trematoda > Plagiorchiida > Fasciolidae > Fasciola > Fasciola hepatica. The sequence goes on along the minus strand of CANUEZ040000126.1, from coordinate 15,409,059 downwards.
GCCAGTACTTGAGTCAGCGTCGTGTGCTAGCGCAAGCGCAAGCCAAGTCCACAAGTGGATTGGGCCACGCAAGGTCGTGATACGATCTGATTGGTCAGTGCAGTCCGGGACGAAGCACGGCTAACATCAAGCATGTGCGTGTGTGTACAACTGCAGGGGTGTGTCTATGAATGCAAAGAATTTGGATCAAATGTGCGTAGTGTTCGTGTGTGTTCTAGAGTGTCTGTCTGAGCACGACTGTTCAAGCCGAACACAAGTACCATATCTCGCCCGTCTGTTCGCTAACTCCAAAGTTGTCACTGCAGAATTAAACTCGATGCCGAGTTTACATCATAATTCGCTCATTGTACGTACTATTGTTTTGCAGTTGAAAGTGATTGTACACTGTTCACCAAAAAACACCACCCTCCCCGAAAGCATTGTACATAGGTGAAATCCCTTATTTAAACCGAAAGGTTTGTTGTCAATAGGATAGTGTAATCGTTCTCAAACGGCTACTCATTAGAATGTGGTTGAGCCACCCTCGGATGATATAACACCATACACCCCTCAAGTTATGCTTACTAACAACCGTCTGACAGTATCGTGCGGTTTACGGTTCCATTCCTCCTCGAAGGCAGTCTTCAACCCTTTCAGAGATTTTTAATGCCGTCTCTGATTCTCGTTCTTCCGTAGTTGACTCCACAAATGTTCCATTGGATTGAGATCGGGTGATCGAGGTGGCCACGGGGACGTCTTGGTGCCGTTTTGCGCATTAAACTCGTGTAGGACAAGGGAACGATACACAGGCGCGTTTTCGTCCTGGGAAATCGATTTAGTGGTTCTGTTCATTAGTGGCAAGCTGTGTCGCATCAGGACTTCCAGTTAAACTTGACCACTGTCAATGTCATTCAGAAACATCAGCTCGCCCCAACCTTCCCACCAGATGGCTCCCCAGACAGGTACTGAACCTTCATTGTGTTGCATTGTTGCTGTCATTATGCCACTTTTATAAGATTCAGATTTGGTTCCAAACACACCGACGATCATGTTAGAATAACGAACATCGGTCCAAATGGTGAGTTTCCATTGTCGAACCGATCGATCCTTCTGCTCACTGTCCGTCCTGCAAGATCAAAAAACCTGAAAATCTTGTGGCGTGACGTCCTTGATTCCCACCTGATGGCACGCTATACAACCTTCACCTTTGTGAGCATCGTGACCACAAAAAGACGGATAGACGGGTGGGCCGTCAGATTGGGAAGCACACACAAGTGTATCTGACCTTATGAAATTCACGCAGCGGTAGACTGTATGACGTAAAAGTGCAGGTGTTGGGTATGACGGAAAATCCACTTACATTTTCACACCCACACCTTCAACCCGCTATTCGCCATGTGTATCCCCGCCTCGAGGTAAAGCGGTGATTACCTGGTCATATGAAGTGGTGGTAATCTTGATCTGTCGTAATTTACGGCGTGCGTAGATCACACGATAAGAACAAGATTACTACCGTTGTTGTGCCACGTGTTAGGTATGCAGCACGAAGGCACGCACATTCGAGGAACGCGTGCTCGGAACTAGCGTACGGCCGGTAGGACCAACAGAACAAGTATAGTTCACACAGGCGAAAGCTGTCGATCAATATCAGTCTGCACGAAGTAAGCCGCACGTGATTGGTGGAGAGGGGCATTGCAGAGTGTGGTGCAGACAGGTATCGAATGAGCCTGGGAAATGAATGAATCAGGAGCGAACCTTCAAGGTACATGGCTAAGCTTCACAGCAACGTATGACTAAGCAACACAATGACCATGTTTTCCTAAAACTAAAGTATTCTTGACTGACGGTGTGGAACCTCGAGACTGTGGTTTATTTTATTTATTATTTTGCGGTGCGTTTTTAGCGAATATCCGCCCTCCGGTGCATGGAGCATATACTTGACCTAGCTAGACGGTACTGATCAGAGCAAGAGTTGACCTAACCGTCATCACAGTATGTGAACGAGAAATATATACTTTAGTTCTCTTATTTCCATTTGCGATAGGTACCTATTAATTTCTGTATGTCACAATGAAGGAGTATTTTTGTTTTAAAAATCTGATTTCAGTTAGTCGCCGTACTAAGAGAGGTCAAATACCTAAGGATACGATCCGTTGAGACCGTCCCGGAATCCGCAGACAAGATCTTTGAGCAAAATGAAGTTTTACGGGACTTCCGCATCAATCTTGACATGATTGTTCAATGGTACGGTTATTTGCGTAATCACGTCACCGCAATTGAGGCAGAGCTGATCCGAGACGAATTAGCCGCTTTTGATGAGCACACAAAGCAAGCGGAACACACTCTAAGTTGGGAGAAAGACGGTAAGATCTATGTTCTGGGTGATGGACGGAATGAATGATCCTCAGTGCTTTAAATATGAGAACAATTTTCCGGATGCGTTTAGTCGCCGTTTTTCCGATCTCGGAGCTAATGCACTGAAAAACCATGACAGTCGCATGTTTCGTAACGATTTCAACTCCACTAGCTGCCTTGAGTGTTACCAATCTCAACATTTATGGCATCTTGTGGGTTTTTTAAAACATATGCTTGTTCATGAGTACAGTGTATACCTCATAACCTCAATGAACCACCGTATTATTAGATGCAGCCGGTAACCAGACCGTAAAACTTGGAGTAGCGAAGCACATAAGTGCAGGTGTGGTGACGAGGTGAATGACAGTGGATTATTGTCTACCACCAAAGATGATCAAAGACATCAAACATTTCCCCCAGAATATTCCACCGCTTTCGACTTGCCGCGTATTCCGTTTTCTTCAGTTTTCATCCGGAAAAGTGAATATAGGAGGCTTCTATTTAATCTATTAGAATGTATTGACTAGGAGCCAAAAATAAACTTCCTCACGTGAAGTTATGCCAGAACTTTCAGATTTCAACGTGAGATTCCATAGGTTATATTAAGTTGCATGTGTGTTCTTTCCTGTTGATTCTCGGGATATGTGTATGTGGGGAGCACGGATGCTACATTTTAATAATAATATGAACTCAAGCATATTGCACACATTCTTTACATGCACGCACATAATAAACACAGTTCGTGAAGAACTGCTTTTCAATACGAGAATTAAAATAATCTAATCAGCTATCGTCCAACACGGTGGAGTGACAAGCTATCTCCTAACTTAACGTAATTTATATATTTTCATCTCTGCATTATGTTGATGAACCGAATGCTGATACTATCTAAAGACCAGTACCACGACTCCATCTACGGCATAGTCGAAGTGTTCTTTCTAGCCCAAAGGCGTCTAACGCGGTGCGCCGTCGTTTCCGTTGGTTGGTTGAGGACAACTGGGTTTTCTGGCTCGGATCACATGACCTCACTGATCCCCCGGATCGACACCCGTCCGTGAGCTCGACCGGTCGCACGACTCACGTCTGTGCCATCTTTGCACGGGAAGAACGCGGGAAGACAGGCGGCCACAACAGACAACGGTCGACCAGAGAGGCTTTCGTGGCCAGTTAACCAGTGATATGCACTTTATCGACGCGACAACCAACCACTGAGTTCGGCTCTCAAATTAAACCTATATTTTTCCAACTCTGTGATAATTTCGCAAATCAGTGTGATATTTTCTCAAGTCAATCCTTAAATGGTATAGCAGATTGTATTATTCTATAACTGATGAATTAGAAAATAACTAGAGAATACGATGAGACGTATAAGTCGCTTGTTCTTACTACGCACATCTGGTCATTTGTTGAATTTATGAGTATCAAGTGATAAGTTCTTTAACAGACATTCTCCTTTTGTTTATGTGTAAAATTCGAATGAATTATATATGACAGTAGAATTTTACTATCCCATCATCTCATTATTTTTGAAGCGGGATTTCCATAAACTCCGGAGAATAAGCAAAATCAATGTCTAGTTGTGGAGAAAATTTGCTGACCCTGTAGTTCAATAAAATTAGCATGCATAGTTTTGTACACTTCGTGTAAAAGGGCCAAATCAACCGAGGTGCACAGTAATGATTCCCAATAATTGATTGTTGTCATACTGACAGACTAAGTCTCAATGCTTCGACGTAGCTGATTACCGACTGGGAACAATTCCCCTGTCTATGCAATGGGATCTGCATCTTGGTCCTTGCACACTGAAACCCGGCTTTGTTTCCAAGATAGATGCCGAATGTAGCCTGAAGGCCTAGACATTTCTTGTGTGTATTTTATTCGTGACAGCCTGGATCGAAAAAGCTGTCTACCAAAGTGTAACTCTACAAAAAATGCGGTAGGTACTTTGACCGGTCGCGATCAAACGGTCACCACGGCGACCTTTAAACGGTGTGGTCCCGAGTTCCATTCTTGCCACCATCGGTTACTATCTGATTTGGTAACCCCTAATTGACTGTGACCCGCTTCCGGAAATATTGGACGATTTCTGTATGTTGAGTAAAAGAGGAAGTGAAAAAATATTATTATTATCATCAGTAACACCAAACCGTTAGACGTACGCGTGGAGAAAAAACGTCTTAAGTCAACACCGTACGGTTACGCCAATCGTGGTTGGAACTGGGAAACATTTTAAGTAAATATGAGGCTAGAACTTTCTTTTACACTTGCTACAAACTTTGAAAACAAATCCAAGTAAGATATTATAAAAATCTATATTGCCCCACAGATGGAGTCTGGCACAGTGCCAACTACACAACTACGGAACCAGGTAACGAGGAGGGCGAAGCAAATAAAACCAAAACTGTTTTTTGATTGCTCCATCGCACACATTCTTTAACTTATTTTAGTGGAGAAGTCCAATCATACTCACATCTGAGTAGAAATGTCCTGCAATCTACTAGACTCAACTGAGGCCAGCAAACGTATGCAAATAGTTAGAAATAGGTTGAGACCCTGCACGGAACAGTTGGCGGCTAATACTCATTACAGAGTGATTCGTCGTGCAGTATGAACACACTGCTTGCTGCCAAGAGTCCATGCTAGCACTGATGTAGAGCTAGTTTATCATCCTGTTTCAAATCACCATCAGTGTACATTCAATGAGTCTCATGTAGACTTCGAGCTTGCCGGCACGGATGAATGCCGTCGCAATAGGGACCTGACTGTAACGAATGTGACCTAGGGGTCACTGTGTGGGTGACCAGCTCAGCTCAATTCAGTTCACTCAACCATCAACCTCTCATTTCGGTGTTCTGTTGTTGACTCATATCTCGCAGCATCGTCCAGTTGAGGGCACAATGAGAAGAAGTACCAGGTGAAAGAGAGCAGAAAGGAAATTAAAAAGCATAAACCACAAAGTCAAAGAAAGGGTTCGAATGCAGCTAACCTACGGATCACGACCAGCCACATCACCTATTATCTCCAACCATCTGGTAAACGGGTGTTTGAACCACTACGCGGAAATCTCACACGTCCCACCTAACTAAGTTCAGTGGTTAGGGTTTTCATACCTTTTTGACATGTCATGAGGTGATAACCTCGACCTAACTCCCAAACAATACCTGTCTTGGGGAACAGATTACACCGAGGAGTCTATCAATGGGTATGTAAGATATATGTCCCAGAGACCTTAACCTGTTGAGACTTAGCACTTATTCCAGTGGCTGATTGCTGGTTCCCAACATCCGACACCTAACTTCTGAAATGATGATACGGTGTTTCCATCGTGATGGAGGAATACTAGGAGGACATGGACGTTCAAACACCGACAGATTTCGCCTATGTTCTACCCTCAACAGTCATGTTTGTGAACTGTATGAAAGAACGGATATGACTGCCGCGGGGTACGCCTGAACGTCTTTTCTGTAGGGCCGTTACTGTGACTAAGGCATCACAGAAGTAACTGTGAAGTTGGTCAATTGGTGGCATCCAAAGTGAATGACCAATAGACAGTATATCACATATTATTGACAATAAATGGCCTGATGAGAGTCAGCCCGATCAGATGGTCACTGGTAGTTCACGTGTGGAGCTCATTGCATACACCCTACTGATAACCCTTAAAAACTCGAGATAACAGCCATACAGGACTTACTTCTATGATCAGCTGTACGTTTATACAAAATGGCAAAATCACGGCAGCAATTCAAATTTCCTACTTTATAAAAGGGAAAATACTATTCGGTACATCGTTTTAAGTAAGCGATCAGCTATACTAGGCGAGATGAAATTCGTATCCAGGGTATGGCAGCTGATCTGATTTATAATCTCATGAATTCCATCAAAACAATGCAAATTATTGTGTTGAATATTTTATACTTTGAACAAACGAATTCTTCCCTTTTCCTCCTACTTGTTCGTCCATTTTTACAGAGGCCTGGTCTTATATACAGACCACACGTGACATGGCTCATGATTTGCAAAACCGTGTAAAACAAGCACAAGATAATGTCCAACTAATTCGAACCATTATTACTACGTGGTCCAAAACACCACTGTTTGAGCGAAAAGATGGTAAACGTGACGCACTTCTCGGTCTGGATGATCGAACCGATCGATGTATGAAAAGGTACACTGAGGTCGAGGAGGCCGGGAAACGCGTGCTTCAGTTGTTAGAGGTGAGACGTGAACTCTTTTATCTTCTTCGTTTCAGAAGTATGTTGAAATAGTTCGTGATCATTTACTGATTTACATCCTGATTCTATTCAGATACGGAGCTTCGCTCTCATCCAGACTGCACCTTCAGAGCGCAAAATATTGTTTCAGGACTAAGTTGATTCAACGCCTAACTTTTCGACATCTGGGGCGACAATAGAACAAGTAGCTAAATTGTTTATCTAGGTAGCTGCGGTCCACCCGGAGGTCGGATATGGGATGAAGAGTCTTTGCGAATACAGAAGGTTCGTTTGGCATTTGCCGACCTGAGTCATCTATGGTGCCGAAATGACACCCGGTTATCTATCAAGGTCCAGTGAACACTGAAGCAGTCGGGTCAGTGCATCTGTGTGGTTCAGGAGCATGGCCATTGCGTGTGGATGATACACGAAAATTGTCGGTATTCGAACACTGATGTCTTCGTAGTGTTCTGTCGCCGCAACCTTTCCGAAGAGCATTGGTGAAAGTGTACAAAATCGACTTAACCTTAATGCTCTCTGGCTTTGCCGTAAATAGCATCGGCCGTGTCAGCGTTATAGGCAAGCAGGGCCTAACGTTTTCCACGATGAAGTATTCAATCAGGTTTGCATGCCACGTCTAGGCTTGAAAATTTTCGCAATGATTCGTGATTGGTATTACAAAAATGGATGTTCGTAAAAAAAGAAACGTATGGAACATGATTCGGATGGAGTTCCAATTGATCCAATTCTATGACTCCAAAAATAGTTCGGGGGAATGAAGCATGCGATGATGGTGTACTTCAATGAACATTACTGGTGTGATTTGAAAGGAGAGAAAAAACAATTGTTAGAAATTTTGAGATATTAAATAAGTATATGTTGTTTAATTGTTGTTAGTTAATTCGGATTCAATGTTCTCAGTATAGACAACATATGTTAAATCTGATTCTGATTTTCACGACTACCTAATAGGGTAGGAATCCTGCCAAAGTGGCACGTTCTATCGGCCAATAAACTCGTAATTGTGCTCAGTATCGTCGATTCGATGGCAAAAAGGCCGTATTAGCCGATCCGATGAATAATTTGTACATTCTTTTGGTGTACCTGGGATTACGATCATTATTATGAGACAATCTACTCGACTCGACTACCATGGGAATAACTGTGGTTCTTTATTTTAGGTGCCGTCTGTTTTAAACTGTTCCACAAAATCTAGTAAGTAGACCTTTCTGCCTTCGGTTCAGTCCCGTTTATTGGTGCAAAATATATGTGCTGATCATAACCAGATCATATAACCAACCCGAATAGCCTTGCGGTTAAGGTGTTCGATTGACAATCGTTCACCCCAACCCTTGTTTGAGTCCCCGTGGGGGCTCGGTGGATGTGCACTGCTCATGATTCCCAACAAGGATGAAACAGCTGTACAGTGCTTCCATGGTTTTCAATGGTGAGTTGAGCGTTCAAGCTGCATGATCAATCATATTATGTAGAAATCTAATCTCCTACTACTCAATTGCATAACCAAAACCTTGCGTAAAAGCTTCCTGGTCTACTGATGGACCTAAACGGCCTGTCTGGCTGGTTTATATGGCTGCCCCGGGATTGGTTGATTCAGTTGTGATGGCTTTGAACAAATGTTAACCGTTGATTGGTCCATTGACCGCTTGGCTGGTTCCACTAGTGCTGGCGATTTTGGTCAGTCGATCACGTGCTGCCTGCTTCACTGAACTAGGCCGTCTATTGGCGATGTGCTGGGTTCATTCCCTCACACCGTGTTTCCCCGAAAATATGACCTACTCCGAAAATGAGCCCTGCCACGATTTTTCCGGAAGATTTGAATGTAAGCCTTACCCTTAAAATAAGACCTAGTCAGAAATGCATCCACGGGATTTGCTCATATGACTCATTTCTACGAACTTCGTAGTTTTGAGAATTCAGTGTGCCTCAGTCAACGAAAAAGCGAAAATACATCTTTCGCATTCAACCCATTCAAAGATTAATAGATGATGCATCATGCAGTAACGAAGCTGACCTTACCACTGAAAACCATGGAAGTACCGTTGAGCTTTGCTGCTGTATGGTGAATAATTTGTTGATCAAATCCAATCTACTACTACTGAAGTTCAACCCGTGATTATTTTAGGATGGGACTGAATGATTGTATCAAACACTAAATGGAAAGATAGCGTGAAAAGTTTGTCAAACCCAACCCTGAAGAAGTCATGAATTTGGTGAACTCATGGAATATGACCACCGACAGTTGCATTGAGAAGAGTAAGAAAAATGTAGACACCTTGCACCATTTGGCCTCTTTTAGTACTAAGTAACTGATTGTAGGATACTCAGTGCCTTAAGTACGAGAACCATCTGCCGTATGCGTTCAGTCATCATTTTTCTGAACTTAGGGCTAATGCACTAAAAAAAGTAACAATTGCATGTTTCGTAGTGATTTTAGCTCCACTGGATGATTTGAGTGTTCATAATCCCAACGTTTATGACTGTAATTATTTTCAAGTGATTTCGCATCTTGTTGGATTTTTTAAATACATGCCTGCTCATGAGTACAGTGGAAGGTGTATACCTCGTAACCTCGTAACCTCAAAGACCCATTGCACTATCAGGGATAGCCGGCAACCAGACCCTAAAGCTTGGAGTGGCGAAGCACATAAGATCTCTGTAGTACAGTTGTGGTAATGAGCCGGACGACAGTGGATTACTGTCTACCACCAAAGATGATCAAAAACACCAACATTTTCCCCGGAATATTCCACCGCTTTGGACTTGCTGCGCAATCCGTTTTATGCAGTTGTTATCCTGGCTTCTGCTTAATCCAATGACATGTACTGACTAAGAGTTGAAAATAAACATCTTCACGTGAATTGGTACTAAGATTTGCAGAATTCGATGTGAGATTCCGTAGGTTACGTTCAGTTGCATATGTTCTTTCCTGTTGATTCTCAGGATACATGTACAGTGTATTCTTCGGCAGTTGGTATACTCCTGGAGTTTCACCGTGCTAATGCGGTTAGGCAAATGGTCACTGTGGTGCGTACTATAGTGACGAATATTTGGAAGCAGATGGAGTCGTACGTGAGGGAAGAACAACAGTAGGATAGAAATTGGGGAAGCAAAAACAACGAGGGCTGGATCCTGATTCACGAGTCCAATGTACGCTGCACCTACTGCCAGGATCCGTCCATAATGTGGAAATCGTATCTAACAGACCAATCGTGCGTGATGAAATAACCTGGACCAGACAAGAACAGCAAGAATATATTCTCTTACACTCGTTTATACACAAAAACAGACATCTACTTATTCTCAGATAACGTCCTAACCAATCACAAGGCGGCTTCGCTGTATCTACACGATCTAACAGTTACGGTCCGCCTTCAACTGATAGGCTGCATACTGGAAATGAAGCTATAGCGCACTGGACCGCGTGCGGAGACAGTCGAATCACTACACACAACCATTCGGTCAGACGCAGCTTCTGACCTCTGGTGCTCTCACCCCAACTACCTAACCACTCGAAATACTAGAGCATGCAGGACTCAGCATGATACCTACGTGTCCCCTATCAGCTGGGTGTTTTCGAACAACTGGCCAACCAACTTCAGTCAGCTGGTGCTTACATTTCTACACTCCAATGGCTTCGTCTGCTAATGCATTGTCTAAACTGAAGATTGAAGGTTTCCAGTTTTATTCGGTTGTAAAACCAGTCTTGAAAAAGGTTACCCGTGGTGACCGAAACGTCGACAACCTACCAACGATTTCGACTACGCTGTGTTATTGAGCAATAAAATTCTACCGTAACATTTCACATGGCGCATCGATTTTTTGATACACTCCGAACCGATCTCGGTTCTGACATTAATTGGAGGTTTCTGTCTGAGATAATAATGCGGGAAGTTCCACATGCAACATCCAGATCGGACTAGACCATCGCATCATTTGTGCCGAAATGCTGTTAAAAGGACACTGACAACCAGAAGCGTGTGGCAGGTGACGGGTGAACCATGTCGGAAGGCAGTGACAACTGCCCACACATTTACGGTGGGTGAAGAGGGTGTGTGTGTGTGTGTGTGTTTGTTTGTTGGTGTATGTAAGTGCGTTGGCTTGTGTGCGCTAACTACAACACACGGACGGCGGTGAGATAATCTTAGGGATTGTCCTAGTTCCCCGCACAGCGTGATTAAGTATGACCAGAATGCCTTTTCAGCGGTTAAATGTAAAGGTGTGTATGCACAGTGACCTAATACTGATGGGAGCGATCGCACCGCTGAGGGTGGACGGCGCACGACGAATACAGGAAAGGTGTATTGGGAGATTCATCGTTTGTGAGAAATACTGGTGTGGATGGATAAGATGAGGTGATAAACTAGTAAGTTCCATCCGTATTTAGCTGAGGATGGCTGTACGCTGTGACACTCTTATGGACTTACGGTGGTTATGACTAGAGGACGGCAAGCGAGTGTATGTCGTGGCAATCATAGCATAATTCATCGACTTCGGTCTTTCTCTCCGGGTTCTGCATATTTTCTGAGGGGATTATCAGAACAACATAGATATAGCTTGTGTTGACTGCTTGGGCGCAGCTTCAAGTCCATGAATAGGGTCTGATGAACCGGATAGTTATTTCAGTGGCGATGCTTATGCATTTGATGACCAAACTGAAGAGAGTACAGACAGTTGTTGTCAATCAGGAATGAAGTCAAGTAGAATTACTCAACTTGTCCAACATTTTCCTAAATTGCTTCGAATAATACCTAACCGTAACTATCGGAGACTTTCTCCATCACAGGGCCACACGAATTATGTCCAAGGTTGAGCTAACATCCGATGATCGTAAACACAACAGTCGCAGTTACATTGCATTCTTCCGAGACTATCCAATATGGTGGTCAGAGTTATTTAATGGCTTTAATGAAATTAGTGCTAGGTAGCTAACAATTCCTAATAATATGCAAATATTAGTTTCACCACAGTATGCCAAGTATCTTGTATCCATATAACCTAATCATCACACTGCTGTCATTATTTTAACTCTCTTACTACTACTACTCTGATTTACTAGTGATCATTCTGATTAAGTCATGTTGCTGCTGAGAAGTAGCAATCAGAGAACCGCCGCAATCCACGAACCGTTATTGGTTGTTCCAAATGACCTAGATTCACCACATTCTGTAATATTCAGGAGACTAAAGTGAATACACGAGATTACTGAGCAAACAGGTTAGTGCTAAACGCTGTGCTAATGGATGACCTCCTGATGATCAAATGCTACATAAGTTGCTATTCAAGGAGCTACTAAATTGACATTCATGACCAATTTATCCATAATGAACAAGTTCATGTTATTGCCTAATGGTCCACTCGGTTTGCGTTCGAAGCTTTACGTGGTCACTTTATGATTAAACATACCACCTTTGAATGTATTGTTTTGCAAATTCCGGTGTCGTTTGGCGTTTTTTCACGCTGACAGTGCGACGCAATTAAGGAAAGTCGAAATCTAACTACTGCTTACGTCCTCAGCACTAATATTAAAAATTCGAAGCTCCAGAGAAGTACCAAATTCTGAGGAACGCGGACGGTATATTTCAATGAAAAAATGAACTCAGACATATTGCACGCATTCTTTACACACACATATATATATATATATATATATATATATATATATATATATATATATATATATATATATTCTAAACAAGTTTCTTCGCAGATTAGTTCCCAGGTATACTGGTTGGAAATTAAAAAATCCAACCAGCTGATATCCAACGCGGTGGAGTGACAAGCTATTTCCCAAGTTAACGTAATTTATGTTTTTATCTATGCATCATGTCTAAGGACCGAATGTTGATGTTATTCTGAGATAAGTATCACAACTCCATATATCGGATAACTGAAATGCTCCCGCTAGCCGAACAGCGTCCAACGCAATGCTCCATCGTTTCAGTTGATAGGTGTAAGTTCTCTCCCTCAGATCACACGACCCCACCGATCCACCGGATGGACGTCCGCCCGCGAGCGCGACCAGTCGCACGACTCAGGTCTGTGCAATTTTTACATGAAAACTTCCGTGGGAAGACAGGCAGCCACAACGGCCAGTCGTTGGTCAGAGTGGCTTGTGGCCAGTTGACAAATGAAATGTACTTTACCGATGCGACAATCAGCCATTGAGTTCGGTTCTCAAATGAAACCTTTAGTTTTCCAACTCTATCTGATAATTTCGCAAATCAGCGTGGTAGTTTCTCAAGTCAACCTTGAGATGTTCTTGTGAGAAGATTCTTCTGTCTTCGAACCATTCCGATATATTAGTACCCAAACGACTGTTTATAAAAGATCCCACCTCCCACCATGCCATCACCAGCATCGATCGTGACCGTTTTGCTCTTGCAACATATCTCAGTATGGACCTTTGACAGATCCCCTCTCAGGGCTCTCAAAATTGCGTTCTCTTCAATGTCTCCAAAGCATCTCTCGATTTCTCTCAAACATCACTCCGTTTATAACTACTTAAATTTTGATTCGATCCCCTTTGGTACCTACAACTCGATGCCTTTCTGGGGTTTTTCGATTGTCGTTTTTCTATCTTGGTCTTCATACATATGTCCACTCGCTTCTCGCGCTGCATGCAAAATTGTTTTTTTTTCTACTCTGCGCCAGACATTTCTTCGAACCAGCCCACTTTATCCTACTGTACAAGGCTCAAATCCGTCCTACACTTGAATATTGCTGTCACGTGTTGGGTGGTGCTTCAAATTCTTCTTTTTTCTCTTCTGGACCGGGTCCCATGTAAACTCATTTGTCTGGGAGATGACCCAATTTAGATATTCAGTTTGCACTCGTTTGCCTGTCGCATGGCAGTTGCTTCTTTGTCCCTGTTCTACTGCTATTATTTGGGGGTTTTCCTCTGAGCTTGCCTTGGTTGCTCCCCATTTCCATTACTTTTCACAGCCAATCCCGAACACAGGTAGCCAATCGTCCTTATCAGGTTATCTCAGACCTGAACCTTCCAATTTTCTTTTTCTCCGGACGGTTGAATTATGGGACACTCTTCCCCTCTCTGTTTTTCCATCCACCTACAATCTTTCTCTTTTCAAAACCGGAAGTAACTAATTGGTTTTGACGGGAATGTTCTCTACAAATTCCTCATACAGTATGTTTTCGAACTATGGGGTTTACTCCTTTTACTGCGTGTGTGCAATAAAAAATAGCCAAATCCTTGTCTATAGACTTATTGGGTCACCTGCTATTCACAGCCAGCTCTTCTGAGTAGTTAGCCTGATGGCAAACTCGATTGGCTGATTCGGATCAGAAAACAGTTAGTGCCTACTAGGTCCTTCGGTCCTCTTCGTTAGTTCCAGTCTTGTCTTCGATCTAGGGCAGAAGAAGACGTGTTGGCTGCTCGCCAAACTATCGTGTTGTCTGCTGAATGAACTAGGTTGTCTATTTGTAATGTGTCAGCCCGTACCCTCACACGTAGCATGGTTCAGATCCGGTGGGAACACCGTATGAGTAATGCTGAGGTTCGACGGAAAGTCTTAGGTACACGAACCAAATCATTAGATCAAACACTTGAGCTGATAAAGCTAAGGTGGTTGGGACATGTGTTGCGCATGTCCGTGAACGGGATTCCTCAGCGCGCAGTGTTCGTGGGGGGCAATGTTTGGAAGCTGAGTAAGAGTGATCAGTGCATAACATGAAAAGAGGTATGAACAGCCCAGCTAATGAATTTGACCAATTAGAACGTGTTAGGTTTCCTCAGGGGTCAGTTGCACCAATGGATACTTCTCAATGTCGAGATCAGTAGTGCTCTTGTATCTACAGACTTTCTTTATTGACTTGATACTACTATTTGTAATTTTGTTATTACTCTTTTCATTTTTTATTTGCTTTTGTTATTTTCGATTGAAGTTACCGCTGAGACGTAACAACCAAAGCCACCGCACCCGGGGCAGGGTTAGTGATTGTTTAAACTGAAGTCGCATCACTAACTGAGTATTTCACAATTAACTTTTGTTCAACCAGTCATTAGATTTGAACCACACACTTGGGATGATATGTTTCAGTATAGGTACGCTGCGATGTCTCTCATCCTCATAGCCAGTATATTGGCCAGTACGCTTATTTTTAGTGGATACCGAGATTGGCGCATATATTGACTTCATGCCAAACTGAATTATTTGCAGGTTGCCTTGGGTGTATTGTTCTTCCCAACCGATTGGGTTTCAAATATAAAGCTTGTTAGATGTGCGTGAAATCACTCGCGTCGGACATTAATAAGGAGAACCGAAATATTGAGGCACCTGTTTGACTTCACGACCATCTGAATCCCTATCTTCATTCTCGGAAGCGGTAATTTGTAAAAACGTTTTCGATTTAAGAGGTAGATTCAATTTGCCAATGAATTTCAATATGGATGTGGAACGCGTCCCAAAGTGCCACCCCGGGCTATTCAACCGTTAAAGTGAGGCACACAGTCACGAATCCCCGGGTTCCAGTCCCAGGGGAATGTGCACCACCGGGTGAGAAGATTATGCAGTATTTCCACATGGTGACAACGCTCACCTCACCATCTGAACGTTGGAACTGTATTGTGAACATGCCCAATGACATGAAAATACCAAACAGAAATATCTCAAAAAATGTATTTAATAGGGTCGTGCTGTGAGCAATTATGGTAGGTTTGGACATGACGATATTCATCACTGTTACAACAGAGCGAACCACTAAACAGACGGGAATATTTTTGATGGTTTGACAGTTCGCTTCCATTTTCCATTAAAACCCATCTGCTGTCTTCAGTCGTTCAACATTCCTTTCAGTCTGTGATTACTCTGATAATCCAAAACTGCATCATTGTTGTAATGGTGAATAATGGCAATAAATACCATCGACTACCACAGCGTCTTAAACAGACGGCCTTCCTGTGACGTGCCGTTTTCTAAATGCATGTTATTCTCAGATTTTACTGTTTCGTTTTGTCTGCTGAATAATTTTCAGTAGGCGGTTTAGAAATCAACTACGGTGATATTTCATAAGCACACGAGGTGCATGTGGGCGACAACCGGAACGGCTTGACCGGTCACCTGCGTGTTCGCCACTGTGCAGTGTGACCCAGTTGGATCATTCTGGTTGGGCAAGTGGTTAGTCACTCGGTGACCAATGTGCATCTGCCGTAAACCCGAAACACCAACGAGCACATAATCTAGGCATGTGCGCACAAATGGCCTGGAGCACTACCCTCCGTCCACCTGAGACAGCCCGATGGTCGGTGGGCTCGGTATTATAGCTATCTGACACACGCTCACAGCCCGATTATGAACAAATGGTATTTCGCGCACACTGCGACTGCCACTCGGAGTTCTCAGCTCATATACCGTTGTCCATCCTCTTTCAACCGTGAGCTTATTCCTTGGTGGGGATTGGTTTGTACTAGTTACCACAAGACAGACGCGCCACTGTAGGCCACTTTGGATTGCAATGAAAACAACACAAAAGTGCCTAATGACCATGCAGCGATCGAGCTGCTGCGGATAATTTGCTCCATTCTCGATGCTTTTAAAAATTGATGTTGGTTGTAGCTCAGGTTGATGTTGTTCAACGGCTTCTGATCGTTGAGCCTGGCGTTTAGGTCGCAAGCGCTTCATCATCCTCCCAGATGACATCACCAGAGCGCAGATCAGTTGTAAACTTAAGCAGAACAGTCAACCGGAAAACGCCTTTCTGTTGTACTCAGATCGAGGGAATCATGGATGACTAGACAGGCTCTCAACCTCAAACCTTGATTTACCTCCATAAACTTCATCCGTGTGAAAATTTCTCTCAACTAGTGCCTCCAAACAGGGCACTCGTGGCGATCTAACAGAGTTAAGCACCGATTTGAACTATACCAACGAAAATGAGCTATAAACACAACTAAGTTTCACTCACCATCATGATCTTTGGTCGATGAAGTCGAAGAATGGTTTAAAAACCTGAACGACTGATCTTGAGTTTGCTTGCATTGGATGCAGATCTTCAAGATATTTTTTATTCAGTAACCAGGAATGCTATGCGACACGGTCAACGGTTCTTGTTTCCTCCTCTGATTGGTTCTCAGACCTACCGTTTGTTGTGCGCGCACCTATTCGTTTTACTTACACCCTATTTTTAGGACTGGATTTTTCCGGAGGCCCGTATGGAAAATTTATGTAAAATTGTTGAATACTTTTGCCACTTATGTTCATTCTTAACCGCATCTCATCCACTGGACTGACTGTTAGTCAGTCCAGGGGAGATGACTAAACCCTGATTCCAAACCAGCCATGGGTGCCGTGTGAGGCGTCCAACCGTATACTCGCCGGCATCTGAGGCGAAGGGATGTACTGGGTACTCAGGATGTTTGACCTCATCCGAAGAGCGTATGAACTGAGCAATCAGTCGCCGGCCTCCAGTGGGTTACGGACCCCACGCTTCGTCCCATTGCCATGCGGGTTAAGCTTTGGATAGCTGTGGACCCCTAAGCGAGCCATCTGCTTTAGTCTGGGCAACCTAACAGTATTTCTCCAGCAAACAAATCATGAAACTGAATTCTATCTACCCCCTCCTCCCCGACTGTACCTTGTTTTGTTTGGTACACAGCCTGAATTCAGGCTGGTGTGGGAAAAACACATATGTGTATAAGTGGTAAAACAAGTCGCAGGTTGTCCTAGCTAGTGATAATTTCCCGCTTAGTTTTTTTTAACATAGGATCCTGTATCCTGCTACAGATCTGTATTATACGGAGGTTAGAGGTTATTTAAGAATTTGAGTTTGAATCCAAATCGTTCTTCATTTGAAATGTATAAATCTTCCCCCCCCCCCTCCCCCCTAGACCAATCGGGAGCTTTTCAAGGCCGAAATGGATTCCAGTTCCTGGGACCGATACGTTCTGTTTGTGGATTCGATTGTCCAGGAAGGACTCGCGGCCAATCTCGAATGCAGTTTGCGTTACCTCCTTAACGAAACTGAAAATCTCCCAACGATTGCGGCTTTGTTTGAGGCCCAAATGGAACTACAGGTTAGCCACGTCTTCCCCCATTTGGCATAAGGTGCCATTTTTTTTTCGGGTAGGATTTTGCCTTGGATGAATACTTCGTAATCAGTATACTTCTGCCACTAATTTAGGTGCCGTTTTTTATGCTGATTATAGAATTTGGGTAGCATCAGCTTTGATCTACTTAACAATGCCAGTGATCCTAGTTCGTGATGTGAGGTACTTCAAATATATGCCCTTCCTCGAACGAAATGATTCGATAATAGAACATTTTTATGGTGAATTCGTAATGATCTGATTGTTGCTGATATAAACCGCTGATGATTCCAAGACACCATACTAAATACAAAAATTCAGAGGGATACTCAGATTACTCCTTTAAAGGGGAAAGTGAGTCACTTCACAGTCGTTTCTTTTGAGGTGACACAATAAGTGTGTGGACTTGATCTGCTTCTCACACCGGTGCCACCCAAGTTTCAGACACACGTACACAATCCTCTTCAAAAGGAGGACCAACAAGCACAGTGTTTGTCACGTGGTGTGCAGGGCCCAAAATCCCGAAAGCCAGAATGAGATCAGACCAAGTCGGGCTGCTTGAAGAGAGGTTTGTGTGTGCAGTTAATGCTACTACGGGAGAACTGATTCGGGAGCATAGCTGATGAAACAGTTCCCAAGACCTGAAAATCCGTACACATTATTTTGTTTAGTCAGCTTTCTTGTCACTATTTCCTTTATTGTGAAGCATTGTTGAGTGTTGATGAACATGGGATCATTCTGCTTATTTTTAGACCCCGGATATTGTATTCAAACCTTCTCTGGATAACACTGCTACTAATGGCGTCTATCAATTAGTGAAGGGTATCATTGATGACATTTACAAGCAGGCCAGTTTCCTTGAACGTCTGGCCAGCCCGGTTGAAGGAACTAACTATCAAGTGAGTATTAATGTTTTTTAGATTTCTATTCTGTTAAAGTAACATTTAAGAGAAAGGCACGATAGCGAACAAGCTCGTTTTCAGTAGCTTCATCCTCTGGCTAGTACAGTTATATATATATATATATATATATATATATATATATATATATATATATATATATATATATATTCAGGACACACTTGTCATCCTTGAGGAGGACAAATGTGGCAAATTCAATGAAGCATCTGTAGAAAACAACTCTTCTAACTTGGAAAAATTGTTAGGATGAGTCAGCAATAAAAAGGAAATGTATAAGTGTAACAAAAGATATTTAGCCAATGTAATTATAATGTCATGGGAGAAAAGAAACAAATGATCATAGGCCATTGACCAATTCAATGGGGTCTGCTAAAGTGAAAGAAAATTGTTATCGTTGTCTTTGTGACATTTCTCTCAGGATTCCCACGGCACTCATCATAAAGTGCTGAGTAGTAGAGCTAAGGTGTGGATCAGGAGAGTTTTAAAACTATAAATCTTATCTTATTATTTAGTAATTGTCGGAGTTTGCATAACATCATTGATCACAGTCTGTTGAACGTAATCGACTAACTAAATACGTCCCTTGTTCGGTGTGTTAAGCTCTCTCCCTCTATCTCTTTCTGAAAGGTCATCCAGTGTACTTGAATACTGGAAGCAGTGAATGGTAAAGTCAAGTGTCAAAGTCCAGGACTTGACAAGACAAAAAAAAGAGAAAACCTGGAGTTAGTAGGCATTCTTCACCTTTCAGACTAAGATACAAAATGCGTGAGGTACTCTGTTTTGGACCGTCCCACTTACTCTAGTGAGAAGTCTGTTCCACCCACGAATCACCTCAGTTTATTAGCACAAAACAATATTTAGGAAGAAACAGCCACTGACATCAATCGCTGCAGTGCCAACCAACTGGTTCGTACATGCATCCAGAAGCTTGTCTTCTGATTGGTTGGTTGGTCACATGACCAGCTACCGCATGACGGGAATCCGTTCACGTCTTACCGATTCGCTACTTTGTCAATTGCGTATCCGCTGCCACAGTCACTGACCTGGATTCCGGACAGGTGCTGACGTTCTGATTACGGACGGGATATGACTGACTATCAACCAACTAACCCTTACACTGCGCCCAAAAGCAGATGATAGTTGGCACAGTGTTGGCCTGGAGTTGTTCATCATAGCTAATTTTGTTGCTCTAATTGTTTTCTTCCTATTCTGTCTCCTAGGAGAAAATGGTAGAAGATACCAGGTTAGCCACACTACGTGATCAGCTGATGGATCGTGTTCAGGAAGTGGTCAAACAAGCAGTGTCGTATCAAGCGAGCTTTGAAAGCTATTCCTATTTGTGGATTGACGATCGGCAGGAGTGCATGAATCAGTTTCTCACGTACGGTCAGGTACTCACGGCTGAAGATTTGGATCTGCTTGCCGCGGGTCCAGTAGCTCCGATTGTCACTCCCGACGGAGAGGAACAAGGAACCACTGGTTTGGTTCCCAAAGCGCCCACATTGGAACAATTCAAACAGCAAATCGATCACTACGAAAAGATCTACGCAGAAGTGAGTGGTTTTTTCTGAACTAGCATCATGTTTCCAGAAGCAGGACGAATTCGCATAAAATTGCACTATATCTGACCCACATCATTCTTTTTCTGTATGGAACGATTCTGAAAGTTGCTAGTGTTTCTAGCTCAGGTTGTTCATTACTGCTAGCCTATGGAAATCGCTTACTATCTTCACTCGTTGTAGGTTGATCGATTCGACGGATCCACGAAATTCCAGTCGTGGTTCCGAGTGGACGCACGCAAATTCAAACAAGCTCTTATCAATGAGATCAAACGGTGGAGTCTGATGTTCAAACAGCATCTCATTGAACACGTCACAAACAGTCTAACTGAACTGAATGCATTTATCCAAGTGAGTTCGGTGTTAAGTTGCGACCAGTTTCGAGCACTGGTTTTGTGGTTTTTGTCAGTCCAGAAAAAGCTGATATGATTTCACTTCTCAGTCACGTGTTTCACAACACTCGACCTAATTTTTATTATTATCATTTCACTTCAATCCTTTCAACTATTACCGTCGCACTGGTGTGCTCTGGTTTTTTGCTATCTCATAGCATTGGAATGTTATAAGCAGACATTATGAATACCATTACAGAGCTCCAATGCAACTACACCACTGACCACCTAGCCATCCCACTTGATGTCTCCGACTATCCGCTGAACGGATCTTATGAACTCCAACCCGGGAGCCTAACGCGCTCTATTTGGCCAAGTCTGCTGGTTAAGGCTCCCATACCTTTTCGCCATATCACGGACTGACCACCTTGACACCCTCAAACCACTACTTGCCTCGTATAACAATGTACAATGAACACGTGTCACAACCGCCCAAACCTGTTTAGGTTAAGCGCTTGCTCTTGCAACTGACCTCTGGATCTCAATACCCCATGCCTATCCTCAGCATTGCTGATAAGGTGTTATAACCATATTCGAGCAATACTGTGAAGACAGCAACGCACATAAACCGACAGTCTTCACGTATTTTCTTCCCGTAAAGGCCATGTCGCTGAGCCGTATAAAAAGGCGTTACCAACCACGCCAACTCACAACAAACAGATCCTTGCTGTGCAGTTAGATGTCACGCCAGCTCCACATGTGGTTCAAGTTTTACAAAGGTCGAACGCGCCTTCATCCGATATCTACCCATGTAACAAAACTTATCTACATCAGCTAAGGATTCCCTTATTGTGGCAATGTCTTGTTCAGGGCAATGAAGTAATCAAACTTGACTCACTGCTGGAAATCCGCAATTGTCAAGAATCTTCAGCACAATGCCTACCCACCAAGTTCCAACTGTGATTTGAACCGGGTGAGCGGGATCGTAAATCTGAACCGTTTAATTGTCCGGTCAAACTGACTCTCAGCGATCTGATTTACGGTAACTCTGATTAATACAGCACCCGCCCATCACTGGCTTTGTTCATTATCAGCCCACTGTCCGCACAGAGCGATTGCCCCTCCATCCCGGATGAAATTGCTGTTATCACGTGCCTACGTGAAACAAGGGTTTTGCCATACAGTCTACACAGCTTGACTACTTGATCATTTTAAGTGTCTATTGGATTTGAATTACATATGGAGTGAAACAACATGCACTGTTGAAGTTTTCTGACAAACAAAGAGAGAGAAACGGATTTGTTGGGCAAATCGTACTATGTTTTCATGGATTCTTAGCGGTGAGTTGAACGTCTATACTGGATCATCAGTGTGCAAATGAATGGTTTAAACCTTCGATACATATTGTGATTGGTTCCGTTGACATAGAATTGATCTTTTGTGATATGTCCGCTTATGGTTATTAGGCGGGAAGGCATTGTATCTACAAGGACCCACCCTACTTCCAGAGGAATTGGAAAACTTTAGTCAGGTGGACTTGGAGTTGTGAACCTCATCAAGTCGAAATTGAACGTTCTTTTTGGTTACCCACAGGACTTGAGAATCACTTCGGATGTTTAAGTTTGGTTCATTTCAAACACCCATTAACCGTGCACTGGGTGCGATGGCTTTGTTTGCTATCTCCTAGCGGCAACCTCAAAAGGAAATAATGAAGGAGAAAAGAGTATGAAAGCAGTAAGAGGGGAACTACATTAACGGAATTAAGTCGATGAATAAAGTTTGTGAATACAAGAATGCCACTGACCGCAGCACCTAGACATATCCTCCGATGTGTCTAACCACTTAGAGGGGAATTTCTTGGATCCCACCCGGAAAGTCTAACACATCCTAGTTTGTGGAGACCATTGGTCAGGCTTTTCATCTTTCTTCCTGTTATGGACTGCCTACCCTTACTTATCTTCCAACCACTAACTGCCTCAGCGAACAATGCGCCCCGAGATATCCTATACGGGTACGTGCACAACACATGTCCCAACCGCCTTAGTCTGTTGGGCTTTAGTGCCTCATCCAATGATTTGGATCGTGCACCCACGACTCTCCACCGAACCTCCGCATTGCTGATACGGTGTTCCCACCAGATTCGAGCAATGCTACAAAGTTACCGGTGTTCGAATACCGACAATTCTCGAATATCTTCCACCCGCAGATTTTCCACTCAGTCTTATTCTTGTTATCTGCTGATATGCCAGTGTGGCTTGCTTTTGACTCGTGAAAAGCCCTAAACTTGTCAGCACGGAAAGCACCGTCACAGCCTCCCATAAAACCATCAGTCAAAATCTTTGGGAATGCTATGCAGTCGTATACTCCCCGTTTTTTCCGGTTATTTGACAATCCCGTGAATAACTTTAACGTCGATTATGGTCAGCCTACTGATCCTAATTGTTGACTGGTTTCGGTAGTACGGAGCTTTACTGTTCTAAAACTATCTATCAATAAGGGAACCTGATGAATGTTTGCTAGTCTTAAATATCACAGTAAACGGGCAACTGTCCTACTTCAGACTGTTGGCGTTCCGTAGTTAAAGTGAACTGAACCTACGCAAAATGGACATGAAAACAGTTTCATTCACTGATTTGTCATCCTCTGTCTGTGGTTCTAACTTGATGTGCAATGTCGTTTGTTGGGCTGCATCTTTATTGTGATAATTACCGTTCAGATATTTCTCAGTCTCTAATCATGTTGGGCTTGAATATTTCAACATCTAGGTGACTAATGCAAGCTTGGGTATTACCCTTCAAGAAGGAGACTATGATGGACTAGTACATGTGATGCAACATTTGGGCAATGTGAAAGATCGTCAGGAAGCTACCGATGGGATGTTCGAACCTCTGAAACAGACCATTGAGTTACTAAAGACATACGATCAGGAAATGCCAGAGGAAGTGCATCAATTGCTTGAGGTGAGTAATGTCCAGCAATCAATTTGCCCTTATTGATATTTGCTCCTTTCCTGTGCCCAAAAATTTGCTTTGGGCAATTAGCACTCATGTTTCGGTTGTCCATTTTGGCATACGCTCTCGATCAGATCTACTTTGAATGTATCGGACTTAGCAATGACATTTTGAGAACACAGCTTGGCGAACAAGCCCGTTTTCAGGGATTCACACTTATGCCATTACATCACATTACGGCAAGTTAAGGAATTGGACCAATTAGACAAATAAGGAGTGGTAGAGAACAATGGTGACATAAAAAAGGAAAGAAAACAATTGTGATCCAGGCTTTAATCAAGACCGGGTGTGGATTAGTTCTCACGTATTATGTCAGTACTCATCTGATCTGCGGCCTTTTGTAGGGTGGAGGGAGGGCCAGGGCAGCTTAAGAACACACACAAATTGGTTTTTAGGCACACAGAGTGGGATTGTGCAGGTGGATACCGACGGCCTCAGCTGTTGCCAGGATGCGACATTTTGCTTGTCTTGATTGTCGACCTCGGATCCTATTCGGGGCACGAAAAGCCTCCGACACATTTACTGTGATTGGACTGAGCTGGGTGTGGAATGACCGCGCTAGTGAGCGATTTAATTGCTCCAGTGTTCAACCATGCAGGGTGGTGATCGCGGATACGTTCAGACAAACGCCTGGTCGTGCGGCCGATGTACATTTTCCCACAGGAACAAGTGAATGAGTACACACAGAACGAGTAATTGGTTGAAACCATCTTTGGACTAAAACACACATGTACGCTAAACGCGCTATCTGTAGTTCACATGTACACTACCAATTTAATGTAGAATAACCAATGATATTTTATTCCCGAAGTGTTCGTGGCTCGGGCCGATAGTCCGCATTAGCTTTGGATCACTGAGCTTGGCGTTAACTGTTATGCGTCACACTTTGGTCGATATGAGATCGTTTGGCGTCCATGCATGAATTCGAGTCGTACCGGGGCAGCAGAATTTCAGGATCACCTGAGCAGACGGACTATAAAACAATACAAAACAAAATATAACTAGAATCAGATTTAGAACAAAGAACGGCCTGTTGTATCTATGTGAACCCTTATGCTCTGAAAATAATACACGCGAATGAAAATAATGTGCGATTGCTAAGATCGATCGGACACTATATTCAATCAGGAATGTACCACACAGAGGCAATAAAAAGCATCAATCGAGTCATGCATGGCAGTATATGATCAATTGACTCACAAGTGATAGGCTGTTGAACCGGATGACTTGATTGACTGGTTAAATGTGTCTAATTAAGCATCGGGGTTTCTTGGCATGTCACGAGGCTCGGTAGATGAAAGATAATCTTCGGTCAATATTATTATCAAAGGTTATGAATATATATATATATATATATATATATATATATATATATATATATATATATATATATCGTCCAAATAGTTTCCCCGATCGCGGTGTGAACTTAGACCGATGGTGGTTAAACAGTCATCAGCGTGGACCTTTGAACTTGGCGTCCCGGAGTCGAATCATACCACCGCCGGTCACTTCGCCTTTCGGCAGCCTTTAATTGGCCACGGCTCCCTTCGGCAAACTGCACTTTTTCGCATTAAAGTATATGAAGTAAAAAACGATCGTTATACGGTTAATCTCACTGTACTTTAAAATGACCAGTCACTTTAGTGTCACGCTTGGTCCTGATTTCAGCAGTTTTGTCCTGTGGACTGAACTGCGAGTTTTCTTACACCACTAGAATCTCCATCCCCAAGGAGATGGCGTTACGTTCACAATAATTGAAGAAGACAGGGATGACTCAGTGTGTGTTCATTCAGAGGTGGCAGACGGTAGTAAGGTGACAAACCAAACATAATCAGACGCGATACGATCAGTGTCAGCCAAGATCCATTGGCATGTGATAGCTTGGCAATCATGATCACGAGCATATTTGGACAGCTACGGGTGTGGGCTTGGCTGTGTGTGTGTCTGTTTGTCTGTCAGTTTGAACCACGCATGTGGGGGTGCTGACGGTGCGCTGTAACACTCTTCCGTTGGTTGAGACCGGCTTAACGTTGAATTGGGCGTGGGATCCCGCTCGGACGTCGACATAGCGAAATGGAACCAACCGCGTCGCTGGGATTGGTTTGAAGTAGAGCTAAGTGACTTTTGTTGCCAAACCATCACAGCCACCTCTGAGTAAAGCGAAGGTTACCACAGTCCCAAAACTGACGACCATCCTACAGTCACCTTATAAAGGCGGTGACACTAGCAGCTTACTCAGCAGACACCTGAAGTGTGCCCTCAGTCGTGCTTATTACGCGGCAAAGATTATTATTCTCCCTACAACCTCCAGGATGAAAATACCATCGATAAAAGGACCACTGCCTCTGCGCGTCTGCATTTGCCAATTTAAGTGTGGGTGTTCAACAGAGCGGAGACAACTGCGTAATGGGATGGTTGAAGACATTCCGATTTGGCTACAGTGAGCGTACAGAAGTAACCGGTGACGTCATCGAACGCACACCGAACACTCAAGTCATCCATTACGCAACACATGTGGGAAACAAAGCACTGTGACCATCTGAGCACGGCGTTCACCGTCACTTATGTCCCAAACAACCAACAACTATTGAGATGCACGGAGGCACCAACTATTGCCCATCATCAACCCCAACTGTGCAAGCGGCGAGAATGGGTAATTACGTTAGTCTTGTCTTGGTAACGTTTTATTTGCTATCATTTGTTTGTTTGTTTGCGTGTTTGTGTGCGTGTGTGGTTTGCCTTCGGTCTTATGAGCACGTTCAATTTCCGATTCATAAATGATCACCTTGACCGCAGCATGCAGCTGTGAGGATGCAGCGAAATGGTCCGGAATACATCGTGCAATCTAATGCCAATGACTTCTGCGTTTAAATTAGTGTCGGGAAAGTTGTTTCCGTCTACGTATATCCTTTTGTGTTCGGAACTCAGTAGATTAACGATAGAGTAACATTGTACTGTAGACAGTAAATACCAATCGTATAGGTGCAAGTCAACGCAGAAATTGAATGGAAAATTGTCCTATGGTCCGCGTGACTGTGTAAGCCAGACACTACAATTCTTCACCGGCAGTAGCCATGCTTCCGAACCACAGAGGAGGATTGGCTCAACTGCTGCGGCGTACACTCGACCCTCGATAGACAAACTGTCACGTCGACGCATCAGATAACTCAGGTTGGCAAAAGCCAAACGCGCCCTCTGTATGCGCGACGACACTTCTTCCGATATCTGACCTCCAGGTGAAAACAGATGCCTAGATAACAGAATGTATCTACTCGGCTTATAGTCTCCCAATAAACCGGAAGATTTATTGTCGGACCAGACCAATTCTGCATCAGCATTTTACATTTTGACGATGGAAAACACCTGCGGAACAATGCTACGCAGTTGTTCGGGCCGGGATCATCGCTCAGAAGAATGCTGTCGTCTGCAAACTCAAGGTTTGACACCTATTTTTACCCGGGAGTAGTTCAATTCCGGCCATTTTGTCCATCGTTAGTATCCTAATACCAGACTGCCATTTACAGACTTCCTGTCTAAGGTGTGTTGCATTTGTCGTTATTTCTTTCTACTCTATTGTTTCACCTGTACCAGATGAATGTCTGTTGTTTGGTATGGCGTTCAAAAATTTCCACTCTCACTCGCTCCCTGAAAAATTAAAATCCATCTCCTTCGTGAATAGGAATTACCTGAGAAGTGGAACAATACGAAAAAGCAGGCCGTTCTTGTGAAGCAAGCTGTTGCACCATTGCAAAATAACGAAGTGGCAAATATCAGAAAAAAATGTGCCAGCTTCGATGTGAAGCAACATTTGTTCAGAGAACAATTCCGAAAGATTCCCGTATTTCAGTACACTTGTGACAAACCATACGAACTTCTGGATCAGGCAAGTTTGTTTTCGCATTTGTATGGTGTATTTGGACCTTTTCCAGCAGAACAAGAAGACCAGTCTGAAAAGAATTCATCTTAGCCCTCGCCTCTATGTGCTCTCACCCAACTTTCAGCACACATTATATCACAATAATACAAAGTTCCAAAACAGACTTAATAACATACAGGTGATTAAACAAGACAACAATGGGTACTTGGAGTAAGAATAAGCAAATCTGTGAAGGGGTTCAATAATCAGAACGGATTATATGATCACATGGACAAACATCCGCGTGAGAGATTTATCAGCGATCTAAGCATACAAAGCAGTTAAAACAAGTGTGGAGATGCCAAAGTAGATTCGGTAACAGGGTTGGTAAGGTGGCGTTAGTTATTGCTACTAATATATCGACGGTTACGCAACAAACGTTTCTTAACTACAGAGTGCAGGCACAACCCGATGAGTGATGGTCGCTTCGGTAAGCTCTAAAAAAAGTCAGTTTTGCCGTTTTTATTGATCCAAAATGCTCTGACACCCATCCTTCTCCTTTACTGAGATGGACTAGCAGAAAAGTGTTCTGCATACTTGACCCTCTACTAAGACAACGGTGGTACAGTGTGACCAGTAATTCCGATGACGCTTTATACCGGTCGAACTCCAGTTTTCACTACTGAAACAACTGTCAGTAGCCAAAATTCAGGTGACCACTATGGATTAGTGGATGGGTCCAATGGAGCGTGCACGTGGACCACTCGGATTCACATTCAGTTTTGACAAATAAAATAATGCATAAAGGGCTTTATCGTAAATATAACGGACATTTTATAGTGTTATCTCATATTAATATTAGTCGGCGGCCCTTATTCCGTTTGAAAACGCATGCTTCAGATAAGGAACAGGGAAGCCTCTTTCTAACTACTGATATTGAAAAGATTTTTTCTGCGTTCAGAACGCCAGCACGACTAAGAACAGGTGGTATAAAGACTACTGGGTTAGAGGAAAGTACAATTCATAGCAATTTCTTGAGTAAAATGGACGCATTAATAGATAATTTGTTGTGAATTTTTTCACTGTAGTTGATTAGCCGTGTTCAGAAATCAAATCAATTTGTTCCAGAAAAACGGGCGGTATAGTTTAAAGCTGGAGAAAAACACTGGCAAATAGCCAAGTGTAAGTTTTCGAAGTTGTTTGAATTCTAGAATGAGAAAGATGAGTATCAAAGCTTTTTGATATAATATCAAACGTATGACTAATTGAAGTTCGGCCAGTGTGAACAACAACGAATTAACTTTCACAGTTAAAAATGCACTCTACTTATTCGGGTGGATTCAGATTAAATCGTAAACTGGGTAGAGAAGTATGAGCTTCGTGAAAAACATCTAGATAATGCAGTCACAATTGAAATGTTTTTCTTAAGGGATTATGACTTGTATGTGTCAAGGTCATTGACGCATCTTACTCGTTGAGCGAGGGTAAAAGTCGGTAAATCTGAATTATTTGTGATCAGAGGATAGCACTTTGGTATGCATAATAATTGTTCACTAGTGGTGTTTTGACTCCATTCGGCATATGCTTTGCAACTCTGCGTTTTGTAAACTTTTGTTTGATGCAAGACTGGACTTTACTCTGAATTATGATACTAGACGACGGGTACCGAAACTTAAAGATCGTGCAAACTGCACCACAGTCTGACCGGTTCTGCTCTGTACTTAGGAGACTCGGAATTTGCGTATGATAGATGTCTACGGACGGGAGGTTTTTGACCGTCGCTGTCTGTAAAACCTACCAGGAATGAGATGTAGCGATTGGGTTAGTAACAGTCATGTGATCCGCTTGGTATCTGCTTTGTCTTGGGATAAGATTGTCCCGTCCGATAGGTGTGGGACATAGGATATGTGCTACGCATGACGGGAAACCGTCTACCGCTTCAAGCGTTATTCATGATTTCTGAATTAGACTGAAATGAATCAAATTGAAGTCAATAGATGACACGAAAAAGAGGTGTGCATCGTGAGAATGGGGAGAGTTGGTATCTCGCATCTTCATATTTTGGTTTCCAATTATTCTATTGCCACCTGGCTGGAGGCACTAACGAATATGGCAGTGAACGTGATGTTGTCATTTTCTGTCTCTGAGGCTATGGTCTGACGCACCATTCAATAGGCGGCCTAGTCCTGCTAGCAGACAGCACGTCATTGCATATCCAGAATCCAGATCAAGGCTTAAGCCAATGGATTCGCGATCGATAGGATGGCGGATCGATAAGACCAGAAAGAATTCCCGTCAAGTTGTGACTGATCGTATCACCATTCAACCAATCAGAAGAGACGTCACCCAGTGCAGGTTTGAATCAATAATTCGGTGTTGCAAGGATTGGTGACAGTGATTTTTTCTTCCCACATAAACTGTTCGTTCTGAGGCAATAAACCGAGGGCAGGACATTCTTCTCTCGAGACAGTTTGAAACTTCCTGAGGTCATTTTTAGCGCACTTGATTTCCCTTTGACTGATGATAAAAAACGTTTGCAGTCTGAATACCAAGCTGAAAGGTCAATAGAATCCTACAGACAGTAAAGTTTAACTTGTTCAGTTATCCACTGAGCAGTGAATGGTTGAATTACGGTTAGAGGGAGTACTTAATCAAATCGTACTTATTGTCTTGAAAGTAGTTGATTCAGTGACCGGCAAGTGAATTCATTTTCGGCAATCCAGTTTGACAATATTCAGCGTGAGGATGACCTGAGTGAGAACAGATTTCCACGCGGTTTTTGAAACAACTTTTTTTCTCATCTGTATTTTCCCATACATAGGCGGACAATTACGTTCATATTTTGGTGCAATTCCTATTCGGTGTTTTTAACCCTTTGTTCGCTTATTTTCAGAATAATAATGCACTTGCAGCCATGGAACGAGAAATGCAAAGCCTGTCAACATCAGCCGGTCTGTTCGAGGTGAACGTGCCGGAATTCAAGCAAATCAAGCAGTGCCGCAAAGAACTAAGACTTTTGAAATTTTTGTGGGACTACATTTATTCTATTTTGCATAGTATCACGTACTGGACATACTCACCTTGGCGTACGGTGAACGTGGACCAGTTGGATTTGGATTGCAAAAAATTTGCCAAAGATTTACGTGCCCTGGACAAAGAGATGCGCTCATGGGATGCCTATTTGGGAATTGAAGATAAGGTGAAAAATATGCTCACTTCTCTGCGCTCGGTGGGTGAATTGCAAAATCCGGCAATTCGTGATCGACACTGGATTCAACTGATGAATGCTACCGGAGTCCGATTTCAGATGCATGAAGGTACCACATTGATGGATCTGTTGTCACTGAATTTGCACGAATATGAAGAAGAGGTGCGAAATTTAGTGGACAAAGCAGTGAAAGAGATGAGCATGGAGAAAGTACTCAATGAACTGAATAACACATGGAAACTGATGCAGTTCGAACCGGAACCCCATCCACGCACTGGTATGAAGTTGTTGAAAGTAAGCGAGGAATTGATTGAGGTACTGGAAGAAAATCAGGTCCAGTTGCAAAATATGATGACTTCAAAATTTATTGCCCACTTTCTTGAAGAAGTTTCTACTTGGCAGAAAAAGCTGTCCGTAGCCGATCAGGTGATCACCATAGGAATGGAGGTACAGCGTACATGGTGCTATTTGGAATCCATCTTTATCGGCTCGGAAGACATACGAAAACAGTTACCAGGAGATACCGCTCGATTCGATGGGATTGACCACGATTTTAAAGCTTTGATGGAGGAGGTTGGGAAAGATTTGAATGTGATACGTGCCACCAGTATACCACATTTGTATGAACGATTTGAAGCGTTGCAACACAGTCTCACGTTGTGCGAGAAAGCTTTGGCTGAGTATTTGGAAACGAAACGTCTCGCTTTTCCCCGATTCTATTTTGTTTCTCCGACGGATTTGTTGGACATTTTGTCGAATGGGAATATTCCGGAACAGGTGGCAAAACATTTAACAAAATTATTTGATAGTTTGGCAACTTTACTGTTTCGTAAAAAATCAGACGGGAAAACGAACACGAAAGTCGCGTATCAGATGGGTGCCAAGGATGGTGAAGAAGTGAACTTGTCAAAAGATACAGATCTAGATGGTCAAGTCGAAGTGTGGTTAAATCGCTTGCTGGACGAGATGCGGGCCACAGTGAGGCATTACTTGGCTGATGCAGTTACCACCTATGAGGATAAAGCACGGGATCAGTGGCTTTTCGAATATCCAGCTCAAGTAGCCCTGGCCGGTTCTCAGATTGGTTGGACGACCGAAGTGAATATCAATTTTGCTCGACTGGAAGAAGGCTATGAGAATGCGTTGAAAGACTATAACAAGAAACAAATTGGTCAACTGAACGCATTGATTGCTTTACTGATTGGCGAACTTAGTGCTCAAGATAGACAAAAAGTAATGACAATCTGTACAATAGATGTGCACAATCGTGATGTGGTCGGGAAACTGATTTCCCAAAAAGTAGACAATTCCCAGTCGTTTACTTGGATTTCTCAATTACGTCATCGGTGGGATGAACGGCAGAAAGATTGTTTTGTGAACATTTGCGACGCACAATTTCGCTACGCACACGAATATCTGGGGAATACTCCACGACTGGTGATCACTCCGCTAACTGATCGATGCTACATCACTTTGACTCAGTCCTTACACTTGACTATGAGCGGAGCACCAGCCGGACCCGCTGGAACTGGGAAGACTGAGACAACCAAAGATTTGGGTCGAGCTTTGGGTATTATGGTCTATGTGTTTAACTGTTCCGAACAAATGGATTACAAATCTATCGGCAACATATACAAAGGTCTGGCACAATCTGGCGCATGGGGTTGTTTTGACGAATTCAATCGGATTTCGGTAGAAGTGTTGTCTGTGGTTGCGGTGCAGGTCAAATGTATCCAAGATGCGATTAGGGATAAGAAGAAACGTTTTAATTTTCTCGGAGAAGAAATTTCTCTAGATCCCATGGTTGGTTTATTCATAACGATGAATCCAGGCTATGCGGGAAGAGCTGAACTGCCGGAGAATTTGAAGGCTCTCTTTCGTCCGTGTGCTATGGTAGTGCCTGATTTTGAATTGATTTGCGAAATTATGCTTGTGGCCGAAGGATTTTTGGAAGCCCGATTACTTGCGAGAAAATTTATCACTCTGTACAACTTGAATAAAGAACTACTGTCTCGACAAGATCATTATGATTGGGGTCTAAGAGCCATCAAGTCAGTGCTAGTTGTTGCCGGTGCCCTCAAACGTAGTGACCCAGGACGCCCGGAAGATCAGGTACTCATGCGTGCATTGCGTGATTTCAATACTCCAAAAATTGTCACCGATGATTTGCCTGTATTCATGGGTCTCATCGGCGATCTGTTCCCGGCATTAGATGTACCACGAAAACGAGACTTGGAATTTGAGAAACAAGTTCGACAGGCAGCTTTGGATTTAAAACTTCAACCCGAGGAGAATTTCATACTGAAAGCAGTCCAATTGCAAGAACTTTTTGCTGTTCGTCACTCTGTTTTTGTTTTGGGTAACGCGGGCACAGGAAAATCCATGGTCTGGAAAACACTATATCGGACAAATGTCAATCTGAAAAAACGCCCGGTCGCGATCGATTTGGACCCCAAAACGGTCACCAACGATGAACTTTTCGGTATCATCAATCCGGCAACTCGAGAGTGGAAAGATGGTCTTTTCTCCGTGGTGATGCGTGATATGGCCAATTTGACACACGATGGACCGAAATGGATTGTACTCGACGGGGATATCGACCCAATGTGGATTGAATCATTAAACACAGTTATGGATGACAACAAAGTCTTAACTCTGGCTAGTAATGAGCGTATACCGTTGACACCGACAATGCGATTGTTGTTCGAGATCAGTCATTTGAAAACAGCCACACCGGCTACAGTATCACGTGCCGGGATACTCTATGTAAATCCACAGGTTAGTGATAAGACAGAAAGCCGAGAACGTAACTTCGCTTTCACCTATGGTCCATTATACTGGGTGCATTTTACCAGAATATGCAATTCTCCTATGTTTTGAAGGCGTCTTTTGAAAACACGTTCGAAAAAATAATAGGTCTTGACTGAAAACGCGAAGTAAGTGGGCATAGTAACTGCTTCTTTGGTAATGTGACTTTATATGGTCCACTTTGATTTTTCAAGTGTTGGTTTATCCTAATCTCTTGATTTCGGGTTGAGATTTTGTTGGCAGATAAACGAAAGAACCACCACATTCAGTTTGTGATTATTGATAGTTCAAATGAAAACTGACATTTCAATTGGATTCAGTCTACTTTATTCATATAATCCACACTTTTACTCACAGTTGAGGCCCATTGCGCAATGCTATCAGTCCTAAGACTTCTCAGTGAAGTAACATGGAGATATAATAGTTTCTTTACCACTGCCGTTATGGGCTGGCAGTAGCAACTCGTTTGCCAAGTGGTACTCGTCTTGATGAGGAAAAGGTTCTAGAGAAGTTCAGCTAGAGACAGGCATAACACCGCTTTCACATCGTTCTGTAAGAGTTCGGTTCAGTTCAGTTCAGACGACCATTAGCCGTGTACTGTGTTCGGTGGCCTTGGTTGCTATGTCCTAGCGACAGCCTCAATCAGAAATAATGTGGAAGAATAGGAATATAATTAATTGATACCAAATTGATAAAGAAAGTTTGTGGATACAAGAGCGCCACTAATCATGACACCCGGTCATTTCCTTCAGTGTATCTAACCGCTGAGTGGGAGGGTCTCTAAGACCCCATGCACAAAGTCCAACAAGCCCTACACGGCCAAGTCCACTGGTTAGATTTCTGATACCTTTCTTCCGTGTGATGGACTGGCCGTCTTTATTCATCTTCCAACAGTTACCCGCCTCAGTGAACATTGCGCACTGAGGAATCCTGTCAGGGAACATGCGCAACACATGTAAGAAGCAATAATTTATGGAGTTCACAAGAAGCAGTGCGGATCGATATGAGCATTGGTACAGTTCAAAATGCTAATTTCCAGTAATGAGGGGCATTGAAAGAAAACGAATGAAATTCATTTACTTCAGTGACAACTTTCAAGAGCTTCTTGTTTTCTCTATTTATCCACGATGTGCATAGTTCTCCAAAGCCAAGATCGATTTGAGGAAAGGTCTACGCAGTTGCTCCATGAAGAAAAGGTATGAAAACCTTAACCAGTGGATTCGGCCCAGTAGAATGTGTCAAGTCTCCCAGTTGGGCGCATGAAATCGGCCTACCGAATGGTTTGAGTCATTAGTCAACGTGGCTGGGTACCTTAATCAGAAGCGTTTTTGCGTTTGATCTTATTATTCCTCTGGATGACTTTGATTTCTGTTTCCTTGCTCATTAGGCTTCCATTTTTCACTTCCGATTCATTGATATCACAAGGCAGCTACCAAAACCAGGTTTTCATGATTGAAAGGATCGAGCTGAACTAATCCTGACCATTGTTCTTCCGCAGATACACTAGCTAACTACATACAAGAGAAAATAGAACCATCATTCGAATGCTATGCATCGAAATCATGACGGTTTAATTCAGCGCAGTTCAATGAACCATTTACCTAGCAATTCTCTACTCTGGTTTCGGTTACTAACTCACATTATTGTCGAGTCAAGGGCAGAAACAATAGAAACACAAAGAGAAAAAAACCGAGAACAAAGTAAAAAAAAGGTAATCACAAAGACAAAGAGAGAACCTGAATACAACTACACAACTGACTGCGACACCCAGCCATATCACCTAATATCTCCAGCCATCTGGTAGGCGGGTCGTGTGGACCCCAACTCAAAAGTCTAACACGTCTTACTTGGCCCGGTTCACTCGTCTAAGTTTACCTTTATCTTTCTGCCATATCATGAACTGATCACCTCGACCTACCTTCCAATCACTACCTGCCTCGGAGAACGGTGTACACCAGGGAAGTCTATCGGGAGGCATGCGTAACACATGTCACAGCCACCTTATCCTTTTTAGATTCAGTACTTGTTCCAGTATCTGACCACTGGTTTTCAACACCCATGCTTAATCTCAGAATTGCTGATACAGTGTTCCCACCGTTTTGTGGAGACACTGATGCCCGAACACAGATGGTCTTCACCTATATTTAGGCTATCTAAAAAAGCTTGCAACTTACCTGGGTCTTCACTCAGAGAAGCAATGTCGTCCGCGTATTCCAAGTCAGACAGTCTGCAGCCTGAGTAAAGATCGATGATGCTATTCTCGTGCAAGGATAGGACTACCTCAAGAATCAAATCAGTTAACAAAATTGAAGAGGAAGGTAACCCTGACGAACACCACCTCTCGTGGTGAGCTCAGGTGAAAGGTCGCCACAAGCCCGAACGCGGCTTCGGCTATTTGCATACAAACATTGAAAAAGAGGAATAAATTTCTCAGGCACTCTTTTCAGTGACAGGCGATGCCGGAGAACTGTGCGGTCAACTGAATCGAACGCTGCTTTCAGATCGAGAAAGACACAAATTTTGGGCCTATGAAAGGTGTATTGTGCTCAAAAATTTGTCGGAAGGTAAAGATGTGGTCGATAGAACTCCGAGCGGGTCTGAAACCGGCTTGATTCTCACGTGTAAACCCTTCACAGGCGCTAGATAATTGGTGAAGAATAACCCCGGTAAGCAATTTGGATGCGGTACTTACCAAGCTAATTCCTCTGTGGTTTTTCAAAGAAGACCTGTCATCGTGGTACACAAGTCAGCACACTGCGTAGAGAATTGCACAATGTGAATAAATTTTAAGAAAAGAATTCGATTTGCATCATGTTAACTGATACTGAATGTGTTTTTCTCACATTCCCGTTAGATGTAGTTCACCATTTTCCATACTGATCGGTTCATTTTTTCCGTTGCATATTTGTCTCCGTCACACAAATCAGGATTTAGGCACCACTCCATTTGTGTCAAGCTGGGTCGCAGCACGTGAAATCCAATCGGAGCAGGCCAATTTGACCATCTTGTTCGACAAATATGTCGGTCCGTGTCTCGAGGGTTTGCGAACACGATTCAAAAAGATCACCCCAATCGTGGAGATTGCACATGTGCAAATGTTGTGTTATTTGCTCGATTGTCATCTTATTCCGGCAAACACACCACCAGACTGTCCGAAAGAGTTGTACGAGCTCTATTTCGTATTCTGTGCTGTCTGGGCTTTTGGCGGTGCACTATTTCAAGATCAATTGGTGGATCATCGGGTAGAATTCAGCAAATGGTGGAGCACAGAATTTAAGACAATCAAATTCCCAAGTCAGGGTACCGTTTTTGACTACTACATTGATTCGGAGACCAAGAAGTTTGAACCGTGGTCCCGACGAATGCCTACCTTTGAATTGGACTCGGAATTGCCCTTGCAGGTGAGTAATTGAACCCTGAAAGTAGGGGAAATTTCCCGTGAACAATAATCCTCTTCTCTTCTGTGATGGTTATTTGTGTTTTGGTTTGAGAATTATACCTTAGAAATAATTAGGTATTTTCGAAGGAATCAAATTTTGGATGACATACCTATTGTTACGTTGGTTCAACTGTGAAATGTGGACAAAGTTAGTTATTAGCAAGAAATGAATTCGTTATGAATTAGCTGTGCGAAGAAATGCCCTTACTAAAGTTTGACAGTACTTACTATTGATGATGTGTGTATCTTTTTTATTGAATCAGCCTTTTTAACGGGAAAATCTTAGTGATAATCATGTATTAGTGAGTTATTTGTCTTATAAGATCACTGAGAGAAGCTTTGTTTTCAGCAAAAAATCATCCATCGTTGAAATGTTTCGTAATTTTCATAACAACGTCCTTCTTGTTCTCCACTTTTTCGTTATTCGTATCAAACTCAGGCAACTCTTGTTCCCACCATGGAAACTGTTCGCATTCGGTATTTCTTGGATCGATTACTCGAAGCACGTCGACCGGTGATGCTGGTGGGAAATGCCGGTACAGGAAAAACGGTGCTTGTGCAGGATACATTCTCCGGTTTCACCGAGGACACTATGGTTAGTAATGTACCGTTCAATTTCTACACGACAAGCGAAATGCTTCAGCGTATTTTGGAAAAGCCGCTCGAGAAAAAAGCCGGAAGAAATTACGGTCCACCGGGAAATAAGCGTTTGGTGTATTTCATTGACGATATGAATATGCCGGAAGTAGATACTTACTTCACGGTACAACCACATTGCCTTATTCGTCAGCATATTGACCACTCACATTGGTACGATCGAACGAAACTCACACTGAAGGAGATACATAACACACAATATGTGGCTTGCATGAATCCTACATCTGGAAGTTTCACAATCGATTCTCGATTACAGGTAAGCGGATATTTTTTCTCTCGTCACTTCGCGTATAGATTCTATGTTTTGTGTGAAGCGGGTGCGTTACGTTCCCCCATTGCTGTTTGAAGATGATGAAGTAAAGCTTGTTAGAGAATTTCACGCTTTGTTCTCAAAGGTTTGGAATCCTGGGCAAGTCCGTTTCTTGTCCCAATCCTCAGTGACTAAGCTAACCATAGAGGCGCCTTTTACCAATAGCGTCCAAGCTGCTAACGCCCGTCAGACTTCGCAGGTTGTACCACATATATGAAGTACAGACTCGCGAACAACAGACTGGGTTTCGTGCCGGTCGTGGATACATCGATCAAATTTTAATCCTCTGACAGCTACTAGAGCACCATTATACCTTCCAAAGACCAACGATCATTGTGTCCCTAGATGTGTGCGCGACCTTGGACTCTGTCGAGTATACTGCTCTGTAGAGCTGTTTGTTGAGAAGTGAAGAACTTAAAAAGTGCGCCCGCTCTCAAAGAATTGCACCTTTATATCTCAGGTCAGATTAGGTCCTCGGGATGGCTTCCATCAACCTTTGTCATCTCCGGTGATATACGCCAAGGATGCGCAGTTTTATGTCTAACTGTTTCATAGAGACGATTCTACGAAGTTCCTTGTCTGGTGTTCTAGAAGGTGAGGTTGAAATCCTCCCAGGGAACAGAGTTTTTGACTTAGAGTACTCCGACGATGTCGTCTTGTTGTGTATGATGCACGGACAATGCAACGAGTTTTGGACAGCTTGGTGATTGAGGTATCCAGATTCTCACTTTTCACCTTAAGAGTGCAAAGTACTTTTGCAAGAATGACCGGAACCCGTGCCTGCACTCACCCTTCATAGTGCTCAGCTAAAAGTTATCGTTAGCCTTATGTATCTCGAGAGCTTGATTGCAGCTGGAGGTGGTGCCGGGGAGAAAAACACATCAATAATACCGAGAGCTAGAGCAGCTTTCGCCAACCTGTAGCACCGCCGTGAAGTCCTACTCTTCATTAAGGGACTGGTGCACAAAGCCGCGGTCCGTAGTGCCTTGCTTTAGAGCCACGTGACCTGGCCACTTCGCATTGAGGATGCTCGGCGGCTTTTCGTATATGACTAACCATATCTGCGAAGCATTGTTCGCGTCTGGTGTGAACATCGAGTGATCACTGACAAAGTCCGTCAGCATGTGTTAGGTACGGATAGTCGCCTTTTGACCAAGGTAACCGCACTACCTTTCCGTGCCCTATTAGCACATGCTAAACAGTCCTGGAAAAATCAGTTCAGCGGTTAGACCAAGAACTTGTGAGGGGTATGAAGAAGCTGGCGTCAACACTGGCCCTGGTTGGTGGTTTCTGTCTTCCTGGTTGGGATCCAAGAGACGAGAAATGTCGTTGGTTAGAGATGTTGTGGAATAAGGCTCAGAATATTAGTAGCGTGACTGTTGTCTGTTCAATTCTCGTGCCCCATAAATACACAAAACTGTCAAGCAGACAAATAGTAACGACAAAGACATCAAGGATTGTATGCAGTGGAAAATCCACTTGCATTTTTCCCATCAAAGATTGTTTGGTGAAAATGACGAATATCATACCTTTATATTAACCACATACCCTACTCTATTTTCCTTTATTCCTTCCGTTTTTATCGTTTTGGTAGCGTTAGCACAATGCTTGCTTTCAAGCCGGTGTAAAATATATAAGCACCTTACAAGTTATGTCCTCGTTGTTCATTGTAGTTGGTGAGCTAGTCAATGATACCATTTGGGAATGTTCTCACTGCTTTGAGCTTTTCGAGGTGAATTATTCATTCACTATTTGTTCTCCCGGTAGACCGTATATAAACCAAGCTATCAATTAAAAATGTCGAGATCTGAGTTTCATTGGTTGACTTCTCCCAAACTCAATCAACTGTGTTGTTGGTTTGAAAGCCGAATATCTGTCAGTGTTTCTGATCAGTTGTCCTACGTGGTTTGGTAACCTGTCCCCTGGAGCCGTGAATGTTTTTATTATTGTAACACCGATTGGTCAATATGCGTTTGTACAGTTAGACTGCGCATTCCCTGTGTTGGCTACTAGGGCGTTGTTTCCTTTTCCCACCCCTGTTGGTTCACTCCCTGTCCATATTATATATTAATTCTTTCTATTTCCACTTGCAGCATGGAGGCAACGGTCAGTGGGGCTTGCCCTTCTGCTTAACGCTGTACGATGATGATGATGATGTGCAGTGGTGTCCTTAATTTACGCTTATAGTACCATCTACAGGAGTGAACTCGCTATAGTACTTTTTATAGTTTAAGATCTTTGTGTCATGCTACGGACTGACCACCCCGACGTACCTTCCAACCACTACCTGCCTCGGGGAGCAGCGTACGCCGAGGAAGTCTATCGGTGGGCATGCGTAACTCATGTCCCTGAATCATTCCTGTAATTGGCCTCACCAACATAAACCATATAATGCGTCATTAGGAGGCTGCTCGTTTTCCTTAGGAATCAAAGAGCTCTTCATTCCTTCAGTATGAGTAACATAAGGTTTGGTTTTTATATGATATGTTTCACCATGCAGTTTCAGCAGCTACTGTCGTTTATTTCGGCATTAAGTGACGAACAAATATTACATTTTAAATCAATCGAAAATATGTTTTCACTACTTGTGATGTTTAAGTAACGTGATTAACAAACAAATAATATTATTCTTACGATGATAGCGAAGACCAGTGCCAATGTATAGCTGTTGCAATGGGATGGTAGTATGGAATAAGTTTTACAGT
Organism: Fasciola hepatica; assembly: GCA_948099385.1. NCBI lineage: Eukaryota > Metazoa > Platyhelminthes > Trematoda > Plagiorchiida > Fasciolidae > Fasciola > Fasciola hepatica. The sequence goes on along the minus strand of CANUEZ040000126.1, from coordinate 15,368,644 downwards.
ATTTATTGTCTACATTTAACATTCTCTTCAATTTTTCTAACTGGTGTACTTGATTCATGGGGAAATCCAGCTTTAGGCAGTCAAATTACAAGTTAGTTCAGTGTGGTGGCGTAAACAACATACGAAATGTCCAAAACCCTTTGGCCTGGCCTCGTATCTCAGCAGGTAAAGCTAATGCTATACGAAAGCATGAGAGGCGTCCATGCATAGGTTCGAGCCCCTCCGGGCCAACGAATTTTCATATTCGGATCAATTCAGCCTCTTTTATATCTGCCTAACCGTATTTTTCATAATTTAACATTTTGTCGAAGTTCAATGCACATTATTTGAACCTCTTTAGACTTCTTGTTCGTACGTCACTGATTGTTATAATACACAAGCGAGAGGAACAGTGGGAGGTTAGTTGCAGAGCTTACTCCATATTAGTGACTCACTGAGTCCGTGTGCAGAACCAACACCTGCACGTACGTACAATTGGCAGAAGACAAACGAGCACCTTTCAAAAAAGGGGTTTTGGTATTTGAATTATGTAAACTGAAGAAAGGTTACACACTTCCTGAATTTGAAAACAACCTATAAATTATAAATATCTGGGCTTGTGCAAGTTACGGAACTGAAATACACGATCACGACGGGGATGTTAGCTCAGTTCCTGTTGTGAGCAGCCTGATCAAAAATGTGATTGCCGTCGTATCTGAACCAAAATCCTTTCTGCACACCGTATATTGTGAACAACAGATAAATTCCTTCGGGAATTCTTAGTATTTTCTTCCTCCCAAAAGAGATTTTTGTCAAAAATAAATTCTTATTTTCCGTCCTTCTTTCCTATCTCTCCACCCCGCACAGAGACACTTCTGCGTATTCGCTTTGAGCTTCCCCGGTCAAGAGGCACTTCGGACCATATACTCATCAATTCTCAGTCAACATCTTGCTCAGGCTAACTGTTCACCGGTCGTGCGAAAAGTTGCTCCCCAAGTGGCCGATTGTGCTTTGGCATTTCATGCCAAAATCAGTTCCGTCTTTTTACCGACCGCAATCAAATTTCATTACGTGTTCAATCTACGAGATTTGTCAAACATATTCCAGGTGAAACATTGCATACAGCTCGGATCTGAATGATGACATTGTGCTGTGTGAGCTTGATAATTAGATTAATTCAGCTTTTTTTTACCTCACTTCCGTGCTCTGGTTCTGGTTCTGCTTGCTACCTCGCAGTATAATCGAATCAGGAACGACGTGAACTAAAACGCTGGGAGCAAACACGGCTCAGAAACGTGGCCGTTTGGGGGGCAAAATATAGGCGAAGACTGTCTGTCTGAACGTCGATGTCCCCATAACATTGCCCAAATACGGTGGGAACACTGTATCAGCAATTCTGAGGTTAAGCATGGGTGTTGAAAACCAGTGGTCAGATACTGGAACAAGTACTGAATCTAAAAAGGATAAGGTGGCTGTGACATGTGTTACGCATGCCTCCCGATAGACTTCCCTGGTGTACACCGTTCTCCGAGGCAGGTAGTGATTGGAAGGTAGGTCGAGGTGATCAGTTCATGATATGGCAGAAAGATAAAGGTAAACTTAGACGAGTGAACCGGGCCAAGTAAGACGTGTTAGACTTTTGAGTTGGGGTCCACACGACCCGCCTACCAGATGGCTGGAGATATTAGGTGATATGGCTGGGTGTCGCAGTCAGTTGTGTAGTTGTATTCAGGTTCTCTCTTTGTCGTTGTGATTTCGGTTTATCACTTTACTTTGGGCTTTTTTCACTTTATGTGTTTGTTTTTTCGTCCTTGACTCAACGATATTGTGAGTTAGTAACCAAAACCAGAGCGGAGAAGTGTGATTGTAATGGTTGGATGAAATGAACTGAACTGAACTAATAAAGGAAGTTAATTTGTACGCAACTGGCGTCTGAGTATTAGTACGCTATTCACCGCGGCATCTAGTTGGGTCGTCCTTTGATTCCTGCCATCCGATTGGCGGGTCTTACGGTTCCAAACCTTGAAACATAACACGGCCTACTCGATCAAGTTCGTTGGTAAACATTTTCCATACCATTTCCCTGTCACGGAACGACCACCTTGACCTTTACTCAAATTACTACAGACCTCGAATTTCAGTGTGTACCGCGGGTATGCGTAGCACATGTCCCAAACACCTTAACGTGTTAAAATTAGTACTTGGTAACGTTCCAAGTTCACATTTAAGGAAATAACTGCGAAGCAATTACACATTTATCACATACGATTATGCTAGACTCAGCTGTGGTCATTCTATTACTTCAAGGACACACGTGTGATCTACTGGGATTTTTAAAATTGTCACATGCATTTTTGTGTGGATTCTTTACTCCATTCATTTTTTTTCACCAGTGTGGCTGTATTCCGTGATTTGGTTCGAAACAAATCCCTCGGTTTTGTTACTACCAACCAGTTTCTTAATACAAAAGGGACCAAATGGTTTTTCCGTCTGAACAGTTGTTTTTGGAACTGCTCTACATGAAGTAGAATAAAGAACATGTAAACTGAGTGTTACAAGCTCGAATACGCCACAATAAAATTGTCGGATGACCGGAATACAGGCTGATGGCACAGTGCTGGATCAACAACAGTAGCACAAGTAAAAGAGATGAGACCAGTTTCACGCAGACAGATCGATCGTTTGCTTTCGTAACAACATCAAAACAGTTAAAAGTGAACATATGTTTGGTTTTTCCCCATGAACACGCTAATTTCATTCCTCAGACGTGTGAACAACCCGACGAGAATGAGTTCAAACAACCTAATGTGAGTTTATGGAGCCCAAATTCCTGTATACCACGTCTCAGTCACTGACTTTTCAGCCCAATGGTTGGTTGTTCATGAGTGCCTTGGAAGGGGTACACCCTGTGGTCTGAACGACACCATTACCCTGATGTTTGAAATGGAGAAACACATTAGACCCTAAATGTAACCGCGAGGTAACCATCCGGACAATAGAGGAATTCTGTCCGCCACCAACAGCGCATCAGCGTTGACGAGACTCGAGCTTTCTACGCTAAACTCGCTATTCAGGGACTTGCAGTACTCGATTACCGCCGAACTGTCAGCCACCTTATTTAAACCTTTAATGAGTCTTACATAAGATAAAACGGACGAATCATGTCCTATGAATTTATAGTTGTTGAAAATAACACACTGGTTGTATTTCTTGAGTCTGTGTGACACAGCAGAAGTTATTATGCTCAAAAGCTGTCATCCTAAGATTTTTATCACATTGCCTATTTTTTCAAATGAAAGGACTATTTCTTTTTATCATTTCTTGCTCACAGGGTCTTCTATTTGCATCGGCTGATTGTTTGAAACAACCGTTGGACTTGGTACGCCTGTGGATGCACGAGTCATCTCGAGTGTACGCGGACAAAATGGTGGATCGTGAAGATGTCGAGACTTTCGATCGGTTGTTGCGCGAAACTACGAAAAAGCATTTCGAGGATATGAATGAAGAGCATTTGTTTCAAACTCCGAACATGTACTGTCACTTTACTCAGGGAATTGGTGAGCCCAAGTATATGCCATTGGAACACATTCCCGATATTGTGCGCATACTGAATGATGCACTGGATAGCTATAACGAGCTCAACGCTGTGATGAACTTGGTCCTATTTGAGGATGCGATCGCCCACATCCTTCGTATTAATCGCATTCTCGAATCACCTCGTGGAAACGCTCTCCTTGTTGGTGTTGGTGGATCCGGGAAACAATCCTTGTCACGTCTGTCTGCTTTTATCAGCTCTTTGGAAGTTTTCCAGATCACTTTACGCAAAGGCTATGCAATTCCGGATTTGAGGGCAGATCTGGCTGGTCTCTACTTGAAGGCTGGCCTGAAAAATACGGGCACTGTGTTTCTTCTGACTGACGCGCAAGTTGCCGACGAGAAATTCCTCGTACTCGTCAACGATTTACTCGCTTCTGGTGAAATACCTGATCTGTTACCTGATGATGAAGTAGAGAATGTGATCAATGGAATGCGCGGTGAGGTCAAAAGTCAAGGACTGCCTGATACACGGGAGAACTGTTGGGCATATTTCATCGACAAGGTGAGACGTTTGTTAAAAGTGATTCTGTGCTTTTCACCTGTCGGCTCAACGTTACGTGTTCGAGCGAGAAAATTCCCGGCTGTGGTAAATTGTACCTCCATAGATTGGTTCCATGAATGGCCACAAGATGCCCTTTTGTCCGTGTCACAAAGATTCCTTTCGAATATCACTTTGCTACCGGAAGAATTGCGACCGTCCGTTTCAAAATTCATGTCATCTGTGCATCAGTCTGTGAACGAGATGAGTGTGCTCTATTTGCAAAACGAACGTCGTCATAACTATACCACACCGAAATCATTTTTAGAACAAATTCAACTCTACGGCAACATGTTGCGTGATAAACATGCTGATCTAATGGGGAAAATGAATCGCCTGGAAAATGGATTACAAAAATTGGAAAGTACCGCACAGCAAGTGGACGATTTGAAAGCCAAACTGGCGGCACAAGAAGTTGAATTAGCGCAGAAAAACGAGGATGCAAACAAGCTACTGGCTATTGTCGGGGCTGAAACCGAAAAAGTGAGCGGAGAAAAAGAATTTGCCAACCAAGAAGAACAGAAAGTTGCTGTGATCAAAGCTGAAGTGGCCAAGAAACAACGTGATTGTGAAATCGATCTGGCCAAAGCTGAACCGGCTCTTCTTGCAGCCCAAGACGCATTGAACACCTTGAACAAGAACAATTTGACTGAAATGAAATCATTCGGTTCTCCACCACCAGCCGTGGTCAATGTGGCAGCAGCTGTTATGGTTCTTCTGGCCCCTGGTGGTAAAGTACCACGTGACCGAAGTTGGAAGGCAGCGAAGGCTGGTATAATGGGTAAAGTGGACCTATTCTTGGACAATCTTATCAACTATGACAAAGAAAATATTCACGAAAATTGTCTGAAAGCCATTCAAGAGTATTTGAAAGATCCTGAGTTTGATCCTGACTTTATACGAAGCAAATCAACGGCTGCAGCCGGGTTATGCTCATGGGTAATTAATATTGTGACCTTTTACAACATCTATTGTGATGTGAAACCAAAACGGGATGCGTTGGATGCAGCGAATGAGGAACTAAGACAAGCCACTGAAAAATTAGAATCTATTCAGAAAAAAATTCAAGAACTAGAAGCTACCCTGAACGAGCTGACAAACAAATTTGAGATCGCAACACGTGAAAAACAACGATGTCAAGATGAGGCGGACGCCACTTTTAAAACGATTGAATTGGCCAATCGTCTGGTCGGTGGTTTGGCTTCAGAGAAAATTCGATGGGCAGAACAAGTGGAGCAGTACAAAAAACAAGCTGTCACTCTACCGGGTGATGTACTCCTCACTTCCGCATTTCTGTCTTATGTGGGTTGTTTTACTAAGCGTTATCGTACAACGCTTATTGATCAGTATTGGATTCCTGCGTTGAAAACACTGCAGCCGTCTATCCCGATTACTGCCGATTTAGATCCACTTCAAATGCTGGTGGACGATGCTATAGTTGCCACTTGGAACAACGAGGGATTACCATCGGACAGAATGTCTATTGAGAATGCAACGATTCTCACGAACACAGAACGTTGGCCACTGATTATCGATCCGCAGCTGCAAGGAGTCAAATGGATCAAGACACGTTATGATACTGCATTGCGTGTCGTACGTCTTGGTCAGAAGGGGTACCTGGACCGTATTGAACAGGCCATCTCTGCTGGTGACACAGTGCTGTTGGAAAGTATCGAGGAGACCGTAGATCCTGTGCTTGATCCACTGCTTGGTCGCATGACAATCAAAAAAGGTCGAGCTATTCGACTAGGAGATAAAGAAGTTGAATACAGTCCACAATTTCGGCTGATACTGCAGACTAAGTTAGCAAATCCACATTACAAGCCAGAAATGCAAGCCCAAACCACTCTGATAAATTTCACGGTGACCAGAGACGGTCTAGAGGATCAACTTCTAGCCAGTGTAGTTAGTAAAGAACGACCAGATCTGGAACAACTTAAAGCAGATTTGACAAGGCAACAGAATGAGTTCAAAATCACACTGAAAAGCTTGGAAGACAGCTTGCTGGCCCGCCTATCTGCGGCTGAGGGTAATTTTCTTGGTGACTATGCTTTGGTGGAGAATTTAGAGAAGAATAAACGAACTGCAATTGAAATTGGAGAACAGGTGGAAAAGGCCAAAGTAACTGAGGTCAAAATCAACGAGGCTCGGGAATTGTATCGGCCCGCGGCAGCTCGAGCATCGTTGCTTTATTTCATTTTGAATGATTTGAGCAAGATAAATCCAATCTATCAGTTTTCGCTAAAAGCATTTCGTAGCGTGTTCGAAGTGGCTATCGATCGTACTGAAGCAGCTGAAGAAGTCCGAGATAGAGTGAAAAATCTGATCGAATCGATCACATTCTCCGTGTACACGTATACATCACGTGGATTATTTGAAAAAGATAAGCTCATTTTTACCGCACAAATGGCCTTTCAAATTCTGATCATGAATAAAGAAATCGATTCTACCGAGTTGGATTTCTTGCTCCGATTTCCAATTGTGCCCAACGTCACCTCACCGGTTGACTTTCTGACTAATAACGGCTGGGGTGGGATCAAAGCACTGTCCAATATGGAAGCTTTTCGTAACCTGGATAAGGATATTGAAGGATCGGCTAAAAGATGGAAAAAATTTGTAGATGGTGAATGTCCGGAAAAAGAGAAACTGCCCCAAGGATGGAAATCCAAGGCTGCGTTACAACGTTTGTGTATTATGCGTGCTCTTCGACCAGATCGTATGACCTATGCAGTGACTGATTTCGTGGCCGAGAAACTCGGACAGAAATATGTGGAAGGATCCGGAATGCCATTTGCCACCTCGTTTGAAGAATCCGGACCCGCTATCCCGATATTCTTTATACTTTCCCCAGGTGTTGACCCTCTGAAGGATGTAGAATCTTTAGGGAAGAAATTAGGCTTTACCGGTGACCAGGGAAATTTCCACAGTGTTTCACTCGGTCAAGGCCAAGAAGTCGTCGCCGAGAAAGCGATGGAGCTGGCTTCAAGTCAAGGTCATTGGGTTGTGCTTCAGAATATTCATCTTGTTGCAAAATGGTTAACCACACTGGAGAAACGCATGGAAGAATACGCTGAGAGTGGACACAAAAATTATCGTTTATTCATCAGTGCCGAGCCTGCCAGTTCTCCAGAGTATCACATTATTCCCCAAGGCATCTTAGAGAACGCGATAAAGATTACCAATGAACCGCCAACTGGGATGTTTGCCAATTTACATAAAGCGCTGAACAATTTTTCTCAAGAAACTTTAGAGATGTGCAGCCGGGAGAACGAATTTAAAACTATCTTATTCGGTCTGTGCTATTTTCATGCTGTGATTTGTGAAAGACGTAAATTTGGTCCACAAGGTTGGAATCGAGGATATCCGTTCAACACGGGTGATCTGACAATCAGTGTGAATGTCTTATACAACTATTTAGAAGCAAACAGTAAAGTTCCGTGGGAGGATTTACGCTATTTGTTTGGTGACATCATGTACGGTGGTCATATTACTGACGATTGGGATAGACGTTTATGCAAAACTTATCTGGAAGAATATTTGGTTCCCGAAATGCTAGACGGTGATCATCTGCTTGCTCCAGGATTTCGTGTACCACAGAATACGGATTACAAAGGTTATCATCAGTACATAGATGACAGTTTGCCCGCAGAATCACCGTATCTGTATGGTCTACATCCAAACGCAGAGATGGAATTCCTGACGAATGCTTCGGAGAAATTGTTCCGAACTGTGTTCGAAATGCAACCACGGGACTCAGCCGGGGGAGGAGGTGGCGGTGGCGGACGAGATGAAAAACTACAAAGCACATTGGATGAGATTGTCGAGAAACTGCCGGAGGAATTCAATATGCCCGAACTGCAAGCCAAAGTACCACCGGAGGAACGAACTCCGTATGTGGTGGTCGCATTTCAGGAATGTGAACGAATGAACATGTTGATTCGAGAGATGCGCCGTTCACTAAAAGAGCTATCTCTCGGACTCAAGGGTGAACTGACTACAACTCCGGAAATGGAAGCGCTTTCGAACGCTCTTGTGTTGGATAGTGTGCCGGATAGTTGGATCAAACGAGCCTATCCGAGTTTATTCCCTCTGGGTATTTGGTATGCTGATATGTTGGTTCGAGTCAAAGAACTGGATAATTGGACGAATGATTTCGCTCTACCAAACAGTGTATGGATAGGAGGATTATTCAATCCCCAATCATTTCTGACAGCTATCATGCAACAGACCGCTCGTAAAAATGAATGGCCTTTGGATCGTATGGTGTTACAGTGTGACGTAACTAAGAAGACGCGAGATGAGATGAGTTCTCCGCCCCGTGAGGGAGCTTACATACACGGCCTGTATATGGAAGGAGCCCGTTGGGACATCCAAACTGGAATGATAGCCGAGGCTCGACTAAAAGAGTTAGCCCCAATTATGCCGGTCATTTTTCTCAAAGCAATTCCAGTAGATCGACAAGATCTTCGAAACACATACGCCTGTCCTGTGTACAAGACAAAACAACGTGGTCCGACCTACGTGTGGACGTTTAATATGAAAACCAAAGAAAAATCGGCTCGATGGGTTCTGGGTGGTGTAGCATTACTCCTACAAGTCTAGATTGAATTTTCTTCCATTTTTCACACGAGAAACCAAACAAGAGATAAAAATTTGGACCACACCTATTATGGTCAGAGTCACATACTGATTATGTATATCTCGTAACTATGCATTTTTATTATTGTTGAATATCACTGGATTCCAAAACTGCGTGGAACTTTTTTGTCGAATCAAAACGGAGTCGATACAGATGGATGGTTCGGGATTAGTAGTGTACCGTCGTCGCCACATGTGTTACTCATTTTATGCGGTCTTAGAACGCAGGGGATTTTTCAGATTTGTGCGTCAACTCGAAGGATGTCATGACAACCCGGATCGGCTGATTCTGTTACCTGCCAGTTGTCGAAATTAGGCTACAACACGAGATCCAGCGTTGGATCTTCGTTTTTGGTTTTGTTTCGTTCTGATTTTATTCTTTCATCTTCAATAAATGCCAATGATTGGTTAGACTCGGGCCCGGGACTTTTCCGGTTTACCCGACTGGATTAGACTGAGAGACAGTAATGGAAAATTAAAATGACCAGGTTTTAATATCACTGTCACGGCGTTGTCTATGGAGAAGCTTCTCGGTACACTCCGAATTTGATTTCGGTCTTGACACACTGAAAATTAAAACGTTTTTGTGCGAGATTGCTAATTGAAATTGTCGAACTGTAACCGATATGGGAATGCGTCAAGTCAAAACTGTTATTGTTTTCCTTTTTCTTATGGCAAGACAAACAACTTACCAACGGTATTTTAAGTGTCTTTCGTAGAACTAAAATTCTTATTACAAATTATTGCATGGGCGCACTTTCAGGTACTAGCATTCATAACTAATTCTAGCTGGAGGCTAATGTGACCTATATTTGCATCGTTTGTTTCCAATGTGACCGATTGCTTACTTAAGCGCACGGAATGGATACATCGCTGAGGACCCTCTGAATTACCCGGGCAAAGTGTGAGGCGGGAGAGACAAAAATTGTAACTGTGCGGGATGGGTGGGTGGAGGGTGAGAAGGGCAATTTCGGAACACTGGCACTTGGGCAAGAATCAAATTTACAAAGTAGGGAACTCTTAGGAACGGGAAGCTATCTGTTGCCTCGGCGTGTGTCTTAAGTACGTGCCAAGGAGAGAGGAGGTGGTGTTTTGCAGTGCGGATCTTACCATTCTCCCTCGTGATTGGAGGAGATCGTAACATGTAACCACCACACAGCGAAGAGGCCAGTCAACCACACATATACTTACGAAATGCACAAAAACAGAACCTCTAGAACCAGGATACCCAAACACACATTCCGAAGTTACTATTCGCGGTGTTGTTTACTCACTTGTGTGGTCAAATTTCAGTGGCTCATACGTGAAACTCCCGTTCATTCTGCCAACCTTTTGATGTGCACAAACCGGGCACAATCAAAGGCATTTAGTTGCTGTCTGCGGAATGTGAACATGAAGCTTAGTGGAATAGTTTATTGAATGCTGTTTATACCAAATCCTCCATTTATTCCATCGTTAAGTTACCGAATGCAAGATAAAAGAATCCATGTTCCCATAGATAGGTATTATTCATAGCATTCTTAGTAATTCTGTCTGACTTTGGAAACTTATTTTCCTCTCACTTTGTGTCGATAAAAGGTAATGGAACCAATTCATCCGGTACAAATGTGTCGGTTGCTGAGACAGAACAGCACAGATCAACAACTGATAGAGAATATGCAAGTTTTCATGTTTCACTCAAACGGATTGCGTTCACCGTATTTTACGGCGATCGTTGAAGCACTAACGCAGTAGAGCCTTCTACTGTCGTTTGTAATTGTCTCCTTCCCACTTCCATACCTGTACAACGTAGGTTTCCCTTCGGAGTTTTGCCTGCAAAACAGCCTCGTCTAATGCATGTTGTGCTCGTAGTTAGTAGTAGGACGCGCCATCTTGACATGGCATTTATTTGTACAAGCGTAGACACAAAACCCGGCCGTAACCAACAAGCAAAGAGCAAGCAAGTGAAAGCAATGAAAATAAAGTCAGTAATCTAAGTTACGTTTATGCGCTAGCGCACCGTCGCATCAAGTCAAGCAAGGTTAATCGATACAAAGTGGAGTCGATCAGTCAAAAAAACAAGGCCTAATTAAGCACCAACAAGCGTATGTCCATTCATGAGGGAGATATTGATGGATTTTCCGCGCAGCGTGAATGACTGTTCCATGCGGATACAAGACTGAATTGTTGAGGGTTGTTCAAACGGCCACTGAACTGAAGAGGTCTTCAAAGCATTGCACAAGTGAATTTCATCCGAAGATCGCTTATCTAGATGAATCTGATACCACGTTCCCCTGATACGTGTTTGGCTTTTTCAATTTTATCCATAACCGTGTGTATCCATTTGGAGTCGAGTGAACACTGCAACAATTAGATCGGTTATTCTGTTCCGCTCATAGGTCTGGTCGCAGTGAAGAAAAATAAATATTATTGCTATTTACAAACCGATTTCTGATAGAAATACCATAGTAGCTATTTTAAGGTTAAGCGCAGAGTATTGGTTACATGGAATATCGATTAGGTCAATTACTAAATCTATCCTGAGCAAAATGTTCAGAATATATTGCCCAAGCCCCGGATAAAGTTCCTCTGCAAGCAATACTCGCTCTGATAGATAGTGGCTGGAAGATGCGTAAGAGTGATCATTCCATTACGTGAATGAAAGGTATGAAAACCGTGATCACCGGACTTGTCGGTGTAGGCAAGACTCAGTGGTGGTGGGCAATCAACCTAAGGAGGTATGTGACGATGAGGTGTATTCTTGTATTCACACACGTTTCTCACATACCCGATATACTCATTTTTGGCTTTATCCCTATCATTTTTATACGGGATAATCTCACTGCAGTCTGCAAGGTACCAGCACGATGGTGAGCGAGCTTGTTTTCAGTTATTTCAACATTTGGCTAACAAAGTAGGAATTCGTATTTGGGAATAATATTATACGGCTCGGGAAAGATGATTCTTTATTTTATGTGGTTGAGAAAAGCCAAATGGACAAAGTACAACAACTACACCATCTATTGGTTATTCTCGGTTTTATATTATGAGAGCATGCTAAATATGCATTACCACAATATCATCAGCCATTCAAGGTGGGTTGCCGGATTACTTGTCATTCGGTAATGAGCACAAATACCACGTAGCCTACTGATGGTTGGTACTCCGTCCATCAAGTCACACATGCTCCTCGGTCGAAGTTGTTCTATCCGGATTCGCCATGGGAAGTCGGCTGCCTCGCCCTGGACGAACTGGGATCTTTAGGGTCGAAATAGAAAAACTGACAAACATGTAATCATGGATCACCCTTTCATTCAAACGGACTGTGCGTTTGAAACTTTGCTTGTGAAACCGTGTGTTGTCAAAGCGCCGTAACCTCCGCGTTGACGTCATGAACGATTAGGATCGGAGCACTACATGTTGTACGGTCAGTCAATTGTCCTTTGCGATTAGCCGACTTGGCACTCCGTTTCAAAAGTCACAATTCCAGTTGTTGGGGCACTGTCATTACTGCCGACATGTCTGTCGTGGTGTGGTATTGTCGTTATGGTCGGTGTCCGCAAGGCACAACCATTAGACTGGAATGGAGTCTCAGATGTGGGTCCGGTGAAAAATGGTGTATTTCGATTAGTAAACGGTCGAATAGTTTATATTCTAGCTATTCACTGGACCATATAGACGGGGATGATAAACAATGCGCGGGAATTGCTGCCATACGAGGTCTAGTAGCCCGTGTCGAACCATGTGTTTCTCCAATTAATCAATTATTTTTTCAGATAAAAAGGAATGAACACGAAGATGGGGAATTCAAACGAAATTTCGGTTTATTCTTGAAAAACCGCGCACACCAGATTTCAGGCAAATTGAGTGAAACATTACCATGATAGATTTAATAAATGCACACTTAGTGCAGAACAATCTGGTGTCGCTTAGGATGGTAAACGATTTGTCTTTTCTGTGTAGCATTATCCTTATATCAGAAACTAGGTTTGTGTTGTTTTTCTCCGGTCGCAATCGATAATGTAACAGGTTGAAAAGAACGATTGTGTTTGCCCCAAAGTGAAGCAGGTGATTTATCTTGAGGAAAATGCGTTCCAATCACCGGCTGTTGTAGTATTTATTCCCGTTTGATGTAACCCAAGTTCACCTACTCCATTTTCAAACACCTTGAAAGCGAGACTCATGCATTGACTGCTTATATATTCATTTCCACAACCCTATTCAACACAAACCAGTTGGATATAGGAGTTGAAGTTCGTGACTGAACACCAGTGTGTCTTCTAAACACTGAATCATTCTGATGAGACAACCGGAATAATACATTGATTTTTGTGTTCATAATTTCGAATGGGGCCTAGATTCACTACATCGTTAGTTTCAACGATCATTATTCATAAGATGTGTACTACAAACTCTGATCGGAAATCAGAAGGTAAGGCATGAAAATAGTGGGGAGAAAATTACGATAAAAAACACGTTTATAAATGTTTCTAATCAGTGAATAGATGAATATCCCAAATACGACCCAAGGAGGTTATCATAAACTAGGTACACAATTTCACTGGTTAGGATTTTCATTCATTTCTCCCATCCGTGCTCGTCTTCCAACCTCTAATCAACTCAGCGAACATTGCGTACCGGAGGGGTCCGTGTGTGGGCATGAGCAACACGACTCCCATGGTTACTTTCATTTACTCAACAATCTACGTGTGATCCCAACCTAGTTGATACGGTGTTCCCATCAGATTCGAGCAACCCGTCGTAGAAACCGATGTTCAAATATGAAAAGTCTTCGTATATCTTCCAAGGATAGCGGTCATATATTCGAGCAATAATGTAGAACTGATCTGCTGCAGCAAATCAACACCAATGGGTTCGCCGTGAAGACCGTTTCACCATCTCCACTACCAATTGGGGCTTTTCATGGGGAGCTGAAGATTAAATAGGTGGCACTTATGATATCAGATCATCGTCAGGCCCGTGGCAAAGAAGTCCATATGGTCAGTCCCTCAGTGCACTACTGCGTTCTAGATACTAGTGAAGCTGTTTTGCGATTATGGATTCCAAGGCCTTCGAAATAATAGAAATAAGTCAGATGGGATGGTAGGTACTAAGATTAGAAGGGTCGTCTACCTTGAAAACAGAAAGACAGAAGCAGAAATTCAACAGCTACTGGATATATTAAAAGCAACAGACTGGATGAAATGATTATGTAGAATAGGGTCAAAACCCACAAGGATTGGAGAATTCGGAAGTGCCTAGAAATAACCGTACCGGGCGAATATTTCTAATCGTAGTAGAAGGCATGAAGAGACGTGGAAGCTGGGTCAGATAAGCAGAGGTTAGAGTGGAGTTGGAGATGAATATATTTGTAGACGGTTTCAGTAGAAACTGCAATAGCAAATCCAAGATCGGAAAGACCGGGCTGGGTGTTAATTGTCTAGAAAAATGCCCTTGGTGAAGATGAACAGAGTCAATAAATTATTAGGGAAACTAGAAATGGATAATGTTTGAAGATGGAATTTTGTGAGTTTCGGACACAAATAAAATCTGTAAGCCAGCTGATATCAGGTTATACACGGAATCAATAGTACGTTCCAAATCCCTTTAGGAATAAGTGCATTAGAGGAGTGCACAGATCACTGCGTGATGAAAGTGCGTGTGAAACTGGGCACGCAAAAAAGAAATTCGATGAGACGAATTGCGTAAACTCCCAATTGATTCAACGTGGGTCTAACTTTCACACTGATAGCGGAGCTGCCTACCACTAAAAACGTATGATTTCGAACGGATTTCCTCCTCAAAGTGTGATGTTCGCTGAGGTGTGTGGTGACTGGAATATGTTGAAGACTAGTCGTCCCATGGTCTGAGAGAAACGTGTGAAAACTTCGGCTGTCTGGCTAGGCAGTGCAAAATGTCGAACGTATTGGATAGGAGACCTTACAAATTAGCGAGTAGATGAACTACACCGTATGACCATGCACCGTACTCAGTGGTGATTTTGTATTCACATCCGTTACCGATGTAACTGGCCCTTTCGTTTGTAATTGCCATCCACCATTTTTTTCCTCGTACTTTAAAGCTTTCTTCTTGTGTTATGCTGGCAATTAACTTCTTTCAATGTCACCAAAAGATTTTCTATACCGAAATGAACTAAATGGTAATGGTGACAACAAAATGAACCCTAATAACGTGGGTATGTATTTTGTACAGATTAACCAATAGATTCACGCGTTCATACAAAAAGTATCGAAGACTTTCAAGTGCGGCTTATAAACGTGTCTTCCATGAGGTCTCGCGGCGATTTATCAACAAAATCCCCTCTGTTGAATGAACAGATAAGACTCGGGTCGGTGGTCAGATGCGAGAGTTTGTTCTTTATATTGTGGTACCGAAACAGTACGGATGCGAGAAATACACGAAACGCAAACGAACTCTACGGTGAAGCAAAAAGCAAACTGAATGCCGACACAGTTGGCGAGAATTCGAAAGTGAAAGGAATTCAAACGCGAATTCGACGGAAGCCTCGGGAAGGCCAGGTTGGTTCCGTACGCAACCGAATCTAACGGTGGAGACGAAACCAAGCGTCAAAAATGATCGCTGGGAAAATAAATCCAAAATGGTGTCCCGAAAATGATCATTTTCTCGGCACGATCGTGGTCACTACAAAAGTCTCCGAAATCGGCTAGAGATTCACTTCTGTGGTTCGATCTTAACGTCAGGGATGGGTTTTTCTCTGAACACCGTCACATCTTTCGTCGTATTGGCCTGAGAAAAATTACCGGAAAGACAGTTTTGTTTATCACTTTATGTCTTCCAAATTCTGACTATAGGAATAACCCACGGAAACTACAATCGATATTTCCCTTAACAATAGTGGTCCCAGTGTTGAATTGTGACTGTTCAGCAGCTAAAATACATCCACTGAAGTAATACTAACACCAGATTAGTGTTCTAGGTAATAGTCAGTCTTGACATAACCCTTTAGCAGACTTTATCCGTTTAGACTTTGATGCACGATTACTAGTCAAATAGATAAAGAATGATGGATATCTTTTTTGAAAATGAATAGATGTTTCCGTAACAAACACTTCCGTACAGGTGATCAATATTTTCCACCATGCGTATATTACCTCTCTCTCTCTCTCTGTCTTTCCTTCACCAATTTTAGTCTGCGAGAAATTTTCCATGAAGTGAACATCTGTTCCACCATCGGAACTTTACTTTCCTCTGAAACAGCACTGGCATGTGTTCGAACGTGATTCTCTGAGTTGACTGAACCACGAGTGTCACCTGGGCGAAAGTTCATCTCGTGTTTTCTGTCTTTTGTTGTCGTTCTTTCTCCCTTTCTGTCCAACGCATTGTACCTGTGCACGTGAACGTGCACTGGACGATTCACGCGCATTTTTACCGGTGTGAACATCTGTTCGTTCAACTCCCATGGGGATCTCCGTTTGGTCAGTCTGTGAATCCAGTTACCGGGTTACCGATTGAATCAAGCAGCATGACAACGGACACATTAGGCATTCACATAGATTTCCGATACTCTGACTGTTATCTTCGTCCGTGAGAGAGAAGAAAAATGCATGTGAATTTTCGACACGGTCTCTGAAACTTCAGTCCCAGAGACCACATATTTTGCGCAATCTCGAACTATCTTAGTTTTTGGAAGAGTTATCCTGTCAGAGTGATATTTAACATCTCTTAGATGGTCCTTATTTTCTATACCTATAAGTGAGGTGAAATATCCCAGATCAGGCGCTTCCTGAAGAGAATGAGGAGTTCACCAAGGAATGGTGGATTCGAACCCAGAACCACAAAGTGTAGTATTTATTATGACAGTAATTTGTTCATCACCGAGGCATCTGATTCTCTAACATCTGGTTCACTTGGTACCCATAAGAAGTGATTTATTCTCAGGATATAGTACGTGACAAGAGACGCTGGAATCCGGATTTGGTTTGAAATTTGTGTAAAATTGGGTTCAATTTCAAGAATCTGGACACGAAAAGCAAAGTCTGGTTATCAGACATGGACAACAATTAATTAGTTAGGGTGCTGTGTTCTTTTGTAAGTTCTAAAGTCCAGTCAAAAAAATAAGTTAAAACATAAGTTTCATTATACGGATTTTGGGCTTTCACTTCTTCCCATCTTAATATACACTTGAGAAAAATGACCTTGAAAGTTCGAGGTACCGGAAATTGGAGCCTATGTCCAACGTAGTCTCCAGTATGCGTCTAAAGTGAAGTGGCGGGACCACATCTCGAAATCCATCGCTCGACAACGTTTCCAGTTCTTGCAGCGAATACGAGTCCAGAGGTTCTACCGTGTTCTTCATCAGCGAGGAACAAAGTTAACAGGAAGCCTCCTTCAAAAGCCTTGTTCATTAGGGGAACAGCCAAAACGGATTCACGAACTTTCAGTCTATATTTGGTATCTCCCACTGGCCTAAGAGCCGATTTCTTGTTGATATTCACCAGTCATGGTTGATCATAATAGAAGATGTCCAGGGAGATCAATTAATATTAGATAAAAGACAAGCGCTTGAAAATGGTGCCAAGTCAGGAACTGGGCTATAATTTTTCAACTCACGTTCGTATTTGTGTTCATTGAACAGTTGCCTCTTGTATTCACCTTCTGTCACCATGATAACCCAGTCTCGTGTGCAGTTATTTCATTAGTACATCAGGAGTGTGAGGAGTCCCTTTGAGAATCACAACTGTGAGCTTACCGCAGCTGACGACCGCTACTAGTAATATCGAAAGTGAGTAGTGTGTAGATGAGTGGATAAATTTTCTCTGAATTACACGATCGACTTCGCGATTGTTGCTCATCAGGTATACGTAACCAGTAGTCGGTTTTTATCAAATTCCTAGAACTTGCACATACATCTTGACTTGGGCATTTTGGATAGTTCTAAAAAAACGGAATTTTGATTGTCAAGGGGGTGGAGAAAAATTCACATACTTTTCTTAAGAAATTTAGTTCTTACGTATTCAAGAGTGAAAATGGTCTAAAACTCTGAAAATAGCTTTTCCAGGAAATAGAAGTATCGATTTGTTCTCAAAATTAGTGAGTCCTCGTTCTACTCGAAGCTCAGGCGTGAGTGAAACGGGATGTTATCTTTGGTCAAAACGGCTCGCTGAACCATCAAGTGCAATCGACAACTAGCAACCTGAGACGTGATGGGAAGAATCGTATAGGTTTATGATAGGTCAGACACAATAAATAGTTAAAAGATACAGTAATTCCTCACCTGTGGTGTTACTTCCAGAAGACCCCCCACTCCAATGAAGCCATCTTAACTTTTATGCGACTAACTCCAGCGGGAGGGAAAGTCCCTTTTTGGATATCTCTGGTGGCAGATTTTCATCTGTTACAACCGGCGGCAAGGTGGACACAAAGTAAAATCCAGTTCTTTAGCCAGACACGAAATCCGAAGGTCGACTGAAGGTCTGTATGCCCTACGTCCTCTTTGACCGTATTGACCCACTGCTTCAGCTGACCACCATGGCGACACCTCAGTCCGGTCAAGATGATGGTAGGAGGCTTCCCTATGCGAGTTCCGCTTCGGATAGACAGGAGGACATGGCAGAACCATTGGAGACAGCTCGGTTGAAGAAACGAGGACAGCACATTTATGTTTTGAGCAGCTTTGTCGAAAAAACCTGGAAGCCTAGTTGCAATGTGAATGTGTGTGTTTGTGTGTCAGTGTGACTTACAGTCATGGACTCCGAATTCCAGCCCCGTCTGAGATTCGCTAAACATAACACTGTTGATGACGCCCCCAACAAGCCAGCTCTACTGTATTTCCTTGGTTTTCAATGGTCAGCTGAGCGTTCATCGTACGTGAGTAGTCATTTCATAAGTCATTATCAACCTGTCGAACCTTAGTTTTAACAAATAGCATTTTCGGTACTATTCAGCATCAGTCACGTTTTTGACTGGTGTAACGGACTCGTTGGGATACGAGTAACACAATCCAAAAAAGGCCAAGCATCCAATTGTGGTTTTTAATACGGTTCTTTATAACACAATCATGAATATGATATAAAACTGTACAAACCTCAACGATAACCGCTCCGTGAATCAGAGTCAGCCAGAAGCGAGCAAATTTCGGGGTCGCTTGAAATTCAAGCGGTCAAGTCAACGAAATGTCTATGGGGAATTTGGGTCAAGGGTCACAGAACAAATCAACGCAAGCACCAGTCAGCGGTCACTTGAGGTCAATGTCCGGTGTGTGGTTCAGCGAACGAGCAAGTGTGGCGCAAAAACGTTAATGGAAAACATAAATTTGAAGTGAGAGTGGGGGGGTCAGATCGATCCTGAGTTAGAGCCTCGAGTTTGATTGTTTGGTCGATTACAACTGGCGTAGGAATACGAGTACTCAACTCACCCTAAAATACGATTGTAGTTGGGATTCTGCAAGTAACGTGTTTCCTTCAGGAAGTTCACACCACAGACCGGAATCGAGCTGGCTAACCAATGTACTAAATCCGGACAGGTGTCTGTGATTCAAGCAAGTGGTTTAGTTTCGCCGAAGATTTGATTGCGCCATTCACGATCGATTGTTATTCCAAACGTACTTTAGGTAAATAACGGACCACTAGTTCACTCTCGACTATTTTGGAATTAAAAACGAATGTGTATTATCGATTACAGGATCATCAATGAGTGGTTGAATTGGTGAGCAAATAAACTGATCATTTTCCTAAGCAATTAAAGAGATGAAAAAGCACCAGTTGGTAGACGATCTTTCCAAAACTAAAAAGTGTTGGTTAGTCAACTGCCGACTGCGTGAAGACATCGTTTTACCTATATTTATTTTCAGCACCTGATCCTCTTCCATACAGCTCGATGTTCGTGTTCCGTCTGAAAATAGGGACACTCTCAGTAACGTTACTATGCTGCGAGTTGTGGTGAACGAATTGTGCGGGGCGCATGTCATGCACAACGCCCCGTGAGTAGTCAACTGTGGTGATGTTGGTGGTGCGTATTAGATTATTCCGTGCTGTGCCGTGTGATGGGGCAATAACACCGCGTAGATTTGGCAGTGTCTCAAGTCCCGCGCGTCCGCACGAACGCGAGCGGAACCGAATTGAAATGTGATGGATCGCAGCGATGTGCATAGACGTGAATAAATGAGGACTTCGCAATGGTCTAGACGAGTATGTGTGTCAATCGTTAGCCCCATCTTCACACACACACACACACACGCACTTTGGTCATTCGTTTCTTGATTTTACGTACCCGGGTTATGTGATTTCCCGGTCTGTGTGCGTGCGTGCAATCAACACCATGGCACATCTCGCAAGTCTCTCTGGGCTGGCACAAGACCGTTTTGGGCACTACGTGCCTGGAATACGAGTTGTTAGATAGACACACAAAAAGACAGTGAGATGGGGTCTAGAGGACAGACAAGCAAATGCCCGTGATGCTCGCATTTAAGGTCACATTAACTAAATAAACATACCATGTTTGTTTTTCAGCCCACTAGCCATCCCGGCATTCGAGACCGAGGAAGTATGTGTTGTGCTACAGGCCCATCTAACGATGGGACCAAGGCACCCCTAGCACAGTTGCTCTCAGAGGCCAATTTCTGCTGGAGTTGACAAGGCGTGGTACACGCAATCCAGGCCAAATAGACTAATATTCACAAGCTTCCCAACTTTCTTCCGAAGCATAGTGTTTTTGAAAGTGGCCTTCCTTTGATGTCAGCATTTATCCGAGATAAATAAGCGAACCATTAGTTGTTCGCCATAAACAAGAGTTGCTAAAGGGAAATTTTAGCACGGGAATCTAGTGTGTCTCTTTATCGAATCCACAAGACATTTAATAGATGTGACATTTGTTTGTTTTACCTAGCAGAACAAAAAGAGTTTCCGTAAGACGTCGACCCCTGAAAGTGGCGATCAGGTCGCAAACATTTTATCATCAGTGCTTGCTGAGCATATCACCCCGACTAGTGATGAAAAATATGCCAGTTAAACTCCAGGTTCCGTTTTCAGCAATTCCTGCAAATCACGAGGCTGAGCTACTATTACCACTGGTATTCAACACCGTTGTAGGACCATGAATATGCAACCACATTTCAGTGGCATGGTAATGGAATTCTGTACAATGCTAAAGCAACTATTCAACGCCTCAGTACATCTCCATCCTGAGTGGTAGTGTCCGGAGATAGGATCTTTGCATAATTAGATTCATCAAGTAGTGTGAACGCTCAACTCATCATTGGAAACCATGGAAGCCATTTACCGTTGTTTTATCCTGGTTAGAAGTCAGCGGCAGTGCACACCAGCCGACGCCCCACTGGGATTCAAGCCCGGGATGAAAGACTGCGAATTGAACACCTTGCTGCCAGGCTATCCGGGCTGGCTGTCAGCGGTTTGTCAAACGCATACACTGCTTGATATAGGGCCCTACTGTCACTGGCTTGGAGTGAAAACAACCCACTGCCCACAATACTACTAATGATACTACTACTACCACTGTTTATTAGCATTACAGTAATAATTCATTCAGGATATTCTAGACATGTATGGCGGCAAAAACAGACGTAATCGGAAAGACATCGAAGCAGTGTGTAATTAATACTCCATCTCCGAATTTTACGGTACTAATGTCTTTGTGGTAAGTCACGATTATCAAGAAAAATAAAAGGAGAATAAATTCAAATCCAAAAGACAAAGGCATGCAGTAACACTAAGTTTAAACATTGATTTTGCGGAACTAAATCTATCAGGACGATACATGTCCACATAGTTGTAGTTGCATTGCCTACCGGCTTCCCCGCTTGAATTATACGTTTGCGTCCATCCATACGGGGGCAATTAGAACCACAACAACCATCCGTAATTTCACCCTGAATTCTGGTATGAAATTGGCGGAAGTCCTTATCTTTAAAAATAATTCCCGGGGGTGGTCAAACAGACATCATTGTGGACACTTCAGGTTCAAATCTTGCCACTGCTTTCGGCAGTCTTTCACTGTCCGCGGCCCTCTTTTAGAAATATAGGAATTCATAAGAAATGAGTTATAGATTAGTTATATATTTGTCTTTCAAGAAGTCGGGTTCATATTTGGGGGATTTATTACGGATCAACAGCCCACTGGCATCGCATGATGCTCATAGTTCTGTAAAACAGTCTGGAATGGTGTGTATGTACGTATGTATATATGTATGTATGTATGTATGTGTATGTATGTGCGCGGGTATTTCTGTGCATTTTAAAAGGGGCCGTTCTAAAATGCTTACTTTCTCGTGATGAACAGTGATTTATTATTTTGGAGACAGAATGTTTTCTAAATGTCGTTGTTGCCATCGGTTTGTATGCTCCATATCTCATTTTGTCGGTGGCTACATACAAGTCATCATTTCAGCTTAAGAAAACTGCATTTGAGCGAACTTATTTTTACTTGACTTAAATTTGGAATGATCGGCTCAAGGGGTTTTTTTCCTGTCGGTGGGCTAAATAGTCCCCAAAATTCTTAACAAGACAGAGCCGTTTTTGGGCATACGGCTGTACACGGTCACGTGAATCTATACGTATACCCGTTAAGATCAATGACACAAATCTAAACAAACTGATAATGCCATAGGCTGTGTCAAAAAGCCTGACTCTCTGGTGCCACTGATACGATCGCAGATTTGTGCATTTCGAGAACAGACGGGGACAGCACCTTTCAGTCCCATTTCGACAACGTCACACTGCAATCCAGGCTACTCTGTGTCAACTTCTTGTTGAGGCACACTGACCAGATCATGCTGCGTTTCCCTGTGGCTCCAGTGCCTGTACAAGGGTCGGTTCGCACCACACTGTGTTTGTCACCTGGCTCTGATTAATCTCGTGCTAAACACTGTGGTCCAGCACAGTTATACAACAAAACCATGGAAGTGTGTACAGTGTTTGGTGACGGGGTGGATTCCGAACAGGTGGGCTTTGCCCGTATCGAATTGTCCCCCGGGTGGAACAGAGAATCAGGTTCATCAACCTCGGACAATGGATCCACTGTTCATGCATGTGTATATGTATAAATGTGTGTTTGACCGAAGGAACTGTGTGGGTCAGTGGATTATTGTTTGTTCAACTATGGAATAGGTAACAGCCTCCCCCCCCCCCCCCGGCTCAGATCCCGCAATCTAAGAGGTATCCTTGTGATGACGGCAGCGGATGTGACAAGTCGGGCATTTCTAAACCTAAGTCCAACCTACACAGACGAAACTCCTTCGCTCTTCCCTCACACACACACACACACACACACACACACACACACACACACACACACACACACACACCTTTCTCACTCCCTCCACAACGGACTACCGCCGTCCCAGTTGCAGGTATACCTCGAGAATTGAACAAATGTCTCAGCCCAACTCAAAAAGACCGTCTGCGACTGAATGAGACTTACCACTTCCTCGCATGGTAAACCGCTCTGTTCTACCAGCTTTCGTCCCCCCCCCGCCCGTGTAGGCAGTTGCGAATACGGACAAACCGATGAAATAGTCGATCGGCTGTTCGGAATTGCTTCTCATTCAACCGCTATAGAGGGAGAAGGGTGCTGTCGTTTCATGACGAACATTCAATTCGATTCTTGTTGCTTTAACAATAGGTCTTAGGAAATGCCTGTACACATCAAGCTGCTGCATAACAGTAATAATAATAATAATAATAATAATAATAATAATAGCAATAATATTATCGGTATTGGCAGTGATTGAGTATTAGATGTCCATCACGACTGTTCATGAAAATGATACTTTTAAAGCTATTCTCCCGGGTCCAGTGACAGATCCTGAATAGCTCCCGCGAAAGCAGTCAGCATTTGCCAAAGAGAATCACTGATTTAAAATCTTTTATCTCCAAAAAAAAAAGTTATTTGGGCCGATGGAAATTTCACTGCTCCCACAAGCTGACTACTGATAAATTATCCGGTTGAAGACGTTATGATTTTAAGTGAGGCCTACACAACTCCGAGCGGAGCCAACAGTCGTATCACTTTTCAAACGTAGATAAGCTATTGGCTTAGAGGCTTGGTCCATGAATTCCTTCCATACTATCGAAATGTTGACTACCGTCACCACTGAACTGAACTCGCGTTGATAAGGACAGCTATCCGCGAGAGCTTTTCGGCGAATATTTGCATCGACCATTTGTTTCGAAGGTCAAAACAAAGGTGACATCTGTCGGGCAAATAAAAAATAAATAATTTTTTGACATCCCTTTGTCATACGGCGAAGCAAGGTTTTACTGAACGGGGGTCGTGATCAATCAGAATGGGAGGTGAACGATGAGGATAGGGAATTAAATTTGGGACTTCAAGGTCGAAAATTCCATGACGATGACTATTTGACCACGGTCGGTCACACATAACCGATTAATTATTCCGTTTGTTTGTCTGCTCACTTTCCTGAGGTGCATCACGGACCATGAACAAGGATCGGAAGAAGAGAGACCGATCCAAAATGGCCTGGTCAAAAGTTGCTTCTCGAGGAAGCTCGTAGATTTGGCAGAATTACAACCTAATACCGACGGTAAACAGTGTACTGACCGTATTCGTTGGATGTCAGCGAGCGAAAACCAAACCAAGCGATTTTCGAATTAGAAG
The DNA here is from genome assembly GCA_948099385.1 of Fasciola hepatica. Lineage (NCBI taxonomy): Eukaryota > Metazoa > Platyhelminthes > Trematoda > Plagiorchiida > Fasciolidae > Fasciola > Fasciola hepatica. The sequence goes on along the minus strand of CANUEZ040000126.1, from coordinate 15,344,301 downwards.
TTAAACATTTGTTAGATGAGCCAGTAACGGACACGGACCTGCTGTACTGCATCGGAACAGTGAATGTCGGTGACTAGTTTATTTTCCATTTCTACTGTTTTATGTGCTCTTCGGGATCTCCCGCTATCATGGGACGCGGCTTTCACATTTCCCCTGTGATATAATGCTTCTTAGAGAGAGAGATCAGTTTCTAGCATAGGTAATTATTGATCCTTGTGACGAAAGTGTTTTTTTTTGACACAGTAGATTTTACCGTTTGCCGAGCCCACAGTTTTACCGGCGTTTTCTCCTTCATTCGGAAAAGTAATCTGTCTAGTTTGTAGTAAGATGACTGTTTGATGCATTAGCACCATCGGTAACAGGTCGAGGTTTCACGTCTTTCCTTTAAACTCGGATCGTGGTTTCATTTTGCTTTAGAACAAGTCCTTCAGCCACGATCTACCGGTCGCCATCACCTTCGTGTGTGACTTGGAGCACATTGGATGGTTTGCATGAATTCACGGCAAAATGATGATTTCAGGTGCGCGTCTGATTTTACACCTAATTTCAATCCAAGAGTATACTCTATGCTTTTCGTTACGTTACACAAATGTGAACATCATCTTTGTTCTTTTCTTTTTCAGTCCGGGAGGGCATTGGATGTTTCTGTTCACGTTCAGGGTCATCATTTTCATTTGTTTGTGTGAGTCTGCACCGGGATCCAAAATCGTCAGAAAGTGATTTTATCTCAGTTGTATTGGTCGTGATTGTTACGAATTTTTATCGGGGGAATTTTGGATTTAATTACAGACTGAAGTATTTTTAAGTTCGGTGCTTCATATACCTCTGCAAACCCGTTGGAATACGTTTCATCTGGTACAATGAAATACGTGTAATGAAAAATTGCCTTGCTCTTTTCACATCCAACAGTTCACGCCACCAGCGGCAATGGAACCGGTGACTTTTTGCTTCCCCCGGGGAAAAACTACTCAATCGCTCTACCACCTGACCGATCGGCCAGTCGGATGTAATTCACACAAGTGAATTTCATAGTTTCCAAATTTCTCCAACTCTTCGTGCCACCGATATATTCTACGTCTGATAAGCTACGTCGGATGGGCAGACGTGATCCAACCGGGACCCGAAATACGACATTGCTCGAAGCCTAGTCCCGTTCAGTACCATCAGTCTTCGTTTCTAGCTATCTCCCAACGATTCGCCTAAAGTAATCATTAGGTCAGTTAAAAACTCTGCAGTGAGCCATTTCCTTTTCGATTTCGGCTGACAAAATGATACTGCAGAAAGGTTTGTTTCTTCTAAGAGACTTTATATCAACAGGTCAGAGAGACCGGGTGAGTGAATGGATGTGAGAACAATCTCCCGGTGTTCCTCCGCTTTCGAATATCCAAACGTGATTGAATCATGCCGTGATCCCGAAATTCCCTATCAGGAAAATAAGACTGCTTCTCAATCTGAATACTTCACTTACCGTGTTTCTGTCGCATACGGCAGGGAGAGAGGTCTGTTATCCTCGACCATGTGACACACTTCATTCCCCCGCTCCGTTCCACTGTACCCACAAAAGAAAGCAAGAAAACCTATCAGGACTCAGCTTTGACTGGGTTCTGTCGGACGACCGAAACGGAATGTAACCACTTCGTTTGCGGGCTGATGATGACGACTGCAAAGAAATGACCAGAGCTGCGACATGGTCACACGAAATCGACAGGAGCACCGTGTGCACTTGTTCCCGTCTGTCATACGGTGCACAACTGTGTAAAAATGAAGACCTGTTTGCTTTACACTAACGACCTCTATCCTGTCCTCAACCAGCAATCAGGTTGTATTCATAGCCCGACAAGCGATTATCATTCCACCAATATCATTCACGATTTCTTTGATACCGTTGTCCACCTTTCTCCCCCAGGCCACACACACACACACACACACACACACACACACACACACACACACACATACACACACACATGAGGCATGATCCTGTGCACAAGAATCATTTGTCGAGCAGAATGATGTTTCCACTTTTATATCCGACACAGCTCATGGTTATCTAGTTGGTGAAAATGTTACACTATGGTTCGTGGACTCCAGCCGATGCATTTTTCCCCGATTTTCCACATGCCGATCTTTGAGGGTAGATTGTTTCGAAACAAGAGAAAAATATTGCTTGATTATTTCACAGACTTCTTGTTTCACTTGTTTTACGAAAAATTCATAATTAATATAGAAAACTAAGTGTTTCAATGACGGTACTCAGTTCTTTTGTCTATATTACGAGTTTCTTTCAGACCTATGGTACTCCAGTGGTATAAACCTCTGTCTCTAACATCTGTGATTAAGGGTTCACCATTGATCAGTTGGTTTTCCAATCCATTTCCGAATGTCGGCGTCGTAGTCATGGTTTTCTCTGATAATGTAATGGATCTTTATGTTTATGTACATACCACCTCAACCCTAGCCACCTATTGGCAAAGAATGAGGAACTAAAATTGATTTCGAACCTATTTCTGAAGATTTAGAATCAGACCAGCATCTGATGGTATGTTTTCGCTGATGAACTGTGACCTTTAAGAAATTAGTTCTTCGCAAGATCTTTATCCAAGCGATACTGGAATATCTTCAGGTTATTCCATAGACTTTTGCACTGTTCTCCTTCTATAGACATCGAATAGGAACCGTTCTTTTGCAGTTATCATTTCAACCGAACCCGCTTTCAAATCATTTCTCGGCGAACTGTGGTCAGTTCTGGTGTGCTATCGATTTGAGCAAGTTAATGTTGAACAATAGGGAGATACTCGGACAAATGAATATCGACTTCTAGATCAAAGCAAGTTTTTCACCAGCATTCCGCGGTGAGCATCTCGTCTTGTCTCCATTCACGCCCTGAGTATTGTTGACAGTGCCTCACGTGGACTCGGTTAGTGATAAACTAATTTGAATACAAGGTTTTCTGAATTGAAGTCATTCCAAACATTCCATTCGTTTAGTTTCAACTCTTTACACACAGTATCTTTTTCATTCAATTTGCTAATGAATTCGGTATAATGCGAAAAATACCTATTCGCTTTTAATCCATGATAAACAAGATCGAATTTGCACAGTGACATTGACTGAGCACTCATGACCGGGACCGAAAAATGGTGCCGGCTGCAGTCGATGACATCCAAACTACATAAGTAAGATGGGACAAAACCTACAAAATGTTCAAAAAAATCTCGGAAATCTGAAACCCTATTTAAAATGCCACTGCGAAGCACTTTCGAACGTTGTATTATCAATATTATTATTATATGACCAAAGCAAATCGTTTTACACTCCGGATTATCTGTTTACCAATATTCCCAGTAAATTTTCTTCTTTTCGTAGTTCTAAGCAGAGGAAAGAGTAGCGCGTACTGTTCATCATGTTTCACAGGATTTTTCTCTTGTGTATTTACCCGGGATTATCTAATCTCAATCAACGGGGCCATATGTAATTCCTGAGACACGGTTCATACAGTACCTTAGTTCGTGGTCAGATTTGTTTGTATCAGCGTAACTGTTGCACTCTGTTACTTTATCTGATCACGGAGATGATTCTTTCTGAGCGGACGATATAAATCGGAGTAAGGTCAACCATTTCTATGTTGTCCGATTTGGAAAACTCCCACTGGACATACCATAACAGTACCAGCAACTTGCTCAATTTTCGCCAGGATAAGGGTTCATTGAACAGAACTTGGAATGGATTTTCAACAAAAAGACAGACGAAAAATTAATAATCAGAAGCGACTGCATGGATAACAATCAAATGCGTTTTGTCCCGTCGAAATATTGGAGATCAAATTTTCCGACTAATTTATTTGCATGCACACACACACACACCTCGTGCTTGGCTCACTTTTGAACCGTCACTTTATACTATCATCATGGAAAATTATCAAAAGCCAAAACTGATGGGTTTTGTCGGGTCAAGAGGAAGCAGCCATTGGAAACGGGATTTCTGGTCGTGAAACTTTGAGTAAGTAGCCACAAACCACTTATCATGCATCACCCTCTATTTTGTTGTCATCACACTTCAGTTTAGCTTGAGTAATCACTACCCGTGTCACGGGTAGGGTTGTTATGGTTTTCTCTCAACACCCACTATACCTGGATGTCGGAATTAGGAAAGCTGTGAAAAAGTAGGAATGGAACCACTATTAAAAGCATCAAGTGGGCGAAGAGGACTTCTGAGTAAAAGAATATCACTGTACCTTTTAATTGATTTATCCCCCGAGTGGATGGATCTCTTGGGCCCAATTTGAGCAGCTTTACAAACCCCGCACGGATAAGTCCATCCAGGGACTAACCACCCTTACGCTTCCTCCAACCTTTACCCGGATCAGTGAACCTCGCGCGTCGAGGAAGCCCTTGCTGGAACACGGGCAACAAATCCCTCGATCATGTTAACCGGAAGCACTAACTAACAGTGCTGAATATATGGACTGTGAACCGGATTTACTGGATGATATGTTAGACTAGGTTGTTGTGAAACCTGCCAAGTTCCTCTTCATCAGACCTGAGCATTTGAAAATTATGACCTTTCAGTGATAAGTGTTGTTATGTCATTGGCAACTGTCTTGTTAATTATAATGTCTTCACATATGATCGTATGAATAACACTTCTGGGAGAACTATCATTGAACGAGTACATCACTAGCATTTTTTCATCTATGGCTCTTTTAAATTTGCTTTTGTCTACTGGGTCGCAGTTTTATTTTATTCTCGTGAAGTTTTCCCCGCGGAATCAGCATGAATACCGCTGAGTTTCAGGTAGTAACCATATTTGGTGGGTAAATTTTATTCACATAAGACTTGCTTTCGTCACATCTGGCACAAAAGCTTCAGTGATCCCAGTGCTAAAATTTTTTCAACTTTAACGCATTCGGAAGCGATGAACGGGAATAATTCACACTGTACTGCCGAGTATGTTCCAGCAGATGAGTGGGAGAGGCCATGTCGAACATTTGGACATTAGCCAAATTGATTACAATGGTCAGCTACTAAAATAAAACTGTCACGTAGACTAAACGTTCGGGTTGAAACACTATCGGTATCAACGAACTTTAAAATCCGGGTCACTTTATTGATGATAATGAAATTACGTGTAGTATCTCGAGTACCTTAACGGCATCTATTTGATTTTTGAAGGGCATATCTCTATTAGGCTCAAGTTGACGCCATAATCCCACCTATTATGAGGCACTGATGATGGTACTTGTGACTGAGAAGGTTTATCTCTTTACGGGACAGAATTTCACCTTCACATTCTACAGGTCTAATCACAATTGTTAGAAGCTTGGAAGCCTGCCACAAAATCCACAAACTATATGCAACAAGCATTCTACTAGGGCGTGGCCATACTAGCAGTATAACTATTACTACGCGGAGCTACCTAAAGAAAGCCGTTGACTATGTGAAAAAAACAATCAACTCAAAGGTGGCGATATAAACTACGTGAAAATTTGAGTAAGTTTTTGTGCACATGCTCACTCAGGATATCCGGTCATTAGGAAAAATGGTGGTTGTTCGGCATTCACGCGTGATCTATCACTAAAATATTAGTCCAACCTTTGTAGACCATTCAGTAAGAAGTAATCAAAGCATCTAGTTGTGTCCCCCACCCCACCACCACCACGTGCTCGGACTGACCTCAAGCCTGAGTCTTCACTACAGAATCTTGGTCAGTGTTATTGGGACAGTACGTGCTTTGAAGCACCGATCCGTTTTCTTCAAGTTTTCGCTACTTCTCGCCACCTTTCAGCGAAGCACGTCGTGGGCAGTGGCGAAGGATCCGAGGTGTTGAGAGTGTCAAACAAGAGTGTTTGCTGAGAAGAACTAAAGAGTAACAAAGTTGGTGGTAATGACATCAGATTGTTCCCAAACTCTCAGGTTCAATTCTTCCTACCCATAATCTGTGCCACTTAAGATCCCTTTTTGTCAACAACAAAACATTGAGAAATCCACCACCACCACCACCACCGACTGGCTTTCCCGTGCACTACAGCAGTAAGGCCGTGGCATCGGATGCAGCTAACCAAAGACGAGTTCGTGATCCCCTCTCGGTAGCACGTTCGGCTTTGTACGCATCCGAATTCTCCGACTGCTGCCAGCAAAACGAATGTACTTCTTTTCTAAAATTGTTACCCGTACGCTTCTATTCATCAAGTACGCGACGACTGGGTCGACTGAGTTCAATTGTTGTGTCCTGTATCGTAATGTGGCATACCTTGATTTAACCAGACCAACATATGGATGCCGAGATGGATTCAATTCTGATACCCATTTCAACGGTACGTGATTTGCGTGTTCATGCCAGTCTCCTTCTCTCTCTCTCTCTCTCTCTTTGTGTTTATGTATGTGTGTGTGTGCCACGAAGGCTGAAATATATCTGAATTTGCTTGCATCCTCAAAGGAGATTTATTCACTCTTTCGCACAGGTTAAAAATACTTCCTGTATGTAGGAGAGCTCTGTTAATTACATGATAAAACTAATATGAACAAACTTTATCGGGGTTAAGATAAAAGTGATAATACGAGTAGCGAATTTATTCGAGATGTGATCTATCCTAATAATGGTCTCATTTGAAACATCGAAAAAGATCATGATGTCCGTGGCAGTTATCATTCTGCCATTCTGTCAGGAAAATGTTCTCAAATAAAATGACTTCCAGGCTAGCCGCCGATGTTTGATTTGTAACACAGGGTTACGGCGTCACTTGAATCAACGTATAGGTCAGTCTAGAGAAAAAGGGACGTGGATCTTAGTCATGCCTGCCGTTTAGGTTCGATTCCTAAGTGGCTCTAGGTTGAAACGATGATCCCTAACCAATCAGACAAAATAACCAGGCAGTGCTTCTATGATTTCCATTATCGAGTTAAATGTTGATACTGCTTTAAGTGTTATTGTATAAAAAGTTCAGTTAACTTATAATCTCAGTGATGGAGTCATATTATACATTCTGCAACTTAGATGTCTTTAGACGTAATACGAAAGGTCAGTTATAAGTAATAATGTTAGATGGAATCCAGAGACTACTGACAACTTACCGGGACCCATGGGTTCAGTTCCATATTTAATCTCCGTGATAAACTTAGGTCTTCATACTTGGTGGACTTGGTGAGAAGAAAATGATAGAACTCTCGGAGTTATTAATATTTGATCCAGTAATTCGCAACAACCTCCTCTGGTCTATCAGATAACTCCAGTGTGTAAAAAAATACATTACAATAAAATACTATACTACACTGTTCTATACAGTACAATACCGTACAACGCAATATGATACTTGGTTGGCTTTGGTTTGACACTCAGCGTGTTACTTCAGGGTCCGTAATCAGGAAGTGCCATTCTACCTGGAATGATAAAGCAACATTTATACCCTACATACTTGGTGGGACAAACGAATCGATAATAGCTGGAAAACAACGCATATCTACTTGTTACCGTCGTATGCTATCTCTGTCAGGAAATCCGGTCGTGACTCACATTACTCACTTGGCTGAAGGAGTTCGTGTACGAAAAGGACCGAGCAGGTCAGTTGACCCCACAGTGATCTGAACGGAAAATTGTGATCGATGGGAATGAAATGAAATCGGTCCGTTTTGTATATGACTCATTTGATCACTGTGCAAACCCGTTCACACCAGAATTCACCCAAACATCAGTGTGATTTTCACACCGTTTTGTCCTTTTTCACTCAAGCCGCAGAACAGTCACGCGTACACATCCGATGGATTTTGCGCAGTTCGGAAAACGATCCCGAGGCGTGACTGACTGAGCTAACTGTGCCCGAACAATTTGAGACTAAAGTTGTACACTAGGCCATATCAGCACACGTATGTATTACTAAATATTAGCAAATGAAATACAGTCGTACTCGAGAAACACGGCTCAATTCGCACTTACCAATTGGTGTTCTATGTGCACTTGATCGGATAAATTACGGTTTTTTAACAGAACTGAGCAAATGCGCATGTTATCCAGTTATGAGCGTGGAGTATATTGGAATTTCTGCAGGCCAAAATGTAAAACAGGTCAATTCATTATTGCATTACCTTATTGTATTCTTGTTGTCAGAATTTATTTTTATACACAACAAGATTTTGTACGTATGTGTTACGTACCATACCGGTTTGAAGTTCTTATTTCTCCGGTACTAAGAGAGCATTTTAATCAGTTCAGTTCATACAACTTTATATTTTGGCGTAGCGAAAAGGAATACCAACATGATGGCTTCGGCAATGGTTCCCTTCAACGTGAACTGCGCATCCAGAAAGGCCAAAGATTACATGGAGCGCTTCGAAATTCGGTGTACGATCAGGAATTACGTGGATAGTGCAAAGAAGGTAGTATATCGGCTACTTTTCATTGCTAACAATGTCTACAGCTTTGAGAAATAAATTCACTTCCGTCTATTCTCATCATTTTACGCTACTATCTACTAAAATCCCTTATTTTATGGCATTTCCAGTCAATCAGTTTAGTTGCCGCCGATATTCAACTGTATTTCTTGTTCTAAAAATCATACCTGACGTCATTCTTGACTTGCAGACACCGGCTGCGAACTAGGAATACAGCAGTCAGTTGGAAGGTCCGCAACACGATCGCTTGATTAATCAACCAGATTTGCCAGAAAGGCCGCCATTTTAAACTGGTCAACATATTCTGCATATCCGGAACAGTTGTAAACAGCACCAAGAAGTGAGAGTTGTAACAGCCGTATTAGAATCAACCTTGCTCTATTCTGTCAGTTTGGCCACATTTTGAACAAGGCAGCCGGTCATGCTGGAACTAATACACCAATCGAACGATCAAATAGTCCAAAATCAACTTTAGTGCGTCTGAATCTGGCGAAGTGGATTCCATTCACGTTTCACATGTACACACAGACCAGCTCCAGGTTTCGTCTGTGGTAAGGTTGGTCGCAATACAAGTGTTTGCTGATGTAGTCAGGCGTGCTGATTAATGATCCACTCGTCACCCGATGTTCGAAGCTGACAAAAGTCAGAAGGTCTGGAAGAGTTCGTTCAATTCAGCCAAGAGATTAAAAACAACCCCACTTCATTTCGACCGGCAGTGGATGTGATATCCAAGATAAACTCATCCTGCTCCACTTTTCTGTAGTGCTATTCTTAGATCATAATTCTGTACGTAACTACATTCTGTGTGCATGAACTATTACGGTGCAACCATACTGGTTTGAAGTCCTTATTTCTCGGGAGTTTGGGGCGAGCTCCGGCCAGTTCAATCCATGAAATGTTACACAAGCTTTGTTGTCTACGGTACTCACGTTGGAATATAATCCTTTGTGGAAATTTTATCAAGATTTCGGATACTCTTTCGGAAAGAATCACACTGTAGTGAAAGTATTTATAGCCGTCCAACTAGCTCTAATGGAAACATATCGAAATAATTTTTTTCAAGTTCTTTGTTTATTCTCATATTTTATTTTAGTCTATTTTTCACTTGCAGACAAATGGGGAGAATGCTCTCTGGAAAGAACTAAGACGGTCATTAATTTCGTAAGACTTCCAATTGGTTTTGAAATGCACCATACACGCAAGTAAATACAAACAAATTATCAGCGACCACTTTTTAATTCTCTTCGTTGACAGGATGTGATTACGGCTATAACAGTTCGGTAATTTTCCCTGAAGGGCATCAGTAAACGGTTACTTGGCCGAAGCACACACATTTTCATTCCTTATTTTCCGTGTTTTCCGAGGGAAAAAAGAAATCAAGGTATACTGGGGACAGTCAAAGAACCTGGAAATTGCCTTGATTGGTCAGTCTCGCTGGTTACTTCGCCATCCATTGATCATTGCGGTTGGATGAAATAAAGTTAACTATGACGAAGGTAGACGTGCAACGCCGGGTTATGAAGGTAACTCACGATCAATCAAGGTCATGTTGATTTGGATACGATTTGTACGTGGGTATTTTTAGACTTCAGCAATTTGCTTGGTGTACCAAAGCTAGTATCATCGGAAGTACGTAAGTTTACATGACCGTTTAACAATGCAGGCAACGAGAACGAAAAACTTAATCTGTGACGTTGCACATGTGAAATCTGTCGAACTGTGTGGTTCGGGTACATTGGATCCATCTGATTCCTGATTGTAGTTATACGACCTTATTGGGATTGTCCTGGCACGAGCAGAACCAAAATAATTCACTGTACTGTTCTGGATTGTGATATTCGAGCTTCAGAGCAACGCGTGGTCCACAATGTGTCCAAGTTGAAAAAACGAAGTCGATGCGGGAAATTCTGAGGTACCACTAATCGATTATTAGCACGGTCATAAAAATATCCTACTTCTGACATTGACCCCTAGTCACTATCCGGTCAATGTCTCGTAAATAAATGTAACAAAAATGGTCACCACAAAACGGATCGGCAAGAATAAATGACAAATACCTATCATACATAAGTGTGATCAACAAGAGACGTTTCGCACGCTAAATCAGACCAAACAAATTGGCTTTCTGATCACAGTAGCCAAACAACCGACCTTAAACAGCCAAAGGCCACGAGAGTCCTCTCCAGCAGCAATAATCCGAAACCAAGTCACCCAAAAAACAAACAATGCTGAATCAGTCCGTTTCACTGTCACTCGAAGTAGTCAAACAGTCTGTGTAATAGGGCTTGCCCAAAAGCAAACAAGCCGGACGTAAAGGCTAGCACGGGAACGATTCTAAAATCAAAAAGGCGCCCGCAAGAGTGAAACCCGAATGGTCATCCGAACAGATACAAACACGTAATAAAGCATAGAACCGCGATGAAGAACGTTTAGCTTCGTACGGTGTTACAAAAGGTACTAGGTGAAATGACCACGTGTTTCCGTCACCGCTTCAGTCCTATTCGAGCCTGTTCTACCGTCCTCTTGATCCTACCCCTGTGTTCTATTTCTCTCCACCGATAGGCCCTTTGCGCTCCGATGAATTTTATTTCGGACTGAATTGTTCCACACTGAGGAAAGGCAAGACAAGGAAAATTTGAGATGATATTAGTGTGTTGACGATACTGATAATAAAAATGAACTGAGCCCAGGAGACACGGTGCGCTATTTTCAAGGAAGTTCAAGTATTATTGAATTATTTGAAGATTTGAAATCATTTGACAGCAAAATAATTTCCCTTCAATAGTTGATTTCGCAATTAAGTGACCTTATGCTCAAATAAACAAAACGATAATTGGGTAAATAAATTGATGGGGATGAGAAGTTCGACGGCCACGATCAGCTGACGGAGCTATTACGTTTCACTGAACATTTAAGATAGTAGTCTAGTTGTAAGGGATTTATTTCATTATAGCAAAGTTGTCATAGTATACGTTCGATAAGTTTTTGAGTTCGCAACGTACCTGTCACTCTTTGAGACATTTTGGTACTCAAATTCAGGTAGCTTTTCAGGCAGTTTCTTATGGGCTTTACATAGCACCCCAATGATTGGCTGCACTACAATTGGTTGTCTTGAGCTCCCACCACTTTGGAATCATTCGCATCCACAATACTATACACAGATCAAGTAAAGTGAATGGCGTTACCTTCGACCAGATCAACCGAATTATCGTCATCCGGCCCAGCTATGAACCCACCATTCGACTGTGAAGCGCAAATCGATGACAGAGTAATCATTTGACACGTAAATTCATGATTTATGAAGAAGTTGGATTGGACCGGGGTCCATATTTGCCCAAAGTGCAGTGACCGAATGACCTGCTCTGTATGAAACGCCATTCGTGCTAGTGTGATTTGTTGCAGTTGCCGGACACAGAAGATGAATGTTCCCGGATCTCGGTCAGTAATGACCGACTTGGCGCTATAACCACTTGACAACATGTCCGTTGTCTCTTGGACTGACCGTATTTTGTTGCATGCAAGGCGCATATCCTGTTGCCTGGTAAAGAAGTCACGTGCGTTGAGGTTTTCAACCACATTGTTGCAGTTAATTCTGCGCTTCCTGTTAAACCGAGTTGCATAATCATTTCCCACATGTACTTTTAATTCGTCTTACTCATTTACCAGTTTAATTGACAATGCACACGTTGCCTATGTTCCGCCGGATACCGCTTGTCCGAGTGAGGTGTGTCGATGTTTCATAAACGCTCATCCATTTGGTGACAAGCTCTCACTCACACTCACACACACACACACACACACACACACACACTCTCTCTCTCTCTCTCTCTCTCTCTCTCACACACACACACACACACACACACACACAAACACCGAAATTAGAGATCACAACTCTTCGGCTTCGGAATTTCAGCTCCCCGTCAGACCAACTATGAACATTATCATACCAACAAATTTTAAGTCCGCTGAACGTAAAATAATAGTTCCCATCAAGTCAATACAGTGATATGCTAATATAAAACGAAGTTCAGAAATATAATTCACTATGTTAACAAAATGGAATCCTGATTATAGGGTTTGTGGAAGCAGGTGAACCACCAGATTTTATGATGTTGAGTGGACAAAGGTAACAACCTTATTCTGTCGTGAATTATAGCAACTTTAAAGTAACAGAAGTCAGCAGTGCGGATCCCAGATGGGACTGGATACCGGAGTGAGTGATGGTGAACCACACACACACACACACACACACACACACACACACACACACACACACACACACACACACACACACACACACACACATACACACACACATTGCTCTAGGCTATCCCGACTGGTTCCGAACTGTTTGCTTAACGTCAACACTTCATGATATAACACCGTTCTCTTACCAGCCTAGAAAGGTAACAGCCTTTCCCCCGCACAGCAATCAATTCATATCATGAATTTCAGTTGAGACTCTAGTGAGACGAGGACAGTGTGAACAGCTTGTAGAGTTGGATTCAACTTATGCCCTTCATCCATGATAAGACTTGATCACCGCGAGTGACGACTTGTTGTTATTGTTTTCCGATACCCGCCTGTCAGATAGGCATTATATTATGTATTGTAGAGTGGGAACAACAAATACTGTTGTTACTCAACGCTACCGGGCTCATAGCTTCAAACGAAATACTGGTGGACTATATGTGACAGAAATCTACCTGTAAATGACATCGTTTATTTCACTGTATATCCGGTTACGGATTCTAACTGTATTTTTATTACTGGGTGATGAAAAATTCACATGCATTTTCAGTATCCAAAAGTCCAACGACGACAGCCGGAATCAAACCAGCTACCTTCAGTTTACCGAGCAGTGGTTATCCCGATGCGACCACTCGGGAGCGAATAGCCTAATTAGCGGCGTGTAATCACTAATCTGTCCTGGTTTTAACCACTGGACTGGCCTCATCGATCACTGAACGCAACCCGAATCACTTTTCTGATTTATCCGTAGTATATGTGGATAGCACGAGGAGCCGGGATGCTGTAGGTGATTGTTATTGTCTTTCACCGATTTTGCTATTGTCAAAGCATGCGAAAATATTTTTTCACTGAAAGTTCGTTCTCTCAAGGACAAAACGTGTTTTGTTTCTGTCTTTATTTGGACTTGAATGTAGATCAACCACTAATCGGAAGCCTCCAGCTGAGTGGACGGGAAAGCCTTGATTTGTGTACTTCGGTTTGGCAAATTCAATTTAACAATTGTTCAGGGCTGTGAATTGCCCATGGCCTCATCGTGTTCACATTTCCACTTCGGGTGATATTGCTCGGAGTCTCGTACGTTTTGATGGCACTTCCACTCCGTACGCATCTTCAAGGTAAATCTTTTTGATAATACTCCGGTCTATTTTCGGCCCGGTGTGTTTCTTTGAAACAGGCTAACCTTTAGCTTATTTCATTAACTTCGCGTGTGCTTGAACAAAACGCTGATTAACGGGTTCACCTTCTTCATTATGTTGTCAGCTAATACACCCTAGTTCTCCAGGTCACTATGGAACACACATACTTTCCATCATCGGATTTTCCGGACACCCGAAGAACTCAAATACATTCAGTTCATCATTTGTTCGATTTCGAACTCAAAGTATTTCTCATCTGAGTTTTAATAAAGAAAAAGCAGTTCAAATGGTCATTCATACCACTGATACAGCTTCCTCATCCCAACAGGAATATCGGATTGTACCAGTAACAAAGAGGAGAAGACCGAAAGGGGAATAAAAGTTCGAAATGTATCTACATATATTCTTCAGATATGTGAATATTTTACCCACGGTAATTGGCGGTGCTCGAGTGGTCATCACCGTTTGTCTTTGATCCCGCAGACCGGGGTATGATCTTGCTGTTTCCGGTTGACTTCCTTCTCTGCCAGTCTCTGAGAGGTCACCTCCCCATAGTAGCTTCGCATAAAATGAAAACAGAGTTCAGTAGCGTTGCTTATGTAACATTTGATCCAGCATGGCTTCAGCACTCAACTGACCTATGCGAATCATGAAAGCACTGCACAGCTGTTTTCACCTGGATTTCTTATCACAAGCGTGCACATGCGTGTAGTGGATAAGGTATGTCGCATAAACTCAAAGGCCTACTGTACCATCAGGTGCAGCCGGGCACCGGACCTTGAAACCTGGAGTGGAGAACCATATTAGGTCCCTTTAGGTCAGGTGTGGTAACGGGCTAAAAGACAGTAGATTTGGTGCGTATCACCAAAGTGACCGGCAGTGGTGACATGCGAACCTCTGACTGCCGAGGTAGTAAAAGTACGTTCTAAACCACTGGAGCACCACCATCTTTTTGGAAATCGTCAATAGTAGTTTTCACGTTGCTCAAATCCGATGGACCAGCATGATTTCGAATCTCATAACACCAGGCTATCCGGGCTGACTCTAGAAGGCCTGTTTCGCGTTTACATTCCACCCATCTGTCACTAGTTGCCGACTCATCACGCGAGCATAAACTCCTAGCTGAAGCATTACCAATAAACTATAACTGTTTATTGGTTCCACTGATTTTCAATGATTCTTTGGGCTCTGGTACTCTGTGGCGATTCATTTAACATTACACTAGATTAGTGATTTCACCAAGTGGCCTTCAGACTAATAATAAAAATCCGAGTTCAGTGCAAGAGTGGAGATTCCATGTTCTACCGTTTCATTAGGTTTGGCCTGTTCTCGTGAGTATAAATCCCACTTCTTGGAAAGAATTATGGGAACGCATTTTGTGCGATTTCCTGACCGTAGTGCTTTTTGGAGTTTTCTCGACTACTTTTTTAACATGCAGAGAATCCCCCGCTAGATTATTTGAGCATTTATTCATATTCGCTTGTAAACTGTTGTTTAAGTATGTGGCATTTTCATTATCGCTTGCTATAGGCCTCAATGGATGTTTCCTAATTAGTTTTCCCATTTTAGGTGGGGAATATATACCCAAATGATCCAAAATGAACTATTTTGTGATATAAATAGTCAATAGTAGTGTTAGTATCAGTATCAGTATCAGTACTATTATTAGCATTAGCATTAGCGTTAGCAGTAGTAGCAGCAGTTCTATATCACCCACTCTGCCCGAAAACAGAACTAATATTTCATGCT
This sequence comes from Fasciola hepatica, assembly GCA_948099385.1. Taxonomy (NCBI): domain Eukaryota; kingdom Metazoa; phylum Platyhelminthes; class Trematoda; order Plagiorchiida; family Fasciolidae; genus Fasciola; species Fasciola hepatica. The sequence continues at coordinate 15,328,781 of CANUEZ040000126.1, read as the reverse complement.
AACTTACTCCAGTGATAGTCTTCACGGAAGTGGAAACATAAATACCTTCACTGAGTGGTGCAAACTTCGAATTTCTTCTCCCAATTCACACATGCTTTTGGAATTTACTGTCTCACGTCTAAAAAGTGTTCTTAGTTGTACAAAACCATCATTTGCCTTATTTCTTCTTCAAAACCTGCTGTCCTATACACATAACAATATCTTAATCTTATGACGCTGTCCATTTAGTAACCTTAGGAAAACCAGCCCAGTAAAATAACATTTTTGGAAACCTGACTCGACACAACAGCCTTAACCTGTTATATGGGATTCAATTTTCAGTCTGCAAAATAACGGATGTTGGAAGTGGAAATTTCTCCCCTTCGATTTAAGGTATCGTCGTCTTTATTGGGTCAGAGATCTTTCCTGAATGACCGTCTGTGAATGCGTAACATGCTTAATGAAAACAATCCAGCGTTATTCCAGTGAATGATAAGCGCGCCAGTGGCAATTACTGGTCCCTGCTGTTTCATTGGCCAACATGTGGCTGTCATTGGACGGGGGGCGACGCATGTGGGGGAGTGCGACAAAACTGTAGACATTATTCCCTTATCGGAATCGATAACTGCAATTCTTCTCACACTGCGCGCACACTCTCGCACGTCACCGGTCGCTGGTGGACATGTAGCTGACCAATCACAGCCAGGCCAACCCCTCTTTCTGTGTGTCCACCATCCCATTGGCTGATATTTTTCGTGCGGAGAGCGTTAGCGCACCACTGGACCAATGAGCTGCTGATGACGGACACATTCTGTCAATCGAATGTGCTACCGGACAGTTAGTTATCAAGTAATCAATGGGAGGAGGGTTCACGATCCAGTGAGGTTTCAATCGACTAGAAAATATCAACTTCAAGGCTTCCTCACCGAAGTGACACCCGAATAAGCAACCAAACGTGTGACGCTTTCCATTTTGCTCAGATGATCAGCTCGTATCCTCCAGAGACGGAAATCTATTCGTTAGCTCAGTGGTCTCATTCGATGAACAATTCCACTTTCGCACACGTCCGTTCGATAGGATCGGATACTTATTTAGGGCATTCAACAACTTCAAACTTGCACGATCATTCACGTCCATTTTATCACCCTCATTTCGAGAATGGAGCCTATTTCCGAGCTCTCGGTCAACTAGAAAGACATTCTTCCCGGCTTGAACGCGAATATCCTTTTGACTCTTCCATACTACAAGCGCCTACCGACCCAAACCCTACCTCCTGTTTTACTGGTATGGATGATATCCTCCAGCCAGACAAATTAAATTCACATTCAGTCTCACGTGAGGCACATTCCGAACAACTGACAACACGCCTCGTCCGGGATGTGCCACCGATAATGGAGGTTAATCGAATACGGTTCATTGGTCCAGATGCAGCTCGCTCATGTCAGAGTGAAATAACTGATCAATCGTCTTACCGATTTTTCCCGTCCAATATGACTAGTTTTCCATCGTTCTCAGATCAGAAATATCATCCTGGAGGTGATCTAATGGGCACGGATGATCCGTTTCAGGCTTGCTACTCGGGTGCACCCAATATCTGCGCAATGTCTGCCATAAGCCCTCCTGAAACGTCTCCACTCAGTTCGTCACCATGTACAGCCTCGCAGAATCTACCTGGCACATCTCATCCAAATACACGTTTACCTTTTCCCTCACGATTCCCCCTGGGATTGTCAGGTCCGTCCGCTTGTGATCTGATGGCAGCCGCCGCGTATTCTGCTACCATGTCCATGCGACCGTGTCCGGATCCCAACATGTTATTTGCGCAGATGATGAACTCGACTGACCCCAGACTGGGGCCACAAACATGCTCATCAGACGTGTCAGAGATTCCCACGACTAGTCCACCAGTTCACAGTTCATTTGGTGTCTCCACCGTGGACAATTTGGTGAAACCTCCATACTCATATATTGCATTAATCACAATGGCAATCAGTTCACAGCCAGACAAACGAGCCACGCTCAGCGGGATTTATCGATTTATCATGGAAAAGTAAGCTATGTGTGTTTATAATCTCGCAATACGGCCAAAAGATGTTATTTAGTTATATTCATCCCGTGATAATAACGGCAGATTTGAACGTGTTGGAAGTAGCTCAACTAACTATTAATTACCTGAGCTTTCTAGGACCGGCCATTTTATTCCATACTAGCAACAGCTCAATGAAAATTATCCAGTGTTCTAACAAAGATGAACAGATTAAAAAAATATTAGGAATATTTCTGGTAGCCGGGTTGCAGTACACTTGTGTAGATCCATATGGCAATCCCAACCAAATCCCGATTGGATCTTCATGGGGATTTGATTGTGACTCGGTTGGGATACATTGGGTTTTGATTGGGATAGGAAAAGCATCCCGATTGGGCCCCAGTGGGCTCTCGAGGGGGATAAGCGAATTTCCTGACAGCCTTAAAATGCTTTCCTCAATTTACCCATTTTCCCAACCCATTCTCGGTAAACGATCTATAGTTACCAGTTAAAGTACTTTCCCTCGTATATAACTGAAAAGAATAAAAACCAAGTAGCTAAATGCGTAAGTGGAATTGTATCATAACAAAGGTGTCAAACAATGTACAGTTAAATCCAGGGGATTTTTCCTTTGTGATTTTTTCTCAGGAAAGTTCGATTGACCTCTGAAATGGTACCAAAAATGGACGACAAAATTATTATTCACATGCATCCATGTATAGAGATATTGATGGAATGTGGGTTTTTAACGGAGATCCGTAAAAGAAAGTACCAAAGCTATACACTTGATAAATATGCTTCACAATATACCGCGTAGAAATACACGTAAAGCACTGGTTTACTGAATCTTAAAACTCAAGCGGACGCAATATTTTACCTGGGTTTCCTGTCCGACGATCCGCGGTCCCTGGCGTTGTTAAACCAGTGTTGTACACGCTTCTCGGTATCCCTGTCGGGGATATCTTTCAGCCGCTCACTGTTGTTATTGGGGTCTAATGTCTTATGAATTGTGTGATAAGAAAAGAACACCTGCCTTTAATTACGCTCGTTGGTCGCAGCTGTGAAAAGGCGGTTTTTGTAACACTACCTGACCAGCAACACTGTTTTGCACGCTCATCGCTGATCATCAGGGACAACATTTTTCGGACCGATCCCCGGAGGTCATTTGTTACCGTCCTGACAAGCATGGAAACTTGGGAAAGTAATCAGCAAATCGTGATCTTACCAGGTGTTCGCTGTTTGACAGAACATTCATTTCACCGTCCATGAATTGTACTTCCTCCAAGGTGGTGTCCGTTGTCGGTTTGTAGAATGATAGTACACCGGGTGTTAATCTTGCGCTGGACAAGTGGTTTATTCGGCTCTGTAAAGCCTCAAACCAGGAGTTCAGCAGTGCGATGATGGTGGAAATTTTTATATTCATATCTCCCACCATGGCGGCCACCGAAGCCTGCAATTTGTCCACCTTTTTGTCCAACTGTTTCATGGTTGTATGTGTTGTTTAAACGGACTTCTCGCTGAAACTAGTAGATGAATATAGTAAAAACTGGTTGACTTACGATATAGGGGACAACATCGGAATTCGACCGCCGATTTCCAATATACGGGATACTGGTTGTGGCGCGTAGGATGGTCTGGATGATAGGAACTATTTAGTTTGCTTGACATACCCCGCTTTCTGACTGGTAGTAAGACATTGTTCCGGTAGAATTGGAACAACTATCGGCTCTAGGAGTCATTTTTTTGCGTTTGCGTCGCAATCGGTATCTTCTGAGTCACTGCTAAAAGTGACGGGTCGTCTGCAGGAGTACAAAAATGCCAATGATATACCTTTTGAGTGTTGTGTACCTCGTTGCAAACAGTGTCGTTGGTACTGTCACATCAGAGGCCTTTGAAATGGCATCCTGCAGATATTGCTACTGACACTCTTGGATCTCATGAAAACTTTCTGTTACAAGCTTTGCAGTTTTAAATGTACTCGTATCTGAACTAAACAGTTCACAGCACTCATAGACGGGAATGTCGTCTGGCAAATGTTTACCCAAAATGAATATGCTTCGATATTCCGAAGCACGTTTCACGCCTGGCCATCTTGTGTGTTTGGAATCCACCAACCGGTTGCGATGTAGAATTCCAATTGAACCATCTTTCGGGGAAAAGTACGAGCCGAAACATATAAAAAGGAAATTCATTGGTAATAATAGTATTTAATTCTTGGAAAAGTATGCAAGACAGGAATAGCTACACACTACTCTAAGCATTGCAATAACAAACATTTACACTCAATGTCGACAGTTGTAGCACAGGAAACATCCACGCCCAGCTTATCGACGGAGAAAATGTACATGTAAGTAGATGGCAAATACTTTGTGAAAAATGGTTGTGGACTGACAAATAGTTTGAAACGTATGATATTATCCGAAATGTTGACCATGACACCAGGAAACCTGTGTACAATGACTACATTGTCCGGAGATCGATCAGTGAAAAAGGCATTTCTAAGAAAGGAAAAGTTGTCACATATCAGTGCTCGGATTACTGGCGAACCAGTGTCATCCACATAGGAATTCCGCTGTAATCGAAGAGGAAGAAATCGGCCCTCAATCAACCGCTTGTACAATTGTTGGCCAGGATTCCTGGGTCCTTTTATAAGACATTTCATATAACCAAGATAAGATTCGAAAGGAAAGGCGGAAAAGTAGTCCAACGTCCCATGAATAAGTACATCATCATTCAAATGAATCAAATTATGAACATTGTAAACAAGTTCTTTTGAACCGTATAAAAGTTCGAATTGTAGGACAGACATAGAGAGGAGATTGGCTGCGAACTGATGGTAACGGACATACAAACAGGGATGACAGCGAATGTACACCGCCAATGATAATGCCAAAAAATGGTGGTACGCATCTTCCGGTAGTGGATGTATCAAACATGCGGGTCCCAGGTACAGTAAGAATAGTCTGTATTCTCTGGCTTTCCAGCTTTCCTTGTCGCTGATGTGTTGGCTTTTAAGTGGACAATCACAAGTAATACCAACATATGATTGTAGAATATGATTCCCTAGTTCCTCGGCGACAGATGGACTTATACCAGCAAACCTATCCCTGGGACCATTGAGCCAGGACTAAAACAACTTCTTCATTACACCCAAGCATACCAAATCCATATAGTCACGGCAGAATATGCAAACCATGTCTATGATTAGAGCCAAAAATGGACTGTTGGACTCCGGTTAGTGGTGCTTCTTGTGCCTCTTTGCACGGAAACTTTCTCCTGTCCTTGGTTTGGCCATTATAGACGGGAAGGACATTTTATCACCGGTGTAGTATCCTGGCTGAATGCATCTATCACGTCCAAAATAAGCGTTGTGCCCGTTAACTTGGCGGCCAAAAGTTCGTGCGGGGGTGTCACCGATGATGGCAGAGATCGTACATTCGTAGCACACACCGTGATGTACAACGCCGTGTTCCAACACCGTCTTCAGTTCATCAGTGCATTCCTACAGGATCTGTTCAACGGGTTCCGGTTTACTATTACCACAGTAAATATTTCACTCATTTGTGGTCTGATTATTCTTGTCAATATCGGCCACAACTGCGAGTCGGAGGAAAGGTAAATGACCGTTCCGTCACAGAGTATTTGTACATCCAAGATGAATTCCGATAGTATCAGTTCTTATATCAAGCCAGAAAGTCCTTTCACAAATCCCATGTGAAAGCAATTTCCGTTCTGCAAACTCCGGACGTTGCACTGCCTTGGTGTCCCGCACAGAGTCTTTCGGTCCTTCGGAATGTTTGCGAAACGTTTTCCAAGTATGCGCAGCACTGCAGCTCGTTGAGACACGTTGAAGTGAAATTTAACGAAATCTTGGCGTTATTCGTTAAGCATTCCAAAAGTCTCATTGATCTTTTCAATATCTGATACGTGGAATTCTTATTGTTCGTATACGTTAGTTATCCCCAAGGTCTGCCACAGTCACACCTGTAGACATTGCTTCTTGAACCTCTTGAAATGATACCGACGAAGTTGATGGCACCAACCGGGTATTATCAAAGTTGATGGGATCACCACGGTGTCTGGATTCTGGAACAGTTATTGACAGTGCAGTCGTATCACCAGCAGTAAATATTGATTATCCACTGAGATGTTCCCATAAGGGAGCATCCAAACAACGCAGACACAGGGCTTGCTTCAATACTCTTCGCCGAAGGCGAAATCTTTGCAATGGTGATAGTGCGGATATGATGGTGTTTCATCTAGAGATGAGATTGTGGACAGAAATGTTACTCAGGTTTCACTATATTGCATACCTAGGAAGAAAAACGGAAATGAATAACAAAAACCCATCCAATGTCAACCCAGTACTGGTTGTTGGTTTGCCCAATCAGATCCCTACCATAACCCGAGTGAATCCCTATTGCAGTGAACTGGTGCCTTGAGACGATTATTGTACTTTGTGATTGTGCATTTGAGCAAACGGAGTCAAAGAAAATTATTTTGTTATCTTTTCATATACATATACATACATCTACTGAGGCTCTAAATGGGACAAATTTCTGACTAATGACACCGAGAAGGCAAAATAGTTCCCATTTCAAGTTCATGGATATCACTAGGCTTGTCTAGAGCGTCAGTATTATTTAATGTGTGGGACGTAACATCCAGTATAAAACAGTGCGAAAATGAAAGCAGTTAAAAATGAAAATAGTGCATCAACCGCAGAATGCGACGAACCACAATTCAAAGGGGTGAAAAACCATGATTTAAAACAAAATGTAGAGCATTTGAGTACCAGTATTATTTCAGATTTTCACATCTACGTAACATTTCAGGAATTTCCTTCACAGGTATATAGGTCTTGCTTTGCAAAAGTAATGATTAAACATCCCCGTCAAATCCTCTTCGGAACCCAATGTTAACATGGGGCTGAGTGCTACTTGGGGAGAAGCTGGTAATGTTCGAGCTGGTGCCGGCTGTCAAGTAAGCAATTTCTCTCCTCGAAACAATTAATTCACCCAGTGTGGTTAGATCGGTTAAATCACATCACATCTGTGGCTGTTGGCTCCAGACACGGATTTCCTTCCGGCAATATGAAGCGTATTTCATGGATTGTCATAGTGTTACCGGGTGTACACAGTCGTAAAATAGCTAAAGATGCACTTGAGAAGGTCTGCTTATTGGTGAAAAAGCATAACATCCTACAGAATCTTCACCGTTTTATAGTATTGGCCCTACGTCTGGTCATCTTTCCTGTCTTATAGTATCATCTGTAAAACTAATAAATGGTATTCTTTAAGAAGTCGTATAAAACATTGCTACCTTGTCATCTGTAGTCAGAAAAATTTGGGCCGTACAAGTGGTTTCTTCTGAGGCAGATGTAATCAGCGCCAGTGTACATGAATAATCTACTTTGGTTAAAAACCTGATCATGGTTTAAAAAGAACAACTTGCCCGTTCTTTCTATTATCTGCTTATGCATGAGGGCAGTAGAACGAACATACCCCACCACTTTGAAACCCCTGTGCACCTTTAGGAATAATCGACCACCGTGTCCCTTAGATTTGGTGTGAGGAGGCCAGGTGGGCAACAGTAGAATACTCTCTACCACCACAATGGACCAGTTGTTATGGGATTCATGCCTCTGATCTCCGATGTGGTCTACATTGTAAACCATTCGACCATCATCGGTTGCAACGGTTATTTTGAACATCAGCCAAGCAGAGTAAAACCAGCCCAACAAAATTCGGTATCAAACCACCGTTGGTTGGCTATCTGGATTGCTTTATGTCACTCTATGTCTCGCGGACATCAATGCAACTTCTCTTGGCCCTTGCCGTAGTGGGATATACTTCAGTGATAATGATGGCCGAACTGACAACTGGTGGAGTATATTTTCCAAATGAGGCGTACAGTTCATCGCACTTTGTTCTGTATATACAACTGCTCCCTTAAGTGTGTTCACAAGTCATCCTCTGCCACATGATTTCATAAAATCAGTGGCACTTTCCTTCAAATATTTCGTCTTGGAACTGTATATGAAGACGTACTTACAGCAGTTCCATATACCTTGGATATTGACACCAAAGTCTAAATTACCTTATTGTTGATACCGTTAATGTTTGTGTTGTTGTTACAGTTCCATTCCTGTGTGACTTTTCCACAAAATGTCTCGTCCAAAGCAGCATTCAAAGAACTCCATATTTCCTGAGTGTTCAAGGGTGATGGTAATTCTGTGGTTAGATCTATGAAAGTTACCACAAAATTTCCTCACGCATCTTCAATGCACTCATTTACATTCAGTAAACATAAGTTAACGGGGATTGTGACTGGCTACCGTAGGTGAAAAGCCACATTTATGCCATAATGACGGCCTGAGTCTGTGTTCACTGCAAATTGTTATTAAGGATTCACCAGTTTCATCAGTGGTAAAATAGTAACTATATTTGACCAATGATAAAATCAATTGACTTCCAGCTGAGCAGAGACGGTTATGCAGATGGGTTAGTTTCAGCCAAACGACGGGTGAACCACGACCCTCTACCACCCCCCCAGATCGTTTACTTCTCACCCCGCTGTACAGGAAGCTTCAGAGAGAGAGAGAGAGAGAGCTTGAGAGTTCCAGCTCAAATCGGTCTGATATGATAAGATCTATCTCCCGTGAACGATTGACTGACCAGCTTTTTCCACGTGACGCTTGGGAAAACTTCGATCCCACGCTCTGTATGACGTAACAAAACCCGCACCTGCTTCTCTTGAGAGTTCATTAACCACCTTTCAATGAAGATACTTTTATCGGCCCATCTATATCTACATGCGATCACAGGCATCTGGATGATGATGGTCACAGAGTGAAGTGCGGATTAGATTTGTTTACGTAAACACTGTGGAGGGGAAGTAAAACGCTTGAGGAAGACTGGGTGAGGCGGACACAGAGTTGAAAATGTCCCCTGGTCCCACATTTTGGGATCAGATGAGACAAACAGGAAGTGCTCTCGTGAGTAAAATCATTTTTATACCGGATGATGGATGGAAGGAATACTTTAAGTCGGATTGTGATGTGCTCATTTACAAATTCAAGGCTGTTCGCCTAATTGCTACTGGACCATTGGATTGCAGCCACGAACCATACGCGAAATGACTCAGTCCACAAGTGGGCTAGGTAAACTCGTCTAAGCACTGAGTCAAATCGGTCAAATGATTGACAAACGACAACTGATTTTCACACCATTTCACTCCGCATGATAGTTGTGACTTTTTTGTTCTTATTACTTGCTTGCACAGGAGTGCAGTGGAAGGGGTATATCTCATGGTCACAAAGGTGCACTGCACCGGCAGTCATACCCTGAGACTTGGAGTGGAGAATCGCATATGGTTCCAATAGGTCAGATGTGATAACGATCCGCATGACAGTGGATTGTTGTCTACCACCAGTAGCAATGGATGCTTGACCCCGTCTCACTCAGGGAGTATTTCATGTCAGACGGAAATCCGTGGTACTGACTACAGCCAGACTGCACCTCTCCTAATACAAAAACAGCTTACTCATGTAGTCGAAGCTTACGACCATCACTGCCAAGCAGGTCGGAGCTACGTTATCTTATTGCGTTGACATCTGCCACAGGTAAGAATAGTGGTACAGACAAGAATGCAATCCACTGATTTCATTTCAACAGCTGTATCGATTTCCGGTTTGCAGAGCCACGCATTTCAATATTCCGGTTTCGTCCAATATCGCATTCAGTTGAGAGTGCAATAAGTAGATGTTGAAAGAGCAAGCCATCAGCGAAGCCAGATAAAAATGGGAAGTATGCAGTTAACAAAAGGAGTTCGAATGTGTGTGCGGCACTCAATAAATCGATACTTATTCATGCTTTCTAATATCGTCAAACATCCGACTGACGGGTCCCTTTCACCCCAACTTCTAAGTCTGAACAGCTCTACACGGTCAGATTTTTCACACCTTTTCGCTATTTCAGGATCTGGTCGCTTCTAACCATGCCCTAATCTTTGTTTGGTTGACTATTCTTTGGACTCCACGTTTCACGCGCAAACCTCAGCGAAACTCGAGTCTGGTGCTTCCGAGTGCAGGTTGGTCGGATGACCTGAGGCTTCCGCGTGAAACGTGTAGTCCAAAGAACAGTCAACCAAACGAAAATTCATCAATCCCACACACTACTCGCAAGCAACTGCGTGATGTACATGCCCTAATCGTTAATTGCCTCAGGACAATTCCATGTGGGAGGCTTGTGCAATACTGCGTAAACGCTTGGTCTGCAGACTCACCTGTGGCTCTCAGCCCCCTACGGTGAACATCAGCTTTGTTAAATGAACTGCCACCTTGCTCACGCAATACTTTGAAGAAATTTATATTCCGTTTGAGTAGTAAATGCGGCTGTCCTCGTAACACGCCAGTTCAACCCCCTATCTGAGAAGTACCTGATTCCTAAGCAAGAATAACATTGGACAGACAATGTTTAATTGATATATGTGATGGATAAAATGGTAATACATCAGGAGAAACCATCTCCTGATTGAATATGCTGTGTCGGGCATTCGCTGGGCCTCATCTGTGTTAGTTTAAATCTTCAGCGAATTGGCAAAAGACCGTAGCATTGAACTTTTGGTTGCACTTCAGTGGAGGTTTTCCTTGTCAGAATCCTGCCGAATACAAACATTCATCCTGGATTGAAAAGCCATCTAGTCTTACTTGTTTTTACTATATTATATCTGTCATATTTTGTCAGTACTGTTTCTGCCTGATAAACACCTACAACAGACTACTGGGACAACGTGACGAGTAGCTAGCAAACGAATTCGTACGGTGATTTTAAAAGCAGTAACACATTTTACCAGATCAGAAAACTTTAAGACCCTTTTCCTGAATCTCAATAATTACGGAATTAACAACTGTCCAGAAACGGGCTGCAAGGCTACTTTGACCATGAAGAAGCTCCGATCTCGAACAGAATGCCTAATGATTTGACTTAGCGCACAAATGAACATAGATCATCGATCCGTGGTGAATAAGAGTGGATCCGCCTGAAAGTAAAGTTATATCCGTCACACTGTCCTACTGATCGTGAGCTGTTTCTCTTCTCATCGTTTCTAGGATCATCCACTTGGAGGATCTCGGTTTGATAGTGTAATCTCAGATGTATCCGCACAGTTAGTTATCATGCTGTACGATTTTGTCACTCTTTTTAACGATACATTCGGCTGGATTAAGATTTGAGACCAACTTGCTTAGGAACTGTACCCAATAGTGAATTTGGAAAGTTGTTTACACGTGTGTACGTTTCGTTACACGACCGTCGAGGGCGTACACATCGTCTCCCATATAAGCAAGAAAAACGGTAGATTCTGCAAATAAGTACTTCGGAAGGTAAGCAATGTTATACGAAAATATTGCAAAGAATAACTAAAACAGCAGTGTTCTGTGCTCTTCAAACAAATGTTAGGAAGTGTGTGGTATGTATTCGTCTCCGAGTATTTTTTCCATCAAATTTTGGACCATTTAAAATGGTTCAGAACCATAACTAGTGGGTCGTTAAGTTTCCACGGAATACTTCAAAGACGAACGCATTGGAACGTGTTTTGAAATACCTGGAGAATTACGCGCTTGTTCACCGAACAGCATCACCCTGAGTACCATAGGGAAATCTGTCGGAATCAGATGGGCTTCTTGGACTAGGGGTTTATTATTGGCTCATCAAGCAGGCTAATCGTTGTGAGAAATGCCCCGTCATGTGACTAATTCTTGTGTCCACAATTAATATGGACCTTGACTGGGAGGCACAACTCTGTCAAATTAATCACATTGACTCGGATTCATAGCCGGCCAGCGACTAATTAGCTTTTTTATCAGTGAAGCTGGAGGACGCTTCACGAGGATCGGGGCCGAGAGTCACATTTGTCTATACTGTACCCGTATGATTTTCCATGGAACTTTAACGTTGCGCATTCCGTCTCCTGCTCTGAACGACTGAACAGTATCGATTTGGCGAAAGTAGCATTTCATCTAGACGAGGACAAACTATGTCTTCACATTAGTTAAGAATCGATGAATAACAAAACCTCAGCTAACTGAGGCTGACTTATTTTACCGGAGCATGGGAAGACGTATAATCTCATCCTAGTGATTTATTTAAAAGTGCAGAGAAGGACAGTGATCTCTTACTAAGATCAGTCGATGGTTTCCATTTAGGTTCTGAAACCATTACTGCCTGTGCACGGCGCATTCTTCTCTACTAGTGTAACAGCGAAGCTGGCGGAGTACGTCCGCTCTCCTGATCTGAGACAGGATTTCAAGTTTAGTGAGCGTAGTGAAACCCACTTGAGCAGGTTCCACTCGATAATCTGACGTGTGATCGCTGACAGCTCAGTTCACACGCGGGAAAGAATCACTTCACACTGTTAGTTTGTTAGTCTTAAATCACTGAAAAAATAAGGGGAAAAACAAGGCCTCTTCATTGTGAAAAGTTCAGTTTCCCTAACTCACTCTTTTGCCACGTTACTAACTAGTTACTTCTATTACCTTTTTTGTGTGTCCACGCATTCCACTGGGATCCTAGCGATTGGTGGTGATTCATTATACGAAAGAAATAACAGTGACACTTATCTTGATTTTATTTAGCCATCATACAAAAAATGAGAAAAAGTGTATACAGGGGTGCTTTTGGCGACGATGACGAGGTTTGAACCTCGACGATATATATACTGTCAACTTGATCACTACTGGTCAGTGCAATTGAGTTGCTCCTTTTATCCGCAGTCAGCTTACTTTTCTTTAGGCCCTGCGGTATCATACCGTAATGAATAACGCATTAAGGATATCTTCTTCGACGTAGCTTCGGACTGGTTCCATTTGCTTTTACTTGTACGCGACGGTTTCCTGCGGGAGGATAAGCCGGCTCAAAATCAGAGACTGTCGCAGAAGTAGGGTACGAAGCGGTGTCCCCAGCACCATTCGGCCTATTTGTCCGGGGTGCACTTCTAGTCTTTGCACATTGCAGACTGCGTGGAGGCAGTGTTTCCAGAGGAGCCGGTGGTCTATAATACGGTTTATTTGCCTCTTCTGGAATGTCGAGTCAGGTAACTTGCACAATTTCCCTTTCTAGCTCTTGGATCAGTCGATCTCGTCCGCCCATTCGAGAGTATCTGAGTTCACGTGGCTCCACTGGAACTGAGAAAGAGAATGAGGGATGTGTCCTCTCACAAGCCTGATATCCAGTTGAGATTATTGTAAATGAAATGCCTACGGAGTGCACATGCATAGAGATCGTTGGACCGAAGAGTAACCTTTTGAGCTGAAATAGTGGGTTAGTTTACTGAAAAGTTTTGTCGATCCATTTGTACACCATTACTGCCAGCATTTCAACGGACGATAGCCGTGTCTTCGTTCTCCAGGTTACTTAAGGTCAACTAGCAGAGAACTATTAGTAAAGAACAATTTTGAACCCCTAGTGAACTTTTCGATTAGGAACATACACTCACACACATAAAGTGTGACTGTATCTTAGTGTTAATTTCCTTACGTTTTTTTCGATTGTGTAGAAATTGAACTTCCGAAGACCCTACAGACAAACATTACTGTATCGCAAACAGCCCCAGTTATAATGACAACTGATGGATGGAGATTCAGCAGCTTCTACAAAATGACAGTGACCGCGGTGGGTAGTTGACAGCCAAAATGTCCGGAAATGTGTTTTAGTACTAACTCAGACAGAGTGTATGATCTGTCGTGAGAACAGGGTTTATTGGGTACAATTTCTGGCTAAGTCTGTCAGCAATTGAATAACTATGAGGAAATATGCGGCTAATGATTATACGGACAGTTTGCGCACGTTAAGCTGCCCGAAAAATCAGAGGACCGAATTAGAAGGGCGGGAGTGACAACTCAGCGGACCGGTGTGATCGGAGTAGATCGGCAGTAGAGCACTTGCCCTGGAAGTGAGTGGTTCGATCCCTTGTAGGAGTAATCTCTAATGAACCGGCAGTTAAACCGTAAATAAACACAAAGAAGGCAAGTGAACGACGAAGAGTGAATAGCATCAAAACAGACAAAGAAAAAGCGGAAAAAGAGCCATTATAGAGTAAATGAAGAAAACTGACTGCCATGGTTTAGAGTTGAGAAAATGTCGTTTGATAAAATGGAAGGAATCTACGGGAATGATAGACCCAAACGGAACTTTTTGAATCGGTGTTCATTATTTCCAACTACAATGCGTTTCCCGGGAACTTGTCATTCACTACAATCGGTGCATTTTCTTTCTCTACAATTCCAGATTCCCCTATTATCGTGAGAACAAACAAGGATGGCAGAATTCGATTCGGCACAATTTGAGTTTGAATGATTGTTTTGTCAAGGTGATACGTGAAGACAAAAAGCCCGGAAAAGGGTCTTATTGGACTTTACATCCGGAAGCTCATAGCATGTTCGATAACGGATCTTTTCTGCGAAGAAAAAGACGATTTAAAACTGACATCAATTGCCCAGGACGGTATAGTTCGAAAAGACGCTCTCTGGTGGAAAGGAACGCGGACAAATCCGCATCAGACATAGTTGTATCTGATGGGGATAAAAAGAACGAGACAAACTTTAAGGACGGTTCTAACGAGGAGAATCAGACCCATTCGGAAGGTACCGAAAAGGAACAGCATACAGTGAAACAAGAACAGATGATAAATGATGTGACGATGGATAGCAATCTTCTTTCGACATCATCATACAATAATTGTGAACCGAATACACGATATTCGGAATTCTACCAGACGATCAATACTGACCAGCTTTATCGCAACGCCACCGACTATCATCCGTTGCGAAGTCTACAGAGTCAAGTTGAACAACAGTCAGACTCTGGTGTTTTGCACGATTGGTCCAAGAATAGGTATATTTATCCGGCAAAGGTTTTCTACACTCCAGACAATTTGTTGGGCACAGTTTCCTCGCTGAATGAAACTACACTGAAAGGAATCCTAGATCAGAATACGGTATCGGACACACCCACACAAGCTATTCTAGTGAATACAAACAGTTTGGATGCGATGGAAACGAAGGTAGCCAGTTTCATGAACTCTGTGACACATGAAACGACACATCAGATCCCACCGGTCACAAACAGTCAAGTCAATCTGACGGAGAAAACACCTATCCGAGGATCCACGGCACCTAAACGGGATGATGGGAGAGTAAGTAATAATCGATAAAAACCTACAGGTTTAAGTGATTAGAAATCATCGAAATGCTTCTCCCTTTTTCTCCATTCAACGATGATATTGGCACCTATATCCCGTTTAATATTCGCATCTCTTTTGAGGATCATTTTCGGTGATTGCTGATTAATTTGATCGAATGCGCACTCATACGTCTTCGCCTTTACCAACCATGGAGTTCGTGATATGTCTTCTGCATGTGACTTTGAACGTGCCACATGAACAAGGAAAATGAAGCTCACTCTCACGAACATAAATATTAGGCTGCATTGAATCAGTAACTCAGTAAAACCCACCTTTCGAGTTATCAGTGTGTTTTGTTCTGATTTCTGATATACGGTAAATCTTGTCCGATTCGAAGTCTCTTCTCATCCTAATTTTACACAGTATGATACTATTTGGCAATGATTGTCAGTGTAAGCATATTCTCCTTAAAGACCATCGTAGCCAGTGATCAGGTCACCTTATTCACTTGCATATCTGCAGTTTAAACCGTGTGCAAATGACGTGACTTGATCAATTACGAGTCACCGGCTGAGCTCTTTTCTCCTCTCTCTTCCTTCTGGATAACCACATTTTTATTCAAAGAAGTTATCTACATACTGCTTTTAAACAGACACAAATTCACACTCGAATACAAACGGAAACAAGAGACTGTAGTTTACAAGGGGTTTGGAATCAAGTTACATGTGAGATAGAAATTCAGGGCACATGTTGGGCATTTTTATTAAACCAATGAAATTTACGACATCTGGGAAGGAAAACAATTTGCCTTCAAAGCTGGTTTGCTTGGAACAGCTCGAAAAAGGGGAGAACAAGTGTGGAAATGCGTGTTTGGAAGCTCCGTTTGAGTAACAAAGGTCTCCCGTTCTCGTTCGGTTTTTGACTTAGCCGTACGGCCGCAATTATGCCCAGACAGCAGTCTGCGAAACGGAGCAACAAAGGTCCTGTTAATCATAGTAAGTTGTGTTGTCGTTGGTGCTGACACTTCCGTCTCCAGCCCTCCCCCCTCAGTAATTCATTCCCGTGCATTACTAGCCCACTTTTAGCCCGTGTAAAATCAGAGGCGATGATATGTAGCTACTGTTAGGCCAAACCGTGCGGCCTGAATTCGGAACAGCGGCACGTTATCGCCACACCCTGCGGAGTGAACCAAGCGTGTGTCAGTTTGTATGAAGCTCAGCATGCACAACACTTCCCGAGGTGCTTCTATGTGAAGGAGAGGGCGATACAACGCTTGGAGTGCACACATGTGCGCGTGTATGAAAACCGTCTGGCATGTGGCTCAAACCGATGAACGTGCAGTACGATACGGTGGAGACAAGCGAATTGTCAGTAAGATGTGCGAAAACATACAATCATACTGTGGAAGAATCCTTGTCTCCGGCGATTTGGTGAAAACGGGGTGCACATGTTAAAAACGGTGGCTCAAAGGTCATGCTGTATGTTTCAGTAAGGATTACATTCATTGAATAACATTTAATATGAATAACTAAAGTGACCTGAAGACTGGAACTGCTCACTTGCACATGCTGAAGAAAAGTATGAGGTACGAAATTGTTCTGTCTCGTTCGTGTGATATAGCACTCTCCAAAATTGATGGCATCTAAATGGACTCAACAAGTTGTGTGACTTTCCCCATATGAATACAGATAAACCCAGACTTGCTTACTCTTTGATCGTTGTCCGTCGGGATTTGAACCAAGTACTTCAAGTTCATGCTTTCGCGATGATGACCGTTTGATCCCTATCGATGTAAGCATTTCTTCCCGTGAGTGACTGTCAGTCTTTAGTAAAAAGTATACAGTACAGTTTTGTGATTTCATGGATTTAGACAGTTGCAAGATTATTCACTATTCATTCTCAGTGTGTAGCTAACTCACAAGAAGACACGGAGGTGTCGCACGACCATAATTTCATAAATCAACAGACAGGAATCTTAAGGGGCACGCACGCGTGGAACATTCCGAGGGGTTCGGGTTATTACTATTGTCATTAATAGTACTACTACTGCTATTACAACAACAACAACAACTACTACTACTACTGTTGGGGACATATTTGATTAGACCCCTCTGTGATGTCTCTTGCGAACAGTCAACTTGGCAGTGGAAACATGGTATTTGCTCATGACTACACGTATCAAGCCCCACTGAAGTATACACAAACAGATTTTATTGGTTCTGCTGCCCCTCCCAAAGTTCTTCTATGGAATTTAAGTAGTCGGTAGAACCTAGAAGCAGTTATTTTCCAAGCATACTCCGTATGTACTTGATGAACTTGGTCAACATAGTGATACATTTTTATTATATCAAAGAGAGCTGAAAATTTTTTAACCTTAAGTAACGAAAATATTCTGCGAGGGCCATGGTGTGGGTGCATATTCCCGTATGGTTCCGTTATACTACTGATTTTCTCTCCGGAGAAGGGACTCAGCAACTCCGTAGGTGAGCTTTGAAGAGGAACTGTGTCGATCACAGGCTACTATGTGGAGATAGGATCACTGAGGAATGACATTTGATGACGGAGAATAGTTGCAGAAAACTGATTGTTTGTGGTCCAGGTTACTGACCCACGATGTAGCGAAGAAAACCCGTCCAGGAGATTTGAAGAAGCTTAATACAGTAGCGGTAAAGGAAGAGAAGAGGAAAGATTTCTTGATGATCCGTCAGTGGCTATAATCATCATCATCATCGTACAGCGTCAAACAGTCGGGCAAGTCCCACTGACCGCTGCCTTTCTCATCATTTTGTACATTCAGTTAGAAAATATGTACAAGATGGATAGGGAGTGGACCTACACAGGTGGGAAAAAGGAAAAAACGCCCTAACGGCCAACACACGGAATACACTGTCTAACTGTACGGACGCACATAAACCGAATTTTAAAGCAAGGCCGTCACTGAGGTGTAGGACATTAAGTTGTAACACAGAGAACAGAAGAGAGCTTTACTGTTTAAGGGAGTAAAGTACTGGCAATGACAGGGTAGTGCAGAATTAAAGTGTTAAATAATTTCAACGTATTTCCCAACCTTGCCTGAACACAACTGAGATCATGGCACATTCAGAGCACTGAAGTGTGTGCACCATCTCCCACTTGTTCACTAATTGGAATTAAGTAATTGTAAAATTAGCTGGAATTTTCACCAGAGTATGTGTGACTTCTTATTGCTCATTGATCTCTGCATATAAGCCCTTTAGTAGGAGAACTTCGATTATACGAACGTATCCAATCTTGCCGTATCCAATAGAGCTGGAAATTTCTGCTTTATTTTGAAGATTAACTTGGAACAAAATCTCCCATCGATTGTGAGAGAAACCGGCCAGGAAGGTGTTGATGAATATCCCGGAAAGATGTGTCAAAAGGTGAACTCGAGCGATTATGATGTTAATTTCCCGCGTAAAAAATCACCAAAGGAAAGCCGCAACTATTTGGACTGTGTTGGTGCTGAGGCCGCTACAACAATACCACAGCTGTCCGCTTCACAACAGGAATCCTATCAGACAATGGCACGGAATTTTTCGGATCCTTTGAGATACCCACCGGATTATTTCCAGGTACTTTTACGGATACTAAACACAGGATTTTTGGGTTGAATCTCGATATGTTTTTTAGTCGATGAAGAGATAAATGAACAATGCACCATACGTAGCAGCTTGGCTCACTATAGACAGACAGCCTCAGATTACCCATAAACAGTTAGCTGAGAAGCGCATCTTAAATTTCGACAAAAACAGTTTCTGTCTCTTCTCAGTCACTGGCATGAAACACAAAAAATTGATTTTACCTCGTGCCAACAGTAGTCATTTAAAAGTGAAAGTAGGTATTGGACACAAAATCTGACTTTTGTGTGAGGAAGATCGAGATCGCATCAACGATATTATTGCTTAACGGGAGGGTAAACAGTCGGAGACTAACCAAACTAGCCAGGTCAAGGAAACACAATGAGGTCAACTGAGTGGTCCCGTATTCGCATTCACAACCAATCAAAAATGGTCCTCTCGATATGTGCATATATATATATATATATATATATATATATATATATATATATATATTGTTTTCCAACAATAAACGAGGTGATTCGGAGGCAGAAAAGATTTCTCACTCGGGTTATTATGTGGACACTTAAAATAGGTTAAGCAATCTTCCGGGTGGCTACCGATCTTTCGCGACGTTGATTCTGTCTGTAAGAATAAATGAAGTAAAACGTTCTAGTTAATACCGCTGAGTGACACACACACGGACTAGGAGAGAGAGAGAGAGATGTAGAGAAGATCACCGTGTTAACAGATAAGAAAGAGAAGTTTTTTCCGCTTTGTTGAATTATTTTGCAGAACTGGTGCGGTCAGAATTACTAACTTGGCATTGAATTAGAAATAACCATGTCACAACTTCGGGTCACACACGCATACATTACAGACTGACCTCGATCTCTGCCAATGGTTACGGTGAAATTTCACGTATCAATAGAAAATTATCTGTGTTGGGCTCAAACACGAGTCTAGTCACCGAAAACAGGATCTGTTGGACATAAAATACCATGACTGATTAATGCACGAATAAAGTCCCATAGTTCAGGTAGGCTTCCGAAGTGATAATTAGAATCAGAACAAGCTGATCTCTCAATATGTTTGACCATGTTTTGTGTACAACTTATGTCCTACTTGGTCAATCGCACCAACAAAGTCGAAACCGGAGCTGTATGGACATTCTTGATCACAGTTTTTAGCGCACTATCATCGTGATTTGAGGGTTCAGCCAGACTTCCTGTGGTCGTCCACTTCCGATTTCAAAGCATAGTTTTCCGACTCAACTAAACAACCTTGCCGTGACTGTGGCTAACAGTAAATGCTTCTTTCGTTGTTAGTTCACAAAAAAAAATTACCACAGTTGTGTCATCCCACCCCCAGGAATTAAAGCCTCAATTTATGCACGTACTGTGATACCAGACCACTTTAACTGGCAGAGACTTGTAGACCAGTAATATTTTGCAGACATGATACACCAATTCTGAAGAAATACGGTTTCGCTTAGAAAAATTCGACCGACCACAACTGTACTTGAAACTAAGTTTCTATTTTAATAACTGATCCCGCCCGTAGGTGATGTTCTATTTAAGGCCGTTTTTATTTCTTTTTACCTGTAAGCTTCATTCAAAAAATCCCCCAAAGGGATTTCCTCCTTTAGATTCCATGAAGATGGCTGCGGCAGCTATCGCGTGGCAAGCTCGTCTGACCGATTATCCACAGGAATCGCCCCCTTTTTGGACACAGACAGATCAACAAACTGGCCACTCGTGGTATGCAAACGAATCCGGCTCAATACAACCAACGGGAATAATTTCAGAAGAACCGGACGGTAGCAATTCGGTGAATCAAAATAGTACTACAGGAATTTCCTCAAGTGCTGAATTTCATTCATCCGAATCCAATTCTTCTTCATCATCCTCATCATCGTCATCCGCGTCACCCTCAACCAATGAAGATTCGGGTATGGGAATCACTCGGACTGTCCCGAGGTCTGGCAGCATCGGTTTCACCTCACTTCAACATGGATCGATGAAGCCCAATAACCATCCCAATATGCGTATGAAATCGGAAAACTTTAGCAGTCACCCAGTCACTCTTTCATCTTATGTGTCTTGAAAACAAAGCACACATCGATATTTACTTGAAAAACCTAGCGAGTAAAAAGTTGCATAACAAAATGAGAAATTTAACTTCTATCCCAACTCTCTCCTCAGCCACTCTCATTCTCATACATCCTGTTGATTTTGTGTAAAACGCAGCTCATCCGTTGTCGAAGGATTATGAGACCATCTTGATATTGGATTATTTTCTGCCACATTGGTAACATACAAATATAAATAAGTTGATTCATGCTTTCCAAGCAAGCCTATGAGTACCATATATGCTGTCGTTTTGATATTATCGTTATTACTGCACTGGTTCCTAGAAAGTTCAGGATAGGATACCTAACCTAATGAAGGCAGCCTGATGATGCATTTACATCAGTACAATCACGAATGACACGAAGCACTCTAGTTACCACATTTTTTATTCGAACTTAATTATGAGTACAGCAGGCTTGAGATAGACTACATGGTTACGAAGTACAACATTTAAGGACTAATGTAAGATCTGGATTGAAAAGGAATACAAGAACCTACTTGAGGCTCTAACCAATCATGTGTGGCAGCGAAACAAAGGCAGCGGAGTTTCCTACGATCATACTGATCTTCAATCCAGAATAATAGATGAGCAGTTTAAGCCAACGGATATGCCTCAGTGGTGCGTTGTCTCCTGCGCATGACGGTTTTAGCTTTTATGAGTTGAACATTCCGCATTTTGTGACATGATTCACTATGCAACATTAGAAGTCCTGTAGCAATAAGCAATCATTTTAATTAGTAGGAGATTCAAGCTACTAAAGCGTCGATACACCACGCAGTACCAAATTCCTGGGAACATGATACAGCAATCACACTAAAATTGTTAGAAGTTAACAGTAATTCCTACAACTTGGAACTCGAGCTTCCCGAAATACACGGGTATCTTTTTACAACAGGCCTAAGAGTGACAAAGGGAGCATTCCTCTGTCAACCACTTTACGACCGACGTCGCCGTACAGTGTGCTCTTCAGGAACAGGTATACCCCGAGAGCCTCAATTTTCTAACATTACTACTGAAAAGAGTAGCAGTAGTTAGATTCCGACGGTATAATTTCTCACGAGAAAAATTGTGTTGCTTTGTCCACCAGGATTATTGAACGGCGAGTTACCGATGTTGCGGCCTGAAACCCCTTCCCACTAAAGTCAGGCTTTGATTGGGCAGCCTGACGGAGGCAGTAAACACATCCGATATTATTGTTCAAACACGAATTATTAAATAAAATTTGAAATGCTCTATTATACATTTATATTTTGGCGTGAACAATACGACTGTCAATGAGTAGCGTGAGCTATTGTGGGCGGTTGCTTTACGTATCCATCATTATCATAACGAAGATATCCTTCTTATTAAATTTAAAAGGTTATATAGAGTAAGAAATGCATTACTCTTGCAAAATAACTGTCTGTTGTAATGTAGCACGCTGTCAAAGTTACGCACTACGGGTGAAAATAAACAAAAAGTGAAAGTCAACAATTTATTAGATTAAGAAGCCCAGCCAAAGGCACGGAAAAAGGGATAACTTTGTATTTTGTTTAAAACCTGAGAGCCGCAGTGGCTGAAAGACTAGGTAACAAAGCTTTTGCGAAATTTCTTCTGATATCAAATGCTTGATTTGAATAGTACAACGTATGTAACTACTATTAAAGATTATGCATTTGATCGACATGTACTCTCACAAGCTCTGCTTCTGAGTTACCAAATTTCCCTAAACACAGACCAAAAGTGTGCTCAATCAGTTTACACAATTATTCTTTATTTGCATGACTAAAAACCTCAAACAACAGTGAAGATATGTTAATTGGTTTTAGAGTGACTCTTCAATAATCGCACTTATGAGGCAATAGAACGAAGTGGAAACGATACCTCTCTCATGGTACTTGAATGTGATTCACCTGCTATAAACAATCAATAAGCTTGGCGAGCATTATTGTCGGGGAGTCAAAAACTTCCCTGAAAACACGTCGTCAGAGAGGCTGCAGTCCTCATTCTTTCCACCCACGGACAGGGTGCTTCTTTGGCACTAACCAATGACAAGGCCCGCATATCCCGCACAGCAACGCAGTCATGAGGCATGTGCCCATAAACCAGTCAGTCCATCACAGATCGCTGCTCATACCGACCATTGACAGAAAACCTACTGCCTGCCCTTCACAAACAACCACCAACCAATTAGAGGTATCAAACACTGCGATCCGACTTAACCGATCTCGTCTGTACACCACGCTGGGCAATCAGTAACAACGCCATACGTGCCCATCTATTTCCCACCTCATACTATATAAAGTGTTGGTTTTTGGTTGCATCTGAATACAGTTTCCACACTAGTTCGTGGTCACTTTCCCGTTGGGATTGGAAGATCGAGGGATCATTGACCGGGGATAATCCAGAGGTCGGCGCACTGACACAGTGATTACAAGATGCTGTCATTAAAGGCATGTACCTTGCATAACCACTGTGGCCTTTCCACTGGTACAACTTTGTTACTTTTATGAAGAAGGCACAAACCATGAGGGTCAAGAACATGCGACATTCACCTTATTGCTGAATGCATGAACAAATTCAAATAATGTTTGGCGTTCTCCATGATGATTCGCCAAATTTTGAATTGTGTCTGCATTTACAGTCCTTTCTCTTATTAGAAACCATGTGGATGCCCTTCCATATTTTTATTCTGGCACTCAGACTAAGTTATGGTTGAACTGAAGGCACCAACCACTAGGAACAACTTCGACTTCTTAATTTAAACCCACGAGTTCCTAAATCGGTTTTACCATATCAGATAAACTCTTCTCTCAATAAAATTTTGATAAAATTTGTTTAAATGGGCACAGAATTTTGCAGAAAAAAGTTTTAGGGGGTTTCCCTTAGCACTCTAAAAACTATTCTTATACCCCCTATCAAGACCAAATAGTGAAACTCGAGGGTATTGCTACGCAGTAGGCCTATTAAGGTTACAATGCTACGAGGCTTGGAGACACTCGTTACTTAAATGCTGTTCGTCGGGTACATTGCAAGAATACCAGATGTATTGAGGTAAAACAGACAATGGAATAAGTTGTCATAAGTCTCCAAGTGTATGTATCACCCCACTAACTAACGGCAGTCTGTGCGGTACGGCTGCAATTAACCATCTCGTTAGCAAAATCGTGATAGCATGAACAGAATGATACGTACTGACTCAAACCGAAACATTGCACTACGACGAGAATTGGATTAACAATTTGCATATTCGCATTCGTACGGAACAAAATATCACGTATGTGTGCATACCGTGCCGCGTTAACCCAAGGTGTTTCGAATTTATATTTTGTCTGCTGGCGGCAGTATTAGTAGTTGGCTTTTATTGTTCCAAATATTGACCAAAAAAAGCCATTGGATTTTCCTTTTGAAAAGGAAATTAACAATATCGAAATTTGAAAATGAGAATTTCGAAAATGAATTATTCGCCCCAAAATAATTACACCAGCCTACAGACGTACTCTGAATGCCCCGATAATGGTATTTCTACGGATACGAGTTCACTTATTCTGGATAAACTGGCCATATTCACCAAGTTGGCAGCTGCAGGCATGGTGCACTCTAGTCAAAGTGCTCTTTGTAGCACTTCTACGTATGCTTACTCTGTCAGGTGTACACTGGCAATCTACCTATGGGTTGAACCTGCGTATCTGATTGTAAACCTGCCTTGAGAAGAGCAACCTATGGCAATAGAATCATCGCCTGATTACAAAAGTTTCAAAATACGTTGTGTTGTTTAATGGGAAATTTATTTGTACCTGTGTGTTCTGTTTAGTTTACTGGTTATTAGATAAATTTAAAAAGATTACACATATGTCTTTGTGGATTTGATCAAACTTCAAAATCCTTTATAAGGCTTCTACTACTGTTTGGTGAAAATCACAACTACTATCTTCTCGCTTAGATCTCGTTGTAGTAAGTAAAACCGGAAAGATAATGTTTAGCTCTGATAAAATACACATTGGACACGATTATTGGTTTTAAGCCGGTCATAACTTATCTATAAACATCAGGATATAAATCCATCTTTTTGAATTAGGCCTTGTATTTAGACCTCTCATATAAAGTGTGGAATACTGCATTGCATTGAATATATCTACTAATCACGTCTCAGATTATGAGTTCGAGACAATTTTGAACAAAATAGTTTTCATACCAGTGCTTCTGAGTATGTAAGTGGTAGAAGTAAGTAGATAAGTTAAGTAGAGATAAGTTAACCTCCAGAACGTGGAGAATTTTGTACATGACCCACAGTCGGACATCACTGATTCGTGGTTCTAATGATATGAAGGCATCCTCACAGTAGACTTGGTCAACCAAGACGATAAAACTAAGATCCGACTTCTGCTACGGAAAATGGGATCTGCAGAACATGCTCGCTGTACAAGTTTCATCCTCCCAGATCAACTTCGGGACCGCCCTTTTGATCAGACTGTTCACATTGTGACCAGAATATTTTGGTGCCAAGTCCTCTTTATTCAATGCTCGCTACCTCTGTCTCACACTGGTTAAACGGGATGTGAACGATCTTATGACATACGCTGGGATTACGAATCGTGCCTGTATCAGTCTGAATTCCGACAACTGAAGGAAGGTCAATTTTGATGTCTGATTTTCATCTGTGGCCTTCTGTCCGCCAACAGCTCTGATTTGCGAACTCAACTTTTGACTAAAATAGACCAGCGGCCGAATAGCACACTTTAAAAACTTGTTGAAGAGGGTGAGCAACTCAATACTTTGAAACATGATGCTTCAATGATCCAACATCCGGATCTACCAACACATGTTGTCAATAAAGTCACTGTTTCCAAAGGATATTCACTAATAAGGGAGCCATCTGCTTCTACTCAGTCTGGACCATCCAAACCGCCCTCTCTGTGCAGACACTTCGGTGCTCGGCACTTCCATAGACTCCGTCTATTCAGGAACAACCAAAGCAAAAACTGTCGTTAATTCGGACACGAGAATGGTTTTTGCCAACATGGAGGATTTCAAAGAAAACAAAAGTTCAACCTATCAAAAGCTCGTCCCAATGCTGACCAGTTGTCCGTACACTCCTAAAGGTTAGTCATAACGTCTCGGCTGCAGGTGTCAGAAGGTCGGAAGTTTGTTAATGTTCAAATCAATGACCGTTGTGTTCGCATCCAGTTAGGCACTACATCCGACGTTCCTGCCATATCAGAATACATATGGACAAAAATAGGTCGACCAGAAATTCAGCCTACTTCATTAACCGCAACTAGTGCCTGTGGCGGCTCACTAAAGCTTACCCGTCCACTTCGGTGTACTGTGGCTTTTCTTGACAAGATAGTTTCCGCTATCTGATTCATCACCAAATCCGACATTAATCTACTGAGAAAAGATTGGACTGACGAGGTCGGCCTAAATGACCCCTCTGTAAACAATCTTTGCGGCTAAATCCAAGCGATATCTGGAGCTCCGTCAACAAATCAGCTGGTCCAACAATTTACCCTTGTCTTCCGAGAAGGCATAGGCCTTTGTACACAATTCCAGGCTACCCTACAGCTCAGACAGAACAGCGAGCGGGTGTTCCTTTCGAAACGACCAGTGTCATAAGCAGCTCAGCCATTGATTGACGAAGAACTTAGAAGCCTTGAGGACCTTTGAATTCTGACGCCAGTTACGTTTTCAGAATGGGCCGCGCCTGTCGTTGTTTTGAAGAAACTAAACGGAGCCGTAAGACTTTGTGCTGATTTTTCTACAGGTCTCACCGTCGCTCTAGACCCCGACTGTTATTCACTACCTGTTCCAGAGGACATTTTTACAATACTGAATGGTGGCACCTGTTTGGCAAGGCTGGACTTAACCGAAACTTACTTTCAAATTGAAGTCGCACCTCAGTTTCGACACCAGGTAACAATCAACACATCACGGTCTGTACCAATTCACGCGTCTGCCATTCGGAGTTAAAACCACCCCAGCTCTTTTCTTACGTGTAATGGGCACCATGTTATCAGGACTAGAAGTAACGACTGCATATATACATGACATTATTTTGACCAGATGTTCCGCCGGCGAACTAAACAGCCGATGAAAGGAAGTCTGGCCACGCATTCGAAAAGTCGGGCTCCGATTACTTCAAAGGAAATGCTACTTCTTCTTGAAAACGATCAAATATTTTGGGTTTATTTTCGACGCTGATAGCCGCCATTCAGATCTGGAAAACATACGAGCAGTACAACGAATGTCAGCCCCATAGGACGTTTCTTCGTTCCGATCATTTCTGGGCCTCTTCAGTTATTACAGCGCTTTTCTGCCAGAACTACATCGCTTGCAGGCACCACTAAATCAACTCACACAGAAGGGCCACCCTCAGTGTTGGTGGCAACAGAGTAAATCATCGTTTGACCAACTAAAGCGGATGTTGACATCGGACCGTTTGTTAACGTACTACAACCCAAAATTACCACTCGCTATGGCAGCTGATGTTTCCAACTCTGATGTTGGCGCCTTTATCTCCCACGTGTTTCCTGACGGAACGGAGAAACCTACGGCTCACGTGTCCCACAAATGAACTGTACCAAAAGAAACTATGGCCGAATTGAGGAAGAAGCTTGTGGCATGCTTTTTGCTATCAAAATGTTTCACAAATTCATCTATGGTCACCAGTTCACACCTCTCACAGACCACAAACTGTTTTTATGAATTTCCTGATCCAAAAAGGCACTCCAGTTTACTCTGCCATTCGCCTAAAAAGCTGGCCTAAGATTTCGAAATACAGTTCCGTAAAACAGCGAACTTCGGTCAGGCAGTCAGCCTATCTCGCATAATAACGTCGTCAGGTGAATGATGACGAAGTTGTTATCGCAGCCATCACGGCCGAACATGACATTATCGTGAACAATCAGACTATGTGCTTGCTATACCTGTCCCCTTAGAGCAAGTCCGCGAAGCTAACATATTCGACTCCATTCTACAGCAAGTTATCACATTTGTTTAGACCTCGTGGCCTAGAAGAACATAGGCTGGAGACATGCGACACATTTACTACAGTAATGAATCTCTTTCCATTGTTAACGCATGTCTCATGTCCTCCCACAGAGTAGTGGTTCCAGTGTCACCACGATGTGTCATACAGAAACAATTTTACACCAGCCGTCCGGGAATAAACAGTATGAAGCCAGTAGTCAATATCTACCCATACTGGCCAGGAATGGATGATGACATCAGTGCAGTTTGTCCATGCTCACGATGTGAACAGGCGTCAAAAGTGCCGCCACTTCAAACACCACTTCCACGATCAGACCCAGAACTCCTCTGGTCAAGACTGTATCACCCGGCCAAATAGTGTTCAACAATGGATCTCAATTCACATGGGCATTCTTCCGAGAATTTTGCCAGAAATTCAATATTAAACACACATTCTCGCCACCGTACCACCCACAATCTAACGGATAGGCAGAACTTCTTGTGGATACATTCGAATGGGCACTACTCACGTCGAAATGGGAAGGGACCACGGATTAAATTATTCAAAAATTTTTATTCCTGTACTGGGCAACACCAAACACCAACGTTCCACGAGGTGTGTCCACAGCTGAAATACTAATAGGTCGGAAATTGATGGCTATCCACAACGCCCTATTCTCATGAAACAAAATCAATCGACAGCACAGAAAGATGGCTTTAACGTTGGTGTCTCAGTCTATGCAGAGGACTATAGGGCGAGGAATCCGCGTTGGGCCCAAGCTGTAATTAATAGTCGGACGGGCATCAAACTTTACGAAGTGGAGACCGATAATGGAGCATGGATCCGCTATGAAGACCAGATGCGCAGGCGATACAATGGAACTCCAAACCGGCCACAAGAACAAGCAGTTCCACTAAAAATCCTCTTGAATACGTCCAAACTACCGTCACTGGCTCGACGGACCGAAGAATCGGAAAAAGAGCTACCACCCCATTGTTGGTCAGACCGACCAAAGAAACCCCGCTGTACAATTGCAAACGGATCCTGGTCGTCAAAGCTACAAAATAACAACCAAAAGCGGAGGCCGCAGGAAGAGAAAAACGAAAAAAACTTTATTTTTAAGCCATCCATTATTCAGCTCGAGCATGCCAGGCCGGATCGAGTAATCAACAATCAATAGTTTATCGGATCTCTCAAGGCGTAACCCCTTTTGCTAATCGAGCGGTCTTCTACAGTCCGATGCAAATTAGATCAACAGATCAATACTCCATCCGTAAACGTTTTTATCAAACTAGTCGGACTAACAGGGCTTGAACGTAACTGGAAGCCGGAGTTCGGGAAAGTTCGATTTTCGCTTTAAATACCACTTTGTAATTCCTGTAAATACACAGTCATTTTGGTGAGCTGAGTTGTCTTCTTCTGATTTGCCGTTGCGGGCTACAGCGATCGGAGTTGCGAGCTAAGGTCGAGTGTGCAGGTTTCCCATTCATATCGTAGAAAAGAACCCCCCCGGTCATAACATATACCGATCCATCGGACAAGAGAACCGCGCAAATAGTCAGAGACCAAACTTTCCCAACTTGGCAGAATTTAATTGATCTCGACCCGATTTCAAATATATTGTGCCGTTATTACTTTATAGACGGGGCGGAAAAATCTATCTAAACAGTTATGCGATTGGGAGGTGTCACGGGCAAGCCAGGCGCAATGCAACCGATCTGCGGTTGTATTAATCCACTATTAGAACCGTAACTAGCTAGTTTATCAGTACCTAATCATAAATGTGAATCTACGCGAATACACCCAATATCAACTTAGTATGAACCGAGCTCCAGAGGGAGTTATATTTCGCTTCCGTAAGTATGAGCTACCACATCGATCAACTGGTTCCCCAATAGGATTTCCGACTGACCCACAATTATTATTTCGTAGTCTGCATCTACCGTGTCAGGATGAATTCATGGAAGTTTGCACTCTGAACACGGACCAAAGAATGGAGCTCTACTTCGTAAGTGACCTAGAAAATAAGCGGAACTACCCGGCTGAGTTAAAGAGTTTTCAATCCTTCAAATGGAACTGACGCAGGATTTCTGGGGGAAGATAATATTGCTTGTGAGTGAGTACAATGAAAAGTCCTCTGCGGTTAGGAAAAATGCTGTTCGATTATCTTTTCCCACAACCGTTTTGAGCTGGACCAAAGCCTGAATCGTTCTACCGAATGCCTAACTTCTGATCGATCGGCTTACTGATTCAGCTGTTCTGTACTGTGTTGTGCCGTGAAGCTTTGCCAGCTGTAATAATCTGAACTCTCGGACTGACAGAACTTACTGAGCTTCAAGGCAGCCTATAGAGAGATGCAAGGCAACAGAACCAAACAGCGATTTTCCTAACCATAGACGGCCTTTACACGCGCTCAAAGAGAATCGCGTCTTCCCCAGAAATCCAGTGTCAGTTCCGTTCGAAGAATGGTTGACTCTGTCACCTGATCAGATGGTTTCAGTTAACTTATAGGTCAGTGAAGATGAAGAACTCTATTATTTGATTCGTGTTCATATTACGAAATTTGGTGAGTTCAGCCTTACACTGCAGACGCAGACTGCAAAGTTCCAAATACACACAAAGTACAATTCCGCCGCTTCGGTCTTATTGTAGTGGAGCTCCACATACTACTTGTGAGTAGATGCTTAGTCGACAGGCGTTATGAATATTGGAGCTAACAGGAGCAGAATGAGACAAACAGGAATGCACAATATATGATAGAACTTCACAGAATCGGCTGTATTTATTTGACGAGGATGGGGTTTTTATTTGCACCTTGTAGATTGTAGAGTGGTTCCGAATAGTTGAATCGTCAACCTCTTGTGGGTTATAACAACTAATGTGGCTTACGTAGTTTTGGTTTTGGAACTTTTATTACGCCCCATCATTTCCATTACTATATCACAGTTTCAAAATGAAGCATATAAGAAGTGCAAAAAACTCTTGTTCTTCTTTTTAGGATCCGAATTACTGCGATGAAATCGTGAGAAATTGATCTTTTCCCACTGTAGTTCAGTAATTTTAGGATTTCCATACTGAGAATTTCCATTGCGTGATTAGGGACAACACTTTAGAGGATAAACTTGCTTTCATCAACTTCATAATCCATCTATTGCGGCAACACGCACATCTGACCGGCGGTGGTCCAAGAGTCATCACAAAGGGGTTGGTACTCTTCAGTCCCGTGTTCGAATCTCCGTACCCCATTCGGTCACTGTCACTTTGGTAGCCTTAAATTGACTGCCATCCCTTCCTGAAATATTGTATCATTATTGTTCAATAAAAGGAAGTAATTAAAAGAATAAAAGGAGTGCTTAATCAGGGAAGAATTTGAGAATGCCAGGAGTGTAATTGTTTGAAAACTGATCAAGAAAGAGGGTGACAGTGCACAGTAAATGTTCTGTTCCAGTCTGGAATACAGGAGAATAGTGCGACTAGTACAGAATAGATGAAACCTCTCCCAAATTAACCAAAACTGTGTCGTTGAGAGCCGCTCACATGGGAGTCCAACCGTCACACACCCTCGGCCAAAGTACCCCCAGGGACCCAAAGGATATGCGCTACTGATTATTCTTAACCAGCTGGATTAAACAGCTGGGCCATGGTTACCAGTAGTGACTCAGGCAATGGTACTGCACTGTAAATCATTTCGTCACTTGCATTTGGTTAAAATCTGCATTTGTAGAAGTCCACATATCATGTATATCACGCAATTGCTTGCGAGTAGTGTGTGGGATTGATGAATGTTTGTTTGAATGAATGTCCTTTGGACCCCTCGTTTCAAGCACAAAATGTGGGTTAGTTGGCCCCATCTTATGGAGAAAACCTGATTCGGTGGAAGGCTTTCGCTTGGAGTTAACTGGTCAGGTACTATGTCTCCATCTGAAGCTATCGGGCATTTCTGGCCGTCGTAGAGGACGACATTTGAGCAAGCTTAACCTGGTGATTCCGATCAGCCTGGACGGGAGGGGGGGGGCTCAGTGGTAACACACACCTTCGAGGTGAAAGGGCCCGGGTTCAAACCCTGGGTGTGGCGGAGGATATGCACCACTGATGAGCTCTAAAAAAATCGAAACTCGAGTCTGGTGTTTCCGAGTGCAGCTTGGTCGGATGACCTGAGGTTTGCGCGTGAAACGTGGAGTCCAGAGGACACTCAATCGAACAAAGGTTCACATATCAGTCGAATAAATTCCTACTTAGCACCTTATCAAAGAGCTGTATGCTTTTGGGCGTATCCTTGGGCTACTGGTAGGGGAAAGCTTGTAGTTAAACGTGAATAAGGTGTACTCACCAAATAAGCTGCCGTGGACGATCAGCTCAGTGCTGGAGGCTGTAGTGGGATTTCCCGTTTGGAGAGCCTTTTCCTCTCTGAAAAGCCACATAAACTAGTGATGTGGCGAGTGTGACCCGACACAAAATAATGGTGTGCTCCTTTCCATGTTCTACTTACTCGAAAGGGTTTTGCGTCAGTTATAGCTCCAGTGATCAAATATACATCTTCGAGAGCTGCTAGAGCACCGTTATAACTTCCAAAGACCAGCGTTCATCGTGTTCCTGGGAATTTGCACGGCCTTCGACTTTGTCGACAGGACTGCACTATGGGAGGGTTTGTTGAGGAATGGAGTATCTGAAATGTATGTGTGTGCGCTAAATTAATTGTATCGTTATACTCGAGGTCGGATTAGAGCCTAGGGTGGGTTTTCACCAGATTTTGCAATCTCTAGAGAATTACGAAAAGGCTATTCTAAATCCCGATTTCTCTCCAATTTTTCCGTCAAGGATGTTCTACTGAATATCTTGTGTGTTTTTCCCAACCGTGGCTTTGAACTCCTCTCAGAGAACAGAGTTTTCGACTTGAAATATGTCGATGACAACGTCCTGTTCAGTGATAATGCCCAGGCAAAGCAAAGCTTTTTGGAACGCTTGTTGGTTGGGCTATCCAGATATGGTATTCACTGTGCACCTAATACTTGCCAAGTACTTCTAAAAACTGTAGATTCTACTTAAATCAGAAATGACAACTTGCGACCACAGTGTCGTCGTTCTTGAGGTTGTCTGCGTCTAACCCACAAAGAACTATGGGCAAAACAACATTTTGGTTCCTCAGTGGACTCTCCGAACACGAGCTTCTACTCACACCCCTCATACGCGAATTAGATTGCTCTGAACGAACACCTAAGGACAGTACAAGTATCAGAACAAGTGGACGGACAGAGGAGTGCCGGATATGCATACCTGATGAGCTGCCATAACCACGAAACCGGTAGCGTGCTTCCCAGAGACTTTGCCCACCTTTCTGTAGGTATTACCTAAATCAAAAACTGGCTTGAACCTTGGCCTGCCTTCACCCTCTGTGGTGTTTAGCTAAAGTCAGCCGATAACTTAAAGCACTTGAGGAGTTTGGTTACAGCTACAGATATTTTTAGGTAGGAGATCACATCATAAATAGCTAGAACTGGAGCAACTTCGCAAAAACTACAACACCTATGGAGCCGTCGTCACATCCAGCTCTCCCTTCAGGGAAAAGTGTATACAGCCGCGTTTCGTAGTTCTACTCTAGGGTTCGGAGAACTGGTCACTCCTCGTTGGGGATGCTCGGTTGCTTTCCGTGTTCGACCATGAATATCTCCGAGGCTTTGTCGGGAGCATCTAGTGAGCAACGATGAAGTTCGTCATCTATTGTTAGGTACGGATTGTCGCTCTCTGACTGAGATGGTCGTTCTACATCACCTCTGATGCCCCGACTTTTCGATGTGAATGCAAGTGGATTTTCCATTACATACAATTCAGGCTGCTCGTGCCAACAATAAATACTCTGAATATATTTGAAATACTAAAACCGTCACCCTGGTTGCAGTACGCACTGGTAAAGATGCAGCAGCGTGTTCCAGCATAGATCGTGCAATCTGATGCTCTTGACTTCTGTCCTCAAAGACTTCTATCTAATCGAACGTCCTCTGAGATAAGAACTGCTGGCGAAGTCGGCTTTGCTATCATCACTTAAGTGCCCCACTAGGTGATATTATATTTATCTTGTTTGATTTTTACTCTAAAGGAAAAGTAAAGCGGCAATATCTGTACTAGAGACCATAATGGTGCATTTACCTGTGTGACCCGGGAAAAGTTTTCACATAGATTAGTTGCAGATGGTAGCCCGCCATCTACCGGAAGTCATATATCTGACCCTTTTACCAATCACGAAGAGTTAACTCGTGGTCGCGGTCATAATTTCCTAACTACTTTTGAAAGATACATTCTTCAGGGTACTACTTTGTCACCCTATTTCTATCGTTGTTATTCATACATTAATTACTTTCGCCAAAGTTCACCGCGAGAAGAGGCGTTCGTCAGAATTACCTTCCTATTCATTTTTGTAGTTGAATTGATTCTTGAGATAGCCCTACCCTCGTGTGGGAACAGCGGTATCGATCTTTCCCCAGGCAGAAAAATGGCTGACTTGAAATATACGGCGACATTGTTCTTCTGAGTGAAGATACAGGGAAGTTGCAAGCTCTTTTGGATAGCCTAATCAGTACTGTAGGAATGTTTGGGATGCATTTTGCTCCTTCAAAAAGTAAAATGCTGCTTCAGAACTGGGTTGGCTGAACATCAAATCTTGTGTTAGTAGGGGACGCTCTACCTGATTTAAATAAGTTTTGTTACTCGGGCAGTTACATCTCATCAGGTGGACAGATATCGGAAGAAGAGTTATCGCGTATGGAGAAGGCTCGTTTGGATTGTGCCAACCTCCATCATCTGTGAAGTTGGCGTGACATCGAGTTGTCTGTCGGAGGTTGAACGTACAGTGCAACGGTTAGGTTCATTCTTTTGTACGGTTCAGAAACATGGCTGCTGAGAGTACAAGATAGACGAAGACTGTAGGTGTTCGAGCATCGATTTCTCCGTAGCAATACCGGAATCTGGTGCGAACACCATCTCAGCAACGCTGGGGTTAGACGTAAGGTGTTGGAAACCAGAAGTAAGTATGTGGATTAAGTACTGAATCTAAACAAGTTAAGTTGGATGGGACATATGTTACGCATGTCCACTGGTAGGCTTCCTCGGTGTACTCTGCCCTCCGAGGCAGGAAGTGGTTGGAACATGGGTCGAAGTGGTCAATCCAAGACATGCCATAGAGGTATGAAAATACTGACCAAGAAAGGATGTGTTAGAATTGTAGGTAGGGGTCCTCGAGAAGCATCTACAAAATGGCTGGAAAAATTGTGATATGGATAGCCGTAGCGGTCAACGGCTTAGCTGCGCTCGGATTCTTTCATTGTCTTCGTGATTTCCACTTATTATTTTGATTTTTCGATCCTTTACTTTTAAGCAACTATTTTATTTTCCCTTTACTGAATGCCTCACAAAGTAATGAATATGATTAATCAGTGCCAGTAGAACATAGAAAAACACAAAACGGACAATCAGGTTGTTTAAGTCTTTAAAAACCTGAATAGTCATTCTCCGGTTCTGAATGGAATTGTTCTCTGATCTAGATACGCGCCGTGTTTTTCGTTGTAGTAGATGCTCATAAACGCCACCGTTCTGTGCGGTGCAAAACCGTAGCAGTTAAAATACACTTTCGTAAACACCATCCGACACTGACGTTGGAATCTGTTCCCATACACAGTGGACTCCGGCCTTCCATCCACCCATGGTTTCCGGCTTGGGATCGTCTACTTTTCTCTTAACATAAGCCCACAGGAAAACGTCCATCGGAGTCAAATCCTGAGAGACCAAGGTTCCTACACCTTTCTTCCAATCCATTGCAAGGGGTACTCCTCATCAAGCCATTTGATCACATTTGCAGAATGTGCTGGCGATCCAAACTCCTAAAAGAATGTTTTTGACAAAGTGGGATTTTCTGTGATTGTACAAAGCTTCCGGAGGACATTATGGAATAAGTATTCCGTTCGTGTGTTTTACCAAATATTCGCGATTAATCAAGTTTATGGTTAGATAACTATGATGTTTTTCATCTAGGTGAGTTTTACGTTCCTGGTTGGGTGCACTCGAATCACCGCCTTGAGGTGAGGCTCTTATTGTCGTCACGACAGATGTATGCAAATCGGTCGATTACACCTGAAAAACTTTCGTTTCGGAGCGGTATTTTGACCGAATTAGGCATGTACTTTGTCGGTAAAAATAACGTGGACACCGAGAAGTCGGTATTCGCAACCTACTACTCAAATGTTTGTTGCTAAAATCCACAAAGTAAAAGTCAGGCAGAAAAGTGATCAAGAAAATTGGATCTTGATGGAGTGAATTAGCGGACACGACCGATATTTCACCCACGTTGGGGGCTCTATTCTTCACACTAACGTTAAACGAAGTCTGCCTAGGGGCACCTACCTATA
Organism: Fasciola hepatica; assembly: GCA_948099385.1. Classification (NCBI taxonomy): domain Eukaryota; kingdom Metazoa; phylum Platyhelminthes; class Trematoda; order Plagiorchiida; family Fasciolidae; genus Fasciola; species Fasciola hepatica. Next base: position 15,292,538 of record CANUEZ040000126.1, on the reverse strand, counting down.
GATGATTCATTCCTTCCAAGTGTACAGGGAGCTAACCAAGATTAGATGTAATATAACCAGTGCTCCAAATGAGTTTCTGCCGTGGGGGCTAACCGAAGTTGCTTCCATTTCATCCTCAGCGTTAGCAAGCTTGTTTGATCAACTATTGTTCTGCAAAGATATCCCCGATTATGCGAGAGTCGCATCCATCGCACTTGTGCTGAAGAGAATATCCGAACTGCAAAGATTATGATGCACGTTAATTGTCTAAAAAATATTTGACGGACTCTGAAGTCGATCAAATATCTCCATTCTTTTTACTCTATTTATTTGCTATAGAACAAAGTACATTTCAGGTAGAGGGCCGTGACCAATCAATGACCACCTAGCGGGGAAGTGAACGGCAGAGGCGAGAATTTGACGCAGGTCGTACTGTCCCAAGTTCACGATGGCAACCGTTCGGTCACCGCCGGCACTAGCAAAAATGCTCTTGACTTCTGTGTTGAAAGACTCTTACAGCTTCAAACGTCCTCCGAGAAAAGAACTTGCGGCCTGATCAGCTTGAATATCACCATTTAGGCGCCCCACTGAATGTCATTGTACTTCATACACAATTTATTTTGTTTTCCACTCTGCAGGAAATCTGAAGCCGTCAGTATTTCTGTTCGAGAATGAAATGATGCATTCATTTACTATCCTCTTGCCGGGACCAGAGTGATCACGGACGCTCTTGCACTCTGGCGGGTTGAAGCCAGCGAGGATCTCTAATCGGGCTCGCTCGGGTACGTGGTTTTAGCCAGTGCGGAGGTCTTCGGACCATCCCTTACCTTCTGTAGTCTATTATTGGCCGCGATCACTTCCCTGAAATACAGTGCCATTATTATTACCATCACGACGAGAATGCACTTTGACGTGGTATGTTGGCTTGTATGCCTCTATGACCCAAAGAGCTATGGAAGATGGTTTCCTTAAGCCGGAGACGCAATCATGCCTGACAAGTCGATGGATGAAGGCCAGACTAAGCCCAATCTCTGAGCCAGTTGCTGGGAAACTTCTTGTTCTGACCACTATGCCCCTGAAGAGGATACTCCAGCGAATAAACACAGAGAAAAGCAGTTTACGGGTCTAAAATCCTCCACTAGATGGACTTAGAAGTAGAGTACGTGAGATCTCTCTCTATGGTGGGGAGTCATCGCACTTTATTAGGCAGCTAATGCCCGTCTAAGCTGGGTAGCCCCCGGCTCAAAGGATGACACACGAGAAGGAGTTTCCTCACGGATTCTTCGGTCAAGTTCCTATGTTGAGTTAACGCCCCACTACCATTTAGGTCAGACTTTTGAGTCGAAGGCTCCGGTTAAGGTTCCCAAAGAAAGCCCTCTTCTGTAGTGTGGGCAGGTGTGAAGTATGATTCGCCCAGAAACTTCCAGCATCTTTCCTGTAAAAAAACTTACCAATTTTTCCTTCCTTAATTCGAGATCGATACAAAACTCCATGGATAACTGCGGCTCTAAAGAAGATAGTATTTCAGGGGTTGGGCATGAATTGAATACACTCCCCAAGCCGAAATTTTCCCTTCAGGTGGATACCTTTAACGTCCGTATACTGAGTCAGATAGGACAACAGGCTCCTCTATGAAGAACTCTTGACACTTTTAAAATAGATGTGTGCTGTGTCTCCGAAACACGCATACAAGACCCCACATCTGTGATCAGGCTTCGCACCCCAGATACAACCTCAGTCTCTCACTTCACTCTCCATATGTCAGGCCGGCACTGGGATTACCTTGAGCATGAGAGTTGAGCGTGCACTGTTATACTGGATTACAGTGAACAGTCGTTTGTTTGCAGTTCGGTTGAACGGTTCTGTTCTTATCAACATCAACAAATTGAAGCGTCGATGCTTGTTCGTCGTATCTGTCTACGTGACCACTGACTGCAGTTCCTTTGAAACCAAAGACGAATTCCACCACTTTTGTCTCAACTGCTTCGAAGCTTGCGTTTTATGGACGTCATGGTCATTGCTGGGGATTTCAACGCTCAAGTTGGCCGTTTGGGAGATTCCGAAAGGCACATAGGAGGTCCGTTTTCTATCACCGCCGATGGTATCGATAACGGCTATCGTCTGATTCAACTGTGCTCTGACCATGGATTGTTTCTGGCAAGTACGAACTTCTGCCATAATATGCTGCATAGACTGACATGGCGTCCTCCCACGTCTTCACAACGTTGGACTCAGATTGACCATTTTGTCATTGGTCACCGCTGGCGTGGATCAGTTGAAGATTGTCGTTCATTCTGGTCTACGCCTGTGGACTCAGATCACGCCTTGGTACGTGCTCGCTTCCGTTTACGTCTCGTCCGTGGTCGCACCAAAGTAAATGCCATCCGTCCCGCGCAGTTGCTCCTGGACAATAACCGGCGATCTGCCTTTCAGTCGGAGCAATCTACACGGTTATCGATATAGCCGGATGTGCAAGACCCAGATGAACAATGGCAACATATTAAATAGGTTTTGTATACCGCTTCTAATGCCACACAAGACTCTGGTTCAAGTAGACCTCACAAAAGATGGGCATCTTGGACACCAGTTGTCATGTTAGAGGCTAGCAGATCCGTCCCGCCGGATGCCACATTCAATGAAGTGCATAAATCCCTGAGATACCAACTGACTAGGAGCCTGAGAAATGACGGCTGGTATTGGTGGATTAAGAAATGTAGGGAAATAGAGAAGGCTGCGTCTACTGGCAATACTTGCAACCTTTACCGTTTGATTAGAAGTATCGGTCTACGGAAGCCCGGGGTGACTGAGCTAATCAAAGAATCCGACGGCTCATTGATTCACTCTCAGGGACGTCTTCTGGCTGCCACGACGGGATCGGTATGTCTTTTTCTAATCGTCACTTTTAGACCGGTAATAGTATATGTTCCATAACCCTTCAGTATTAGTGGGTCACGTACACCCCACGCGCTTTTCATGTATTCATGCACCGTGTACCGCTTATCCGGCGATCCCGCCTTCATTAGCGAAGTAGTCGAGCTAGTCCACATTGGGACACTGCCCATTTCTATGCAACGGGCTTCCCGGCCACATGCACTCATTTTCCGGTATGGAGTTTTGAAACGATCTCGAATTAAGGAAGGAAAAATTGGTAAGTTTTTTTACAGGAAAGATGCTGGAAGTTTCTGGGCGAATCATACTTCACACCTGCCCACACTACAGAAGAGGGCTTTCTTTGGGAACCTTAACCGGAGCCTTCGACTCAAAAGTCTGACCTAAATGGTAGTGGGGCGTTAACTCAACATAGGAACTTGACCGAAGAATCCGTGAGGAAACTCCTTCTCGTGTGTCATCCTTTGAGCCGGGGGCTACCCAGCTTAGACGGGCATTAGCTGCCTAATAAAGTGCGATGACTCCCCACCATAGAGAGAGATCTCACGTACTCTACTTCTAAGTCCATCTAGTGGAGGATTTTAGACCCGTAAACTGCTTTTCTCTGTGTTTATTCGCTGGAGTATCCTCTTCAGGGGCATAGTGGTCAGAACAAGAAGTTTCCCAGCAACTGGCTCAGAGATTGGGCTTAGTCTGGCCTTCATCCATCGACTTGTCAGGCATGATTGCGTCTCCGGCTTAAGGAAACCATCTTCCATAGCTCTTTGGGTCATAGAGGCATACAAGCCAACATACCACGTCAAAGTGCATTCTCGTCGTGATGGTAATAATAATGGCACTGTATTTCAGGGAAGTGATCGCGGCCAATAATAGACTACAGAAGGTAAGGGATGGTCCGAAGACCTCCGCACTGGCTAAAACCACGTACCCGAGCGAGCCCGATTAGAGATCCTCGCTGGCTTCAACCCGCCAGAGTGCAAGAGCGTCCGTGATCACTCTGGTCCCGGCAAGAGGATAGTAAATGAATGCATCATTTCATTCTCGAACAGAAATACTGACGGCTTCAGATTTCCTGCAGAGTGGAAAACAAAATAAATTGTGTATGAAGTACAATGACATTCAGTGGGGCGCCTAAATGGTGATATTCAAGCTGATCAGGCCGCAAGTTCTTTTCTCGGAGGACGTTTGAAGCTGTAAGAGTCTTTCAACACAGAAGTCAAGAGCATTTTTGCTAGTGCCGGCGGTGACCGAACGGTTGCCATCGTGAACTTGGGACAGTACGACCTGCGTCAAATTCTCGCCTCTGCCGTTCACTTCCCCGCTAGGTGGTCATTGATTGGTCACGGCCCTCTACCTGAAATGTACTTTGTTCTATAGCAAATAAATAGAGTAAAAAGAATGGAGATATTTGATCGACTTCAGAGTCCGTCAAATATTTTTTAGACAATTAACGTGCATCATAATCTTTGCAGTTCGGATATTCTCTTCAGCACAAGTGCGATGGATGCGACTCTCGCATAATCGGGGATATCTTTGCAGAACAATAGTTGATCAAACAAGCTTGCTAACGCTGAGGATGAAATGGAAGCAACTTCGGTTAGCCCCCACGGCAGAAACTCATTTGGAGCACTGGTTATATTACATCTAATCTTGGTTAGCTCCCTGTACACTTGGAAGGAATGAATCATCTATAGGTAGGTGCCCCTAGGCAGACTTCGTTTAACGTTAGTGTGAAGAATAGAGCCCCCAACGTGGGTGAAATATCGGTCGTGTCCGCTAATTCACTCCATCAAGATCCAATTTTCTTGATCACTTTTCTGCCTGACTTTTACTTTGTGGATTTTAGCAACAAACATTTGAGTAGTAGGTTGCGAATACCGACTTCTCGGTGTCCACGTTATTTTTACCGACAAAGTACATGCCTAATTCGGTCAAAATACCGCTCCGAAACGAAAGTTTTTCAGGTGTAATCGACCGATTTGCATACATCTGTCGTGACGACAATAAGAGCCTCACCTCAAGGCGGTGATTCGAGTGCACCCAACCAGGAACGTAAAACTCACCTAGATGAAAAACATCATAGTTATCTAACCATAAACTTGATTAATCGCGAATATTTGGTAAAACACACGAACGGAATACTTATTCCATAATGTCCTCCGGAAGCTTTGTACAATCACAGAAAATCCCACTTTGTCAAAAACATTCTTTTAGGAGTTTGGATCGCCAGCACATTCTGCAAATGTGATCAAATGGCTTGATGAGGAGTACCCCTTGCAATGGATTGGAAGAAAGGTGTAGGAACCTTGGTCTCTCAGGATTTGACTCCGATGGACGTTTTCCTGTGGGCTTATGTTAAGAGAAAAGTAGACGATCCCAAGCCGGAAACCATGGGTGGATGGAAGGCCGGAGTCCACTGTGTATGGGAACAGATTCCAACGTCAGTGTCGGATGGTGTTTACGAAAGTGTATTTTAACTGCTACGGTTTTGCACCGCACAGAACGGTGGCGTTTATGAGCATCTACTACAACGAAAAACACGGCGTGTATCTAGATCAGAGAACAATTCCATTCAGAACCGGAGAATGACTATTCAGGTTTTTAAAGACTTAAACAACCTGATTGTCCGTTTTGTGTTTTTCTATGTTCTACTGGCACTGATTAATCATATTCATTACTTTGTGGCAGTTTGGAGGCAAAACTACCCAAAGTTCAGTTTAGTCTCTTTGTTTTGGTCAAAATGAATATCTGCAAGCAATAGGATAGAGAAAAGCTGACCCAACTCGGATGTATGTGATAGGCAGTTTATTGTTGGGCGACGTGCACCATTCACCATATTTGGTCATTTATTTCAGGGGAAAGCCCCGCGGTGAACGACGTGAAAGACTAACTCACTGTGAAAACAATTCGACCATTTTCAGTTTGGTGTAAGAGGGGCAACCAAGTTATGAGTGAGCGTGGATCAGTCAATGGGTTGTCCGTTGAACTACGAAACCGTACTGTTTCCAAACGGTAGGTTTTATGGATGAGAATGAAATGTTCAAACGTTCACGCAAGTTATGCGAGGTGGACCAGTAGAATATTTTAGAGGATCTTTCTTGAAAATTAGTCAAGTTGGAGTCATGAATTTTTCGCACACTAAAAACAATTTCATTGGCAACTTTTATAAGCAGAGAATCACAGTGACCATATATGGAGGGTGTATACGCGGGAAAAAAATGCGTTCATGGAATAGTATCTTAGACAATGCGTGTTGTTAAATGCAATAGTGACGATGATAATGTGTTCGCTGTTGGTTAGCAGGTGAGCTAGCAAATCTCTTGTGGATAGCCGGTTACCATCTGTAGCTAAAATGCCTAACAACTTTCTCCTGGTTATACAATTGAATGCTGCCATAGCATTTAAGAAAACTGACTGCAGTTTTATGCTCTTTGCCAAGTGGAGAACAAAATACATTGTTTGAGAGGTAAAACGGAACCGAGCGAGCCGTTTAGACTGACAGGGATTATGACTTATTATTCGAGAAGACACTCGATGCAATACGGGTCTTCAGGGCAATTAATGCCCACAGTTTGGGGCGTATCTTTCTTCAGCACTAGCTCGATGGACACCACACACTCATAGTTCGTGATATTTATATTAATTAAAAACTGTCTGAATGAACATCTCAACGCCAAGGATTAAATGACGGCCAACCGTCTGGGCCATTGGTTTTAGTTCCTCCCGGGGAGTGAATCACCAGTGTGTCCTTATGCACCTTTCCTCTGGCATCAGTATCGATCATACAGCCCCGAATCTGGGTGATGTGAGGGTCGAGTTCACGAATTCGCTTGGCTATTGTCCAAGATTCACAGCAACCTTTACCGGCGAACACCGAATCAATCACACGATGCTGTTTCCACACTATTTGCCTACTAACAAGCACTATAGTAGTGCAATTTAAATTTCGACTGTGTGAGTTTGCTGACTATTCGAATCCAGGACTTCTCCGACAGGCCCTTTGTTGCCACTCTTGAGCGTCATACCCGTCATCCATTCGAATCCGCTAATACAGTGATCTTCGACTTCACCCGAGTGCCCCTCGGCAACGCATGAAGCGCTGCGGTACCGATTGATGAAGGCGTTATTTAGAAGAACTCATTTTCTGTCTGACCAGTAATTCCGATGACAGCTCATATCGAACAGGTTCCAGTCTTTACTAATCAAACAACTGTCAGTAGCCAAAAATTAGGTAACCGCCACGGATAAGGGAAAAAATCCAATGGTATACATGTGATCAACGACACCGTTGTTTACTATCTTTGGCTGCATCAAACATCTTTTAAGTGGATAAGCAATTGTGCAAAGATCCCCTTACCGTCGTGGTGGCTTAGAGTGTTTGAGCATTAGTTTGTTACTTTAACTCCACTGGTTGCAAACTACATTGAGCACGAGAGCCAACTGACGTTCTAAACCACATCCGCAATTAGTTGAGTTCAATTTTTGCCAACTGGTGTACCAAACACTGATATTGTCGTCGTCATCCACTGACCCCTATTTTATTAGAAATTTCCTCTTCGGTTTCATGATTCTACTCTGTGAAACGCATGACTTTACAGTTATTCAGATAACACTGCGAGGATGAATGATGTGTGTGATCGTTTCTTCTTGTTTTGCATTGCACCATAAAATTAAACCAGAAATGTAGCATCTTACTGGAAATATCACTTCACTGTCCCACGTGGGCCATTGATGTGTTTTGTCACCTGTTGTGCGTACAGGAACTGGGACTTTTCGAGATTTTCATATACCTGTGATTAGTATGGTAAAGTCCTTGGGCCAATAGTTTAGATGGAGCCACAATGGTCGGGGCTTGTCCGTGGTAAAGATCTAATTCACAGTATAATCCTAGTGAGAAAGCATCCGTAGGCTGTTATTGCACATCTGAATCCTGAGTCGAACGTAATTCCGACTGGGCATCATTGGTTCAGCAATGGTAAAGTCGTAGACTCTAGAGAAATGACATAACAGCTAGACGAGCACGAAGAGTGCCGCTCGTTGGATGCAGTTTAATATACGGTGCCGGTGCAATGGTCTCAGCCCATGCATGGAAAATCTCTAAGTACCTTCTGTGTCAAGCACAGTCCGCTTGATTTGGGACATGCCAGTTCAAGACGACCACAGTCTACTGCGGCTAAAAGTTCTTGTAAACAACCGTGCCATCGCTGTAGTCTGGGAACTAGGTTCATAATACTTCAAGTGATAAAGAGCATTAGCAGGATTCGCTCATGTTGGTTGGCATACGTGTCAGACAGATGTTTCAGTTAACAAAAGGAAAGCCGTTGGTGCTGGTTGGTCGGCATTCATTATGTCTTGTGTAGTTCTAACGGTATTTCGGATCTTCCAGATACTTCGTTTGGGGTAAATCGACGTGAACAAGTATCGCTTCAAATCTGACTGGCTCACAGCATATCGTGCATCATACCTAACCGGCGTGCTTATAAGCCTTTTTGAAATTTTGCGCATCAACCGCTATCACGACTGAGTACACTGTACCGCGTCCTATCGGCGAAATGCGAACTTTAACGCATCACAAAAATCAAACTAAGACGATTCAGCGATAACCAACCAACAATCTCGAGTTGTCCTAAACAAGTAACTTCTCACCCTAGAGAAAATTTACGTTTCAAAATAAACTACTCACTCATAACTCATCGGTCAATTTGAAATACTAACCCCATCGAAAAAGCAAATAGTCAGATGTTAAAAATTGTAAAATTTTGTATCCAGTACACTTTGATGTACCCGAATCACCCACTTCAAGGGCATCTCAGGAGTCAAGGTCACGCCCACCGATATGGAAAGGGGTACCACGACCGCTATGTGCGCACGGATGATGAGACCTTCACGATCTAAACGCCAAGCTCAATCACTGCCTGCTCATGGAAGCCGTTGTCTTGGGCTACAAACATCACCAATATACAAAGCTTTCACGATCAATCAACCCATTAACCGTTTCTAACTCCAGTTACACATTGCCATTAGCGAGGAAAAACATTAAATTTGGCATTCTCTCCACAAGTTACATACGTCTATCGATTCGCGAATAGATGGCAGATGGGTTTTTTAAAATATTATACTTAATTTGTAAAAAATCTTCCAACTCTTTTGCATTTTGGTTTGAAATGAGAGTGCACACTACTGCTGACATCATACTGATGAGGTGCAGGTTGCTGCAGAGCACAGAATTTACACGAACATGGACACCACTCTCCAATTGTCCGAGATATTTTTACGGAATCAAAACTGACTGAATAAACCTGTTAACACTGCGGATAAAGTGAGAGCATATTTTTAACACTCACTCCTCTCTCCCCGGAAGGAAACCAACTAGGTAAATGGATGTATCGTATTCAACTTTGATAAGTGATTTTTGTAGACTTTCAAACGTTCTGTCTTTCGAGAGTCTTGACTGGACGTGGTCGCCGGGTGCAGACCAATTAGTTAAGATAAAGTCTCGGTAATTCTTTTATACTCACAACAGATACTTGACTAGGGGATGGAAGTTCATCAAGTTAGTTAACTACATTTCAGGTTCCACTGTAGCTTTTCAATAGGGAGAAATGCGCACGCTGAATTAGGACAACGGAATTCACTTGATCATCCGTGAATTCTCTGGGTTTTTTAGACCAACTGTTGCCTATAAACAAGTCTTACGGTTTCAAATGTTGACCCCGTCGGGGTATCTACGCTACCGTGGAACAGTAAACAAAGTCACGACATGAACTCGAGAGCATAAGCCTTTTCTTTTTTTATACATGTGACCATACAGAGCATAGGCTAAGAAAAAAAGAGATGGAAGACCAATGTATCCAACAGGCGACTAGCAGCAGTCAGAAATAGGATGGAAATGCTATTTGCTGGTCATAAAAAAGGATGAGTACAATCAGGGCGCGTCGAAGTGGACCGTGGTCAACTCATCTGTTCGTACGGGTTCCCACAAGAACAATGAAGCTATCGGGTTGTTCCGTACTCGAGGATGCATCGAGGCGATCAGATCTGTGGGGAATTGATCTCGGAGAAATGCTTTCGAAAGAAAAGCGAAGTTGCGTCCAGTTGGAACACGTTTGAGGGTATTTCTAGGGCGCACAATGGAATTCGAGACACGTATTGCTCGTGAAAAAGTTGGAACAACTGAGAATCTATCAATCAAAATTCCAATGCACATGAGAAATGGAAATCAGCAAACAACATGAACTAAACAGGTATGATTCTACTAATTACACTATTTTGCATTTGGTCGACCACTAACCTATTTCTGAAGACAGTATAGCATTTGGTTATAAATAAGAACGAATGGAATGGTATTCGCAGAATATCAACCAAATATTATTTTCATCTAGGGACAACCATTTTGCGTTGGGGAAGTACACGTGATCCTCAAGACCGAGCTATTAGCTATTGAGAAGATACGGTGACCTTAAGAATTATCAGGTCTTCCATTATTCAGCCATCTATGTTTATTTCAGTCCTTTTGGTACGTCACTTGCTTACAGTTCATTGAACAGTTTTGGCTCTCTTGCCAATTTCATAAGACTCACAAAGTTATTTCAGTCTGATCTCAGAACGAACATCTACACGATGAAGTATTTTGTACGGTCGTCCTAATCTTCTGGATGTCTTGTATCGATTCCGAAAGTGTACATAGTTACGCATTACTCGATTTGTTCTCGCCGAAATTAATGGGCGACCCAGTTTCCAATCTGGCACTCATGCTAGATTGGTTCCAATAAAGTTTAGTCGTCGTGCGACTGTGAATTCCGGCAACAAACAGTGCCCCACTGTGCCGCTTCCACTGTTCATTTGGCCGATGTGTATGTTCGATATACCTCAGGCCTGTGAGTTTGCTTGTACAGTCTTCTGGATTGAGGCATGTAAAGGGACGATTTTCCAGAAATCTAAGGACAAACTACCAAGAGCGATAGTTCCCTGCGATAATTTTTTCCACAAAATGATACGACTTGGAGCCCTGGGTATATAACCAGGGGTTATTCCCACGAAGTCGATCAGATTTCGTCCGAGGGTACACTTCCAGACCAAAAAACAGTCAAGTGATGCCTTATCGGAAACAGTATGCAGTGTATTATGAAGCCGGCAGCCAAGCTAAGCACAGATGCCTACTAAGTTTATCGTAAGGGGAAGTGGAAAGATCGTTGGTCAGTGTTCCGTTCGTGTGCTCCTTCCACAGACCTTGCTCTGCTCGAATTGACGGTGGTTTGATTGAGAAGCGAACTACATTTGCACCTGTTGGGTGCTTATCTATGAACCTCTGTAAAAATACATTTATTGGGGAATTGTTTAACACTAACGATGAACGAACTGATAAGACAACGTCATCACCAATCGTTCAACACTTACTGGTGACGCTAAACCAAGTTAACAAGAAGAAGCGTTTCGGATGATTCACAGAACAAAAAACTCCTAAGATTGGTCGAAGCGATGGCAATTAAACGGTGGGAACCACCGTTGTTTAAACAGAAAGAATGGTATGCGACATTATGTTTACCACGGTGAGACACATGTTCGTAATTTTGTTGTCATGCTAGTGCTCATAAATAAACTTTTTTCTGCAGTATGCATTGCGTAGAGATGCAGCGAAATTGTCCAGATAGACAAAAAATCGTTATTTCCTAATGCAAGGCTACTGAGTATTTGCATCAATTTATTTTTGCTAAACCATTGGGCAATTGATCACTAGCCTGTTGCCAGTGAAGCGACAGAATCTCTCAGGCTCCTTCGAGGTAAATCAGTTAGCAGGGGAAAAGAATTCTAAAGAGAAATAATAGAGTAAACGAATTAAATGACAATCAAAAGTAAAACCGGAATGGTGGGAAGTCTGACGACATACTGTACTTCACTGTGCATTGTTTTTAATTGGTCTGTGGTGAAAATTCCCTGAATCGTCAAAATCATTGTTTCGGGGGAGTGCCAAACTCGAGGACCCGCATCGAGAAGCTGAACAGACAGCATCGGAGAAAGGCGCATATTGCTCAAACATGGATTGTCACTGTGGAGGAGGGTGTATGAGATACAGTGAAGAAGGAATAGATGTGTCAGGAACTTAACGATTGCGTGGATAACATAGTGAGTTCTCCGGAGACGATGGGTCCCATGAGTTACTATCCTAAACGAACAAATGAAATGACAAGCTAGTCTCCAAGGCCTAAATTTATTCACACTGGTACCCCATAACAGAAGCGCGATGGCATACGAAACATGAACCACATAACAAATTTACGGAAAATTCAAAGTCTACCAGGAGTCAGAACATAAAATTTAGGAACATAACCGCCACTGACTAAGACTATTGTATTTTTATCGAGTGCAGTGGAAGGGGTACATATCCCATAGCTACAAAAGTCCACGGCACTTGAAGCAGAGAACCACATAAGGTCTCCATAGGTTAGATGTGGTAACGATCCGGCCGACAGTAGATTACTGCCTACCACCCAAGTAACCGGTGATGGCGGCGATCCGAACCTCGGACCTTCGGAGGTGATGACTGAACGCTCGAAACTACTCGACCACTACCGGTTGGGGACCTCCTGATCCGAAATGTGCTTGGTTGGAAACTTTGCCGGAAATGACCGAGTGTGAGGGACTAATGGAAGCAAGCCCAGATTTTAACACTTGGACTGGCTGATATTGCGACACAGATTGATCTCCGCACTGTTTTTTTCCAATCAATCCTACACTCGGCGAGCAGAGCACCCGTTCTAACAAACGAAGCAGGTGGGCTGATAATAAGGTACGTATTAAGCACGCGTCACGACTGGTGGACGACCAAATCCACGATGAACTTCGCGGACAACTGAGGTCGGAAAACGGCAGCCGGTCAACGTTGACTGCTCGGACAAACCAAGTCTCGAAAGCGTAAAGAAGTATGCTGCGTACAATCTACCTTTCGGCGGGAGAGGAATGACTTACCGTACCCGCCGGTGCGAAGTAAGTGATGGAAAGCCACCTCAGCCCTCGCTTTCATGATTATGGTTTGACCAATGATTGGTACGTGGGATGCACCGATGATGATGCGGAAGGATACCTTTTTGATGGATCGAGGAGAGAAAACAGCGCACCATGTTTTGTTTTGCTAACAGCATTATCGCACAGAATGAAAAAAAATCAGTATCTCGGAGGATATAGGAGATATGGAGCGACAGCAACAATCTACTGAAATAACTCACCCGTATTCTGCCATATCATCGATGGTTTCTGGCGGAGGGTGACCAAGTCCAGTAGCAGCAAGAGAAAGGAGATGGAACATTCCACGAGCGCGATCGGCATCAAAGTCAGTGGATGAAGAACGTTTATAGAGGCCGGTGGACGAACTTGTTTCTGAGCCGGGCACTAGGGACGCTGCAAATGGTTCGGGCAAATAGAGTGAGCGCTGCACCAATGAGATTGTTGGTTCTACCTAGACGAGAAGAGTACGAAGAATTTACACGAACAAGCTCGAAAGTGGTACATCGTGTATTGAAGGTGTAAATGAATATGCTGAATACCATACATCGACAACGAGTAGGAAGCGGCTTTCCATTCAGCTTCGCTCTCCGCTGAAGCACGTTCTGGGAACTCCACTTTGATCGAATGGAAAGCTGTTTATTTCCCACGGTTTGTCCGGGCTATTGTTATTCAAAGACCCATTTGGGCTCAAGTCAACTGATGTGAAAAGCGCAGTGATTCTTACGTATTTTAGTTTATTTAAGAGCTGTTTGACGCAGGCTTTTTGTTGTGCTTGGTTTAAGCACGTACACATGCAAACAGGGTTGACAATAGTCACACTCCATCCCGGACTGCACTGACCAGTCATGTGCCCACGTGTCGCACGACCTTGCGTGGTCTGATCCAATTGTGCGTTCGCTTTACGTTTTCACTGGTACGTGACTCCGTTTCGCGTACTTATTCAGATATCTGTTCGTGTCTCTGCTGACATTCTTGCACTCGTATTTGCTGTGCGCTTTTGCTAAATACACGTCCATCTTTGCAGTCATGCTTACGTTTTGCCTACCGATTACGGGACAAGTGTTGACGTGGTTTCGATTCACTTAAATATTGACCTTAAGCGTCCCGAAAATTCTTCGGCCAAATCTCAGATCGGCAATTCGTGTAAGGATGACTTAAACCAAAAATGTAACCCGAAGTCGAAGATACACGTCACACACACACAAATCCAAATGCCATGACTGCAACGATAACTACGTTATCCAACTTTGGCGAAGAGTTCTTATACAAATCCATGAGTACGGAATGCTATACGAAGAAGCGATCTACGTTCATCAAAACCCGTTTACGAAGATCAATAAGCTTGTACGTTAGATCTAGGTTAAACCTAAATTCTGGACTGAGCGACCACGAAATCATTTGAAAGCATGGAACTTTTCAACAAGTTGCATTGAATCAAACCACATTTCCGATTTCATGAAAGGCATAAAGGTCAATTAACCAGAAGAGTGGGACCTAAAACACTGGATAAAAACCATGCGGACCGATAAACAAGAATTTCTAATTTCTATGCGAGTGTATTTGCGGTACTCAATGGCCGAAGAGTCAAAATGCTCAAGCTTCTAAAATGAGAAGAGACGGTGAAAGGGCTAGAACATTATAGTTAGTAGTCACGTTTGATCATTGTTGTGATCTCGGAGTACACAATCACAAAAGACACCCAGATTAGACGTCACACGCACAACGAACACAGAAACCGATCAGATGCCTTGTATTATATGGAAAAACCCACTTGCATTCATCACATCCAGAAGTTCAACGAAGCGAGTCGGGATCGAACCTACGACACTTCGCCTACCGGGCAGATGCTCTACCGACTGAGTTATCGCGAAAAGGCCATATATATATATACATATACATATACATATATATATATATATATATATATATATATATATATATATATATATATATATATATATATATATATATATAAATCAAGCATGGTGCTGATGCAACGCCAACAGTTACGAAAACGGACAGAAGAACAACAGGCGAACAGTCAATCACTGTATCAGTGATAACTTTCATGGTTGTTTGCGTTGTGGGTTATTGTACTACTTGGAACGCCTGTTTCAGAGTAAGCCTTTTATTTAAGGATGCACCTCCAGCCTTTGCGCAGCCAAGCGCATCCTGCAAGGTGGTAGGGTTGGTTCAGATGGGCCGGTGACCAACTGCATGGTTTATTCGTGCTTACTGGAAACTTTGTCATGTGAACAGAACATGACAAGGGGCTATGACTTTACTTAGTGGCAAGCCACGCTCAACACGCTACAATGCTGTCGCACAACGTCTGGGCCTTGAGTCAGAACAAAATAAAGAGTGCACGAGAATCAATGTTCGACCTTCCACTAGCCTGAGAAGGAACACGTTCAATACACGATCGAACGTATATTGGCAGTATTGCGGGATGTAAGCGCAAGCGATTCGGATAAGCAAGTAGCTCAACCGTTTAGATTGCTACTCGAGCCGCGGCGACCAACCTCGTAGTGACGCTCTAGTAAGGGAGTCAACCAATCAGGAAAGAACAACGGCATCAAGCCGCAAAACTCAAATTTCCGAAAAAATAAAATTACTTGAAAATGAACGTTTTAAGGAGAACTAACAACTGCAAAGAAATCAGTGCCTCAGTATGGGGGGGGGGTGTGACGGTCTCCCAAACAAACAAAAGTGCAATTCTATTAATTGGCATCAGCAAATGTCAAGGTCGTCCGAGAGGTGAAGGCCAGATCTGAAAGACTGCGTGTATTGGGGAGCACGGTGACTGTTACTCGCGCACTGAATGTCTCTGAGCTTACGAAGATGAGAAAGGGAACCACAAATATTCCCACCACTGAACTCATGGATCACTCTGATATTCCAGAAAGCCCAGCACTATCTGCAGGGTCAAGTCTGTTATTTAACGTTTACATACTTTTCTGCACGTCACAAACTAATTCTACAATCACCATCCCCAAAGAACTTTTCACGCCTCAGAATTCTATACGAGGGATTGAGTTACACATACCGACCATCGTGGCTTGGTACATCTTATTTCTCCATTTGGTGATTCGCTTTTTGTAATTTAATTTGCGCTCGTTAGACTCCGATTTCTTGACCACAACATCAAATTCCGTTGTGCGCACCACTCCCGCTCAGTAGGAATTTTGGCCAGTGCCAACGTTGCGCAGCACCGCAACAGACGCTGTTCGCAACCTCGCAGTTCTTTGTACTTGGGTCTCTCGGAAAGTGTTGCAGATGAAGCCTCTAAATACAAGCCACGAGTGGTTTCACCATTTTATGAAACGTAAAACCCGCATCGCGTGTGTAGTAATGGACGTAAATTTGAATACAACATAGTGAACACGTGAAATTATGTTGGATAATGACTTACAAAACATTTCGAGTTACAAACGACCGATGGGAACGTAACAAGTTCGTAAGTTGGGGAGTGTTTGTAGAATGGTATAAATGAATGACATGCTCCACACGCCCCGAAAGATCCACAAAACGCAAAGCAAAGGGCCGCTTAGGCACCAAGCGAAGGATGACTTTAGGAGGCGCATCGTACACAGATGGTTATGAAACCCATGAATCCAGAGAGTGTATTAAACAGACAAAGGTTTGCGAACTTTATCCAACAGTTACTAGTTCAGACTCACAATATAGTTAGCTATGTTCTCACAAACAACCACTAACATCCACAATGAAGAGAGTGAAGTGAAAAAACCTGGTAAGAACTCACCATCAAATAATTATCCAAACTTAGGGTATAAGCGAGCGATACTGGACTCGGTGAATGGGTACCATTGACTGAGGATACAGGGGCATCTGGAACCCAGTCAACGAAGCAGGAATTGGAGTTCACGAAGTCACGACCGTTACTTAGTAAACCAGAGCTTGTAGATAAAAATTGACGTAGACGGAGATGCAAAGATCCATTGCGCAGGAACTTTGGACAGCGCAAATTCACACGATATTCTAAAACAGAAAATCGGGAACTGATCATGAACCAATTTCTACCAACTGATATGAATAACCGAGTATTTGTGCAGGCTCAACTACATGAAACAATTGGTTTCAGCGCGCATTGTTTATTCACAATGATTCGGTTTGATCTCCGCTGGGTAAACTCATCAACGGAGAAGACAACCAACCAGAGAACGATTCTTCTTAAATTCACTCACGAAGGGTGCTTGTATTATTGGTAAATTGGTTTATGAGCTTAGGATCATAAACAAGTTGGTCGTTGGTTATCACCGGAATATTTGCCCGAAATTCATCTTCAGACAAGCTACAAGAATTAAGATTTTAAAAATATATTGAAAATAAGGCCGATGCTTAAAGCAATGTAGTAGAGGCACTGGCGAGTCGAGTGTTGCTCGTTACAACCCTTTGAATTGGAGTGACAATTTGAGAGTAGGTGCAATATGTTTCCGTGATGGGGTGAGATCAGCAGTTTATAAACTGGCAGGAACAGCTCAGGTAGTTAACAACTTAAAGTGAATCCCCCAGCATTTTAACAGATTTCGCAAACACGCGACTTCCCATCCAAATCAGGACTGAACTGCATCAATAACTTCACATTTGTGAATGGTATTAGGACCATTCTTAAAGTTATTACTACATGTCTGGCTAGCTTTTCTTCACTTGCAATGGAGTTGTACTATCAGATATGTCAAATTTTAATAAAACAAATCTTAAATCGACGGAATAACCCACCATACTTGTAGAGTGGATTGTTTGCGTCGCAGGTAAGGAACGAGACCTGAGAGTTGGGAACTCATTATCAGATAGGATTGATTTCTTTCTATGCCTCATTGGTGATTAGTTACGGGGGAAAGATAAATTGCCTGGGCTGACATCGTCTATGATAGTCTATTCGTCTGGATATGCCTTTGGGGCATACTACTTCAATTAATTAAGAGGCACCATTCAAGGTTGCTCAGTCACGGGAAGATAGGGATAATTAACAGTTCCGTCTTGCGTAGTGGACATAAAACTGACCGGGATGATACATTACACGTGATGTAAGGGATCCTTTCTCCAACCGATTGAAGGCATTCCAACTCCAGAATCCGGTCACACTAGGGTCAATCACCGTTCGACTATAAAATCTTGGAGTCCACTGATGTGGCAGAAACAGGTTGTTATCGTGCAAAATCCGGTAACGGAAGGGCCCTATATCACACAAATCCGATACTTAAAAAAGTGTCGAGAGCCAGAACAGATAGCCCGGTGGTAAGGTGTTCGACTCACAATTGAGTTCGAGCCCTTGCGGAGGCCCGGTGGATGTGCACTGTCAATGATTCCTAACAAGGATAAAGTAGCTTCACAGTGCTTCAATGGTTTTCGACGGAGTTGGTCGTTGGAAATACATGGCAAATCATACTGGAAACAAAATATCCCACTACTTACAGCAGTAAAAAAGCTTGATTTCACTTCTCTATTGTGCGACAAAGTACAATAGCTCTGGAAGGGAGCCGCTGCAAGTCAATGCTGTCGCATGGTGATGATCCAGTGGGCTAGAGCGTTTGATTACCACCTCGAAGGTTCGAATCCCCGCCACCACCGATCACTTTGGCGGTATACAGTAATCCCCACTGTCGTCCGGCTCGTTACCACACTTGACCTATTGGGATCTTATGTGGTTGTCCACCCCAAGTCTCAGGGGCCGGTGGCCGGTTGTCCCCAATACTGCAGTGGGTCTCTGTGGCTACGGGGTATACCCCTTCTATCCGCAAGCATGCAATAAGAAAACGGGTAAGTAACCGGCGGTGGTAAGAATCGAAACTGGGATGTTGAGGTCTCAAATCCATAGTGCTAACTGTTTGATCGCCGCCAGTCAATCCAGTGTTCATACTGTAAACATGATTTTTATATATGCATTTCTCCCATATTTGTGTAAATGAGCTGACCAGTAAATGGGATTACCATAAACTGTCTTCTTCTTTATCGTATTTTTTTTTCTCATTAGTATTATCACCAAAAAACAGTGATAAATGACCATAGCGTAGACCACTCACGATAATAAAAACGCCTCATTCCGGTTTTCACTTTTCGAGCGGCCAATCCAAATCCCGCATAAACGGCAGGAGACATGGATAATGTGAGAATTGCTGTAATATTGAAAAAAGATACGTTTCAAAAGGAATCATATTATAGATCCTAATCTTTACAGTGCTTTCCAACACTTTTGGCGGCTTTTTGCAAGGCTGAACTGCATTTAGCTTCTATACTCATCATAAAATAATAACAAAGAAATAGCGCCACGGAACCGATTGGGGAGGGGGGCGTGTGGGGAGTAAGACCTAAAAATTAGGTGGATCATTTTAGCGAACTTTTACATCAGCTATTGATAACGCCTGGTTCAAATCTGACGATGGTTTGTTGTAGGCCTTACAGAACGAATAAGCAACAGATCAAAAAGTGCTAAGTAAACAGAGGAGGTGAAAGGTATGAAGTATCGAAAATGGAATGTAGATCTACACAATGAAAGGGAAATACACCAGCAACAAAAATCGCACCTTCCATAAACCTGATTTGATAGAAAACAGTCAAACCATCACTGATAAAGTTAACTAGGTTTTAACGGTCTCCAGCAGACCGGCAGTGAGGTCGTTCACAGTCTCATATTGTTGAACGCTAATAGCAACAGACGATTTTAAGCAGTCAAGCGAACCCTGTACACACGGGCATAATCGGTTACCCATTACACCACAGTGCAACCACCGCAGTTCATCTTTCAGACAGTTACTCACCAAAGGAGTTATCCCGAGAGTACATGCATCGAACAACTAAATAATCAGAACCCGACGAGGTCTATAGCCAGACTCATTGCTCAGTTTATTTCAGTTCAAACAACCATCAACCATGTACTGGGTGCAGTGACCCATCGCTAGTCACAGGTTACGGATTTTCCTCGTCCTGAATTCTGCAAATCTACTCTCGCTTATTCACCAGATTCATGAGGCTTTAGGAAGCCACATGTCGACACACGTTCTCAGATTCGCTTAGAGAATCTCAAGACGTCAAACTTATTGCTTTTCCTACTATACAACCAATTATTTCAGATCGCTGCGACACACACTGAGCCCTTTACAGATAATCAAACGCCTCAAGAATGTCATAGAAACGGGCTGACAGGATATTTGATGACCAAAGAAATTGCAAAAAAACAGAAGACCAAAGTGATATTGTGTGGTTTTTGTTCAATATTGCATCGTTAGCTTTAATAGACAATGTAAGGTAATCGACATTCGATTTAAAGAATGTTGCATTAGATATCGTCATACCGATTATTATATTCAATGGTGCATTTTATGATTGTGCAATGAATGGAGTGTACAAATTACCACAAAAGTTAGTGAGAAAGAACCGACAATCATGACGCGCAATGAGTCCGGCTTCATGGCGACTCAGGAAACAGCACATTGCAGCCTATCATCAAGGGAATATTCCCGACCGATTGAAGTCCGAGATTAAAATCGTGATATGTTGAGCCATTCGGGCTGCACAAACAACAAGTTTACGAGATAGTATATATATATATATATATATATATATATATATATATATATATATATATATATATATATATATATTGACTCGACAAAACCGCAATATGAAGTAATGAGTGTGAATTGGTATAAAGCGAATGAATTGAACTTACAGTCTTGGACAACGAATGTGAACTCCGGACGATCAAAAATTGGGATGACAGTGACTTTACCTGATAAAACACGACCAATGTAACCATGAGGAAATGTTATCGATATAAGGTATAAAACAAAACGAGGACCAACAAATTTATTGCACCGTCTCATTTCTGATATTACTAATGACAATAATTACGTGCCCAGTATGTTTCCTCGATTATTTGTTAATATCTGTGCGTAGATGCGGTGGGAGAAGTATATCCCAAAGCCACAAAGGTTTACTGCATTGTTAGGGATAACCAACGTCCTGACCATGAGACGTGGAGTAGCGAACCGTATTAGGTTTTAACAGGCCAGGCGCGGTAAGCAGCCGGATGATAGTTGATTACTGTCTACCACCGAAGTGACCGGGGGTGACGCGGTTTGAACCACTTGCCTCTTAGGTAGTAAGAAAACGCCCTAAACCACAACAACATCGGACAAAAATGTTCCCAATTCCTTCAATGGAGAGTGTTTACCATCGCATTTAGATCAACAAAGTATACGCCAGATGCTTTCCAATAGGTTAAGAGCTCAGTTCAAACAACCCTTAACCATTCACTGGGGACGGTGACTTTGATTTCCATCTCTCAGCAGTAACCTCAATAAGAAGTAATAAACAAGTATGAAAAGAGTAAGAAGAAAACTACAAATAGTGTCAAGTCGACAAATAAAGTTCGTGAATACAAGAGTGCCACTGGCGGTGACACCGAGCTATATTCTTTTAGGTATCTAACCAGGGAGATCTCTTGGACTCCATCCAGGAAATCGAACACGCCCTACGTGACCAAGTCCACTGGTTACGCTTTCCATACCTTCCCCCAATGTCATGGACTAACCACCTTTACTCATCTTCCGACCATTGCCCACTCCATCAAACACTGTGCGTCGAGGAGTCCTGCTCGGGGATATACGCAACACATGTCCCAAACACTCTCACCTGGAAACCTTTAGCATTTCATCTAGTGATTTGGTTTGTGTGTCTAATGCTCCGCACTTAACCTTAGCATTGTTGATACGGTGTTTTAACCATATTCGAGCAATGCTACGAAGACATCGGTGTTTGAATATCGACAATGTACGCATATCGTTCACCCACAGTGGCTATATTTCTGAGCCATACAGAAGAACTAGCCTGACTACTGCGGCGTAAACTCGACCAATGATAAGTAAACGGATGGCATGTCGACACCACAAACGACAAAGGTCGGTAAATGCCAAATGAGCCCTCTGTATACGCAAAGACACCTCGTCCGACATCCGACCTCCAGGTGAAATATAGCTGCCCAGATAACAGAACTTGTCTACCTGGTCCATGGTCCCCCCGGACACTGGAAGGTCTGGTGTTGGACCAATTCTATCTTGTAGTATCATCTTGCACTTTGAAGGTGCAGAACGCATGCCGAACACTAGCATACAGTTGGTAAGACTGTTCAGAAAAGCTTGCAACTTGCCTGGATCTTCACTCGGAAGAATTAAGTCGTCCGCATATTCGAGGCCTGACACCTTTCTACCCGACAGAAGTCCAATGCCACTATCATCACCCGATAACATCGCGGTCTCTAGAACCACATTAATCACAAGGTTGAAGAGAAAAGCAGAGAGTGGAAAGCCTTGAAGCACGTTAATTCTCGTGACAAACTCGGGTAAAAGATCATCGTGAGCCCCAACTCAGTGCCTACATACGCTGACTAAAGCGATCGACAGTCTCCAATTGATCGGTGTCAGGGGTAACCAATAGCTATATGGTCGATCTGAGTTCAACGCTAGGAAGGTGCGATAGGATGCCAGGTTAGTCGGCGATGGATTTTCTGCGAGAAATTTGCACTCCCTAGGAATAATACAAGGTCGGAACATAGCTGGATAAGCCGGTCATTGTTATTGGTTCAATCAGCTGGAAAGCCTCCGTCTCATCCAGGCTTCCAATTTGAGCAATGACATAACTAACAACAACTATTATATCCATAGAGCGCACGCTGCGGAGCAGTTGAGACAAATCACAGTGCAATTCGGTTTAGCCTCAGGAAGCGTACAGTCGGTTGAGGCATACATAGAAACGACAAACAGGCATCGACACTTCAGTCTACTGATGTTGACGTACACAGAACCATTCGACCGAACCGCATACACCCGACTGCTGACTGGGATCCAGTCGAGCAGTGTACATTCAGCTTTCGTGCTCAGAGCGACGCCAACGCCAGCCTGACCCCGAACATTAGACGCGAATCATCCGACACGGAAAAGTGAGACGAGAATCCTAGCTTGTATCAGGGGCGCGATGCGCTGGCACTGAAGTTGGGTTTTGTATGCGTGTTTCGGAGACAATGCACATCTATTTTTAAGGTTTCAAGAGTTCTGGTTAAGGCACTCTGTTGTCCCGTTTGGTCAACTGTGCGGATGTTGAATGCAGCTGAGTAAAAAGCATGCTTGAAATGTCTGAAAATTGATTATTCATTTCGCCTTATGTCCAAGTTTTTATCCTTGCCAAAAGCTACAAGTTTCCGGTCACGACTCATTGTGGCTTCTCGTATCAACTTGAAATTGGGATGTAAAGAATGGAGAACAGACAAATGAGAAATGTTACCCGAAGGACCGTTAGAGATTTCCGGACACACCAGACTTCGCGGATGCCCACACCGCACAACGGGTTTTTCTTTGGGAACCCTAACCGGAGCCTTCGACTTAAGGGTCTGATCCACAAGGTAGTGGGGCGTTAACCCAACACGAGAACGTGACTGAGACATCCGTGGAGGAACTTCCTGTCTGTCACGCGAGATCTGATTGTTGTACACATGCTGTCTTGTCTTTGTTGGTGCTTTGTTATCGATCCGCTTTTCGAATTCAGTCCTTGGCCCCATGCACCCAGTGGAGCAAGAACAATGTGGACGGGACAGCATCCTTTGGGTTGGGGGCGACAGCTACCCAATGAAGTGCGATGACTTCTCTCACCGTTGAGAGAAACTCCATGTACTTCACCTCTAAGTTCATCTAGTGGAGGACCTTGACCGGCAAACTGCTTTTCTCCGAGTGTATTCGCTGGAATGTCCTCTCCAGGGGCGCAGTGGGTAGAACCAGATGTTGCCCGTCAACTGGTTCAGAGACTGAACTTTGTCTGCCCTCTACCCGTCGACCCGTCAGGTATGGTTGAATCTTCGGCTTAAGAAAGCCATCCTGCATAGATCTTTGGGTCATGGAGGCACGCTAGCCATTACACCACGTCAAGCTGCAGTCTCGTCGTGATGTTTAAGAGACTATTTCACGAACCGGGCTCAAATCACATAAAGAAGCCTACCCTCCAGATTGCAACCTTGCTCTCTTCAAGTAAATTCTCCCAATAGAAAATGTCACCATAGAACAACCCCCCTCCCAGAACTGAAAAAGAAACACTTTCATTAGTATTTTACCCTAAAACAAGAAACATTTTCGGGTCAAGTATATCTGGTAACTTTGTTTTCTGAACAAAATCGGTTTTGCACTTTGTCTAGCTCGTCACCACACCTGACCTATTGACATCTTACGTGGTTCTCCACTCCAAGTCCCAGGGTCCGGTTTCCGGCTATTCTTAATAACTCAATGGGCCCTTGAGGCTATGGGACATACCCCTTCTACTGCACTCATGCGCAGTCGTGTAATAAAATAAGTTAGATTCACTAGACCACTGAGTTTGGTGAGTTCTAATCATGTTAACTGAGTCTTATCTGGGTCAGTCAGCAATAATGTTAGACTTCAGATGTATGGCAGGTGAGCGGGTTTCCCTCTCATATTAGGCCGTCGATACTGTTCGCCCGTCAATGTGACCCAAACACTGAGACGAACAGTAACCACGATGATGGTAAGCCGTTTTTGTATTAAATTTCGATGAATTTAGAGACCACGTATGGCGCAACATATTCAGTGTTGACTAAACAGGTGTTTTTAAGCATGGCAAGCAAAAGACTTATATAAGTGGGTAAAAAGTGTTACGACACGAAAAAAGCAAAAGACAAGTTGACTGTAACGTTGTACTGCAGTGCATCTGGTGAAAAATAAAACCCTTAGTCATCGACACAAGTGAATCCTAGATAGTATGAGATTATTCATTCAGCTTGAACTTTTAAATCATTGTAAACCATGCAAGGACCATGCAGCTGCTTCATTCTTGTCATGAATCATAGCCGTTTATCCCGGGTTCGAGTCCCAGTTGGGGCCCATTGGATGTCTACTGCTGATGATTACTAATAATGATGAAATAGCTGTATAGTGTTTCCACGGTTTTCCATGGCATGAACGTTCACACTGCGCGATGAGTCTTATATTATGTAAAATCTAATCTCCCACCACTTATAAATCAATCCAAGATGTTTCAATAATCGACCGCAAACTGGAGTCGATCTTGAGAACAAACGTAGCGCCTTTGTCATGAAGAGTATATCCTAGGGGTGGCTGAGATGCTGGAACAATGCAGATTGACAACAACCGAAAAGGTCTTTTATTGTTGGATATCTAAAATGCGCATTCGGTGTTATATTTGAACCACACTATTATCATACTCATTGTAACATCTAATCTGTATTTGAATATGATGTAGCTCGATTTGAAAGACGGCAAACCATTGCAAAAGTGATTCTATCTAATGTTTTGTAATAATAAAGTTCCAGGACGTTTTCTTAATTTTAGTGAGAACCGATTCCAGCGTCAATGTTGTCACATTGATTCCACGAAACCGTTTCAATAGTAAAAGATGAGAATGACAGATATTAAATGGTCCATCCGGTTAAATTTACTTTGTAGAATGATTAAGAGGCAAAATACATATATTTCTGGCGAACTCCAAGCCAAAAATGATACTACTTTCTTTTAACCATCTTCCTTCCTGAATGCAACACCTTTCAGCAGGAAACAATTTCAGCGATTCCGGCTAGTGCTTTTTGTTGGAGGTATGTATGTATGTATTTCACACCCGTCTGGTTTCAGACTGTATGCCAAACAAAGCATGGTGCAATCGAGGAGGAAAGGGTAGATAGTTATAGTCCATGATTTGTTTGTGGGCGCAATACTGCCAGGTTGCCCAATTCAAAGCTGGTGGTTTTCTTAGGGGCTCACAACCGGAGCCTGTGGCTATCCAAAGCTTAACCCGCAAGGCAGCGAGACGAAACGTGGAGTCCGTAACCCACTGGGGACCGGTGACTGTTTCCTCAGTTTATACGCCCTTCGGATGAGGCCAAAAACCCTGGGTGCCCAGTGCACCTCTGCGCCAGAGGTGCCGGTGAGCATACCGCTGTACGCCTCACACGCCATCCATGGTTGGTTTGGAATCAGGGTTTAGCCATCTCCCCTAGACTGACTAGTAATCAGCCAACCCGGTGGAGAGCGCCGGGCATTCGCTTTCGTCCTCTCACTTTAGTGGGAACACCTCCGCCACGAGAAGGCAGTGAGTAGGACTTCTTCAGCACAGGCTGTGTTAGACGCACGATCACTAGGGAGCATTTCGAGAGGCGTTCAGGACGAGTAGCCATCTCAGAGCCTGAGATACCCACCCTCGACCATACTGAAGCATTTGGAGCAGGAGACTACTGTATCTTAATGGTCCTAGATCCTCTACAATCCCTGTTAACACAGGCGCATTGCACGGTGTTATCTTATTACTGTTTTCTTCGCTTGTTATATGTACGACATTCCCCTTACTCCCAAATAAGTAGATAACTTTGTGGTCGATGGAATCCCGGAACAGTGTAAATGACCGGTGGTGGTCGAGTTATTTAAAGCGTTTGATTATCACCTCGGAGGTCAGAAGTTCGAATCCCCGCCACAACCGGTTACTTTGGTGACAGATAGTTACCCACTGTCGTCCGGCTCGTTACCATCTCTGATCTATGTTTCCTTTGGATCCCAGCGTGTGGAACATTTTCAGGTGAATAAAGTCTAAATCACCCGGTATCTCATATTGTCGTACCTGGTGCAACTGTACAATCGTACCCAATCGCATTACAATTTATCCATACGAAAATGAATGGACGGTTTCCTTCGACCTGATCGGTTTTCCGAAGATTCGAACTCGTCAAATGGTGCGGACGCATGGACTCGCTGGATCTGTACATTTACCAACTTTATCGACACGATTTCAGTGCATAATCCAGATAAACTAAAAACGTTAATCAGCTTTATCTCGTCGTCGCTGTACAGATTCGTTTTAGATTGTCCTGATTATGATGAGGCTATTGCAACACGTTAGTCTTCGTAAGTTCAATCCCAAAACAAGGTCTTTGCTCGTCACTTACTAGCTACCTGTAAACAAGACCCTTGAGAAAGTTTTATTTAGTTTTTGCAAAGGCTTCGGATTCTGGTCAAAGACTGTAACTGTGACATCTGGATGCATTCATTACTCGAATGCAGTCTAACACCATTCATCAACGTCTTCTGAAACAGAACTCTTGATTTCAGACCCACTCATGAACCATCGAAGGCCTTTGAATTAGCCCAAAAACAAGCTCAGTCCTATCATTCGGCAGCTGTTCTGGAGCCATGCGGTGCTTCCACAACTACTGGTTTGTCTCATAAGGACTGTGACACTTCAGAAGAGGAAGCTACTGTAACATCAGCTAAAAGAATGTTTCCTTTGCGGTCCAATTTGACACCCCAGGTACTCGTCTTCAGCACGGGACGTCATCTGCAAATCATGCGGAAAGAGGGGGTATTATCAGAGTATGTCGCTCCACCGAAAAGTTAAAATACTTGGCGTTAATGATAGCCCGTACGCTCCCATGCATTACCTTTGTTGCCGCTCCCAAGTGTCTGTCAAAAGCAGTCACGGATATCTTTGTCAATGGACTTCGACTAAAAGCATTGGTCGACACGGTGAGCTCCGAAAGCTGTTTCAGAATCCGTTGTCAATTGTAACAAATGACCGGTTGAAAATCCCATTAGTGAAGTTGTACTGGCATCCACTCGTGGTCATTGTCACGTGTCTCTCAGGCACGAAAACAACCTTTATCCACAGATCCGTCAATCTGTCTCACCCGATTTGTGCGCCGACGTGCTATTCGGTCATTATATTTTAAGACTGCATAAGAGTGTTCAAATATTATTGGAACGAAATAAGCCTTCAATCTCCTGATGTGGCCTTGCAGCTTTTACAGTCCAATCTCCTCCTTTTAAATACTTGTCGGATAGCATCAAACCAATCGCTACCAAATGCGGACGACACTCTGCAGAGGGTGAAAAATTTATTCCAGTAGAAGTTCGAGGGTTGCTACCTTTACGATCTCCATGGCGCGTTTAAGTATTAGTCAGAACCAATGAAAGACGTAAAAAGCGCATGATTATTGACTATGGTCAGACCATAAATCGCCTTAACAGTTTGGACGCTTACCCTGTGCCTCGGATAGATGATATGACAGAGGAAATATTGAAGTACCAGTTATACAGCACGCTGGATTTGGACAGCGCATACCATTAGTTCTCCATTTGCGCAGACGAGATCTATACCGTCTTTGAAGCATGTGGTAACTTGCATCAACTCCGACGCATTTCGTTTGGCGTCACCTGTCCCCAGAGTATCATTGATGCGATTATCCGCGACGATGGTTGTTAATTACGAATCGTAATTAGAGTTTGTCCTTTTGTCTTCTGTTTAGTTACTTATTAGTAGTGAGTACATGCATCGTGAACCCCGGACATTCGTAATGTATTTTCCCTGTTTCTAAGGTATCACATCAGTTTATACTTGAGTTTCATGGTACTTATTACATGAACAGTTCACGTATTTGTTCATAACCTTGTTTTCCCGAAGGTCTACACTTTTACTGTTATATAATCTTTCTGAGTGTTTCATTTGTACTGCAGCGCGGAGGCTCGAACTCCCAGTCTTATCGTTTCTGTCAGTGCACTCCACTATTGGCCGTCATACGTCAACGGCATTAACAGATCTAGTGCCGGATTCGCCTATTCATGTTGACACGTGCCTTTGTTTACTCCACAGACTAAGCTTATTTGTACTTATTTGTTAATGACACTTTTTACCATTACAACCACAGTCCAATTCACGCGTTTGTAATCGATTTATTGATCTTTGACGATAAACGCTCTTGATTTATTGACTGTACCGCAACCGAACTGCGCTACAGTTTCGTTCAGCCGCCTGCTAAGTGGACCGTTTTTATTTTCTGCGCTGTCCCGATTTTCGGAAGCTTACTGCCCATTGTTCTTGGTTTCTCACCTGGCTGTAAGTCCTTTATTTGCTGTATATTTATGCTTATTGTATTATTTAGAACCACGAATCATCGATAAACACGGTTATTCGATTGAAATTTGTTCTGCTGCCCGTAATCGTGTTCTGCCCATATCGTGCGTGTAGCTAGTGAAACTAAGTTACTGCTAGATTCACAGCCCTAGACATCGGGATAGTCGCAACAATGGTCTTAAAGGAGCTTTTGCTTACGTTGATAACGTAGCGGTTTGCGGTAGGGATACCGAAGAGCACGATAGAAACTTGAAACGATTTCTCACTGTTGCAGAAAAGTTAGGGTTAGTACTGAACCAAAATAAATGCACAACTGCTACCAACAAAGTGCAATTACTCAGTTATGAAGTCCCCTTGGGAATAAACAAGCTGGACCCAGACCGCTCAGACCCCTTATCGAAATGGCGCCACCCACCGACCTCAAAGAGCAACGACGAGCGGCTGGAATGTTCGCCTGATACTCTCACTGGATCTCACACTTTTCAGACAAGATTCACTCTCTTGTCAATACGAGATTTTTCATTATCATCGGTTGTAATCGAGGTATTTGAGAACCTGAGGTCGAATTTAGTCCGGATTACCGTTGCCACAGTGGATCTGTATTTCTGACGTCGCTATCGCCGCAACGCCCAACCAACACGGACGACTTGTTGCATTTTTCTACAGAACTCTATCGCCAAGTGAACACCACCATTCTGCAACCGAGAAAGAAGCATATCCCACGATAGAGACCGTAAGTAAATGGAAGCAGTATCTTCTCGGCAATCCCTTTAAGTTCGTCACTGATCAACAGTCGATTACATTTATGTTCGATTCCAGAGAGGGGGAAGATCAAGAGCGACAGAATACAGTGCTGGCAAACTGAGCTGTCTCCTTTTTCCTATGACACCGTATATCGACTTGGTTCAGAAAACAAAGCTGCGGACACACTTTCAGCAGTGTTTAACACCGACGATCTAAAGCTGTTCCATGAAAATCTCGGCTACCTTGGTGTAGTACGCATGGGCCATTTCGTTCAAGCGAACAATCTACTGTTTTCTGTTGGTAAAGTAAAGACCGTAATACAACAGTGTCGTGCGTGCCGAATTCAAACCCTGTTTTTATAAACTAGTGGAAAGCAGACTGGTAAAAGTCACACAACTCTCCGAGAGTCTCAATATTGACTTCAAAGGTCCTTTATCTTCATCCACATGCAACAAATACATTAGTCATTACCCATGAATACTCCCGTTTTCCCTTTGCATACCCTTGTGCTAGTATGAACTCATGAACAATCATTTCTCTTCTGATTAACTTATTTTCGGTCGTTGGTATGCCATCCAAAATTCATTCCGATGGTGGTCCTGCGTTCATATCCGAAGAGCTCGAACAATTCCCCCACGAAAAGGGTGTGGCGACTAGCAGAACTACGGCGTACAACCCATGGTGTAATGGTCAGGTAGAACAAATGAATGGGGTACTATGGCAAACTGTCACATTAGCCTCACAGTGCAAAGAGTCGGCAATTACAGTGGGAACGGGTTATTCCGGATGCATTACACTCAATAAGATTTTCTTATGTACGACCAAAAATGCTACTCCGCATGACCAATTTTTTACGTTCAACTGGAAGTATTCTTCAGGAATCTCATTACCTAAGCGACTCGCATTTCCTGAACCAGTGTTATGACACAGTAACTGCCCATGAACGAAGTATGATCCTTTGGTGAGGGAGGTCGATCTCATTGAGTGTAACCGTCAATATACACATATTTGTCATTGCGACGGACAAAAGAATACAGTTTCCCTTCGACACCCCACAGAACCAAATACCATAAGGTCACAGCCCGAAAATAATATCATCAATCCGCCTATTGATGAACTATCAGAAATTGCCAGAGACTTTGAACAACTTCCATTTACGAGCAACAACTAGTGTTGAGGAAATCGCCACCAAACTACAGCATATACTTCCTTATTGTTTACGAAGTAGAGGAATTTAGCTCAAAAAATATTCATCTATTCACCCGACTTTGGACGCTAATCAATCCGGATTTTCCTGACCGGGGAGAATGTTATGTATTCTCCAACTCGATGAGTGTTATTATGATAACCTTTGTGTTTGATAAACTTTCTTACGTATGTTTCTTTTACATCAAAACAACAATAATGGTTTTCCTTGACTTGAAAGGCGCCTTCGAATCAGCTGAACGAACAGAGCTATTCAGTGCTTTCCCCCGGAAAGGTATGCCCCAGAAGTTCACGAATCTATTGGGGTAATTACATTCATACTTCTATCCGCGTAAGGGTTTATGGTGAACTAGCTAGTCCATTCAAAACAACCAGCGGTGTTCGACAGGGATGTCCAATTTTTTCATTCTTGTTTAACTTTCTAATGGACGAGATAATGGAGAATGTCTTGCGAAACCTTCAGGATGGGAACGTCGAACTAGGAAATAGTGAGAAGCTGTGTGGCCAAGATTTCGCGGACGACCTTGTTCAAATGCAAGGCACATGCGTAACGTACACTAGACAGACTTGCGAGAGCAGTAGCTCCATTCGGCAAGCGCTTTGTGCCTTCAAAGTGCACTGATGATGCAAGACTGCAAGTCAACGGTTCCGAGGTTGATGCTCGTTGAGGAGGAACTAACAACTGTTGACCGCTTTAGTTACCTCAGCAGCAGCTTGACGATGCATGGAAGCATGGTAGTAGAGATGAGCACGCGTATAGTTACGAGATTCGCGGTCTGCGTACGGAGGATATTCATCGTCTTGAAGTATTCGACCACCGATGTCTAGGTAGTATCTCTAATATTGAGTGGAATGACCGAGAACGCAATGCTGAGGTCAGAGGGGAACTCACGAAATGGTTTCGTTGGATTGGTAAGTTTTCCCAGTGAAACGAGTTTCCACTGGGTCTGTTTGTCAACTATTGTTTCCACCTACGCGTCGAACGACTGCTTTTTCCTGTGTTAGCTTGTCAAATACATGCGTGGATCTCGTAAGATTACACTCTAATTCACTCATTCGGTTGGATACAGTATCTCGCTCATTAAGAGCATGGCGGCGTAGCGACACACGGTTGGTGTGAGTACGGTTCCTTCTCAAAACTGTCCAGTAATGATTAGGAAGGAACGGTTCCTTCCTATGCTTTTATCGAGCGAGATACTGTATCCAACCGAATGAGTGAATTAGGGTGTAATCTTACGAGATCCACGCATGTATTTGACAAGCTAACACAGGAGAAAGCAGTCGTTCGACGCGTAGGTGGAAACAATAGTTGACAAACAGACCCAGTGGAAACTCGTTTCACTGGGAAAACTTACCAATCCAACGAAACCATTTCGTGAGTTCCCCTTTGACCTAATGAAATTTATCCACAACGTTTCATCAATAAGTTCGAATAAAACGTTGCTCAAAGTGTTATCACTAGGACCTAAGTTTTGCTGCCCTAGAAATAAAGGGGAACGAATGGATATGGAAGCTGAATTTGAGACTCTTTTTGCTCAACTCACAGACCTGAATCCATCGTCATTTAAAGGGATGGAGAAGCTGAGGTCCACTCTCGTTAACGCTTGCTACCAATACCGGGACAGCAAGCCATCGACAAAGAGCATATCGACGACGGAGCATTTGAGATGCCTAAACAATTTACAGACAGATGAAGATATTATTTTATCAAGACCTGATAAAGGCGCAGGCGTCGTGATTTTGATAAATTGACCTATATAAAAAAGATGAAAGCAATATTGAGTAGCACATCCAGATTCACCAAAGCCTCTAATGAGAAGGATAAAACGATCCAGATAGAAAAGTCTATCTCCAAGAGATTACGATCACTGAAACAGAAAGGGATCATAGATTCAACCACATTCGAACGGATACGACCAATCGGGACGATAATTCCTAGGCTGTACGGCTTACCGAAAGTCCACCAGGAAGGCGTACCGTTAAGACCTATTTTAGACATGTGTAACTCACCCTACCATGCAGTAACCAGGTGGCTAACGGGCTTATTGGAACCAGTGAGAGCTGCAATCGCAAAACATAGTTTACAAGACACTTTCGACTTCGTAGACAGTATCCAAAATATAAACCTGAGAGAGGAACAAATGTTCACATTTGACGTCATCTCAGTGTTCATTAGCGTACCGATCAGTGAGACTATTAACTATCTGTGCGACTACATTCAAGAAAACAACATCGACGTAGGCCTTCCGGTGGACGAACTGAAACAACTCCTCTTTGTTTGCACGCTTAACGTGCAGTCCAAATGGAATGACGAAATCTATCGTCGAAAAGATGGAATAGCAATGGGGTCACCCTTGGGACCACTATTCGCCGATGTTTTCATGGCAAAAATTGAGAATAATCAACTGCATTCGACCATCAGACAATGCGTGCTTTATAAACGCTATGTGGATGATATAATGTGAGTGGCAGGCGACACCATGGACACAAAATTTATGTTAAACACGTTCAACACAGCCAATCCTAATATCCAGTTTACGATGAAAAAAGAGGCAAACAATGAAATAGCCTTCCTAGATGAGTGCCTAAATCGTCGAGTGGATGGCTCAGCTCACCAATCAGTGCATAGGAAAGCAACGTGGAATGGGCAGTACATTCACTTCGAAAGTTTCGTGCCACTCAAATTTAAGCGCAACTTAGTCCGTTGCTTGTTTAATAGAGCGCACAAAATCTCTACTGAGGTACACTGGACAACAAACTTCGTTCTCTGCACAATGTGTTCCTGCAAAATGGATATCCGGATCGTTTCTTTGATAGGACAATGCGACAAGTGGAAGAAGGAGCGAAGACCCCACTCGTCCCAAAAAAGTCAGTATACATCCGCTTGCCGTTCAAAGGTGATATCCCAGCAGATATTATACATCGCAGATTATCAGGAGCCATCGACAAAATATTTTACGCGGCAAAGCCCCATATTGTATCTACATCAACGCCGTGCGTGTATTTAGGATTAAAGGACAAGGTGTCAGATTATTCGGCCTCATTCTGTGTGTACTCCTTTACTTGTTCCTGTGGGACAACGTACATTGGCTGTACGACCAGACACTTATTCGAACGCGTCCGTGAACACCACCCAGCTTGGTTGAACACTGGAGCAATCAAAGTAATTACGAGCGCTGTGTGTTCACACCTCGTTCAGTCTAACCACTCAGTAAATGTGACCAAAGCGTTCCGGCCAATTTACAAAGTTAGAAGTGGGCAATCAAGACTGGTGAAGTGCCGTGTTCTAGCCACAGCGCAAGCGGTATGCATTCGTCTCTACAATCCCCCGTTGTGCGCCCAAAAACAGTTCGTGCAAGCGCTAAGGCTTTCTTGGTCCACCCCCTACCCGCAGACTAACCACAGATCCGTTGATCCGACCAATGACACCGCAGACACCCACTCACGGTCCAGAGACGGATCTAGGTCACGCCTGTGATACTTGATCCCCTCTCTCTCACTCAATGTTGACCCATCGCCTTATCTTGATTTCTGTTCTGTACACCTAACATTGTTCATATAAAATGTGATGTAATGGCATGATTACGAATCACTGAAAACGAGCTCGTTCGCCACCTTGTGTTATTGGGTACTAATTCAGAGAACGTTGTCACAGCATATTCACCTTTGTAGACTTCGTTGGTTAGGGCACGTGTTACGTGTGGGAAACACACGTCTACCATACCGTGCCGTGTTTTTCCGTTCGTCCTAGGGAGTGGAAGAAACTACGTGGAGGTAAACAGATGACTTGGCAACGGGGAAAGAGAAAATGTACACCAATTTAGGAAAAGTTGGTGCCTCACGTCTTCGTGGCTGGGGTCCAAAGGATCCGTCAACCAGTTGGTTGGAGACACTGAAGGATATGGCAGCAAACCATGAACAGTGGCGATCACGTTGTTACTTCCAGTCGAATAGGAATGAATGATCAATGCACGTTTGTACAGTTAGACTGTGTATTCCGCGATGGCTACTAGGGCGTTGTTTTCTTTTCCTACCTCTGTAAGTACATTCCCTGTCAATCTTGTATATTCATTCTTTCCATTTCCACGTGCAACCTGGCGAGAAAGACTCTGGTTAGTGGGGCTCGCCTGCTATTTAACGCTGTACCATGACGATGATGACATCCTAGCGTACGGAAAATTTTCAGGTGAATAAAACCGAAATCATCCGACAGCGTTCTTCCCCGATTTCTCGTATTGTCGAATCTGTTGCAAATGTTCAGTCGTACCTGATCTTATTATACCAGTCATTTTCCCTAGTTTACTTGCCAGACTTTGTGTTCACTAAGCGTTCCCTTAAATGCACTTCTAAGTGCAATGACGTATTTTGCTCCAAACTATTGAATTCCGTGAAACAATCCGCTTTTCTGCAATGTGAACGGTTGTGCTGTATTATACTTTCTGATGGCATGCGCTACACTTATCTCTCTCTCTCTCACACTCAGTATTTCCTACTCCGCCACATCCAATAAACTTAAATTGATATGTTCCCGAAACAATGTTTTATAACTTCATTATTCCATATCAAGCTAGGCTGCTGATTTGCAAAGAATACCTTGTGAGCCAATTAAGAGGAAAAGTCACCTAATCAGTATCGCCCATTTTCTATGTTTATTCATTACCGAACGCGGACAAATAAAGTATATCAATGGCTTGACAAACATGCAAAAACAAACACCAGGAAGTTTCTATCTCAAGTCAATTCCAGAATATCTAGCTAAGTTTACATACTCCAATGTGAAGTTCGATTTCGCAAAAAACGGTTGAAATTAATCCTAACGTTTGGACTATACAGACACTGATTCCAAAAGTATAAGGATTCCTTACTCTATCAATATAAGCCGGAAAATTTGACTTCCCTATCTAGAATGACAAACTACATAGGTCAGTTGTTGTGACAAGTCAGACGAAGTTGCTTAAAAGAACACATTTTACTTTCTTCACGCGGTTAGAATGTCTCTTCAACGGTCCCCGCTAGTCTTTCCAGTATTTTCTATTGTGCCTCTAAAATAAGAATTCGAGGGCCTGAAGAACGGAAGCTGAGATTTTCGTATTTAGACGTGTTTACCGAGAAACCAATTGAAAAAAATCACCCAGTATTCGACCGAGCAATGATTAAACGAAGCATTCTTACCTTTCATACAAAATGCCGCAATGAAATCATCGTCCACAAGTTTATCCAGTTGAAGATTGGGTATAATTGTGGCCTTCTGCTTTGAAATAGTTCCTTGCAGTCGGTCAACTAGTGACGAGGAGTTCGTGACACAGAACAACTTTCAATATGAGAAGTAGCGTTAACCATTTTACCTTTGAAATCAAAGACTCGGTGCACATGACCAAATTTACTGCAATGCAGTTAACTGTTTGGTTCAAATTTGATTCTCTAAAGACACTACGGAGGAAATGGAGAATAATTCAACATTTAAAAGACTCATGAGAATAATAAAACGAATAAAACACGAACAGCTGAGTCAACACTCAAAAATTAACCACAACAGAACGTGATCATTACATAAATCACCGACCGATGGGGTTGTTCTGGAGATCGTGCCTTACCACAGTAGACCAACTGTCGTGGTAGAGGGCAGCTATGTCCATCAGCTCACCACCATACATAACGCAGTGGGGGATTTGGATGGTAACTTACGAGAGTAAGGTAGAAGTAAACGTAATTACAATATTGCCCTTGTCGTTAAAGGGTTCTTCGTAATGAGTGCACACACGCGTAAGCCTGGGGTAAAAAAATAAGTTAGACTTTCGAATCCCACCATTGTTAGTCACTTTGGTAGTAGCCAACAACCCACTACCGTTCGGCTTGTTGCCACGTCCGACCTGCCGAAACCTTATGTGGTTCTCCAATCCAAGTCTTAGGGTCAAGTTGCCGATTATCCCTAATGAAGCAATGAGTTTTTAGGGCTATGGGATAAACTCCATCTACTGCAACCAATAAAAAAATCAGAATAAACGACAGCACCTCACCGTTGTTCAGATAGTTATTACAGCTGACCTGTTGGGGTCCAGCGTGGTTTTTCACTCAAATCCCATAGCCACGGCTGGAAGTGCTCCTTGGTAGTGCAATAAACCCCATTCATTGTATTTATGGTCAAGCACGGAAGTAAAAACCGATATCGATACGGCTCAACTTCGAAAGTCAGATCAAAACCATCGTTTCGAACGTCGTATGGTGCCGAACAAAGGGGACGCACTTTGCGTACGCCTGTCGATCGCCTACAGTACGGTGCGTTATTTGCGCGCTCTGGGTATGACTTGAAAAAGCGACGCAGTGGGTGGTCCATGCCTTGGCGTGAAGAATCTGACGACGGCATCGACGTTTCTTAAGCTTAAAGTGACTTACAGTAAAAGGGATAACCCCCATGGTTAAAAACACTGTAAAGGGGATGTGTGTGAGAAACATTCAACTAAGATTCAGTTTGCTGGCCCTACTTTTGAAAACAGAAAGATTGTGAGTGGTGAGAAATACGGAGAGAATATTCCAGAGCTTTGGAGTACGTGGAATAAAGGAAAAATGAAATAGCGAAGGTCGACATCTAGGGACAGAGACCTGATACGACTGACTGGTCGCCTGCATACGAGGTGAACGAGAAAGTCATGGGAAGAGGAATTTCTGGAGCAAGTTCTGATGAAAAAGACAGCGAAGCAACTTCCCGGCGATGGGCAAGTGGTTACAGATTGCAGGCTAGGGAGGGATCGTTAATTAATCGGACAGCCTGTTTTGAACCCGATCGAGAAGAGAAAGAGCGGTAGACGAAGCTTAATTTTCTCTCTCTCTCTCTCTTTATATATATATATATATATATATATATATATATATATATATATATATATATATATATATATATATATATATATATAATGACTGTCGGACGGGTATAAATCTCGTACGAAAGATGAATGAGCGTAAAGAAAAGCGCCTGGCGCGGAATACAAAATCAAAATTGCACGCAGCGCAGGAGGTAAGGGTTACACAAAACGAGACCAACAAAAAGAATTTACGGATGAGCCGAGAAGGGAAAGTGACCCAGTGGAGCGAAGGAGAGTCCAGCCGAAATTCAGATGGGGAGACGTTTGGGTGAAACAGAAAGTATAGGAGTTTTGAAGCACTGGAACAAACATTATTGGTGGACCCCCTTAAGCAGAGGATTGTTCCAGATCAGAAGTGATGCCTAAAGAACAGAACATACTTTCTC
Organism: Fasciola hepatica; assembly: GCA_948099385.1. Lineage (NCBI taxonomy): Eukaryota > Metazoa > Platyhelminthes > Trematoda > Plagiorchiida > Fasciolidae > Fasciola > Fasciola hepatica. Next base: position 15,254,539 of record CANUEZ040000126.1, on the reverse strand, counting down.
CTTTTATGCGCTAGCTCCCGCGAGAGGATAAACCGGCTTCATGCATGTCCAGAATGTAAGGGAACTTGCCATGAAGAGTCTTGAAAGTTTGGTACGAAGTGGAGTCCCCAGTGTCATTTGGTTTTTTGTTTGAGGTAGCAACTCTAGCCCGTGTACAGCCAAGTGCTACCCGTCGAACAACGGGAGGTTTTGTGTTAGGAACCGGTGACCGAACGAGCAGTTCGTACTCCTTTCGGATGGTGGTCTACCAATCCAGGATGCCCAACGCGCCCTGGTGATCTTGGTGCATGGTTGCCGGTGGCTCCATAGGAGCTCGTCCGCCGTTCGGCTGAGGTCACCTAGAGCCAGGGGTCCGTGCAACGCTATTGATTGGACGGATTTCCTTGGAAGCTGTTGGATCCCAACGGATCTTATTCTTCTATGCAATAGTATCCGTCTTCGCATGCTGGGCGCTCTCACCAAGTTTTTAGGCATCGGTTACCCTCAGCCTGGTTTGGCCCGCCTGTCGAGCGGTTTGCCGCGATGTGGCCGCTGATATATGCCTTGGCTTTGTGGAGCCGCAGGTGAAAGTTGGACAGGTAATGGGGACCAAAGAGGTGGGAGATACCCCGAGGGGCACGACCGTCTACCAAGTCAGAGGCGCTACTTCTCTCAACTACCTCATGCTCTGTAAAAATAGAACGATCGTGATCGATGTTGGCGGTGGCCTGGCGAGTGGTAAAGTAAGAAATGGAGCAATGGAGAATGGTATCGTCTGAAAAACGGTGAAGTGGGTTGGGGATTGAAGACAGAAGATCATTATTAAACAGAAGAGGGTGAGCGCAAGTATGGAACCTTGGAGAACACCAGCATTCACACAGAACGGCTAAGACAGGGCCTCGTTGACTCGGAAGAAGATGACCTGCTTGCTGAGGAAACATGACATTCATAATACGAGAGCCAGATGGAACCCAAACAAAGACATTCCACAGCAGACCTTCATGCCCAAACTCGGTCAAAGGCTTTTGAGATATCCAACAAGACCAAGTAAGTTTCTCCGTGGTTAACAAGTGCAGCTGACCATGAGTGTGAGATGATCGCTAGCAGATCACCCGTAGAACGACGACGGTGGAATCCATATTGACGACCTTCACGTTCGAGGAACGGACGCGGTTGTTCAGAGATAACGGCTACAAAAATTTTCGAAAGCACAGAAGTGAGGGTGATGGGACGGTAGTTGGTGGAGTTAGACGGGTAGGAAAAATAATGGCGTTTTTCCACAAACACGAAAAAGTTTCTACACTGAGGGGAGAGACGAATAGGCAACATAAAACGGGGCTAACTCTGGAGGACACATTGTTAGGACGACAGATGGATTACCATGCGGACCAGGTGGGTTGGAGACATTCAAACTACGCAGAATTCGACGAACCTTCCCGATAGTTATTGCAAGAGAAACGCGGCTAGAAACGTGAGAGGAAGGCAGAGAAGTAGGACTGACGGACAGAGTGCAGCCTGGAGCAAAGATCTCGGTCTTGTCGAGAGGATCGCAGACCAGAGAACCAGAGGAATTGTAAATGGGGGGGAAGTTGGGAGGACAGAAATTACGGGAAAACGCTTTTGCAAGGGACCAGAATGACCAGCTACCGGCAGTGGATGAGGCTAGTCGTTCAGTTTTGTGGTGTACGAAGTGTTCTCCAGTTTTCTGTATGGTGAGTGAGCGTTTGTTCCTAGCCTGCACAAAACAGTGTCGAAATGCTTGGTTGGGTGAGCGGCGCCCCTGGCGGTGCGCTGTTTTTCAAACGGAAAGCACGGTTGCAAGCGTAGTTAATTCACTCAGGGGATTGTGGGTTGTCGGGTTTAGAGAAGTGAGGAAGGTAAAGATGCATATCTTGGAGAACTGTCTTAGTGAAATTAGAAACGGAAACATCAGACAAAATAACAATCGTTTCAAGGGTAACAGGCTAGAAAGCTGCGAAAACCATCCGAGTCAGCAGAACCGTGACGCCAAAAGGTGTGACTAGGGTTTGGCGTTGGGACGGGGTGAGGAAAATGAGATGAGATAATGGCCCGATGAGCGCAAGATAGGGAAGTGATATCGGAGAATGAAGAGGGAATGGATATGTGGGGTCAAAGCGTGTAGACAATCGCCAATACGATCAGGAATGCATGTAGGGAGGTCCAGCAGTTGGCAAACGTTGTGGACTATAGCAAAAGCCTCAGCAATATGCCCCAAAGTTGAAGTGTCTGATGAGTGCGATAGCTAATCACTAAGAATGGTAATTTGGCAGCCGGGGTCTGCTGAAGTCAACGTCTCACTGTTTGAAGACAGCAACGCCATCAGTAAACATGAAGTGTGGGCAGTCCACTTCATGAGCTAAATCGTAAATATACAAAAGAAACAGAAGTGGTGCCAGAACCGACTCTTGCGGAACTCCACTAACAACCTTCCCCACACCGGACCCTAATCGTTCTCCTGCTTTGTGGCTGGACACCCTAGCAGTACCCGTCCAACATCTCCCATGAACTGCACGAATACAAAGAATACCATACTTCATCGGTCGTCGCGCAGGACAATCAGGACCGCGCTGCCCATTGCATCGGGCAGGGTGGGTAGTGATAAGTGGGCTACTGCTCAGAGTTCCCTCTCTTTTATTCAATCTTTGTCTTCTGTCCCCAAACACCCCTCCTTGCCCCATCTATCCGCCCATAATGCTCCCATTGATAACACGGACGATACTCGCAACGATTCACTGTCAAATAGTATCAGGAACAATCCTCCGTCTGGTAACTCACATTTTCTCAAGCCTCGTCAGCCTCTGAATCTCGGCTCCTTCAACGTGCGTACACTCATGCAGGCCGGTCAGCAGATGTGCCTAGCACTCACAATGAACTCTCTGAAGATTGATGTCTGCTGATTAAGTGAAACGCGTATCCAGGATTCGAGCAGTGTAATTCAACTAACTGCTCCTGGTATCTCATCGAGGTATTTTCTGCGCACTTCAGGAAACGAAGCAGCTAGAGCTGCGGGTCAACGTGGTGTAGGAATTGTCTTGACTGACAAGGCTGAGGCTGCCCTTTTAGACTGGATCCCAGTTAACAGTCGTTTATGTGCTGTGAGACTCCAGGGGTCAGTCAGCGTTCGAAAGGATAGTTGTGTTAAACGCAATTTGTTTGCGATCTCGGCGTACGCCCCAACGGACTGCAGCTCAGACTTGCAGAAAGATGAGTTCTACGACGAACTCGCCACCCTTGTTCGCAGCAGTAAGGGTTCTGACATTGCAGTGCTAGCTGGTGACTTCAATGCACAAGTTGGCAAACTTAGTGTGTCAGAAGCCTGTTTAGGTGGGCGTTGTGCTTTACCCGCTGAACGTACAGATAACGGGGATAGACTTCTTCAGTTTTGTGCAGACAATCGATTGTTCTTGTCTAGCACCAATTTCCGACACAGCTCGCTTCGCACAGCGACGTGGCACTCTAGCTCTACAGGTACTTTTAGTCAAATTGACCATATCGCCGTAAGCTACCGGTGGCGCAGTTCTGTTCAGAACTGCAGATCTTACTGGTCCACGTACGTAGAGTCGGACCATGCATCAATTTTAATGCGATTATCCCCCCCCCAGCTCCATGGTCATCGTCGCAAACCGCAAACCGGATTAGCCGTGCAACGTTTGTGTGATCCCGAAGTACGCACCCGTTACGAGCAAAAGTTAGTACATGAGCTAGGATTTACGACGAACAGTAATATAGATGAGCATTGGGCTCATATCAAACAGGCGATGCACGTTGCAGCAGGTTTTTCCTGTGGTCCTAGATCGGTTGTCCATCAAAGACACTGGATCTAGCAAGAGTCGCTGAGTATAATGGAGCAAAAACGTCAGCTCTCGAACTGTAAGGAGATGATTAAGATGCGGAGAGATCTACAAAGACAAGTTACAAAAAGCCTTCAGAATGATCGCAAAATTGGTGGGTTAAGGTAGCCGAAGAAACGGAAATAGCAGCTGCTTCAGGTAACAGTCAGAAATTGTTCAAACTTATTCGTGACACCCGTGGACGGCGCACCCAGGTCAGTTAAACGATTTGCGATAGAAATGGAGAACCCATCCACAGTAAACAGCAAAGGCTTGACCGTTGGGCCGAATACTTCAAGGAACAGTTTAGCTGGCCACACACTAGTGTAGTTACTCCTGTGTCAACAACTGTGACTCCTTGGGTGGTTTCACTTGAGCCTCCATCGGAAGTAGAAGTAGAGTCGTGCATTCGATTACTAAAGCGAGGGAAATCGGCAAGTCCCGACGAACTTCACCCAGTTCTTTTCAAACTGGGTGGAGATGCTTTGGTAAAATAACTTGCCGTCTTGCTCCGTGACATTTGGAACGAGGAGCGTATTCCGTTATTATGGAGTGAGTCATTGATTGTTCCCATCTTCAAGAAGGGAATACGCAATGACTGTAGTAATCATCGTGGGATTGGCCTAATTCCGATAATCACCAAAGCATCAGCCTCGATTCTACTGCACCGTCTTACACCGGCTCGCGAGAGGAATGTCCGCGAACAGCATGCTGGATTCCGCCCAGGTCGAGGATGCATCTACCAGATTTTTACTTTTCTCCGACTATTTAAAACGCGTCACACGCACCGCCGACCGACAATAATGTTTTTCTTAGACTTGAAAGGCGCTTTCGATTCAGTTGATCGAGCAGCGCTTTTTAGTGCTCTTCATCGAAAATGTATGCCCCAGAAGTTCGTGAACCTACTGAGATCATTGTATTCTCATACTTCTGACCGAGTTAGAGTTTACGGTGAACTATCCGGTCAGTTCGGAACGACCAGTGGTGTTCGACAAGGATGTCCCATGTCTCCATTCCTTTTCAACTTCGTCATGGACGAAATGATGGAGAGTGCGTTGCAAAATTCTCAGGATGTAGGCGTCGAACTAGGAAATAGTGGAAAGCTGTGTGACCCAGATTACGCAGACGACGTTGTCTGTTCGTTCGAATCCACGAAACATACTCAACGTGTACTAGATAGACTCTCAAGAGCTGTAGCCCCATTGCGCATGTGCTTTGCACCCTCAAAGTGTAAGGTGATGTTACAAGACTGGACGTCAACGATTCCGAGCTTGATGCTCGATGGGGAGGTGCTGTCAGTTGTCGACCACTTCACCCATCTCGGCAGCAGCGTGACGATAAATGGGAGCACAGTAGTGGTGAGTACGCGGATATCCAAGGATCGAGCGGCGTACGATGGACTGAAACACTCGTGGCGTCGAGCAGACATTTTACTGAAGTTGAAAGGTAGTGTATACTGTGCCGCAGTGGTTGCGAAACTTGCAGTCTGCGTGCTGAAGATATTCGTCGTCTTGAGGTTTTCGACCACCGATGTTTACGTAGTATCGCTAGGATTAGGTGGAATGACCGAGTGAGCAATGCTGAGGTCAGAAATCGAGTATTGGGTATTAATTCGGAGAACGTTGTCACAGCATATTCACCTTTGTAGACTTCGTTGGTTAGGGCACGTGTTACGTGTGGCAAACACACGTCTACCGTACCGTGTCCTATTCACCGTTCCTCCTCAGGAGTGGAAAAAACCACGTGGAGGTCAACAGATGACGTGGCACTAGGGAATGAGAAAATGTACACCAATTTAGGAAAAGTTGGTGCCTCACGTCTTCGTGGTTGGGGGCCAAAAGATCCATCAACCAGTTGGCTGGAGACACTGAAGGATATGGCAGCGAACCGCGAACAGTGGCGATCGTGTTGTCACTTTCTGTCGAATCAAAACGACTGATCGATGTGCGTTTGTACAGTTAGACTGTGTATTCCGTGTGTTGACTATTAGGGCATTCTTCCCTTTTCCCATCAGTGTAGGTCCAGTCCCTGTCTATCTTATACATTCATACTTTCTAGTTCAACGTGCAACATGATGAGAAAGGCAAAGGTCAGTGGGGCTTGCCCTATTGTTTAACGCTGTACGACGATGATGATGATAACCCTCTATCTCCACAAGGGAGCACCTTTCTCTGAGAAACTCAGCTATTCAGTTACCCAGCCACGGAGCCATTCCACAGGCTAGAAGCTTGAGTACCAGTAGCCTGCGGTTTACTGAACTGAAGTCCAAATAACAGACCTCTACCTTTTCGCCATCGTTAAGTCTCCCCGCCACTTCATCCTGGTAATAGATGAGGTACATCGTGCACGACATCTTCTTCATAAAGCTGTGTTAATATACACTCACGAATCCAATCTCGTAGAGAAGGGCAACAATTTGGCTTCTTATAATCCTTTTCAGGACCCTCAACACCACAGATGTCAGGCTTACGGTCTGTGACTAAAAGTTTCCACTCTACTCCTGCCCTTGTGGATTGACACCACTCGCGCGTGCCTCCGGTTGCATGGCAGTTTAAAGTCACTCAGAGACTGGTTAAATAGCTGTGAAAGAAATCCAACCAGCAAGCCAGCTAATGACTTCAGAATGGCTAGGCCTGCTGCTGTACCTAGTTTTAATCTTTCTAGTTCCTATCCGACGTCCTCTCCCTCAAGTCGGGCGGGTGGCATTCCTGTCTCACTGTACAGAGGGAGACTAGATGTGCTCCCACCGCTATTGCTGCTATGCGCTCCCTAAAAATAGCGAAGCAATACATTAGCTTTTCCCTTATTCGTTCGAGTTTTTGCCCCTCAAGTCTTTACCATTATCAACAGCAACCCGTAGGGTTGGTTTTTTACTGGACATGATTAAAATATGCTGTTGGGTTATGCTACATCTCTCTCGCTGGCTTCTCTTCGCACTGCGTCTGCAGTCCAGCTGGGGTTTCAATGCGTTTCCGTGCCCTAGGCGGTCACCACAGTGGAAGGTCATTTTGTTTAATTCTCACTAACAGTGCGAAAGCATCCAGGTGTCGTAAGGCTCCTCTTGATAGGACTCCACTTTTCCTTCACGTTGCTATGAGTGATTTCCCAATTTAGTTCGGCTGCTCTCACTACCTGCGCCAGGGATCCTAACCCACCGAGCTTTTCCCGTTATATGTTGCTGCATGAGTGCAATGGAAAAGGTATGTACACCACAGCCACAATAGCCCACAGCACTATTAGGGACAACCGGCAACTAGATCCTGAGACTTGGCGTGATGAAGAACCACGTAAGATCCCATTAGTTTAGGTGTGGTGACCAGCCGGACGACAGTGGATCACTGTCTACCACCAGAGTAGCCGGTGGTGGCAGGGGTTCGAACCTCGTACCTCCAAGGTGGTAATCAGATGCTCTAAACCACTCGACTACAACCGGAGCTTACGGTGGTATTTGTCCGACGGTTCAATTCCACGTGCTATCAGTTCGGTGTTTATTACCCCATGATCGCTTTTCACCCAGTGATGCTGTGATGATCGCTGAACCTAAGTCCCCATCGTACTAAATCAAGTATTGTGGAGTTCTGATTTACTCACCAACGTGTTTCCTGCGGCACGTGTTGGACTAGCGCTCTTATCTGTGAGAAATGCAGAAGTGCGTCACTGAAAGACCACGGTAATGCGTCCTCCTATTTCCAATCTATTTAGGGGGCGTTGTAGTCCTCCACGATGAGCACTGTTTCATCTTTGCTAAAGAGCCAAGTACCGTTAATAGTTTAGTAACCTCCATTCCGGCAGGAGATGGGCTTCGGTAAACTTAAAGATGAACCACAGAGCCTCCTTGAGTTTTATTTGTGCGGTTATTACAATGTACAGTTAGCGATTCTATTTCTACCCCTTGCCGGCACAAGACCTTGGCAACCAGCAAGAGCACGCCGTCTCCTATTCTGCCGTCGTTTCTATCTTTCCCGTGTTTCACGAAGCCCTTCATAAACACGAGTGGCGACATCCTCCGGTGTTAGCCACGTTTCAGTGAGCACAACGATCTGTGTATCGCCCAGTGTGACTGCTGATTCATCCTACTTGTTGTAAATGCTACAAGCATTCGTGTGTATGACAGGCAAGGGCCCGGCAACTAGCAATCCCTTCTTCTTAGGGTAGTTCCTTGGATTCTTTGAGGTCCCAAACCTTAAGCTCGAGAGCCATCCCCGTCTTTTCATTTACCTGCCCTCCTTTTCCTCAACACTATGCACAAGATTTACGAGTGACAGTTAGGCGATCCCAGTCGTACCCTATTTTCAGCAAGGTTTTCCCATCTTCTTGTACCAAAGAAGGCAAGACAGATGAGAACACCCGTATTTCGGCGGCCGACCAAGTCAAGTTCGTGGAACACGTACAACTGTTTATACAGTCCGTTTTCCAGACGGCGCTGCAGCAACATTGATTCTCTGGCTGCCTGTGCATTTTGGCTGTGTTCTGACCAGTTGCCTGTAGCCATCAGCTTGATTCTCTTGCGGATTATTTCCGTTTGGCTGGTCCGATTGCTCGAGTTGACGGCTTGATCGGTAGCTCCTCAACTGGACTGTCTTCTTGGTTGTCAAGTCCCGTTGTGTCCTCTCTGCTAGTCCGAATACATCGTTTTGTCTGTTGCGGGATGCTTCCGACACATTTACTGTTTGTCCTCTGGTCTGTGGCTCTCAACTGGTTGGCTCGATCGGTTTTATATTCGCATCGTTCTGCTGTTCCAGCATTCGTCGCTAAATTCCAGGTTGGAGCATCTGCTGCCCTGCATGCCTCTCTTTTGTGGGTATTATAACTCGGTGTATTGGCAGCTTCGGAGATTGCAGACTAGCAGGCTCTATACTCGTTTTCAAGATTAGATGGGCAGTATGCCTGCCAGTCGGATTACTCTGCTCGACAAAGACTCGACCTTTCGAGAGCTTCCTTATTTCTTTCGAGACCGCCAACATCGTCTCTGCGTCCTTGATTTGTAAATTCCACTAAGAACTTTAGTCACTCTCCGATATTTCCGCCCTTCATTTCCCCAACTGCAGGCTTCCTCTTATCGTGACTTGGTCAGACAAAACAACGAGTCTTGGCCCATTTACAGTGCATCTCATAACCCTGATTCATATTCTGTTCGCCTTTACATGTGGTTATTGAATTCCGTGAATCACGACATTTTTCCAGTAGGACTTCACAGGTGTTTTCGTAAGTCCAATCCGTTAACATTTCCTTCCTTCGAGTAGACCCACTAAGAGTTTCCCATTGTCTACTAGTCTCGCGGCAATTTTAGAAGTAGATCTTCATTGTCTACAGATTGAGTCATCTGTCTCGTACAATGAACTGGTGTTTGTCCCCAGTTATCTCCATAGTTTTCTTTAGTTTTGCACTTTTGTTAACTTTACCTGAACCCAATCCTTTTTTGGCTCTCCCTTTCAGTCCATCGTCTTCTTTCTCCACTTCTGCCCCCGGACTTGAACGCTCGTTTTCAAGATGCGCTTGCGCGTGTTTATTACTGGTTTCCACGCTTCCCATCGCCCTCAATACTCATGAACCAACCTTAAATATTGTAGTTTGGCAATCTACGCAGAACCACCCTAGGTACGTATGTTTCGCATAAATGTCACCTGCCCTGTTGCCTTCCTGAGTGCTCCGATTACAAGCATTAAAACATACCCCTTCGTCCGCGACATCCTCCTCGTAGCTCTTGTTTCCGCAAGATGCTTAATCTCCTGTTTGGCTCTAATTCTTTTATAACCGTCTTCGTGGTTGCAGATACCACTATTCGGATTCACGGCGATAAACGAACCTTGGGCTCGTCATCAGTTATGGTGAGTTATGAAGCACACTGAAACAGCTCAACTCTGATACAGAACAAGAATAAATACCCAAAAAGTCAGTCAGACTCCTTAAAACTAAGCTACGAGGGTTTTAAAAAATTGAGACAAACTGACTTTAACAAGGTGAATTTGAAGCAGAAAAGTGGACATGCCGTTCATTGATATTAAAATACATTTGATAACTGCTGCGCAGAATACACAGGCTCCCTAATCACCGCTGTTTTCTTAAAACTCCCCATTTCCAAGCCTTACAAACTTCTTGATTCCCATTGATCGTTCGGAATGACCAGACACTTCAAATTACAAGTTCCAGTTGGGAGCATTACGTTAAAACGTGGATAACTATGACATCAAAACGTCCGCACAATTTCACTGCAGCACAAATGGAAAGGCGTGGACGGGGTCCGCGACGCATCCCCTGACCTTGACGAGGTCACAAGTCTTGAAATTCAGTTCAGTTCAGTTCAGTTCAGTTCAGTTCAGTTCAGTTCAGTTTGCACAGGACTTGGTGTGGCTAGAGCCAATCGTGTGTCCAGATAGTTGTGTTGTCGGCGCGTTTCCGTAGCTCCCAGCACTGCGTGATTTTCTTTTTCTGAAAGGCAGAAATTTTGTGCAGTATCAGCCCTGGCAGAGTAAGGTGGAAACAATAAGTAAATTGCATCTGACCCTAAAAGCTGCTTAACATAACTCGGGGTATACTGCCACCCAACTGTTGTGGTATTTATGACCTCTTCCGGGAGCTTATTCCAATAGGGTACCACTCTATTTGAGAAGTACTTCAGTTCAGGACAGATAATGGCCACGGCCAATGGGGCGTCCAGAATTCCCTCGACGATATGCACACTAGGTAGGCATCCAACACAGCTCAATTTATTCCTTTTAATCCCCAAATGGAAAAGAAGGAAAACGTAAAATCTCATCGCACGTCATCTGCGACAGTCATTACGCATCGTAGGCTTTCGCTAAGGCATTACGTAGCAAATGGAGAGGCTCAATAAGTAAACACATCACATCGGTCTACACAAGCAGCACGACTGTCACCTGAGTGTCACTCGGCGCCCCCCTGAGTGTCTTCCGACAGTCACCTGAGTGTTCCCTTTGAAACAAAAAAAGAACACTCAGGTGACGGTCACCGAAAATGATTAAAAACGGACCTCGCTATCACCAGTTAGTTTCGAATACTAATATGGACTTAGTACATCTAAATACATGTATCCCTCCCAATTAATTTGCCATTATTCTAGAGTATAATGAAAACTCGTCACGGGCGTCCTAATAACCTCATCCACAATTCCGCATACACCATTTAGCGGAATTGTTTCCCAAAGTGCATGCAAAAGCCCGGTGTTTTAAAGCAGTTACTATATTGGAAAAACAAGTTCATACAGACGTCTTACGAAACACAGTTGTATGTTGCCAATTCGATGCATGCACGTAAACTGCGATTTTCAGCGAACAATTGTCCTTCGCCCTTGTGTTCTTGCCGTGCACTTTGCAGATTCTGGAACGAAGGAGATGATAGAAATTTTTATTGAACCAGGGTAGTACAAAATGTGGTTATAATAGACCTATCGGAAGGTTAAGTTAAGGATAAGAAATTAACGCCGATCGAATTACAACTGTCCCCAACACTTTCGGTTTGTACCACGACGTCTTGAAACGGTGAATCGGTGCTCGTAACCTCATTCGGTCTATACCGCTGTAATAAACAGGGTTATTTTTTCGTTAGTGAAAGAGGTTGTAGCCCCAGGAAAATTGCCCTTAGTCTGAACACTTTCAAATACAGAATGAGGCCACAGATGACAAAGCTCACCGAAAATTATTTTGCAAACATTTGTATTCGCAAATGAGCATCGCCGAAGAACCCCCGCCAGTTTGCAGGAGACAAGCCCTCATACCATACAGCCCGTTCGTAACATCGGTTTTCGCTCGGTTTGTTTGGTTACCATTTTACACGGGTCAAAACTGAATTGATACAACGGAAATCGACGACCGGAGTAATGCTCTATGCCTAGTTGGCGTTTTATTTACATATACTGGTTTGATTCGTTAAAAGACCCAGGGATACATCCCTACAGACCACTCTATTTTAAGCCCTCAAAATGGGTAAAATAAGAAAATTTGTCTGGAAAATCATAACCTGGAAAATAAAAAATGGAGCATTGTAAAACTTAAGTTGGGAGAAGTGACAAATTACCGAAGCATATCCCGTATTTCAAACGATGGGCACAAACCGCTGGGAAACCGGCCAGAAACTACTGAGAAACCGCCCGAAAACGATCAAAGTGGGAGTAAAAACAACTCGAAAATGGGCCAAAAACCGATCTGTTGCGGAGCGGTTTTCCTAAAAGTGCCATATCAATGGTTGCATAATCTGACGCACGCATTCATCGATAATTCCTTTCCCTGGGACAAACAGCAGTAGTAACTGAGAATCCCGGAACTGTAAAAACGGAAGCCACTATTTGTTCGTGGAGGGTTTCAGCCCCCAGTTTTTCGTTCAATCTGTAGAGCTCCAATGCATTCCACACAGGAATAACGCAATATAACAGCCGCTCCGAGGTACCCGCATTGCTCAAATTTGCAAACTGAAGTTTAATATCTTCTAACCTTTTTTGTATCTCGACAACACGAGTTGTGATATCGTTCATCACGGCTAAAAACATTGGACGTAACATCCGAACTTGAACATACAAACCAGAGTTTTCCCATAAGTACTACGTTCGGAAGCTTCGTCTTTTACATTTGTTATCTTCGTTACCATTTTCGTCTCACTGAGAACAGAATTTCACTATTTAAATTAAACTTTCACATACTGTACAGTGTCTTGCAGTGTCTTCCATGGGGGTTGACGTAGTTGGTATCACTGAGTACATTATAACTCAGGACCTAAGGAATCAGTCGAATCAATGGACACGTGCATAGTGACAACAGGACACAAGTTATATTTTTCTATGGTTTTCAAGTGTTCATATCCAAAGTGGGTCTACGTCCAGAACTAAGTCCATGATGAAGACCGATTAATCGCCGCATAATTCCGAGGCAAATGCTGTGAAGGTAGACCATGGAAACAATGCTATCGTCCACCGGTAGTACTTCAAACGGGGAACTGCCAGTATAGTGACTGCCTCAATGACGATTTCGAGGAGCAATATCACAACGTTGTCTTACGACGGTGGACGGGAAACTGAGCCGGCAATTGATGCATAAGCCACGATGTGCGCATCCGTAACAGCTGTATGAACTTTTTAAGTATTGCCTTTCACTGAGCCAAGCATGTACATATCAACCGGCGCCAACCTTTTTTGTTGGATCCTCCTTGGTAACCCCAGCAAGGTCCTCGGGTCCAGCGGCAAATTAAGCCTTGTTTGTCTCAGAGCTCGTAATAAAATCCTCCTAACGGTCATCGATGAGTGCATTTGTATAGCGGCCTGCCTCATAACCTCCTTGGCCGAAGAAACAGCTGGAAAGTATAGATTTATCAGTTCAGTTACCTTCTGCGAGGGTAGTTATCATTTTGCTCGGTGTTGCAAAATTCACTTCTCCATCCATCAATGATGATTCTGTTGCTGATCACCATGAAACTTACTTTCTTGAAGGTGGTCGCAGCCAAATAAGATGACTCCTACTCCTTTGCCATGCACGCGTCATCCTCCATCGTGTTCTAACAACTATCCACATTCAGAAACTCTCTGTGCATTACCCAACAGCGGTAGAGGTTGTAGCGGTTGTAACTTGTTGCGCCTCAACTGCTGCCCACGAGACCTTGTTTTCCAGGACTGTCGATGTCATCAATTAGATCATCTGACTCGCTGTTCGTAGAAACGGAAAACTTGCCTGAGAATTTGTAAGGAACTTCATAGCACCTGGCTTTTTACACTTTCATCTCAAATGATGGATGAGTTAAAACGCCCATAATAATCCTGCTAACTGCGATCTTCTTCCTGCTCCTCCACACTGTAGTTCTGGAACAGCCACGTAATTTTGGGTGGGCCTTTTTCATCTACAGATGAAGAGACTAGTGAAAATAAATGGGGCTTACCCTTCGAAGAACATTAGAAACCGGCCTAACGCAATGCAATGTTCAACAGCGTAGCCTGCTAGGCGACAACGAACAACCATCGCTAAAAGCCAGCCGCCATGACAGGAATGCTTTGAAACAAGAGGAACATCCAAGTTTACAATACTCAGTGAAATGGACAGTAAATGCCAAAAAAATTACTTACTACGGTTTTTTACCATGGAATGTTAGGTTTGGAATTCTCACGCATTCACGATTCCAGAGATTTCTGTATCTAAAGCCAGTGGGGACCAAGCTGTTAAACATTCAGAAATGTGGTTTACGGAGACTCTCGCCCTAAATTTTTGCAGTTATGATGGATTCTCTGGTATTTATAGAGAATTCGTTTGTTTCTGGGGGTATTGCACTGACTTCCTGCGACCGTCCCCTAAAGGACACTCAGGTGACGGTCGAGTGTCCCTTTGTGCCGCCTGGGTATCCAGTAACGAGCTAAAAATTTACTGTTGCAAATGATCTCATTTCACTTACGATCAAGGACCCACTTGAATGCCCGGAAAGCCCATAGTCTTATTACCTCTTCCGGCAGTCTATTCTAGTAGTTGGCCACTCTGTCGCTAAAGCAATGAGATTTAGCTATCAGCCTAGAATAAACTCTCGCCAGCTTCTTCCCTTGACCTCTTGTTCTGGAGTCTGTGGCCATATTGAATAGACTCTTCGGCCTGAGCCCAGAAAAGTCATTGATCGTCTTAAATGCCCCTTTGAGATCCCCTGGTGGTCCCTTCCTCTCCATAGAGAAAATTCCGGGGTCCTGAAGTCTCTGCTCGTACGTCTTTCCCCTCTGACCTTCACTCGTGCGCGTTTCAAGATGTTGTATGTTAAAGGGGTGGTATGTTTTTTGTAGAAGAGTGGCCATGTCTGAACACAGTTTTCTAAAAGAGGTCCAACTACAGACATGTATACTGGCTTGAAAACCCTAGGTTGTCTTCACGAAAAAGCTTATCTAAACCTGAAGAGCTCACCTCGCACCTTTTTTGCAGCTGCTGCTCACTGAACCGACCACTTAAGGTGAGAAGTCACAAAAATTCCCAGGTCTTTCACCCCGATTACTGCCCCTATGGCAACTGGGTCTTGGTCGTGTGCAACCTTCAGGCTTGTCGCTGTCCGTGACAACAAGCGGTTCCTCGCAGCACTGAGGGATAGGTCCCACTTCTGTGCCCAGTTGAGAACGGCAAGAGCGTCTCTGCTCAGCCCCCCTCCCCCCTGAGCTCTCACTGACTTCACACCATCTGCGAGGGAGAAGCTCAGTTATTTTAGGACTGAGGCCAAATCATTACTAAACAGAAGAAAAGGAAGTGGTCCCAGTGCGGAACCCTGCGGTACTCCACTGGTAACGTTTTCTAACCTGCAGTTATTTTCATCTATTCTAAAGTGGAACTTTCTGCCGGCAAGGAACTCCCCTAGCCATTCCTGAATCTGCCCATTTATACCAAATGACCTCAACTTGATAAGTTGAAGCCGGCGGTTTACCGAGTCACATGACTTGCTAAAGTCAAGGTAATATACTTCTACCTGTTTCCCTTCATCCACTCTTTGAATAACTTCATCTAGGAAGCTCAACAGATTGGCCAAGCACGACCTGTTTTTAGAAATCTATGGTGAGCCGGACAAAGATAAGAAGCTCCTAGCAGGTGCTTGCAGAAGCTCGCCCGGATGGCCTTCTCTAACACTTTGAAAAGGATGCGGGTTATGCTAACAGGTCAGTGGTTTCCCACTTCAGTGCGGTCCCCCCTTTGACGTAGAGCTACCACTGCTGCGTTTTTCCAGCTCCGTGGCAACCTTCCTCGGTCTAGGGTGGCCCTATATATCTTATATACTGGAAGGGATAGGATATCAGTCAACGGCTTAGTGATAGCAGGGTGGAGATCATCCAGCCCAGCAGACTCATGGATATCTAATCCTTCCAAGTATTTTCGTACCATTTACTTCGTAGGATTTAATTCTGTTATGCCCGTTGGAAGAGTCCCCTCCCCAGAACTTATTTACGCAACATTATCTTTTCTTTTGCAGACTACCAACATACCCACCCAGAGCATCTGTTTTGCTTTGGTTGTGTATTGCCACTCCATGATCGTGGGTCGTCAGTGATCCCACGGCACCTCCCAAAGGAAGCTTGGAGCGCACGTAGCTGTAGTACTTCTTTGAATGCACTTTGACACACTGGACTAACTCCATTTGATACATGCGCTTAGCAGATCACAAGAGGTCCACCATCTCATTTCTATGCCTGGTGTATCGGAACCAAGCCTGGCGAATCCCGGAGGTATTGAAGAGAGTCCAACTACGGTTTCTACGCCTGACTAACCCACCCATTGCAGCCCTCTACAACACCGGTTTGCCCTCACCCTTCCTACGCTTCAAAAAAGCAAGCTGATTTTGTAGGGTAAGTAGAGATTCTTTGATCACCTGCCAGCTTTCCTCCAAAGTGGCATTGTCCGCTATGCTTCGTGTTGGGTCTACCGCTCTATTTCGAAGCCCAGGAATGTCCATATTTGCGAAGCTCATGACCAACCTCTAGGCTACTTTTTGCTGCAGCATGCGAAGAGTGATTTTGACAATCGTATGGTCGCCCTTGCCCAACGGAGAGTGAATCTGGAGTTCCGCTACATCGTTCTCGTGGTTCGTTATCACTAGATCCAACTAGGACGGTGTACAACCAGTCCTGTACCTGGTATTTTTCCACTTGTGTCGGGCCAGAACATTGGAGTGCAGCCATAGAAGATACCATTCCTCTTGGGTTCCAGGGGTAAACGCCTGGGCTACCCAGCCTGTGTGAGGTAGGTTGAAGTCTCCATTTATGAGGGTCTTATTAGCTTCCTTAACTATCATTGTAAATACTTGGAGAAGTTGGTGTTACGAACGTTTGAGCAATGCGTAGCCAAATTCGCAACGGATCCCGAAATCAGAAGACGATTATCCGTGATATTCTACGATACTAGATTATTACAATAAACAGTGACATAAACAATATACAAACCTCAATAATACGATCACAAAGACTCAACAACGAGAAACCGAATAGCAGCGTGTGAGCAAACAGCACGTGCGTCACGCAGGTCCTGAACAAGGATGTGCCAAAATAGCGCTCTGGGCGCGAACAAACAACAATTGGTCCAGAAAAACAACCAGTTCGTAAAGACAAGTCAATAGTGTATGGAAATGAGTGATGTTGGGAAAAACACTGAATCGCGAGGGAAATAGGGGGATTTTCCACGACCGGCTGTTACACCGCCCACCAAAATCCTCCTGGATCCTTAGCAGAGTCAAAGGTTCGGTATAAAGGTACTGATTCTTCCTACCTGTCTAGGCCCTGCTGTCAGTGCGCGCGTCTCATGCTCGTCGTCAGCGATCTACTACTGGTCGAACCTAATCCATTGGCTACATAGACGTGAGGCTAGTCTACATCTTCCACGAGACCAAATGACCGATGGCGGGCGTGAATGGTCACATAGACGTTGTCCTCGTAAGGGGCCGTCCGGTCCTGGATGTACGTGCTTGAGTGTGTGTGAAAGTGCGTGTTTGTGTGTGCCGGGGTTACAATGAAATCACAGGTATGACTACACATCAAAGGGACTTTCTGCAATGTCAACAAAGACCGCGTGGCAAGAAAAGGAGTAAATGTAGCATTTATGTGTGACCTGAGCTCCGCTACTTCCACATATGCAAGGGGCATTCGGTAGCGTCAACAAAAAGCAAAACAACGAACACTGTCACATGTTTGATGGGTTTACGGGATGTAGAGTGCGTCGTGCATGTATGTATGTATCGGGATATACAATGGGATCGCATTCATCACCACATATCTGAAAGAACCTTCTGTAATGTCAACGAAAGATCGCGAGCACCTTAACGTGTTTGACGGAGACCGTGTGGTATATATGGTGTTTCTTTATACACGTCGATTACTGGTGTGAAAAAGGTTTACTAGGTCTCAGGGTTATCAGCTCCTCCGTCTTCGCTCTCGAGTAGGTTAATACTGCGTATGTCACGAATGAGCACTCCGTTAGCTGTCTTCTCCTTCACCGTTCTTATCATTCCGTCAGTGCTTTTGATGGTTTCCGTAACTACTCCCAAAGACCAAGCGCTGAAATGTGCGCGTTCGTCGGCGATCATAACCACGTCCCCAACTTTGAATGGTCTTGTTTTGGCCAGCCACTTCTGTCGAGTCTGCAAAGCCGGTAGGTACTCCCGTAGCCACCGCCTCCAGAAGACCTTGACCAGATAGTTCGCTTGCTTCCACCCGTGGAGGTAGCTCCCACGAAGGTTTACCGGCCCTTGGAAACCCTCGTTCGACCTTAGCGTCAATAAGTCGTTCGGAGTGAGCGCCAGGTGGGTGGGGTCGCCGTTCAATACTGGAACCAGGGGGCGGTTGTTCAGGATTCGCTCCACCTCAGTCATGACGGTGTTTAGCGTCTCGTCGCCGGGCGGCTGCTGCTTCATGATTGACAGCAATATCCGTCTGGCGGACCGGATCATGCGTTCCCATATGCCGCCTCGGTGACTGGCCTGTGGGGGGTTGAAATGCCATCGTATGCCGTAGGCCACGGTTCGATCCTGCAGTTCGTCCCTGTTTATGTTCTTGTGCCAACGCTGCAATTCCCGTTGAGCGCCCACAAAGTTCGATCCATTATCTGAGTATATATCGGCCGGTACGCCTCTTCGGTTGATAAATCTTTGCGAGGCCCGTAGGAACGAATCGGTCGTCATCGAATGTGCGACTTCTAGGTGTACCGCACGTGATTTCATGCACGTCATGATACATCCGTATCGCTTTTCTAATCTTTTCCCGCACTTGATCCACAAGGGCCCGAAATAGTCCAACCCGGTGTCACTGAACGGCCACCAGCCCGTAGTCACCCTGCATTCTGGTAGTGGGGCCATGAGTTGTTTGCCTGCTGTGGCATTGCGTCTCCTGCATTGCACACACCGTCGGATTACGCGTTTTACAGTCTCTCGTCCTCTTAACAACCAAAGACGCTTTCGGATGACGCTCGTCACGTGACTTTCCCCGGCATGTCCCTCCATGGCGTGGACGTGTTGAATCATTAGCTCTACTACAGGTTGTCTCGCAGGCAGCAGTATAGGATACTTTGTGTCGAAGTTCAGGTGGGCGTTGGTCAGCCTACCATCCACCCGCAGCAGTCCGTTGATGAGTTTGGGGTTTAAACGCTTCAGCTCGCCTCTTGGAGATGGCATGTCTTCATTGGTCGGCCCCACTTCTTCCGCCCTCTTGAGTTCTCGGGCGAAAGCCTCGCGTTGTATCATTCTGAAAATATCGTACTCTGCCGCTTGTAGCTCATCGGAACTTATCGGGCCGACCCGTATCCGACCTGAGGGCCGTAGCCCTTTCATGACTAGTAAATTTCTCTTGAACCTGGTTAACCAAACTAGCGAACGAAGCGTCTTCATCCAGGAAGAAAACCTGACCAGTCGCGATAGAATGGACGACGCTTCGACGACGTTGGTTGCTATCACTACGCCTTTGATCTCCAGTTCCAATTCCGTAGGGGTTTTTAATTCGAACACGGCCAGTCCTGTTTGGGCAATTGCAGGAAGTTTGGCCCTCTCGTCCACGTGTCCAGTTGCCTGAAGTTGTTCGCACCTCGGGAGCACAGGTCGGCCGGATTATCGCCAGACCTGACATGACTCCACTGGTGCGTGGCTGATTCATCGTGGATAATCGTGAGCCGGTTAGCAACGAAAGTACTAAACCGGCTCCGCACGTTGTTAATGTAGTAAAGTACTATCGTTGAATCCGTCCAGAAGCTCACCGACCAAATGTAGAGATCGAAACATCTCTTCACAGCTTGCACCACCCTGACTGCCAACACGGCTGCGCTGAGTTCAAGGCATGGGATTGAGACCGACTTCAGTGGAGCAACGCGGGCTTTGGCGAACAGGATCCTCGTGGTATATTGTCCATCTCCTGCGCACCATCGTCCGTACACCACAGCTCCATAACCGACTTCGGATGCATCGGAAAAGGCATGTAGTTCTCCAGTCCGTGTCGTATGGCCAGGGGTCAAACATCGTGGGATTCTTATGTCCCCTAATTTCTTCAAGGTGTTCAGAAATTCTTCCCAGTCCAGCCGGTCCCCTCGGTCCAGTGCCTGGTCCCAATCAACTTTCTTACGGCACAGCCGCTGCAGCAAGATCTTTCCGGGTAGCAGCCACGGTGAGACGAAACCGAGCGGGTTGAACAAACTTGAGACGGCAGATAGTATGCCACGACGGGTTATTGGCAGCTCGGGAACGTTCAGTTCGAAAACAAAATCGTCCGTTTCCGCGTCCCATTGTATCCCTAAAGTGCGCTCGATAGGAAGTGGAGAGCCGTCCAAATCTCTTACCCTTTCGGCCTTTTCGTGATACGGGATGACCTTCAGCACTTCTGAAGCGTTCGACATCCATTTAGTTAGATGGAAGCCGCCCTCTTCCAGCAATCTCGTCAGACCCCTGAACTGCTCTAGAGCTGATTCCACATCATCGAATGACCCAAGGTAGTCGTCGACGTAGAAGTTCCTGCTGACGCTTTCTACCACCGTCCGATGTACTAGATCGCCATGTTTATTCGCTGATTCTCGGAGGGCGTAGTTTGCACAAAATGGTGACGATATGGCTCCGAAGGGGTGGACGGTCATCCTATAATTCACCACTGCGTTGTCCCGGTCGCTCCCTTCCCACCACAGGAAACGCAAAGCATCTCGTTCTCCTACCGGAATCTTCACCTGATGGAACATTTCCCTAATGTCAGCAGACAAAGCCACTTTACCCACTCTGAAACGGCACAAAACATCGATCAGTGGAGTGGTCCAGTCAGGCGCCTGTAGTAGGCGATCGTTTAACGACTTGCCCTGGAACTTGGCCGCACAGTCGAAAACCACCCGCAGTTTATTGGGTTTCTTGGGGTTGATAACCGGATGGTGAGGCAGATACCAGATACCCCTTTTGCTGTCGGTGTTAACAGGCACCTTTTCAACGTAACCGAGGGTCTCGTTTCGCTTCATCAAATCCGCGTATCGTTCCCACAGATTCTGGTCTCGAATGAAGCGTTCTTTTAGTCGTAGTAATCGTTGGAGAACATAATTTCTATTGTCAGTCCACGGGTCGTCCGGTGTGCGCCATGGGAGGGGAACCTCGAACTGTTTTTTGAGGCCTCTAGTGCCTTGCCTCACCGTTTGTAGAGCGAAGTGATCCTCTTGAGACAACGTCGGTCTTTCGTCTCCAATGTCATGAAACTCCTTTTCATACAACCGTTGCAGATGATACTCTATGCGGTCCGTTTCGGCGGATAAGTAATTCACGGAACCGCGTACCCCTACTGGACCGTATAACATCCATCCCAGAACCGTGCGTACGGCATAAGGTGCCTGGCGGTCGCCCACTCTTTGGTCAAGCATCCAATGCGCCTCTGGCACGTCGCATCCGATGAGGAAATCCACCTCATCATCTTCCCAGTCTACGACGGTTACATCCTGCAGGTGGGGCCACCGAGTCAAGATTGCGTTCACCGACCTTGGTGCTCGCATGGGGAGATCCGCTAACGTGAATGCCTCCGTTGGTTCAATTTCCTCGTTAGTGTCTAGAGAGATGAGTTGCAGCCTTAATCTACCGGCAGTCATTACCTGTGTTCCGCCCACCGTGCTCACCGCTAACGACGTCGCACCTTTAGCCAGTTGGTGTTTGTCGGCAAACCGATCTTTCACTAAAGTGGTGTCGGATCCACTATCAACGAAAGCCAACGCCTTGACTATCCCAGTCGGAGTCACTACTCCCACGGCCACTACGCCTAAACGTACCGGTTTACTGGCAGATTGTGAAGTTGAACAAATCACGCTGGGCTTGGCACTCGTCTCGGATATGGTTACTCTCGCCTGATGCAGCAGCCGATGGTGTCTGCCCGTGCAGCCCTCGTAACCACATCGGTTTATTGTTCTACAGGCTGCTGCCCGGTGCGTGGTGTTGAGACAGATAAAACATGCTCCCGCCATCCTCGCCATTCCCCACCGTTCGTCTATTGTGGCGTTGCCGAACTTGGGGCATTCTGGTAGGCCATGGCTAGTACCACAGGATCTGCAATTTGGTTTCGCCGTAGCATCTCGTGAAATGACGTGTGTATTGGTCCAAGGCTGGTACTTTGGATGCTCCCGTACAGGGGCTTGGACTTGGCTAGTACTGGGCTTGTTTGCTCAGTTGCTGTCCCGGATGAGTCGGCCGAATCTGCTGTCAGCTATCTTCGTTTGCTTGTCCAAGTATTCAGTCAGGTCTTTGAAGTTGGCTTCTCTGTCGCCTCGGCTTATCCGTTCAGCTTCTTCCGCCCACCGACCCTGTAGTTCGGGAGAGAGGTGACGGACTATGCCTTCCAGAGTGTGCATGGCGTCTAGGTCAGCCCTGTAACCTTAATAGTCGAGGGCTATTGAGCAGTTCTACATCTTAATCACCAGGTCGGCCATGGTGTAGACGTCGCCCTTGGTTCTCTTTGCCTCTGCCATCACGCCCTCTATTAGGTTACGGGCTACTTTGAAAGGTTGGCCAAACAAGTCCCTTAGAATCTTTCTTGCCCTTGTGTAGCCTTGTTCTGGGTCGAGCATGGTGCACCCGTCGATAGCTTCTCTTGCTCGGCCTCGGCAGTAGTGAGTAAGGTAAAGAAGCCTTTGCCCAGGGTCGGTTACCTTATTTTCAACGAACGTCTCGAACTGCTTGACAAACTTGCAGTATTGCTCAGCTCGCCCGTCGAAAACCGTTAACTCCACTCTAGGCAGATCGATCGATGGTGGTTTGTATTCAGCGACCGGCGTGGGGTTCCCTACCTTATTGCACTCTAACCTATCGGAGGTGTCAAAGTCACTGGTCTCATGCTCTCGCTGTTTCTGTGTACACTTCTCTGCTTCATGCGCCTGTAGTCTAGCCGAAAGTAACTGTTGCTCTAGTTCTAGTATTCTCAGCTTATATAAATCGACATCCTTACGATCAATATTGCTTTCAATAACACGAGCTAGCACTGACAGGACTAGGCGATCTAGCATTAACTAAAGAATCATATGTACCCAAAACCTCCCCAGAGACTTGCCGTATTACTTCCTGTCCGGATTCGACTGCTTTTGATCCTTTTCTTGGCATTTTGCGTGATTTTTCCTCGTTCCAAATAGATCTATTTAGTATTGTTACGAACGTTTGAGCAATGCGTAGCCAAATTCGCAACGGAACCCGAAATCAGAAGACGATTATCCGTGATATTCTACGATACTAGATTATTAAAATAAACAATGACATAAACAATATACAAACCTCAATAATACGATCACAAAGACTCAACAACGAGAAACCGAATAGCAGCGTGTGAGCAGACAGCACGTGCGTCACGCAGGTCCTGAACAAGGATGTGCCAAAATAGCGCTCTGGGCGCGAACAAACAACAATTGGTCCAGAAAAACAACCAGTTCGTAAAGACAAGTCAATAGTGTATGGAAATGAGTGATGTTGGGAAAAACACTGAATCGCGAGGGAAATAGGGGGATTTTCCACGACCGGCTGTTACAGTTGGATATCCTCGTCTCGGCTTGTACCCGGGGCCTTATGCACACACACCACAATAACCCTTCTTCTCAAGGGAGTGGGCATAACCGTGCACAGTCGCATATTTCGATTACAAACCATAGTCTGTGATTCCAGACGGTTTGTGTCTGCCTCAATGAGGACGGTCACTCCTCCCCCTAAACTGTCATGCGCCCTGCTTATGGACGGCAAACCCTTTTCGTATTATTGCCGGTACGTAGTCGCCTTTAGACAGCCATGCTTCCCTAAAGGTAACGATGAACGCGTTTTGCTCCTCTGCGGCCCTGAAGGGCTCCACCCATTTGTTTGTAATACTACATGCGTTAGTGTATAGCACTACCGCACTCAGTTTGACGCCTACTGGTTTTCTATTGGTCAATGTTGGCTGGGTCTGGGGCACAACACCCGAGGTGGTGGCAAGATTTTGCAGTGGTGTTCACCACTGGGGTGCATGGAGTCTTCTGGCCATCCAGGACTGCCGAACATTCCCAGTCCATCTCTGTAGGCGCTACCTTGAGGCCCGAGTTAACGACGGTCGCGTCTTCCTCCACTGGACAGCACTGCCAATTTTCAAATTCTACTACTTCCTCCACTACCACAAAATATGGCGGCTTATATGGCCCACTTATAGCTGCTGGTTAAGCAACCCGACCGCGAGATAGGGCATTCTGCTCTCCCCTGTGACCTTTCTTTGGCGCTCTCACGGGTTTAGCCGCGTTTTCACTTATGGACAAACCACCCGTCCGGTGTAACCTGATATCTATCCTTAGTGATGTGGGCTATCAGTGCCGCCTTGGTCAGCAAAAATCTCTGCAGTTTTCCTCCACAAGCTCGACCGGTATTAGTCGTGCTACATTCTTCCCCGTTTTCGTTAGCGGAGATTTCCACGCCTTAACTCTGTGAACTCTTTTGGGAGACACAGCACCTGGTACATCTGCAAGTCACAGTATGTCATACACCCGTCTCCTATTTAAATCCCTTCTTGCTCTCGATCTCCGGATAAATGGTCCCTCCTGATTCAGTATCAGTGGCTTGCGGCTTGATGCCCATCCCAGCGACTGGATACGCCTCTGCTAGACCATCAGTTGGAGTTCCAAATCACGATATCCGGAACCATCTGTCTTCGCGATGTCCTCTGCCCATGCCATATTGTTCTTTTTCCTAGCTTATTTCTTCTTAGGTTTCCGCCCCATCCACCCATTGGTAGTAGTCTGCCGCACTGGAGTTGGCGTATCTGGTGTGAGGCAAACGCCTGCCCGGCCTTTTGCTTCGAGGGCCGTTCTCTCAGGCATTCCTAGGACTTCTACACACCACCTTATTAACGAACCTCGCGGCAGCAAAGTGTGCTCAGCCCCTCTGCAATCTTCAGGAAGAGGTTGAACCTCATCCCTTTCATATTGTCTTAGCTGAGCTAGCATTGTAGCCTCCTTGCAGAGACCACACACCCATTCGACTTAGCCGTCTTTACAGTAAAGCAAAGGCACGTCGTAGCTGATCCCAGAACAGCCCCCATAGGCCCACGTACAACATGCAAAGCACTCAACACCTTCGTCCACTCGCTTCCCACATCCTGCGGCCGGACAGGGATACATCGCACGCGTCACGATATGCGCACAATGATGGCAGGACACTGACCAAAGAAAAAAGGCGCTATACTTAAAAAGCTTAAGGTTTACAAACACTCTATTATAAGTAGGTATGCGTAGCAGAGAAATCTGCAAAGAATTAAGGGAAAGAATAAAACAGAAAGATTCTCCAGATGAAAGCCTACTTCAGGGTTATCCTGGTACGTACGATGATGCGAGATGAACTTTTTTTATTTTGCAGCGCTCTTCAAAATTAGTTCAGTCCAGAGCACTCCAAAATTTCCACTGATGAATGACTTACAAGGCCAGCTGTCTTCAGTCTTCAGTCAATCTTCAGGTAAAGGACTAGGAAATCATCCCGTATGAGCCCCATTGCACCGTACTCCGGTGACTCGGCTCGATGGCCGTGCCCTGCCTATCATTCTTCAGGGTCTGATCCAATTTTCTCTTAAACAGTGTCTCGGTTTCCTCTTCCACCACCTCGGTCGGTGGAGCGTTCCAGAGATTGGTCACTCTCCTTGACAATCGATAGATGGCCGGTAAG
Organism: Fasciola hepatica; assembly: GCA_948099385.1. NCBI lineage: Eukaryota > Metazoa > Platyhelminthes > Trematoda > Plagiorchiida > Fasciolidae > Fasciola > Fasciola hepatica. The sequence goes on along the minus strand of CANUEZ040000126.1, from coordinate 15,229,112 downwards.
TCGGTGGAATGCACCTTAATAGGCTTCAGGGCGTGTCTTCTGGTACGATCGTTATTTATGAGCTGGAATTCCTGCTGTAGGTCCCGGCCCAAATCACCACGGATTATTCGCCTGGCAAAAACGATAGGCTATGAGAAACAACTCGGTGACTTCCAGGCTTTCCTGATAGCTGAACCTAAGCCGTCCGGCCACGGGGCATGTGGCAGCAAGTTGCACTTGTTCCAGTTTGGCTAATTCCGCCACCGTGCAGAAGTAGACGGCGGGACTGCAATATTCCAAGCTAGGACGCACGTACGAGACTTACAGCAAACACAAGTTATCCCGGGGCAAAGGCCCAGGTGGACAGCAAATTGGATCATGTGTCCTCCACGCTGAGGCGCACTCTCTGTCAGTGTGTGCTCTTATCTTCAGATTGCTGGTGACAACAACTCCGAGGTCCTTTTCAGCTTGCGTGTGACGGAGTACGATACTACTAAGGCAGTGGTCGGAAGTATCATTAGAGCCACCAGTCCTCATGATCGCGCATTTGTCCACGTTTATGGGTAGACCCCAGGTGGTCGACCAATTGACTAGAGTCTGGAGATCCTCCTGTAGTATCTCACGATCCTCGGCCGGTCGAATGGTGCATCGGATCATTAGGTCGTCGGCGTAGATAAGGCATTGGGATCGAAAGGGTCTGTGGTAGGTCGTTCACAAACACTAGAAACAACAGGGGTCCTAGCACGGAGCCTTGCGACACGCCACTTCTGACTGGATACCACACTGACTGACACCGTGCAACGCTCACGGAAAAGGTTCTATGGACCAGGAAATCCTTCATCCAGTGAAGCATGGGCCCGGGGATGTCGACGGCCCGAAGTTTCAACAACAGCTAATTGTGAGGAACTTCATCAAGAGCCTTAATGAAGTACACAAAGATGACGTCCGTGACATATCTTTCGGCCTTGGCGTTCGACCAACTTTCACGGGAAGTCAACAGGTTTGGCAGACGTGACATGTTTCTCCGAAAACCGTGCAGCCCTGCGCACAGCAGTTGATAGTGCTCCAGACGTTCACTAATGCGAGAGACCACCATCCCTTCCATGACCCTTCCCGCTACGGAAGTGAGGCAAACTGGGCGGTAGTTGGCCGAAGTGGATTTTGTCCCACCCTCGCACAGCGGACCAACCACTGCCACGATGTTCCGATCGCCGAGTTTGGCGTTTGGATCGCAAACATTTCATCACCAGTCCGGGTGAAATGGTCAGTGCACATTCACTGAAGATTTCACATCGAATGGTGATAAAACGTTTGCGATCCAAACGTCAAACTCAGCGATCAGGAAGTCTTGGCAACCATCAACCTGAGCTACAACCAACACAAATAATAAAAACCACTGAGGACAACCACTACTCTTTTCCCACCACCGAGGTAGACTGCCAGAGGCCAACGATAAACTGAAAAACCGAGTCAGCAGTGTAGTTAGTTGGTCAGCCAACTCCTCCACCGTCAAAGGATGTAAGTCGTCCGGTCCCAGTGACTTATGGGTTTTGAGGGATTTGAACATGTTAGTCACTTCCAGTTCCCCAAAACCGTGCGTAATAAGCAGCCGTGAGCCGTTCACCATCGGGATTGGTGCGCTTTCCTCCACAGAATACACTGACAGATAATGCTTGGCCAATGTCTCAGCCTTTTCATCATCTGTTGCAACCACTTCGTCGTTGTCCAACAGCGCCGGGATAGCTACCTTCGCTCTGGTGCGGCGCTTTAGGTATACAGACAGGCGCTTGGGTGCTCGCACTGCACCAACCGCACGGGCATCCTCGAACGCCATCCGCTTTATCCGTCTCTGTCCGATACTCTTGTCACGAATCCTGCGATAACGGACATAACCCTCACCTGTAGATCCGGAATATCTGCCCGCCCTAATTTCGTCGTTTGAGTGGATGTCTCAGCCCCAGACCACACCACGGTGGGCCCTTCACCGGGGTCTACTTTGGTTGGGGAGAGTAGGCATTCACAAGTTACAAGATACCGCCACGAAAAAAAGCCCAAGCTTCAATCATATCGCGGTGGACGTCTGAACCCATGGGCAACCAGTTGACGTCTAAGGCCGCTCAGCGGACATCCTCGAATGGTGTGCGCCAAACAATACGTCCAAAGTGTGGTCTAGGGGATGGACAAGAACCAATTCGCCTGTGAATTTCTAGCACCATGTGGTCACTGCTTCCAAGTTCAGGGTGATGTTCAACCCTATCGACGTCCGAGCTCTTGGGAGAAATCGTTTGGTCCAGGATGGAGCCGTGACTGGATTGCCTGCGGGTTGATTCCTGAACACGATGATGTAATGCAAGTTCTTGGACCGTTGTTAGTAACTCTCGAGAGATAGGAGCTGCCCCGGCCGCTGTCCTGTCTGATGTCCAATCAATATGCGGAGCATTGAAGTCGCCAAGGATGAGACAGTGGCCGTCGCACGCCCACCTCCTCAATAAATTCATCATATCTGGAGGGGTGACCGCAGTTGTCTGATAGATGACTTTAATTGTCCTGAAGCCTCCGGTGGTACGTTTGGCGCGGCACTAAATAGCTTCACCGAATCCTTGCGGATCTGCAAACGCCTCTAACTGCGCTGTTGGGATGTCTGATCGGACGAACAATGCTTCGCCTCCACTCGCTCTGATAGAGTTCCTATCTACTCGGAATAGGGTGTAGCCAGAGAGGGACACCTCAGAGTCTAGAACATTGTTACTCAGTCAAGTCTCCGTCAGTGCCATCATAGTAGGTGAGCTGGACTGCAGCAAGTGTCATCTCTCTTGTTCAGCAGACCACGGACGTTAGGCAGCAGGATGACGGCGCTTTCTCGGCCTGCCACCATCTCCGTTTGTTCACAGCCTCCTAGCCTGGGGGACTGACTGGAACACTAGCGTCAGCGGCCTCTATCTGAAATGACAGCGCCTTTTCTGCACCCGAAAATTCCGGATTATCAAGTCCGCTTCTCCTTGTTCTATTCGTTCACGCGGTTCAATCAATTCATTTCTGTATTTCTCGCGGTGGGCAGGATCCAGATCTCGGCGAAATTGCAGTAGCTCGCTCTTTGGCCGGTATGATCTTAATACAGAAGTTACGGCCTCCTCAGAGTCTGACACCACTTTCGGCAGACGGGGCCTCCAGCGTCACTGGCTTTGCTAATTCGGAAGGCTGATTTCACCCGCGACTTCTCTACAGTCCCCTCCTCCCAGGGGACAAAGAGTTTTGTTAGTATACTTCGAAGACTGGCGATATCGCGGTCCAGACGTGCCTTCGCCGTGGCCCCTTTGCCTCAGACAACTTCACTACTAGAAAACATTGCTTCCTGGATGGTGGCGCTCTTCTTGGACGATCCACTGTTATTATCCAGTCTCGTCTACTTTCATCCACGGCGGTGCTTTGTTGGCTGGGTACTGTACCTATGATATCGTCCTGTGCTTCAGGGGCCACGTTAGCGTCAACTGGGTCCAGACTGTGGTGGGCAGGCTAGCGCAGTTCTTTTTGGCTCTGGCGGAGTTTTGTTCCGGTTGTCTCAGTGACAAATGTTGATGCCAAATCCGTACGTGTAGCACAGTTAGAAATAGATAACTTGGCGAAAATTCCCCTCTCTAACGGCGACGATGACAGCGAAAGCGATGACATTGGCGAAGAAAAAGAAGATGACGATGCCGCTGGTTCTGCTGCTATTGATGTTGGTAACTGATTGATAGGTCTGGTGCTGCTGATGACAGCAATGGTGATGCTGCCGTATCTATGACAGGAAGTTCCGCCTTCGCTGACTGTTTTCCGGCTGCATATGTGTTGATAGCTCGGTGCACTTGAGGCGAAAAACCTTGAGCAGCTTCATACGACTCTTGTCCGGAGCTTCATAAAGATAACCGTCTATTTCGGAACATTCAGAATGGACCCAACCATCACAAGCGTCACACTGAAGAGCTTTGTTGCGTGAGCAGACAACCTTTGAACAAACTAGGCACACGGACGCAACATTTTTGACGCTTTTTGAGGGCATTATGGTCAAATTATAGTCCACAGGTTGACACTACCACAGGAAATAAGATTCCAAGTATCACTTCGAAAGACTTGCCGGTGTAGCGCAGTACCACACGGGTTTGAGGCTATGAGCCCAGTTGTTCCCGTTCTGGAGGGAATATCTGAACATCTGTCGAATTCACCGAGCTGAAACGAGAGCAAAGTCAAGCAGGGACGGGGGCGGCAATAAAAACAAAGTATACGTAACATCATTCAGTGTCTCACTGTGGACAATGCCTTAAGCGGAATGGGGGTGCGACGCTTTCAAACGTATAGCGGAAGGTAAATGCAATAATGGTTATCTATCTCACCTTTTCGGACAAGGACTTACTGGGAGAGACCCAGTTTGAGGTCTAACTTTTTTTGAAGATAGTTTTGTTCTGCGAAAGAACAATATCTTCCGGAAGTGCTCCACAGAATAATAACCCCGCAGCTGAAGAGGTTAATTCGTAGTGAAGTGGTGGTCTCGGCTTGAAAACTCTGCCGTAACCACGATGAGAAGACTCTGGACAGACAGAGAAGAAGCAGTCGGTTTGACCTGATTCAAAGGAGCGAAACATCAAAAACAGATCACCTCTTACGTCCCCTAATTCAAGGGGATAGAGATCAAGGGGTGAGGTGGACAGGATAAGGTAGGTCAGACAGACCCTATACTGCTTTTGTGGTGACCCTCTGAACCTTTTCTAGGATCTCGTGGTCTTCGACAAGACCAGAGTACACTATCTCACTACCGTACTCCAGCGGAGATCGGATATGCGTGCCAAAAATTATGGGGAAATCATCCATAGAGATGTGTGGGAAGGACCTTCGGATCATATTCAGAGCTCTAAAGGCAGACTTTCTCGCAAGTTGGTGATGATGAGAGGAGGGCAAGTTACAATTTGACCAGAAAACGAACGCCTTTTGTCGGTCATCTCCGGGAAAAGTGGTCGCCCCGGTATTGGAGGACATGTGACCAGCCTCTCAGCCGAAAGGCATGCTCCCACATTTGTCATCGTTAGCTGGGAGGTTCTGATCCTCAGACCAGCATTTTGTCTCATCAACTTCAATTTGCAGGTTTGCAACGCTTGAACTCCAGGGGGTCATATCTTATGCATACTTGGCTATGCTCGTAGAAAAGGCTGTCGTATGACCGTTTACGTGGATTAGGAAAAGAAGAGGGTCTGAGACCGACCCTTGGGGGGCCCCAGTTGTTACTGGGGAGGGCTCAGACAAAGCATTATCCACCTTAACCACAAAAGTGCGGTAGATGAGGAAGCTACGTAAGATGTCCGGCATGGAGCCTGTAACCCTTTGTTTGCTGCTTTTAAAGGAGAGGGACACGGGGGACCTTGTCGAAGACCCTAGCGAAATCGATGAATACTGCGTGTGAGAGCTGGCCATCATCGCAGACTTTCGTCAGACAATCCGCGATAGTAGGCACATTGATGTTGCATGATCAACCAGGGAGAAACCCATGTTGGGACGGGGAGAGAATCCTATTTTTATAAAGATGGGAAAAATTACTCTCTTGAAAGTTCGCTCGAAAATTTTGCCGGTGATGCTAGTTAGATTGATGGGTCTGTAACTAGAAGCTAGGTGTCTACTACCCTTCTTATAGATGGGCTCGATGACTGCTTCTTTACTGCTGCTGGGGAAAAGCTCCATCATCAAAAAATCGCTGAAAAAGGGATTCATAAGGAGCAGATAATGCCTCCGCGGTTTCCTCGAGAATACAGGGGTCGCTCAAGTCAGGACCCGTGGTGTAATGCTGGTGGAGCCGAAGGTAACCTTATGCGACTGCACTAGTAGGAATAGTGGTATGGCTGAGGGTAATGACCAAAGATATCGGGCCCATGGTGGGGTGGTGTGATATCGGTATAGAGCTAAAATCTGTACGAAAGTAGGAGCTGAAGACCCCGGCTACTTGGCGGGGGGAAGCGATTGGAGATCCGGCATGATCTCTGACAGCAAGCGGCCTCGGAGGTGGGCCCCTTAGACGACTCGTCAACTGAAAGAAAAATGCCTTACGGGTCCACGCTCGAGCAAGCACTGATGGTTAGGCGGCGTTTTGAGAGGACCTTATCCTGTCTTTGCATTTTTACGGATGATCCTGGAGTCTTCCGTATCGCGGGCAAGACCTGTGGCTATATATATATATATATATATATATATATATATATATATATATATATATATATGTATATATATATATAGTAAGGAAGCGAGCGCGTTGGTCTAGAATGAGCCTAACGGGGTGGGGGAGGGGCCGCTTGCCGGTCTGTGGAAGACGATATCTGGAGGTAAGTAGCCTGTCTGCTAAAGAGAGTAACTCTCTGAGATTATCTGCTACCTCTTATGCAGAGTTACCCAGGTTGGCTGAATTTAGCTGGGAGCGAATAAATGCGATGGACTATACCAAGAGGTAGGATGTCTGCCCTAGCGAGTGTAAACACAACCCACAAAAATCAATGTACGAAAAAGTAGTTTACTTATACTAGGAGGGGGGATAGAGCTGTATTAGTATATGATAGACTCGTCAGTACGATCTCTGCTGGATTCCTGCCCTACTGTGAAGTATCTTGGAATGGCTATTTCGGCATCAAGTACATCAGGTGTGAGCCATGCTTCTGTGAAGGCTATGGTCTGAGGCTCCTTGTCCGCTGCAAACAGCCGAAGCTTCGGGATTTTGTTCAGCACACTCAGGCGATTGCTGTGAAAACACTTAATAATAATAATGATAATAATGATGATATATTTCTGGACCGTGGTCGAGAGACACGCACGTAAGCATGATCACGGTTTACAACATCACTGAATGAGATGGAAAATTCATAAATTTCGAAGAGGGATTCGCACATCGCAGGAACAATGGAATAAGGCTGGGGAGAGTTTAAAATAAGCAAAGCGACAAGAGGATACACTGTGAGTACGAATTACTTTTGAATCAACTGCGGCAATAGCAATGAATCGGCCGGATATAGAAATATTCAGACGGACATTGGCTTACGAAGCAGGATATACAATATTCACAAGAATGATGCAAGAAAATGGTCGGTAGTGCAAACTCATGTTCACTTAAAAAGGTAGTTGGTGTCGAGGCAAAAGAGGTAGGGAAGAACGTCATGAAGGTTTGCGGAGGAATACTAATTTTCTTAAGTTTGTGGATATGAAAAGGAATAGTACCTCCTAAAAAGGTGAGACAATTTCCATGAGAATTAGTGTGTCATCTAGTGTAGACAGTTCGCAACTGGTGGAAGACGGATGAAGTTCCAGGAAGGAATATTCAGCAACCGAAATGCCGTGTCCACGAGGAACAAACTAAGGCTAGGCCAGGGTGAAAACCTTTGCAGTAGGCCAGGTTATGCGGGTAAATTGAAGAATACATTATTCTGTTGAGTTCTTTGTGGCTTTTCTGTGTCTGTGTCGTTGGAGAGTCGCCGGAGACAACTGATTTTGGGTTTCAGGATGGGTAAGGTGGGAGAGTTTGGGGTGGAAAGCGGGTCCTGGGGGAGTCGGGCGCCAAAGGTATTTGGGGGCCAGAGGGTAAACAGATTGTTGGGAGGAATGGTAAGTTTTGACCCCTAGTAACCTGGAAGGTATCATACCAGGCGGACGGTCTACACTCTTCGGTCACCGAAAGGGATGGGCTGCATTTTGTGGCTTACTTTTGTGAGCACTACCTGACTCACTACTCTGGGCCTTGTTTCTGATCCTGTTTTGCACTACAGCACCAAAGACCTTTTCTGAAGCTTTAACCTCCTCACTGCTGCTTTCATCTGAAACAGGTTGCAGGCTCTTGTCGGGCTCGAGGATGGGTGAGTCTCGTCCATTACTACGGTCCGATTAGCCATGTTAGGGTCTGGGGCACTTTTTGTGGGCTTCGGACATTCAGTGGCACTAGGTCTACTACTGGGGGTACTTTCCACGACGGGAGATTGAGTAAGTGGGGAAGCAGCGGATGGTGGGCATGCAGCTCAATCCTCAAGGCGGGTTACTTGCACAACAGGCAGCACTATGAGCTTGGGACCGGTTTCTTGTGGGGTCGCTGGCTGAGCCTTCCCACTGAGGGACCTTAGGTGAAGTGGCTTGACAGTAGATACTCCCTTGAGCCCCTTCAGTTCCTCGTTGAGCTTCGCGGCCGAGAAAGCAATCCATCTGGCTGCCCCGTGGGGCTCACTCCAATTAAATTGCCGTGTTCCCGGTTGGCGCTTTTGGTTACCAGCCAAGTGCACCGACTTTTAAATGGGAGAGTGTTCTTAAGGCGGTTAAACACCTAGGTAAAGGTTTCTTGAGAGTAATCCAAGTTGAGAAAGCGATCCCGAATGATGACTCCTCTGGAGCATTTTTCGGTGTCTTGCAAAATCTTGGCGACATCGAGAATGTGCTGCGCAGATATTCTACACACCTTATCGGCTGCCTGTGATACTGAGGGGGACTTAATAACCAAGCTCCTCAGGCTGGTTTGCTCACCCTTAGGGTTGCGGGCAGTAGTCTTAAGCTCAAATATCTCCGCGGCCTGACTTTGGCTGCACATTTAGTGCATCCGTTGACAGGGAATTATGGAGGACGGTCTCTTCCGGATTGAGGAATGAGACATTGGCCACAGAGGGGAATCACACTGTATCATGGGGGAAGTAGCCTCGTCTGGGGAAGTGGTTATACCAATTCACTCTTCATTCTTCATATTAAAGACAGCGGAAATCATCATTGTAAGCCTCGTCCCAATCCACCCGTTGGCATAAACTCAAGACTGTGCAGAAATCCGTGACTCTAATAAAGACTGTTCAAGTTTCCCTTTGGACGTCTTGTCGTTTAACTCTTCCACCACTTCAGCAGGTTAAGAATTCCGAAGGTTCGTGGCCCTCCAAGACAAGCGGTAGACCAACGGCAAACCAGCAGAATGCATCTTCACTAGTGTCGTTGAGTACCCGCACATACGACATGGTCCACGAAGAGGGAAATCCGCTAGCACCTCTGGTCCCAGATCAACTCGAATGATACGAAGGATGCAGATGAGATCACCACGGATCTGCCGGTAGGCTACTGGAAGCAAACCAGTCGCTCCAAGGCATCCGTTGTAGCTGGCCCAGCGCAGTCCAAAGGTGAGACAGGTGGTGGACCTTTGCAATCTCTCTGACTTGGTTGAATCCTCAGCTGCACATGGATAAGCAGCGGAGCCATCGTATTCAAGTCTAGGAGGTACATGTAAAGTATACAGCATACGGAAAGCATCGTACCGTAGGCTACCAAACGATCGGCGAGAGGGGCCAAGGATACTCCAGGCGGAAATACACACTTCGTCCTTGTGGCCTTTGCCTTTCAGCGAGAGGAAGCCAGAACCCCGAGATCACTGTCAAAATATGTCTTTCGCAGCAGGCTCTCAGGCAGATGGTAACTCACTGGAAGCTGAGGGCGACCCACACGCATACGAGCACACTTCACACCTCCACTCAGAGGACCAGCGCAAAAGCGCAAAAGAGCAAAAGCGCATTTGGATCTTCCTGTGGAATATGGCTATCTCCATTCGAGCGAAATACGCGCCGTGGTTGCAGACAATCTGCATACGGAAGACAAGAGGATGGAAAAACTGAGGGAAGGTAAGTTGCGTAAATGAGAAACAGTAACGGTTCAAGAACAGACCCCTGGGGAACACCGTTGGTCGCTCAGCAACACCTGAAGATGGGTGGTAAGACCCTGAAGGCAAACCGCCGTCCTCCTAGGGAGTCTTCAATCCATCTTAGAAAGGGAGCGGCTACTTCCAATAATCTAGGCATCCAAAGGACAGGGTCATGCCGAACCTTATCAAGGGCTTTGCTGAAGTCCACGAAAAGGACGTCCGTGGAATATTCCCCGGCCTTTGCTTCAGCCCGGCGCTTCCGAGGAGGCAGAAGATTCGACAAGGAGGATGGGGATTTCCAGAAACCGTGTTGTTCAGAACCGAACGGGTGGTGGTTTCCCGAATGTTTCTTCACCTTCTTGGTCATGAGATGTTCCAAGATCTTGCAGAAGACACAAGTTGCACTCACACGAGGGTAATTAGCGGCGGCCGTTTCGTCACAGTCTTTGAACAGCGGAACAATAATGGCAGCTCTCCTGTCATCCGGTAGTTGCCCTGCTGCCGGCGAGGTTTTGAACAACCTCGTGATTGATGAGGCAATGATGTCGGCGAGTTCACTTAACATTAAATGGTGAATTTCATCGGGGATGGCTGAATGGTGAGACTTGAGAGATAGTAGATGTGCCGTAAATTCGTCCACATGAAAATATCAAGGCGTATTGACGGGTTCCAAAAGTGGCAAACCTGGCGAAAGGGCTGTTGCAGGATCCGTCCCATACACTGACGCATGATGCCATGCTAGGACATCAGCCTCAGCAGCGTCAGGGTCAGCTGTGATCTCAGCCTAAACCGAGCTTGGTGTGCCCGGCGTAGTTCCCGTGCGGCTTTTGAAATACGCTTATAACCGTTTAGGTGCCTCGAAACGGTCGGCTGCTATCCTCTCCTCAAACCTGCTTCGCTTGATTGTCTCCATAGATGAACAATGATTCCGCACCTGTCTGTAAACAGTGAAGCCGTCGCCGGTCTCCCGATACCTTCGCTACGCCCGACTTCTCCTGTGAGGCAGTCATCGAAGTTCTCCACCAAACCATGGAAGACTATGTGCTTGAGGAGGCTGGCGGTGGGGTAGAGCGAGGCGATCAGCCAACTGAAGGATCTCGTTGCTGATACGACTCCAGCCTATACCCACGTTGTCAGGATAGTCGTGCTCTCATACCACAGTCTGCACCGCCTTTCTTATATATTCAAGGTTCATACGCCAAAAGTTTGGTCCGCAGTGCGGACTAGGCGATTCTTGGACCCCAAGTCGCCAAAGCACTTACAGAACAGCATGGTCGCTTAAGCCTAAAGGAGGTAGGATATCAATCTTGGAGAAGTTCGACATCCACGGAGCGAGAACAAGGTTGGGGATGGACGATTGCTCACCTTGGAGGCGGGTTGGTTGAGATACTTGTTGGTACGGCGCCAGATCACTTACGGTGGTTGGCAGATTTGGGGAGTTGTCACGTGAGCCACCCTTCTCAGGCAAAGTCCCTGTGCCAGCTGCATGATCTTGATGCCCCTCGCCTTGTAAGGCCTCCAAGGGAGGATAAAATTTTCCAGATGGGCATGCACGAACTTTCGGAGAAGTGGCAACAGAACTTCCGATTTTACCGCAGCCATCGCTATTTTCAGCTGCAGGAGAGCTCTGGGGGCTTTCTGAACAGCCATGTACCATTGTTCTCTTGGTTTGAAACCATCATTGATTACAATCCCAAGGTCAGTTGCGCCACACAACTTTGTCATTGTCACCTCCAGTCCCAGTGGTCCTAACTGTCTCAACGGGCGTATCCATCTGTCATTTTGTAAATGTAGGCTTTCGGCAACATCTAATAGCCGATCCCATCTTACAGACCACTGTTATACCCTGTTCAGACCAAACTGAATGGAATCCTCCGATATAGACGCAACCACTTCGATGAAGTCTAGTGTCCTCCTTTTTCACTTGAGTAGCTAGGGCGATTTCCTACTTTATACTGAAAAAATGAAAAATAAACATGTGCTGAACGATACATATGTACAAATAATATATAGTTTGCAGTCGTTTCGCTAGTATAGTTTGATGTAAGATATCGGGAGGGGACGGTTTATTGAGCATCTACCTCTTATATACTTTCGTCTGTTCCCGTCCGAGACTGCAATGGTGGTGTTGGCTTGAGTGACCTCTGAGAATTTCTAATTCCTTGATGCGTTTGCTGGATGGATCGCTGAGGTGACGAAGCTTGAAGAGGAGGGAAAAACGAGAGGCAAATTAGAAAGGGAGAGATAAATCAAGCACGAAGTTGATTCGGCGGCTTGGTAAAAAAAGAAATGGTGGTAAACGAAATGAAACTAAACTGTTGCACTGGATGAATTAGTTAGTCAGAAAGAAAATCCACGATCTAAAATGCCACCCACAAGTAGTGAATCCAAAGAAGTTGTGTACCAGCTGTGTGTGTTGGTACTTGTGAGTCTTACATTGCAGTTCCACAGGTCCCTTCACCCGTGTGGTGTGCTCCATGTGCCATAAAAAGCTTGACTCTGCGTGTAGCCGTACGTGTTGCGACCTGCGGTGATACCGTCGACGGTTTTGAACTGGAGGCTTGAAGTGCGTAGAGAACAATTTTTGCTTGAGGAGCCCAGCAAGGAGGGAAGTTTCAGATGTTTTTGCCGAGGGAGTGTGACAAAATCTTTGGCCCAGTCTCATCTGCACCTTTCCATCACTGCATAAAGCAACTGCCTTCTCTATTGGTAATCTGGCAGCAATTCTGTCCATACATGTCCCAGCCTGCGCTTGAAATCAGGAACAGTATCGCTCCAGATGGTTGTCGCCTGCAGTATATTCCAGAAGTTAACTGCCCGATTCACGAAGAATTATGATCGTACTTTTAGTCTGGATCCCTCTTCAGTTTAAGTTCGTGAAACCTCAGGCCTTCCTTTGGTACTGGGCGGAAAATCCTGCGGAGGCTGATCTTACTGACGCCCTCCACAAGCTCTCTGTAGGTCAGCCTCCAGGCCTTCTCTTCATATTGAACAGTTTAAGGAAAGCCAGTCTTTCTTCGCGTGACTTGGGCCTCTGACGATTTAACGTCTAGGTGGCAGCACTTTGCGTCTGCTGTTTACGGTTTAATAACCTCTGCAGGTGTGAGAACGTAGCTTGAACATGGCACCCGTGCGGATTTGAACTGTCGCTAGGTGCAGTGACTGGAATATTTGGGGTCTGGCAGACGTCAAGGCCCGTTTAAGTTGAAAGAGTTTTACGTGCCCCTCCAGACACTGGGCGAATGGCGCAAAGTCATGGGTAGTACCGACCTTCTAGTCTCGCAAAATCTTCGTTGAATTGACCCTGAGTGAACCTCAAGGGGTGTCGGCCGAAAGTCGGACCAAAAAGGCAGTCGATAGCTCGCAGTTAGAGATATTTAGTGGGAAGTCCCATTCCGTGGTCCAGTGTATCACTAATTAGAGGTCATCTGCCATGTCCCCTCTGTTCCCTTTCCCTTTCAGTTTGACCTCGTCCGCGAATGTGTAACATTGATTGTTTGAGTGGTTTTTGAGGTTGTTGAGCAAAAACAGAAACAGAGAGGCTAGAAAGGGTCCCCGCGGAACTCCACTGACCGCCTGGCTGGGTTGGCCGCCATCTTTCCGAACCCGGAATATCCCGCCCTCGGGGAAGTCGGTGATTCGAGTATTCAGTAAGATACCAAAACCAACGATGGGCAGCCTGGCCGCTGACAGTCCGCATCTCACAGCACCGAAAGCTTCGCTGAATACCAAGTGGCAGAATACGGCCTTTAGTTTCTTGCCAAAGTGAAGGGTGACATCGTAGAGGATGTATATTAGATTTGTGGGGCGAGAGAAACCCTCCAATTATCATGTTGCGCTTCCTTTAGCATGCCATTTTCTGTGACGTGCGACATTGTGGTCACCATGGGTCTTTCCTTGCGTTTGCCCCTTGCTCTGTTTAGGCCGACGGGTACGAAGTTTTGCTTTGGATCGGGGGTGGTCTTTTGAGAAAATGTAACTAAGACCTAGTCCGGTTTGTGAGGAGTCTTCAATCACAGGCAGTGGCGACGAACTTCATCCAAATTGGGTGGTAGATTAAGCTTGCCTAGAGTTTCACGATTGCTAGATGAACTACATCTGAACTTGCTGCTCAAAATGGGCATATTCTTCCGGGTATTTAAGGCTGCCTTTAAGGTGGCCTCTACATTCTCTACTTTGAGGACATGCTGGGAACAAAAAACAACACCCGCGCCTTTATCGTCCGGGCGTGCACCATGAAAGAACAAAAGTAGGTCTTCCTACTTTGCTCTGTTGCACGTACCCCTTGTATGGTACGTGCGTAGAAATTCCCCCTTAGCCTTTGTCATATAATTGTATTGTTGAGACTATGCTCTTTAGTTCATTGATTCTGGAACAAGCACAACATGCACCAATCACTACACTTCAATAGTTGTTTATATTTTGCTCACGTGAAGTGGCATAATTTTGATTCGAACTTGGACTGGCGTGACGGTGGTACCTGACACTGGCATTTGTTGAACTCCAGTCCTCGTTGTTAGACGTTGTGGCCGTACAGTAGAGGTTTGTACATATTTATATGCGTATAACTCCTTAATCCGGTACCGTAAAAACTACAAATCAATCGTGTTCTGGTTTTGGGATTCGTTTTGAATTGGCTACGCGTTGCTCACAGTCGGAATAACCCTTACTGTACTCAATTTGGAATCACCAGGAGGAAATCGATCACAAATGCCAAGAGAAGACAAAGAAAAACCGAAGCTGGACAGAAAGTAACCCGGCAAGTTCTTGGGGTATTTTTGGGTGATACTGATTCCTTAGATATTGCTAGGCCTGCTAGTCTTGTCAGTGCAATTTCGTGTACTTCGGCTAGTGGCATAGAATTTAAAGGTGATGATATCTATCGATTAGGAATAGGTGAATTAGAAACCCAACTTAGGTAGGCTAGGGAAGAAGCGTAATCTGCCAGGAAAGATCGTCTCCAGAGACGGGAGCAAGAGGTGACTTTGGAGACCACGGAGCATACAGCCGTTCAGCCTAGCAGTTCCGTGGAACGATTAAAGTCGAATTGCACCGGTGTAACCCACGCTACTGACTTACCAAGAGTGGAATTGTCCCCATTCGACGGGAGCGCAGAACAGTACTCTAAGTTCGACAAATATGAGAACTTTGTGGAAAGGAGAGTATCCGATCCAGAACAGAGATTCTTGTATTTACTGCATTATTGCCGTGGAAGGGCCAGGGAAGCAATCGACCGGTGCTCGATGCTGGATCCCGAAAAATATTACACTCGGGCGCGTGAAATTCTGAAAAACCTATTTAGGCAACCATTTAAAGCCTCCCGGAATTTGATCGATAGTGTACTACCAGAGGCAAAAAGCTCCAAAGACGAATCGGACTCTCTATCTGGCCTCGTGATAAAAATGCAGAACTGCTGCATCGCATTGAATCACCTAGATTACCGATCAAACCTGAAAGCACTGCACACATTGGGGACCATAGTGCGCAGTTTACCCACAGAACTACGAGGTAGATGGGCCGAGGAAGCCGAATGTCTCAGTAGATTTGGGCGAGAAACCACGTTCGAAGACCTGACGCAGTTTATAGACCGTCATGTCCGAATAGCAAATAGTCGTTTCGGTCAACTTGTGTTCGAGACGAGCAAATTACCTAGGATCATGACGACACAGAGCTGGACCAGGGAACCGAGTAAAAGCCAACCATGTACAAATGCACACGCATTATCTCGCGAAGGTGAAAAACTGCTGGTGTGTAAGGTTTGCGGGGCACCTCATCGCCTAGCGGAATGCCCCGCTTCCGCAGCGTAGACTTCGGCGAATGATGGGAAATGGCTGAGAGACTGAGCGCGTGCTTCATCTGTCCCTAAGATTCACATCGAGCAGCGATGTGCCGAACGAAACCCAGTTGTAGTCAGGATGGGTGCCATGGGAAGCACCACTATCTGCTACACAAATGCCAGATTTTGAATGTCAAGGAAACCCCGAAGCCAAGTGTGGTCTGCTCGGTGTCTCGCTTCACCAGCAAGCCCATAAGCCTGGGAGTAATGGCAGTGGGCGCAAAAATCCCGGTTGGGGTTATAAGAGCGTTGGCCTTCGTAGATAGTGGCTCGGGTACCTCTCTAGTAGGGAAGCAGTTTGCAGAGAGAAACGGGATCGGAAGGAATCAATCCTCATTAGCAGTGAGCACTGTGAGTGGCACCCGGGTCATTTAGTCGACCAAACTGCACCCACAACTCGTTTCCTTGGTCAACAACGATAGAGCAGAAACCCTGGAAGCATTCACCATAAAGGATCTGCCGATGAGAGCACCTCAGTCAGTGCAGTGGATTTTGACTCAGTGGCCGCATCTCAACGGGGTTACGATCGAGGAGTGGCAGAACAACGAAGTTGATCTGCTGATCGGATTTGATGTACCGGAAGCGCATTGGATCCTAGATCAAAGAATAGGAAGCCGCAAAGCACCCTATGCAGTACGCACTATATTCGGCTGGACTTCATATGGTAGTACAAATGGAACATGCGGCAAACAAATCCAAATCAACTGCACTTCGGTGGAAACGGCGAACATTGAACAAGCATTCCAACAGCTGTATAACGCCGAATTTGCCGACCTGGCCATTGACAGAGATGCTCCACCACGAGAAGATAGGTCAGCTTTGAAAATGGTAGCCGAGAAAGATAAGTTTGTAATAGATCGTTTCGAGGTTCCTGACCTGTGGAGGCCCAACATGAAACCTATGTCAAACAGCCAAGAAGTGGCTCTGAAAAGATTATGCTTCCTCAAAACCAGGCTAATTCGAGAACCACAATTAAGGATAGAATACAAGCGAGCCATGCAACATAACATCGACTTGAGTCATATAGAAAGAGTGGATACAGCGGTAATCAGCGCAAATTTGAGGTGGTACCTACCTCTTCACCCGGTCGTGAACCGAAAGAAACCGGGGAATGTCAGGGTGGTTTACGACTGTACAGCAAAATGTCAGGGTGTCTCACTCAACGACCACATACTACTGGGCCCAGACTGGACAGCACCACTAGTCGAGGTTTTATGTCGTTTTCGGCTGGGAAAAGTGGCCGTCTCTGTGGACATAAGAGAAATGATTCTACAAGTGAAGGTGCCCGTTGAAGATGGGGAAGCCTTTCGTCTTCTCTGGTGGCCTGAAAACGACGCAAGTCGCGCACCTGACTAGTACAGGCTGACGGTGCATCCTTTTGGGACGGTATCACCTCCCTTCTGTGCTAATTTTGCCCTCCGGGAAACACTCAAGCTTTTCGGCGGCACCAGCCATTTGCCAGGAAGAGCAGTGGACTACTTCTACGTGGATGACTATTTGTGCTCCTTTGACGACCCAAATACTGCTCTTTATATGACCGAACTGATCGCCACTCTAAAGGCAGGGGGATTCAACCTCACTAAATGGACTTCAACCAGCCAAGAGGTGCTCAAAGTTGTCCCGAAGTACCAGAAAATGGAGTGTACGAGGGAGCTTTTGGGATCCTCCTCACAAACAGAGCTCACGCTTGGTCTTCAATGGAAACCCAGAGGTTACGGATTCATTTTCACTCTGAACCTGCTCAAACGACCAGTCAGACGGAGTGGAATCCTATCAGCAGACTCAAGCCTCTATGACCCCCAAGGTTTCGTTTTGCCATGGTTGTTACCGGGAAAGTGCTAGCTGCAATCGCTGTGCCAGAGAGGGACTGGTTGGGACGAACCTTTCCAGGATGACGACGATAAGCGATGGCGCGAATGGCTGCACAGCCTGGAGCAACTTGGTGAGATCAAAAACAAAGATGCTTGACAGGAATCAAGTGCACAAACGATGCCCAACTCCAGTTATTTTCTGATGCATCAGAAATTGTCTACGCGATAGTGGCTTACGGGTGCTGGGTGGACGCAATAGGTGGGCGGTACAGCCAGATGTTATTCACAAAGGCGAGAGTGGCTCCATTGAAAACGGTGTCCATTCCGAGGCTGGAACTGACGGCAGCTGTACTGGCCATGAAAGCCTCGAAGCTGATTAGGAGATGCTTTGATCGGATAAACTGGGAACCAAACTTTTGGACGGACTCAGCCACGGTACTAGATTACACAAGCAACATTACCACTCGCTTAAACACCTTCGTGGCCAACGGACTCACTATAATCCACGAGTCGACTAAAACCGATCAATGGCACTACGTACAATTCGCCAGTAACCCGGCCGAATGCTGCTCAGGGGGGCTGAAAACACTAGAGAAGTTGCGGATGTGGGCAATGGAACCGGACTTCCTTCCTGAAGAAATGTGGTCAATTCTACTAATGCCCAAGCCTGATGATGGCGATATCGAGACCAATAGACTGATACTGGCTACAAACTTCACAGGAAGAGTAAGCCTAATAGAGAAACCGTACCGCTTCCACGACTGAATAAAAATGTTACGAGCCGTGGTCTGGAGGACGCGATACAAAGTACTCCTATTGATTATGAAAGGCGCTAGATCACAAAACACATTGAACGTGGGGGCGATACTACCGGGCAAGCTGAACCAAGCCGAACTCTAAGTTCTACGCCTGCTACAACTAGACGCTTTCCCGTTCGAGGCCCGCGAGCTAGCCGGGATAGATGATAACACCAAAGGAAGCAGGCTGTTGCACAGCAGTATCCGGAGACCGAGCCCCATGCGAACCAACGGACCACTGAGAGTTGGAGGACGGCTGACGAATTCAAATCTAGAGTGCGAAACAAAGCACCCCATAATAGTCCCTGGTGACCACTACATAACGAGATGCCTGGTAGACCATGAACATCGAGAAGAGGAACACGCGGGTTTATACCACTTATTGAAAAATTGTACGTCGACGATTTCGGGTGAAAAAGGACCAGCGGCGGTCAGGCGAGCCATAGGCAACTGCATCACTTGTCGTCGCCGAGGTCGGTAGCAGGCCAACAAATGATGGCCCCCCTTCTAGCCGTAAAAGTTCAACCGAAATGGTGCCCGTTCGTGGAAATCGGCATCGACTGCCTTGGCCCGTTAATTGTACGGCAGCAAGGGAGCACGCAAAAGAGGTATGGCTGCCTGATAACATGTTTACAGTCCAGAGCAGTCCATCTTGAAGTAGTGCATAATATGACCACCGATTCATTTCTAATGGCCTTTCAGAGGTTCCTCGCGAGGCGGGGCGTCCCCAAGAACGTGTACTCAGACAATGGCTCGAACTTTGTTGGGGCTCATAAGGAGTAACAGAAATAGTGGAATCGCCTGGGCCACGCCAAAATACAAAACAAGACCGTACCAAAGGGGATAGAATGACACTTCAACCGACCTTGTGCCAGTCATCGCGGTGGCGTTTGGGAAAGGCTGATACGATCGACTAGGAAAATACTCACGGCCCCGACCTCACAACAGACCCTCGACGACGAGACGCTGACTACTTTACTAACAGAAGTAGAACGCACGTTGAACAACAGACCTCTGGAGCCGACCGTACGAGACTCGGAAGGCGAACCGGCCCTCACCCCCAACGACCTGTTAATACTGCCGTCAAACGTAGGAGCAATTACTCGGAAAACCCTACGTGGAACGTATATCGTTGGATGGAAACAAGTGAACCCCCTGGCACAGGCTTTCTGGAGACGATGGACAAGGGAGTACTTGCCGACACTGCAGCTTCGGCAAAAAAGGGTCTCCAAAGAGAGGTAGTTCAGACGTGGCGACGTACTCACCCTCGTGGAGTGCCACTTACATCAAGACGATTGGCCGGTTGAAGTGATCAAGGACTGCCGTACAGGAATCGATGGCCTCGTGCGCACGGTGGTGGTCAGAACAAACAAAGGAGATATGTTGCGAGATATCCGTAGGATATGTCTGCTTCAAGGTGACAGTGGCGAGGGCGAGGTCGACGAAACAGACCAAGCTAAACCCATGTCTGCTGACACCAGATGAAGCTGAATTTATTTGTTTATTCCTCAAGCATTCTCTCGTAGGTCACAGCCCTTCACACTGTCTTTGAAGTATATTCGTGTTTAATTTCATACGGTGTTTACGATTTACTATGGAGTCAGTTGCTCAGACCTTAGTTCATCACACGATACGACGTTGTTTGTAAAGTAGCGAAGCTTCTTGAACAAGCGCTTACTGACCGTTTGTAAAAATCTCTTTTTCCGTGGATTTTTTGCATTAATATACTACCTGCGTCCAAGTGTATATGAGTTGTGAGTCGAACATACTTCTAATGCGATAACAACACACCTTGACCCCCCGATGTTCGAGTAACCTGTAGCTATCTCTATTTTTCATCACGAATCCTCAGTCTTCACCTTGCCATGTACTTTACTGCTGTTCAGGCAGCCTTTTCACCTACATTCCGTAATCTGTCTACGCATCCCGATCACATCAAAGCCCTTTTTGTATACGAATAATGTCGTATCATTCTCAGAAGAAACCCTAAGGCGTCGAGAAATGGAGCATAAGCTCAAGAAGCCTGCCTGCGTGTCTGCGACTGGCCAACGACAGACGAAGTCTGTAGTGACCTGCTTATGCACTGACTTAGGGCCTAGGTAGGTCAGGGCGAATCAGTACCCCTATTTACTCCTTGGATGTTGACCGATTCATGGGAGGATTTTGATGGGCGGTGTAACGTACTTGCGTGGAAATCCTCCCTAGCCGTTGTCATATAATTGTATTGTTGAGACTATGCTCTTTAGTTCATTGATTCTGGAACAAGCACAACATGCACCAATCACTACACTTCAATAGTTGTTTATATTTTGCTCACGTGAAGTGGCATAATTTTGATTCGAACTTGGACTGGCGTGACGGTGGTACCTGACACTGGCATTTGTTGAACTCCAGTCCTCGTTGTTAGACGTTGTGGCCGTACAGTAGAGGTTTGTACATATTTATATGCGTATAACTCCTTAATCCGGTACCGTAGAAACTACAAATCAATCGTGTTCTGGTTTTGGGATTCGTTTTGAATTGGCTACGCGTTGCTCACAGTCGGAATAACCCTTACACCCCTATTGGCGCACTGGAGGTACAGTTATCCGGCTCCTTCCCCGAGGACAGCTCTTGGCTTTATATGGTGGCAGAATCCGTTCATGTTAGTCTTTGCCTGCAAAATTTCATTTCAAGTTTACGCTTTGCTGGTGTTTGGAACTTGAGGGATATAACCCATTTTTGTTTATATTTTGGCCGTGGTCTGTGGCGGCGAGAATGCAGGCACTTCTGCTGGCAACAGCTGCGTTTTTATGAAGCCGGTTTAGTCACCGATGTCCATCAAGCAGGCTTATTATAATTTATCATGCTTCTGCCAGGGAAAGTTATCCACGGCTGCCGATGAATTCCCTTGATGAACCTCCATCTCTCAGCCCGTATCGAGTTCCCTCTATTTGGCAGCCATACCATCTCCAAAGCCCTCACATTGAGGCTGCTTTCAGTTTCTTCTAGTGCCTTCATTTGAACGGCGAGCGCGCAGTGGATCTCCTTACCAAGAGGCCCCTGGGTCCTTACTCCGCCGGCTTTTTGTAGGGCTACTGGTGAAGAAGAGGTCTCAAGGGGATAATAACCGAACCTGCTGTGCCAGGTAGACTCGATTAAGTGATGCTACAGATAGTAGAGCTCTTTCTGTCCATACAGGCGCTCCCACTATGATATTGGCCTCCCCGTGTTCCATCCCGTGTGTCTGGCCTTTTGAATTCCCCCACCAGCCCTGGGCCTGCAGACTCCTGTCTGCCCCGAGATAGAAAACTAACAAACGCCCTGAATTCTGCCGCTTCTGATTGCTCAGCTTGACTTTTAGGCGGCAAATTGTTCATCAAATAGGAAAGAAGGTCTGGCTCCATAAACATACAGTTGGTTTTTGTTCTCTATTTCTAGCACACAGGCAACCGCCAGTGTGCCGCCAGCGAAGGCAGTCTGAGAGCTCTTGTTGATCGTATTCCGCCGTTACCAGAGGTAGTATTCCTCCTTGCCGTTCACCCTGCCGGTTTACCCGGTAGGTGACGTGGTTACTTAGCAAAGGACAGTTCATGGGCTCAGCTATGACCAGCCAAGTTTCCATTACCAGAGATACTGATTTGGAGGCATCTGTCAACCATTTCTCCCACATTGTTCGGAGGCTTTGGTTACCATACCTCCAGCTTGGCGCCCTGCAGCTTCCACCTCTTATAAAGCCTTGAACCCGGGGGCCCCTCAGGTGCAGAAGCCGAGAGATCAGACAGTATCTTGGCACATTTGTGTCCGGAGGATCCAGTTTGCCCAGGTCACTGTCTCGCTGACCAATGCCTAGTAGAATCACGCATTTTGGTACAAATTTTTCTGCCAGTTTCTTCGGTTTGATTCGTGATGGCTTTTTCGACCACTGACGAGTTGTAGCGGATCTCATATGGGGAAAAATTCACTGAAAGCAGTTAGCTCATTGGAATTGGCTATTTCTTTCCTTTCCTCAGTCCTTACTTGACTGCCTCAATTACCTGTCTCTTTACTGAACTTTCGGACATTTGGCATAGGCCGCTAAGTAGCGATTAATTCTGTCCCATTCCTACGATCAGCTTGGTCACAAGCTCGGCCAAATACCGCATTAATTACAATTCCATGTGAAGAATGCAAGCGGATTTTCCAAAAAAATACGATTCAGGCTCCTCGTGCCAACAAAAGATTCTCTGAATTACAATAATCTTTATGTTGCCTGGTGGATCTGACTTATCGATTTTAGTTAATTACGACTTTTAGTGGCGACAATCCGCTGCTCATTGCGCTTACAGGCTGACATTCCAGGTAATCGTAAAATGACTTCCCATTGGCACGTATGGTGGGCCTTGATGGCTCACTCGGTTTCTCGGTCTTTGGTCCGGGAAACGATTGTAATAAGGATTTGATATTTTCATGGAAAACAGAACCCTATTTCAATGTTATGTATGTAGAGTTGTCTTGCACAGTCGACTTTTCCACCAGGAAAGACTTGCTTACTGCAATTTTTTTATTGCATTCGCCCCTCAAAAGAGCATTGACAGTATTTCCCTCTTCGTAACAAACGAAGAGTCTGGTGACTGTTAGTTTCGGTTCGCAAAGTTTTGCCTTTTCTGGCTCTGTAGTCTGCCGAGGTCGCACTGAGGAGTGCATCTGATTGTAACTCGGTATTTACCATCACCCCTACTGCCAGTCTGCTCCCCTTTAGTCATGAGCTTATTTTAGTGATGTTTGAAAAATCCAATTAGTATGGGTCTTGATTGTTTTGCTGACAGTATTCCCTTCCATTCATCTGACCCAAGCAATTTTTCGTACCCACTGAATCGGGAACCTCGGCGAGCCGCGAAACGTCTCGCCTAACTTTTCATTTAAGTTTCTTCCGCCCATATCGTAGTTTATTTCCAGCCCTTCGGCATTAAATACTAAGACGTTTCAGTTTCTAGGAGCCGTGCAAAAGCCTCCGACGGGACCACACATTGAGATTTATAACCCCGGCACCTTATTCCGCGGGTGCGGACTAACGGCATTTTGCTTTTATACAGTCTTCTGAAACCATCTGAACTTCCGAAGGAGCTCTTCCAATGACGGCTTCTTCTAAGATGCTTTTGGCGCTTTTTTCTGAAGAAAACCCCAAACTCACTTGTAAGGCACGTGCGGTAACAAGGAAATCCCCTTAAAAGGGCAGTTACGCTCGTTTGCTTTAAATTCTTCCTGCTCGGTCTGGAGGAATCTTGGTGTGACCACCGTAGACAGCGGCCAAGTTGTAACCCCCGTCAGCTTCATTGCCGCACACATGCACCCCACATTTTCAGCTATTTGATATCATGCAAATTGTTTTGGAACTACTGGTAGGAGGCACCGGATAGGTAAGCTGCGGGTTGAGAAAGTATCTTGCTGTGGGAACTATCAAGGCAGGTTCAGGAAGACAAACCCCGGAAAGCTACTACGGTGAAATTTAAAGGCGAGGGCAACTTGGCTGCAAACACTACACTACCTGTATGTCGTTCCGGGTGAAGTATTATCAGGGATTCAATGTTAGGGTCATCAAATAATATGCCTCACCCGTTCTGGATACTACGTTGAGTCCCGAAGCAAGGCGCAGCCCTAGTCGATGCAGAACCCAAGTCAACAACATGACTGCCCTGCCAATTCTACAGTACTACGCAAGAATTAAAATACTAGTACATAACGATCATACCCTTGACAATGAGCCGCGGTAACTATCCAGCTGATAGGCAGCTGAATTTGGATCAAAGCCTCTACCTCGAGAACAGTTGACCAAAAAGAAATTAACGAAAAGTACCCGTCCAGTATTTCAAGTAAATTGTGAACACTTATTCCGGCCCGAAGAACCATTTCCCGAAAGTGGCGACCAAAAGTCAAAATGAAAGTCATCGATCCGTCAAGGAGAGCGGGAAGGCGGAACCAAACCGTAAGAAAAATTTGTCTTAAGTCGGAGAGACCCACTACCGTACCAAGGGCCCACAAAATTATCTTATTAAAAAGCAAAACCACAAAGGAAAAGGCTAAGCGCTTCAAGAGCAAATAAGGTGTCGACCACCAAACGGTGTCAGTGCGAATGAGGTGCAGCCCTGCATTCAGGATGGGAGAGGCTTCCGTGTTTTTGTCTGCCTTCGTAGGACTCTGTGAAGGAAAAGGGGTTGGAAAACATAGTGTAGGTCCTGCTTGCTGGAGTGTGTTGCAACAACCTCAGCATCATATACTGGTACTCTACCCAGTTCTAGCTCCATCCATGGGCAGTGGCTGCACTGAGATGCTTGTGGTGACCCGTGATGGGAATCGCAAATTTGCTCGCATCACCACGTCGACCCCAGCTTCTGACTCATAGTCCGAGCTGCCATGTATGCCTGCAAGGCAATCGAGGAATTCGCGATATCAAATACAGTGGTCGACAGACCTCCCTTTCCGGCACTAACCAGACATTCTTCGCGTCTCAACCCTATGAACTTATAAATGTGGCACCCAATGCCACCCCATCTGCAATACTCCGTGGTCCATCTCACCACCTGTTCGAACCCAGTCCCACCTCCCCCGCAAAATGAATACTTGAGTGCATTTGGAAACCTCAGTCCTTACCCCGACCTCGAATCCGCCCTCGGAAGTTCCCGCGTATCTTCGCCCATGCCCTCCACTCATCCACAATCCTCACATCACAGCTAGCTCTCTGCAAATGCACCAGCTATCCTCGAGTCTTTATCAACACTGTCTTTCCCTGGTTCCACCTTCACTTCATCCACCCCTCCAGACTCGGGCCGTTCGTAGTAGTACCTTCTGACCTCTCGTCAAGGCAAGTCGCTCGGGAAAACCAAGCACCGTATTTGGCCACTGGCACCAATTCTTCCAGGGGGTCACTGTTAACTTGAGCACACTTCCCCCAAGCCATCCTAAACCGCGACTCACCCAACGATCCCTCTCCACCAAATCACAAGGAGACCGAGGCCGTTTCTACTGTAAACTCGGGCAAAGACCTCATCTCACTCTTCTTATTTAACGTGCACTTTGCTATCGCAGATTTGCTTCGACTTTGTGTGCGCGCTTCCGGATATCTCACTAGTCTTCGAGACGTTGCTGACCCGTCACCCCATATTAGACCTCGTTTCAGGTTATCAAGCCACCACCAAAGGTGGATATAAACTGTGATGGGGAAGGGGCTGTGAGGCATATATACGTGAGTCATGTATTCAGGATGAGTGTACTTTGCCACCCTACACCTGACAACATTCTGGACTCTGGCTGGCTCACCATCAAAGATCTACCAATACATCTTTCCGCCCGCCGAACCGGGATATGCACAAACTGATAGCAATAGTGGTTGCAGCCAACCGAGTCTCTAAACTCCTTTCATCCGCCTAAATCTTAGCTGATGACTTCAACGCGTCTGCGTTCTACGAGCATTCCCTGAATCCCACTCAGAAACTCTACGATTCTCCTTCGTGTATGTATGATGGCAGCTGAATACATCTTGTTCTACCCCCAAACGTGGGGCATGAGTATATTAGATCTAACCTTCGCTGCGGGTATCAGAAATGTATCCTGTATTTTTAGGGCACCTTGGTCGCACACCGGTGAACTACCAAAAGCACATCTTCTTATAAGGAGTAAGCCGTATCACAGAGCTTGTTGGAACTGTCTACCCTCTTTATGTGTTCCCAGAATTGGGACAAATTCTCCCTATCTGAAGACTTAGAGGTGGTGTTCGACTATATTTATTCTGTTTTTGATCACCACCTCGGCAAAATCACTCACACTGCTGGGCCCATCGCACGCAAATGGCCAAGTTCCCCAGATCCTCCCAAATATAGTCTGTATGAGCTTCAGAAAAGTTTGCTAAAACGGAAAACTCACGGCTTTTTCAAATTATACCTGTGCCCCGTACAATAAAATTGCTTTTGGATTCTTTCAGTAAAAACAGAGAGTGAGTGCTTCAGGTTACCCGAACGGGGTGGAAGCCCTGGCCAGGCAGATGAAGGCCAGGGACAATAAATCTGGTAAAGCCCTCTAGCATTTGAACCATAAGTTAACTTACCCGAACGAACTTCTATTGGTTGTCGAGGCACTCAGTACCCACCTCGCCTTCTTTCCATGGACGGGAGGCTATGCTTTCGTCTCTCTTCTAAGTATGGAGACGTCGGAAACCTTCCTAACGATAGTGTTTTACTTGGTTGAAGTTTCAGCCCTGGCGCCAAAAGAAGACAGTCCCACAGACCCGGTCCAAAAGCTGTACCCATGGCCATTTTCAGCCTAAAAGGTATGGACTATTCCTCGTTGTCAACAAATATATTCACCTTGTCATTGGAGTGGACTACTTTCTCCTCCCAGCGGAACACTTCCATTCTTATTCCCATGTACGAAGTAGGGTCACTTCTGGCTCTAGTTAATTATCAATTAGTGAGCCGCACCCGGGTCCAGTCCAGAATAAGGGAGGGTGACTAACGGAAGGCATACATATAACCTTATTAGTCATGGCCTAATCAGTGTCGCTAAGCACAGTTTTCGAAAAACATGCTGGATATGCACGGCAAGCTTCTTCAACCCTGCAACGGGAGCTGTCACTAATGGCAAGTCAGCATTAGTGACCTTTCTGAATCTGGCCAAAGGTTTCAACCGAGTATCCCATGTCAGGTTGCTGGGGAAAATGCAAATTCATAGAACTATGGGTCAGATGCTGGTTTTGTTTTCACTATATTTATCAGCTCGAAATCAGGTGGTGAATATAGACAAAAACTTCTGTAAAACCCCAACCTGCAAATAATGGTGTGATAAAGTTAGTGTACTCGGCCGACATGTTTTACCAAAGTACTTAAAAGATAAATTTACATTCTTACAGCATAGAGCTCCCTTCCCGTTAGCAGATGATATTAAAATCGCTTACTCCTTTGGGTCCATAACACAAGCCTCTGTTATGAATGACACTATAAGTGAAATGATTGCTCTTAGTTCCTGGGGTAACAGTTGGAGGATGAGATTTCCCTTCGAAACCGGGAATATTTTGATGTACAAGTGCAATTTCCCTACCGAAAATTTTCCAGTTAACCACCAATTCACACCAAACAGCGCTCAGGTAAGCGGCTTGGATCTACACTGCTCATGTACCCTCCACTTTTCGGAAATCTTATCCATCTGAGTGGCTAAAGCACGCCGGATGATTGGACTCACGCACAAACCTTTACAACATCTGAGGGTAAACCAAACATTCTCAAGTCCCACGTCAGACCTTTTTAGAATACTTAATTTTTTGCTCTAACTTGCGACAGAGAGGCCGGATAGTATCTTAGAATATACAGCGTGATTTCTGCAGGCAGCTTCTAGGCCCTTCTTCCCCTTAAATTACATGGAACTTTGTGATTTTCTGAAAATCATTGCCCTATCTCTACGGCTGCTGAGAATTGGCGTTCTCTTCTTTCGTTATATCTTAAAAACAGATAACCCAGTTTGGCAAAGCAGTTGGGAACTTTTAATTATTCCCTATGTAACAACCAGCTCCTGGCTTTTTCCCTTTACCTAGGCTTGACTGAGATCAGAGTTCTCTTTCAATAGGTGTTCTTCAATCTGGAACAAGTTACCACAACATATTCGGGCATTTCATCATTACCCGTGGCGTTCAAACACGAAATAAGCACAGCTCTAAAGATGAATACTCTAACCGTGGTGTTCAGTCCCTATGTTTCAAGGGCTCAGACCTTTGAGATGGGAATGGGATACTGACAAAGTAACCTTCCAATTTAAACGTCCCAGTCTCAATAATGCTCACGTATGGTTTACCTCACCCCGACATCAACCAGTGCATTCAGTATATGACTCAGAAACTCAAATATTTTACCCCCACGATCTAGGCCCGCTGAGCAGCCCAAATTCTTTACCTTTGAATATTCTTTTAGGAACAATCAAGCACAGCCCTCTGTTTGATGTTTAGATCGAAGTCGTTAGATATTCCATTCCATACATCCCGGTGTCCGGCCAAGCAAAACTGGATGTCTTTATTGAACCAACCTCAAACAACCGGTCTGTTTCTTACGTTGTTTTGGTGCCGCACAAGTCGCTTTTTCCTTGTGCGAGCTGACTTTCCGGTGAACGAGTTCTACTCAACTACCTGAGGCTGTTGTGGACTCCACCTGCCTCTGCATTTTGTGTCTCACGTAAACCACGTTGGTACTTTAGATTCCACAGGCATGACCAGCCTTTCCTTGGCGTATCTACCAGCATTCCCGTCCAAGGATGTCTTTCTGCGCAAAGCTGACGAACAACAAGACGACACCAACACTAAAAATTGGGAAATTGACGTAGGGAAGGAAATACATGCTCGTTTGTTTTGTCCTCCAAACACACCTGCCCAGTCGCACGCAACCCAGGCCTCCTGGGAGCAGTGCTGCTACAGAATAACGGTTGTGGTTGACCTACTCCACCGCGGCTTGCCACATCCGGTCCATGTTCTGATCAGGGAGTGGGGGCTGTGATCACCCACAAGAAGCGAGACGCCTTTTCACAGAGCCAGATATCTGACCATAATGAAACTAAAAATTGAGAGAGCCTAAAATGTATGGATCTCCCTTGCCGCACCATTTGTTGGATGCTGATAGATGTGTATCGCGATGCCGCCTTACCTGAAGCAGATCTCCGTGCATTCTGCCAAGAGCACTGAAGGTAGACCATTGGAGCTCGCTCTTCTGAAAAAGATTCAGCCCTATACTGCCTCCACTCATCACTGTTCCCGAAGCAGCCCATACACGGGTTGTAAGACGACTTTGAGCGGTGTGTAGCAAAATTTAAAACGGATCCCGAAATGGGAACGCGATTATCCGCAAATTCTACGATACTAGATTAGTAAATGTAAGACGACATAAAACAAATACGTACCTGAACTATGCCATTACAGGGACTCAGAAAACGAGGACCAAACTGCAACGTGCGGGAAAGGAGCACCTGCGTCATACAGGTCCAAAATAGGATAGGACAGAATAGCGCTTTGGACGCGAACAAACAGAGGTTTGCTCATGAAAAAGTATAGCGCATGTAAACACACAAATAGTGTATATGAGCGAGTGATGTCAAGTAAAAATGAAATTGTAGTGTTTCTGGAGAGACTTTCCAAAACCGGCCGTTACAACCGTTCAGTCCAAAATCGATCTGGTCAAGGCCTACTGCCGATTACAATGGCCTCGAGGATATACCAAAAAATGCCATCATGCCATTTGGTCTGTTTGAATTCCCC
The DNA here is from genome assembly GCA_948099385.1 of Fasciola hepatica. Lineage (NCBI taxonomy): Eukaryota > Metazoa > Platyhelminthes > Trematoda > Plagiorchiida > Fasciolidae > Fasciola > Fasciola hepatica. The sequence continues at coordinate 15,199,789 of CANUEZ040000126.1, read as the reverse complement.
ACGCTCCTTTTGGTTCGAGAAAAGCCGCACAAACCTTCCATCGATTAGTTGACCAAGTTCTCCACGGTCTCCACTATGTGTTCGCTTATACTGGCTAATTTCTGATTGCCAGTAAAGACGAAGCTGAACACTTCCGCCGCCTAGAAGAAGTACCCCTTCGACTTTCGACCACTGGAAGTTCCACCAATACAGACAGGTGTATGTTTGGAGTCCTAGTCTCGACCTCCCAGGACACCACATTGACTATCACGGCATCACAAAACTGCGAGTAAAAATTTGTGCCAGTGCCGACGGCCCGCCTCTAGAATCCATGAAGGCTCTGAGCAAGTTCCTTGGGATCGTAAATTACTATCACCGTTTCTTCCCCAACGGTGCACACTTTTTAACACCCCTCACTGACCTACTCCAAGATGACCCAAAAAAGATCATCTCCTAGGAAGCTGTTAAGGAAGTTTTTCAGATGAGAAGTCCGTGAATAGCTGTTTCTAACGCAGTCGGGATATAACTTGCAGACCGTTGTTGGCCCTGTTGACTGGCTTTGAGCACTTGCATGCGCCGCTTAAGAAGCTGCTCTCCGTCGCCGTAGTCGAACTTCACGGTTGGTGAGTGGGCCACCAACTCTCCAGGCAGACGAGGTGTACAGCCACATACCAGTACGGTCGAGTTGTGCGCAACTCTTCCTTAACGGCACTAATCAGACTTAAGTGTGCTAATGTTAGTTACCGTTTGCTCGAAAGACGGTTTTAACTGCCCGTGGATAAGCTCGACCATAATACTGGCCTGAGGATGATAGGCTGTCGTCTCAATGTGTTGGCGACCGGGCGTAGCAAGTAGGCCACCATAAGCGCTGTCAAAGTGCGGACCACGGTCTGTCGTCAGTATAGCCGGGCAACCAAAATGACCAACCCAACCGGTCAGAAAGGCTTTCGCGGCCTCTTCCGACTTGAGGCGGAGAGTAGAAATTGCCCGCAACCAGTGAGTGAAAAGATCCATGCACGTGAGTATATAGACGTACCGAAGCGAAAGTAGAAGGGGTCCTACGAGGTTGACGAGCACGTAGTCAAAACGCGTTTCAGGCACCGGGAACCTGGCTAACGCTGCCTTAGTATGTCTATGGGTCTCAATAATAGTGATAATAATAGATTATTTCGGAGATGCCCGAATCATGCCTTACTCATGATCAAAATTTTACGAGCGACAAAATAGACAGACGAAATTTATGAAAAATTTAGAAATACGCAACACAAAGGGGTGGTGGTGGAGGTGGGAAGGAACAGATAGGAAATGAGAGGGAGGTAAATGTATACATTCCAAGGAGTAATTTAGGGAGGTTGAGTGAACCAGGAGATGGCTTCAAATACGGGCCCTGAGAATTTGAATGTCAAGGTCAGATGGAGCAGGTGGCTGAGCTAAGTGGGAGCGAACGGAAACTGGGAGGTTTACGTGAAAAGAACTGAAAGTCAGCATGAGGAACTGTCGTTACGGGAAACGATGAAGAAAATAGGAAAAATGAAGAGAAGAAAGGAGGAACAAAAATTGAGTTGTATGGCTGGGGACTAGGTAGCCATGAACTATGCGTCATTGCAATAAACGGACGGTGTCAATTTGAAAACAGGGAGCTTGCAATCCAAGAATTAAAGAGTGAGTCAAGTAGCACCAATGCCGCTGAAGGATCGAGATACTGTAAAGGTGAGGCACAGTTACAGAAAAATTGGACGCACATCACTAGGGGCGGTGGCGTGGTGGCAGGAGAACTGGCCGGCGAAGAACCAGAGGCGGCAGAGAAAATATGTGGATATATATACATATATATACATTCATATATATATATGTATATCAAGGCAGAAGCACAGCAGTGAAGGGACGGAAAACGGAAGTGGCAGTGCTTGGAAGAGAAGTGCAGTGTTGGGTCAAATAGAACGAAATTAACTTGGATAAACCAAGATGAATCTGTTTGTGACAGATGAACATGAAAGGTCAACAAGGAGAGAGAGGGAAACAACTTTGGATGCACAGAAGTGATGGCCGTGAGCAGAAGTTGATAAACGAGGGAATATGAAGAAAGGGATCGATGAAGACAGGTAAGAGTGAATCTAAGTCTGGTTATTGCAGGTGTGGCATGTGGCGACGGCCGAACATGGGTAGAGCGGTAATATGTGGAAGTACACCATGCAAGAAGATGGCCGCGAAAATGGCTGGGGAAGGCAGACCGAATGGAAGTACGGGGTGGTTGGAGAGTTGTAAAAGATCACTGGGGAAGGCTAACTTGGAGGTTAGAAAAGCTGTGAAGCGAAGATGCATCAGTTGCAGCAGCGAATAACATGGAAGAGAAATAAGGGAGTGGAGGATCAGGAAGATCAGGTGAAGGCAAATCGCATGGTTTGAAACTGTAGGTGAGAATGATGACGTTACGATAACTTTACACTAGGTGGAAGGCGGAAAAGCAGCTCAGCCTGATAGGCACAATGAAGATGCCTGTGGCGAAAAACGTACAAAGCAGACGAGAGTATTGATCAGAGAAAACCACGTAAGCGGGTATGACCCTGTCCATTCAGGCTTCTCAAACTGTTGGAAGAAAGCATTGAACCCTATCATCTTAAATAGATCATGTTCTGCGATAGTACCTCATCGGGCGTTGTTGGACCCACACGTGCACAGCTGAAAGGATGGAGACCTCTCACGATCCGTACTTCCCCTAATTTTTCTGTAGTGACCAGGAGATCTTCCTACTATGGCCTGTCTTCTGTGTCAGGGAGCTGGTCCCTTTCAACTTTCTCCCAACAGAGCCGCTGCAGTGGGGTTTTTCGGGCAGCAACCAGGGGGAAATGGAACCGAGTGGATCAGACTGACTAGAGACTCCTAACGGTATTCCGCGGCGAGTAACCGGCTGGTCGGGGGCTTTCACTTCGATGACGAATTTATCCGTTTCTGTCTTCCACTGCATTCCCCGAGTGCGCCTCGTAGGGAGCTGTGACCTACTTAGCTCTCGAACCTTTACTGCCTTTTCATTATGACGAAAAGCCGTACGAACCTTTGGGGAGTTCGACATTCACTTCATGACATGGATTCCCCCTTCCTTCGGCAATTCTGTCGGGCGCCCAGTTTGTGTTCTAGCCATGCCAGCGTCGTTGAACGACACAGACGTTCCCGCTGACACCATCCACTACCAGCCGGTAAGCCGAAGCTCCGCACTAGTTTGCAGTTCCCCGTAGGGCATAGTCCGCACAAAAAGGTGATGATACCTCGCCAAAAAAGTAAACTGTCATTCTATAATCTATCACCGATTGACCAAGTTGTTCTCTCCCTACAGTGCTAGGTGCGAAGCATCTCTTTCCCTCATCGGTATTTCCACCCGAAGAAACATCTCTCTGATGTCGATAGACAGATCCACTCCGCCTGGCCTTAACCAACAAAAGACCTCAGTCAGAGGAGTCACCCAGTCTGGCTTTTGTAAGAGACGGTCTTCCGACGATTTTCCTTGAAGCTTGGATGCGCAATCGAAAGGCACCTTCAGTACTTTGGGCTTCTTTGGATGGAGAGCCGGGAGAGGAGGCAGGTACTATATAGCTTCTTGGTGGTTGTTAGTTGAAGGCTCCCGTTCAAATTAACCAAGCCCTTCTTTTGGCATCAATGCATCGGAGCGCTTTCTCCAGGGAACCCTATTCCGACAAAAACTCTCTTCCAAGAACACTGATCTGTGAAGAGCCTAAGTCGTTGTCAACCACAGGGTCGACGTGTGCCCCCCACAGGATGGTACTTTCAATTGGTTTTTCAGGCTTTTGGTCCCCTGCCGTGCTATCTGCAGTGCAAACCTATCCTCACACGATAATTAAGGTTGGTCATCCCGAACGTCAATAAAACCCTACTCGTACAGACGACGCAGCTGCTGATGTGTATGCTCTGTTTCTGCTGGCACGATTTATGTAGTCAAGCCCTCCCCAGGCCTGGCCGTGTATTATCTATCTTAGTGTAGTACGTGCAACCTAGGGTACTTGGCGGTTGCCACCCTCTGGTCCACCACCCAATATTCTTCCGGTACATTGTTACCAAAATGACCTACTTACCCATCCTTCCAGTCTACGTTGGTTACCTCCTGCAAAGGGGGCCGTCTAGAGAGAATTGCATTAGCAACTTCGGTACACGCATCGGGAGATCAGTCAATGTGGAAGTCCCTGCTGACATTGTCCTTTCATTGGTGTCTGAGGAGACGAGAGGCTATCTCAACCGACCCGCGATCATTACCAAAGTTCCGTCCACCATACTCCCAACCAGCGACTTTGGGTTCTTCTCAACCCGGTGTTTGTCCGTTAGTCGCTCTCTTACCAGAGCCGCGTCCGATCCGCCGTAGACAAAGGTCAAAGCTTTAGCTACTCTATAAGGGGCCATCTCTCATACAGCGACTACTCTCAGACCCACTGGTTTGTGGGTGGGCCGTGATTTTGAACAAGTCGCACTGGTCTTTTTATTCTCTTACGAGTAACTTCCTTTACCCTGTGTAGTAGTCGATGGAGCCTGCCTGGGCAACTTTCGTGATCCCGTCCAGCTCGCGTCCTGCAAGCTGTCGCCCGGTGTGATTTGTTAAGTTATATGAAACAAGCTCCCATCGTCTTAGCCATTTCTCGGCGTTTACCTACTGTGCCCTTGAGGAGCTTTGGACAGTTTGTTAACCCATGACTGGCGTCGCAAGCCTTGCAGCACGGGTAGGTGAAAACCTCGCGCAAAATGGCATGCATGCATGTCCAGGGCTGTTGCTTCAAGTATTCCCGTATAGCATTTTGAGCTTCGTTGGTGGTATGCTTGTTCAGTTGCTATCGCGAATGAGTCGACCGAATCTGCTATTGGTCATTCTTGCTTGTCTATCTAAATACTGGTTCAGGCCCCCGGATTTGGCCTCGTGGCTGTCCCGGCGTACGCTTTTTGCTTCTCCAGCCCAGCTACCATGAAGCTTGGAAGAGGCACAAGGAACTATTCCTTCTAAGGTGTGCTTCTCGTCGAGGTCAGCCCCGTAACGCGAGTGGTCGAAGGGTATCGGAAGGTTTCCATCTTAATGACAAGGTCAACCATAACAATGACGTCGCCCTTTGTTCGCTTGGCTTCTTGCACCAAGCCCTCAATCAGATCACCAGCAACTTTGAACGGCTAGCCAAACAAATCCTACAAGGTCTTTCTTGCCTGTGCTTGTCCCTGACTGAGGCCGAGCACGGTGCAACCAGCAATATAATAATAATAATAATAATAATAATAATAATAATATTGGTATATTTCTCGGCCATGGTCGAGAGGCACGCGCTAACGCATGATCATGGTGTAACACGTTACTCAATAAGATGAAATATCCACAAAATTCTAAGTATGAAAGTCGAGAGTATCAGAGATGGAAAAACATAGACAGCAACAGTTTGAATGGATCATTCTGATAATGGTTTGCGCGGCAGTTTTGAACCAGTTTCGAATCCGGGCTAGGCAGTGGTGCGCGGTGGAGATGTCGAAGAAATCGTTAACGCAGTGCTCAGGAGGCATTATGAACAAGAATGATGCAAGCCAAGGAAACCGGAGGCCAACTAAAGTTCTGCAGATGGAGTAAATTTTTAGCAAGAAGAAACGGGGGGAAAATCGACGCATGCGAAGAGGATAGCGATCCATGAAGACAATGCAGACCCTGAATGACGGATTTACCGGAGTTCGAAAGACGGAATGAGTTTTGAATCAAGGGGACATGAGGCCAATTTCGTGAAAGTGAACTGGTGGATGTGAGAGAAACAGCAGTCCATAAAAAGGTTAGTTTAGATTCAAGGCCAATAACATGTACTATTCAGAAATAAGAAGGCGCAACTGGAGGGTTCTCGAGAAGTGGAGAGTCAATTTCCAGCCGGTTACGGTTCGGAGGAAGGATAACCTGTGGTAACGGAAAACAAAGTGGGAAAATCTCCGCATGGACTTCAGCGTTATTATGCTGTTTCACTGACAAATATATATGTATGTGTTGATGCATTTGCCTTCAGTGTTATTCAGCGTCATTTCTGGTAATGTACGGCTTCGAATGCGTAAGTTTCGTCTGGCAGGGCGCAGTATGTATCGGTCAATCAGCCCAGTTTGGTTGTATATTAGCGGCATGCGCGTGAACTGGAATTCGTGTTCGTTGCGTTAGAAAACGCTGAACGATCTGATAAGCAATTAGGGGTATCTCCTGTTGTGTGGTTTGATTTCAGTCTCAGTTGCTATGGTAGGTTCCACTTGAGTCTCTGTCCGTGCGAGTCAAAGCGGCATCCTTGGTTAGCCAATTTGGCTACTGAGATGGTGAGAGACAACGAACCTGAAATAAGGGGAGATTGCAGTCTGGACGTGGTTCCAGCTGTGGGTTATGATAATATATGAAGACAATAAACAATGGATTGGTTAGGTCTATGTGAGTGGGTCATGGGTAAAATAGACTCGCAGTGGATTTGAGCTATACTGCTGCAGGCCGACGAAGTTGCGTACACTGGCTTGGTAACTGTGTATGCATTTCAAAGGATTTGTGATTTGCCCGTGAGCATGGCATCGCTGGGATACTAATAAAAGACCTAGGACTTCACGGTTAAGAGTGGTTAGTAATGATAACCCTCGATACCGTTTGCTTACGCAGAACGTAGTTTGGCAACGAGGCGATAAGATAGGTTTGAAGTGACAGACTGAGCGAGTAGGACTAACATACTGTTTGCGTGGCGCTACGCTGTTACTGTCTCTTTCGGTATAGTGGTTATCCTATACTGAGTAGTTTCTGAGGAGTCAAAGTAGAAGGAACTATTGGGGTGATAGTAGTGATACATTAGAGGTAATTGGTCACTTGTCTTGGAACATTGACGCGAGTTCATCTATGCTCTTCCTCGATAGTGCTATCGTACTGAGATTAAGCTCCAATTAGAGCAAGGAAATCTGACGCGGATATGATTGCACGGTTACCGTGGTATCTTTTTCGCTGTTATCGTACTGCAAAGTAGGACTACACCGATGTGAGGACTGGTTTGGGGAACCGTGAGAAGTGGGTCCGAATTTTCGTCAGGGAAGCAAACTCTAACGGTCTACATTTGGTGCTCATGGTAGGCGGCACAAGGGCCAGTTCAGGTAGGGAGGTAGCACGATACACAACTACTGACATCCAGCACGTGGCGCTCCAAGAATGATCCACACTTTTTAGACGTTCTTATTATTCTTTTTTAATGGTTTTATCACAGTCAGGTATCTGGCTGTCAGAGAAGGCGGAGCTGCTTTTGGTGGGCGACCACAGCTCCCACGCCCCGGCCGAAACATGGACCGCATGTAACAAGCCGCGTTGGGAACAGGTCAACCACACCAGTCAATCCGTAGCGACACTACAACCCAGAGACATGGGTCACATGTGACAAGGCTGGTGTGCCTAGAAGACAAAACAGTGGGGTATTTTGTTTCTCACTTTTTGTGCCAATCTCTTACTTTTTGGTGTTTATGTCTTATTGGTGGTCAACGCTGTGCAGGGAGACCATCACGGCCAGGAATGTTTGCAGAAGTGCCGCGCTAACACTCGCCTTATCCGTGAAGTCAGAACACCCAGGCCATTTACATGGGACAAAAAATGCAGGGGGAGGTAGAGTCAACCACAGCCTGCGATTACTCGATGGGGTTTATGTTCAACACAACGCCAGTCTGCACAAAGATGGGGTACAACTTGCCGCACTAACAACGTGATTCGTCGGTACGATCCACAGATGGTTAGTAGTTTTGCTGGCTAAGTATCAAATGTTGTATAGGCCTATCGTGGAGGATGCTAGAGTTCTGTGATAGGGACAGAAATCGAGCTGTGAATGTCTGATGGTGACTACTGGATGGAGGTTGAGGAGTGTGACAGGTGCTGCGTCTTGGGTTAGAGACAGAGGCAAAAACCTAATAACAATCAGCACTGGAAATGTTCAAAGACTATCTTTCATGCTTCCAGTGGTATTTCATATATTCAAATACGACTTCTGAAGCACTCGCCTCAGTCATGAGAGTTATTATGTTTAGGCATTGTAAACTGGTAGGTTTACGCTTAGGTGATGGCAATTACGTCGTATGGTGTGGCACATCCTAGATTATCAAGGGTTCGGGTTAGTATTCAACGCTTTCCTCATAAGCTCTGTCAAAAGACATTTAAGGATTCGTAAGAGCTATCAGTTTTTGGATGTCCAGAGCTACGTGTAGTCTAGACTTAAACATATTTAGGGAATCTACGGAACGTACATCAGCTGGGAGTTTATTCCACAGAGTTGCATATTTCAGGAGGAAGAAGTTTTGCCTTAAGGATTTCCGAGAAGTAGGGATCGTTATACGCTGTTCCCTATTACGCAGCTGATGTGTCGAGTTTATACTAAATCGAACTTGGCTGGAGGATACAGCTTGTTTGTGGAGCAAAGTAAACAAAAATGCGAGGTTGAGTTTTATTCTCCTAAGCCATAGGGGATCAAGCCGCAGGAGTGTACACCGCTGTCTGTAGGTCAGGGTCGTAGAAGGCCCAAACAGGTTTTTGGTAAATCGACGCTGTACATTCTCAATGTCGATAATGTCACGTTTATGCATATTTGAGAACACAAGTGTACAGTACTCTAGGGTTGGGCGAATGAGTTTTGTATATCTCTAACTTACTGTTCGTGAGAAGAAAATTTCTCTGCAACAAGCCAAGGGACTTATTTGCCCGTGCAGTTATGTAGGAAGTGTGTTCATAGAAATCGGAAGAGTAAGAATATTGCAGTCCGAGGTCTCTAATTGTTGGGGAATATGGGAGTGAGACACCGCCAATCTTAAGCGTATCATAAGGAATATTGCAGTTTAGCGAGAGATAACTGCTTTTGTTCACTGAAAATTCCATTTTCCAGCGATCACACTAGGAGGATAAGGACTTTACGTCGACCATGATGTTATTCAGTGCTACAGGTAGGTCGCCTCGTTCGAATTCATAGACTATCTTCATATCATCGGCAAACAAGAAAATTTCGCCGTAAGTGATGACATTGCAACTATCGTTTATATATAGTAAGAACAGCAGTGGTCCTAGAACACTACCTTGGATAACCCCGCTGTTTACTGGGTGGGGGTCTGATATCTGACCGCTGATGCAGGTAACTTGGTGACGGTCTTGTAGATAGGATTTAAACCAACTGAGTAGGGGGTTTCAATACCGTATCCCCTAATCTTGTTGAGTAACTGCAGATGTGGCACTCTGTCGAAGGCTTTTGTCATATCAAGATAGATGATGACGAGTGCTCTGTCTTTGTCGGCAGCTGTTGTTACCAAATTTAGAAAGTCAAATCGGCAGGTTGAACAGGACCGTGATTTGAGCAATCCGTGCTGTCTTGGGCTGATGAGCTTATGTGCAGAAAGGTAGTCGGTCAGGTAGTGTTTTACGACTTTTTCTAGCAGCCTCGAGATCATTGGCGTATGGTTAATCGGGCGGTAATTGGCAATGTCATGCACTGCGCCTTTCTTGTGCCCGGGGATAATAATGGATTTCTTCCATTGGCTTGGGAAGGTCCCGGTTTGCAGAGATAATTTTTATAGGTTTAGTAGTAGTAGGGGAATATCCGGGCCGCCTAGAGCGAATATTGCTGACGGTAGGCCGTCAGGACCGGGGTAGTAGGTCGGTTTGAAGGTGTGAATGTATCTATTTATATCCGTAGTGGTAACCGTGATAGAACTGAGTGAGGAGTTTGTGACAGACGGGGTGACAAACTGGGTACACGATGGACTGGGAGACACGGTGGTTGTGAAGAAAGTATTAAACGTGTCAGCTATCTTTCGAGGTGAGGTTATGAGGTTATCCAAATGGATGATCTGTTTTATGCATCGAGTTGATTGTGGGGCACGAGCCCTGTGTAGCCGGGCTAGCTCTTGAGCTTTGTTTGGGTGGCGTAACGCTTTGGTTTCTTGCTTTAGTTGTAGGTCACGGGCCTTGCGGTGGATTTCGTGATAGAGGCGTTCCAGTCTGAAGACTGTAGAAAAGTCTCTATTTCGTTGGTACTGCCGTCGAAGCTCGTCGTGTTTCTGCTTTAGCCTGGCTATATGGTAACCTGCTGGTCTGGATGGATTGTAGGGGCGTGATATGTTTCCGATGCATGAGTGTAAACTTGAGTAGAGGAGGTCAGCGGCGAACTGGGGATTTGCTGTTAGGAAGAACTCGTCCCAGTTTCTGGAGCGAATTTGAGAGGGAATATGGTCCCATTTAAAGTGACGGATGGAGGGACCGTTACATGGTAGGCTAACAGTACGTGGCTTGACTTGAAATCTGCAACCGACGATTTTATGGTCGCTGCCTGTGTAGTCGTTTAGTACGGAGGCAGAGACGTTCGTGAGACCCAGGGTAAATATCAGATCAAGGAAGTTATTCTTTCTGGTAGGTTGTTTTACATGTTGGGCCCACTGGGCCAGGCGAATGAATGAGGCAAATTGCAAATACTTGTAGGGGGCAGAAAAGGAGGACCAGTTCACGCCCGGGGCATTGAAGTCGCCTGCTATAAATTTACCTCCAAATGGCAGGTCAGCGATGTAATTAAATGCATCAATGATAGGATCATCCTCGACAGTAGTGAGAAAAGTAAAGCAGCCTTTATCCCGGGTAGGTCATCCTACTCTCGACGAAGTTTGCAATTTTTTTTACCAAACCCGCAACTTTGTTCTAGTCGACCTTCAAGGCCCTTCAGCCCCACTTCCGGTAGGTCAGTTTTTAGTTGCTTCAATAATTACTGCTCGACGGCCGGCTTGGGAATTCCGATTTCCAGTAGCAGTGGCCTATTGCAGTGATCGTTCTCACTAGTTCCGCGCTCTAGCTCTCTCCGTCTATATATGTCTCTTGCACCCTGGGTCTGTCGCTTGGCGGACAGCAAATCATCCTCGGGGGCCTGATATCATCAGCCTAAACAAACCGACATTTTTAGAATCAGTAACACCATCAGCAGTACAGGACTGGCACTAACGCCTGGGAGATTCAATATTATCTAAAGAATCAAATGTAGCTAAACCCGACCCACTGATCTGCCGAATTACTTCCTGTCCCGGTTCTGACCGTTTTGTTCCACTTCGAGGCATTGTGCTTTTCCAGTTCCGGATTGATCGATTTGAGCATGATAGAGAGCTTTTGAGCAACACGAAGCCCAGTTCCCACGAACCCTGAAGCCGAAACAAGATTTATCCGTAGAATCAACGGTACTGAATTATCAAACAAACACCATTGTTGAACTTATACAAACCTCAAATGACTGATCCCACCCTAAAACGAAAGCCGGAGTTCACGGCGTGCGAAAGACAAGCACTTGATTGAGGCAGGTCCGAGATAGGATGTGACAGAGAAGCGCGTTGAAAGCGAGTGAACAGAGGTTAGTTCACTGAAGCCTGAGTTTCACTAAACACGCAAATAGTGTGTGCAAATGAGTATTTTCGCGAAATCGCGATATCGTGATGCTTTCGCAGGATATTCCGCAGCCGACCGTTTTAGATGTTTCACGTGATTAAGCTCCGTTATTTCTTAAGCGGTCCCTCATTATGTGATGAAAGAAAAACTTACCTGTGAATAAGCAGTCCCGTATACGCTTCAAAATAAAGAAGTTCGATCTTGTCGAAGTGGTCTTCGCAGGTTAATGTATGGCTGCAGCGCATTGTCTTGATCGAGCTTGTTTACCGTTCGTGATAATGTTAGCCTATACTGATGTTCTGTAGTCTACTAATATGGTAGTATTTACCAATATTATGACAGGGATAAAGAATACTCATTTGGAAATGAGGTTATTTGCTAATTCATCACTGGTAGATTCATTGGCGCGCATTTTGAATTGCGCCAACGACTTGAAAGAGGCTGGGTGCACGAGGTTTAGTAAACCAAAGCTGACTCCGTTTAAGGCCAAACCAGTAACTGGGCTTTGTGCTGGCCTCCTCAGTCTGTGAAGTGCGCATGTGAGTGCGGCTGTCAAAGAACGCGTGTGCGCATATCTTTCTTGCCGTGGCTTCTTTTGACGGCTGCTAAATGGTTCATTGTAGAAGATCCGTCAAACCCGAGTTTGCATTTGGTGTCAACCCTGAGTGCATGTGCAATTTATATTAGGGTGTCTTTTATCCTGCGGATGCATACTTAAAATAGGTGATGTAGTTAACTAAGACTCTACTAGGCTTTCAGTGAGTCGGTGGGCCCTTTCGGATGAAAGCCTATTGGAAAATAAGCTACTTCCAATGAGGCAGCCGAAAGTTATTCGGGAGGCAATGCAGTGAGTTCTAGTTATAATTTAGCTTTGTGTGCCGAGAGGTTCAAGGATGTCGCTACTTGTTTAGGCAGTTTAGGTTTTGGGGGGTCTGCAAACTTTTTCATGCGGTCGAAAAATTTGGCCTCGATGATGGCTTTTAACAAGGTTGCAATTAACCAAGACCGAGATAAATCAACGATAACTACGTAAGATTTATCAGGTGAAGGTATTGCTTCGCAGTATTTAGAAATGATTCCAGTACAGGGGAGGCTGTGAGGTTAAAATGGTCTGTTGAACCAAGCAGGACAACTTTTACAGAGACGGTAAGGCCTTCGTTCAAAAAACGAAAGATGCCATTTAAACTAGATCACGGATGAATCTGTGAGGTCGCTAAACCTTACTTCGCGGTTTCCTTATTGAACGTGTTTTTCAGCCCTTTGTACTGTGTGGACCACTTCAAGTTACTCCAATTCTCGGATCTGTACGAATCTATTAACCAGAACAGTTTTATCCCACGACCTGTGAGGACGAGAGGGCTATTGGGAAAGACAGTTGTTAGTGTGTATCTGAGAGCATGCTTGACAGCGTGCTCAAGGGCAACGGTCAGATGGCAGCGGAGCTTAGCACTCAGTGTTAACTTAAACAACACATATGTTGAAAGAATCAACGAAGATAGCTGTCCCTGCAAATTCCATTCAGACGTTGTTGGCAACCCCGTCCAAAATGTACCACCCCGGCTGTCTTCCGCCCTGTTGTTGGCTCAGCTTAAAAACAAAGGTAACAGAAGTAGTTTAAAAGTGAAAAATTCCCGCCTCCGGGAAGAAGTGTACCGTACTTATCTCATGTAGGACCGTTCCATCAACACTGGCGAGAATGCAACTTGGGTATAGTGCTGCGCATGTGGCCAGTGGACACTTTGTCAGTATGCCAAGCTCACCGACGAAAAATGTTACGTCTGTATAATTCTTTTAATTATTCGAGACACCTTTACGTAGGGGAACTGAGGGTTACAACTTTACCAACAATATTCGACTGCCGCTGACAGCGATTCTATTCGTTCCATGCGGATGAATAATTCATTGAGCAACAGTGGACCATGGAAACCTAGAGGACGGTCGACTGGAAGACAGCAAGCCCCGTATGCAAGGTTCTTCTCCACCGGCGACTCTGGTGAATATTGGCATTGCTTTGTGGTCCTCCAGACCATTGGGACTTCTTGAAATTTGTCTGGCCAATAATGGTCAGCGCATATACGCCTTTGTTCATATCAGAGGATACCCATGGTTCTGTCCCTCTATAGGGAAAGGCTGGGAATATATGAAAATAAACCAGCGTGCCTCTGCAAAACGCTGTTAAAATGTTGATCGTCTCGTTTACAAGAGTAATTTATCCTCGCCGTGCTCGAGGCCACGGGGATGGTTTGCCTGATATTGGCCGTCCGGAATGGCCAAGCAGATTCAGCAGACTTTTATTAATATGAACCTTAAGAACTAAATAGCTTAGTCGTATCTGCCTCATGCGGCGCGTAATATCCGACTGTCAGAATAAGCATTAGTAAAACCAATAAAACGTCCTGGCATTAGCTTGTGGAAAACTTAGGAATTTTGGCCTGTTAGTTTTTTCACAGGCCGTCTAACGAGGACTGAGTCAACAGCACTTGAAAAGGCCCCAGCCCAATCCAAGCACGCGGAGAGATTTCGTCGTCTGCCTAATGGTTGCTTGTCGTTTGATACTGGGGTGGCCCAATACTTTCCGCAGATACAGTGTGACTTAATTGCGTTAACTGACAGAACTATTTTTTCGGTGGGATGCTTGGGTAGGCGTAGAAGGATAAGGCTTGACTAAAAGTGATAATCACTCATTGTTTGATGACGAAGGTTCGGGTCTGAATTGTCGGGCGCTATTCTGAGTCTTTTTCGTGTTCTTCTGGGGCTGGCCGATAAAGCGATGTCCGTCTTAGAAAGGAGGTAGTGGCACATTGAATCTCGAGGTTGACTCCAGGGGAGACAGTTACGCTGGTTTGTCTTTTTTTTACTTGGGCTTTTGAAGATTTTTCTTCCATAAATACAACCTCACCAAAACGTTCACATGTACGATATCAGTTACTTGTGTGCCTATTTGGTCGTTCAGTGTCAAGTGGTTTTCCCATCGGAAGTAGTCTATGTCGTTTGCCCGCATGGAGAACCAGCGTACGTGGATTCTTATCCGAAGTATGCCTCACTTTAAACAGCAGTAATATCTGTAATACTTCTGTGGGTGCAGAGCCCCTTCAAATTGTGAACAGTCAGCTGAGACTTCTGGCCTCCATTTCACAAAAACACCAGGCTGCACGGACAAGACTCGGCACGTTTTCTCGAGAATTCCTAGCCATTAACTTGCCCACCTGTCACTTGCGCCACTTTTCGGAAGGACGACAGTTTATATGCACAGAGTTCACAAACCCCTGGCACAAGCTTTCATCTAAACCTCACAAATATTCGTCCGGATATATCCGCCACCTGGGCTTTGCTTTCCCGTTCGCACCAGATGTACACTTCGTGCGTGGAGTTGATAATGTTGTGAGTGATACTTTTTCAGATCTGGTGCCAGCAAGCTGCAGATAGAATTTAATCTCACGGAGCTAGCAAACCTCAGCGTAATGTTCCGTCCTTGCCTGACCTGCTCACATCATCCAGGCTTCAGCTGAGGATCTTGCCTTATGATCATCCGAGTGCGTTATACCATGTGACTGGCCCACTGATCACCCTCGTTATCTCGCGTCTACCTCCTACAGGGAGATCCTTTTCGACAATTTCCATTACCTTTCTCATCTTGGCATTCACACATCCTATAAGCTCATTTCTGTCAGATTTATTCGGCTCTGTATGAATTCTGAAGTTGAATTATGGGCTAAACAGGGCTTACAATGTCAGAAAAATAGAGTCCACCCTCAAGCATTTTCTTCTTGCAATAAATGTACCGTTTTCGACATCCGTTTCAAAGGTTCACCCTCACCTCGTTCATCCATTAACACCATCGAACTGACATACCACATATTGACCACCGTCAACTGCTTCACACAGTGGCCGGCCGTAGTACCTATTTCGGAGTTGCCGGCAGAGAATACCACAAAAACTACTCCAAAACTGAGGTAATACATTTGGTGTGCCATCTACCGTCACTACAGACAGTGGTAATCAGTTCCGGCCGATTTAGTCTCATGAACTGACCAACCCGCTTGGCTTCATACACGTCAAGGTAATGTATACCATCGCTTGCCCGACGGCGTATTAGAGTGTTTACATTGTCAGCCAAAAGCAGCACCAATGTTACAATCAAACCCCAGTTGTTAAAGCAATAACGCGAGCTCGTTCTCTTGGGCCTTTGGTGTTCAGCAGAGGTGACCTTCACAGGGCTCCGGTTGAACTCGTTTTCAGCACCATCGTTTGCCTTCCAAGTAAGTATGTTCAACCCGGCAAGAATGACGGTCCTCGCCCATCCCGGATTGTTCAACAACTTGGAAACCTTATGTTTCGTCGGCTCCCAACCCTCACTCGCCCAACACACGCACAAGATATTGTACATGATGACTTATTCGCTTCATCGCTCTTTTTCATTCGTGGCAATAATGTAAGCAAACGGCTCACTTCACAGTACGATTTTCCATTTAGGGTACTTTGTCAAACAGGCGAATATTTTGCTGTACAGGGGGATAATGACCCAGGCAAGGTTTCCAATTACAGGCTGGAACCCACGAACTTTGTTCCACCTCCACCATCCGCAGCATCGACACCATCGAAATCGATGGACACATCGCTAACAAATTATGTTGGTGATTCATACCCCACCATTATACGGGATACTACGTTGCTTCCAAGAGCATCACCAGCACGACAGCCACCCCAATAACTAGGACTTTCAGCAGAAACCTTCGACTTCCCGTTTGATTTCAGAACTACTGCTATCGAAAGTTAATTCTGTACAGCCAACTCTCTGGCAGGGGAGTTGTGCAAGTATCTGTACACTTCAAACTTTTCCCAGGATTTTCATCGTTCCTTGGTGCAACAATTCTTTGTAGTCCCGACGTTTCAATGTATACAACAAAACACCTTTTTATCCACCACCACCAAGCAATACATATAAGCTCTAATTCCTGCACGGTCTAGATTTCTTGTTTAAAGTGTCCTGGAATTACATCCACCAGATCTAACCGTGAGCAAGAACCCATTTTGAAAGCTTCCGCAAAGTAGCTTTTAACCCTTTGCAACACCATCCCAAAAGATTAGATGAACTGCTGTCGGGCTGAACTGAACACTGCGGCCGACATTGGGTCTCTGGTGCTGACACCCCGGTTACAAGAACGGTGGACGATTGAGTTTGTATCACATCCTCTGTTTTATTTTCATCTCCACTGTATCTACCTTTTCGCCCTTTCATCTGAACAAACTCCTCGGCTTATCCTGATCTACAAGTATGGTGGTGGATAGTGTTTACATTACCTAAGTGTAACATCTAGACCGATGAGTCCATTAAAAACTCCCTGTGGGCCCGATGACCTGGCTAACTCTGAACACGGATCTGCGAGCCAGGATAACGCATTTATTGATTTCAGACAGATTTGTAACTGTAATGATCAAAATGCTCAAGTCCTGGTCAGCGTGAAGCCTGACCAACGATTCAATTATCGATTCACCGACTAATAAGCCTCACTCGTTCTGGATAGCACCTTGGAGCCTCAGTGCAACGCGTAGCCCAAATCGTCGCACAACCCAAATCGAGAACACGATTGCTCCGCAAACTCTACGGTACTATTGGCAAGTAAAAATACAAGTACAAAAACGATCATACCTTCGACAGCGAGGCTCAGTCACTATCCATCCAAAAAGGTAGTCAAAAATAGGACAAAACTCTGCAAAAAAAGGAAACAGTTGACCAAAAGGAGTAAATAACAAATGCCTATCATGAAGTCCAAACAAGTAGAACAAGTTCTCCATGCTTAATCAGGCCCAAAGGACAATTTCCTGAGCGTGGCAGCCAAAAATCAGCGTAAACGAGCTGAGCGTCTAAGGTCAGTCGACGTGAGCGAGAAAGTGAAACCAAGGAGTAATAAATTAAAGCTGTGTTGAATCAGTGCATCTCACTACCGTACCAACTGTCCTCGAAGTAATCTTAGAAAGAAAGCACAACCATGAAAAGAAAAATTAAGTACTCCAAGCGTAGAATAATTGTCCACCACAAGACAGTGTCAGCATGAATTAGGTTAGAGAAGGCAGTCCAAAATTGGTCATAGAGTATACGAATGTGAGCAGAAGAGGAATTTTTCAATCAACATTGACATTACAGCAACGATCGTTTCCATTTATTTTTTCCTATTTAACCGGCCGCTTCAAGCTATCTCCTAGGAGTTTCTTCTTAGACCGGCACCACTTAGCTAGCATGGCTTTGCTTTTGACCCAGCTAAATGTCAGGTCATTGAAGCCCGACAACCGAAGCAGGCTGGCTAGATCAGCTTTTGAATATGTCTATTCTCTTCCGCTCGAAACCTCCTGGTAGGCCTTTATATCCTCAGGTTAAAGTACTACTGTTGAATGCCCCTTGAGCTCACGGAGCACTTTCCGGCTGATTTCTCGGTACTCTGAATGACTGCCTCCTTAAGCTTCGTGTTAGGAGCTTCTGATGGAATGGGATCGAGGAGATCTTCCACGTCAACGGCGATGTCAAAAGGAGGCGCTTGGACAACGTGAGAGTAATTCACGCGCTCGCTGGTTATACGTCGAGTAGTAAATACGGCTTCCATTTGCTAAAACTACACCCGAGGGTTGGTCGGGGCAAAAACGGGCAGCTTGAGAGCAACTGCGTGGATGTTAATAGATTCGCTGTCAGACATGGTGAATCGTGTGGAACCTGAACCAAAGGAATGAAGTTAGTGTCACCCTAGTAGCAAACCGGTTCCGGACCGGATCCGGTAACTTGCCGGTAGCTTGCCGGTAACTTGCCTGTAACTTGCCGGTAGGTTGCCGGTAGCTTGCCGGTATTGCTACCTGTAAGGTGCCGGTACCGGAAGGGCACACCGGAATCAAACTGAAATCGGCGTACGATTTCAATCCAATTTTAAATTTAAACCCGATTTTCGAAATCGCCCACGCCCCTTGATCAAGGGATGGAAAAACAATATGGGCTCACCAATTTTGTAGAGCACTACATTGTTTATGTGGTACACTAAATTATTGTCAACAATAACTAGGACGACACTAAAACACTATGATGGGTGAAGGAGCATGCTGTGATAAAAAGGCCAAAAGGGTATGTACATTGGGAACTAAAATGAAGAAAAGGTGTGACACAAACTCACTGTTGTTCAGTGTTCTTGTGATCAGGAAATGGGCGCCGAAGAGCCAATATCCGCCAATGTCTTCAGTTCAGTTCGGTCTGACAGCCATCCGTTGGACGGAGCGGGATGGTATTGAGCCAAGTGTCAAGAGACGCCGTGGAAGCTTCTAAAATGTTTTGTTTCTCACAGTTGGTTCCGACCGGTATAATTCCAAGACACTCCATATCAGAAGATGAGACCGTGCCAGAATGAAAGATTTATTTACAGTCTTTTTTCGTATTGCGCGGTGTTGACGACCAAAAGGTGTGTGTTTTACATTAAAACGTCGGCACAACAAAGAAGTGTTGCACCAAGGAATGTTTAAAATCATGGAAAAAGTCGGAAATGTACGGTGCCTACAGACAGAAAAACCAAGATAGCCGACAGCAGATTTGGCCTACTCATCAGGGACACTAACCAGGTAAACAAACCTAGCACCAGCCAGGCCCAAACCACTGCATGGGAACATCCAAAATTTCATCCTCGGACAAACGTGAAATCCACTGCACATGAGGCTATAGCGTATTCAAGTAGCAGGTCCTGCGACGCCAGCCATGGGCTACTAGGATGCCCGGAGTTCAGCAAGGCCGCAACAGACCTACGTTGGGGAATGGCGAGGATGACAGGAGCGTGTCTGGTCTGCCCTTCCACAACACACCGAGCTGCAGCTTGCCGAACAGTGATCAGATGTTGTCATGAAAGTTTTGCTTGTCCAGGCACCACCAATTATTCCACCAGGCGAAAGAAACCACACCGGAGGCGAACATCAAGCCCGGTGTGATTTATTCAAGGCTACGGTCTGCCAGTTAACCAATACGGTTTGGAGTAGTTGCCGTGAAAGTGATAACCATAACTGGGGTGGTCAGGGCGTTGGCTTTCGTCGACATTGGATCAGACACAATCCTAGTCAAAGAGGGGTCGGCCGATAAACACCAGGTTTCCAAAAGCAAGATATCGTTGGAGGTGAGCACGGTGGGTGGAACACAGGTGGTGGCTGCAGGATGGTTGAGGTTTCAGCCCATCTCCCAAAACACTGACGAGCAAGTCGAAGCGACGGAGGTCTTTACAGTAACCGGTCTCCCCATGCGAGTACCAAGGCCAGTGAAAGCAATTTTTATTGGGTGATCCCACCTGCAGGATGCAACCATCGCAGACTGAGAGAACGACGAATCCGATCTGCTCGTCGGCTGCAATGTGCCAGAGGCACATTTGGCGCTGGACCAGAGAGTGGGCAACCGCCAGGCACCCTATGCCGTGCGCACAGCACAAGGACGGATAATGTTTGGTCCAGCCGGCGGACTCAGTCCCATAAATTACGTATCTGCCGAAGCAGACGGCACAGAGCATCAGTTACAACGACTGTATGAAAGGGAATTTCATGAAATGGGAAGCAAAAGACTGCCATTGTCCCAAGAGGACCAGGTCGCTCCATGGACAGTGCGGCAGAGAGCTAGAGGCCTTTAAAAACAGTTCGAGGTTCTCTTCCCATGGCGCACATCTGCTGACCAGTGGAATAATAACATAAAGTGTGCTCTGCAAAGATTACTGCGACTGAAAGAAAGCTTCTTTCGAGACCAGGATCTGTGGGAACGACAGGCGGACGTAATGACGCGAAATGAAGCTCTTGGCTACATTTAAAAGGTGCATGCTACCACCGACGGCCGGAAGGGGATCTGTTATCTACCTCATCACCCGGTTATCAACCCCGAGAAACCCGAAACCTTGCCGGTGGTTTTTGACTGTGCAGCCAAGTTCCGGGGCAAGTCGGTAAGCGATCGCCCACTGCGAAGGCCTGACTGGACCACCCAAATAATCCAAGTTTTGTACCATTTCAGAGTGGGTAGAGTGGCCTTGCCCGCCGACATCGGGGTAAAGTTTCTCCAGGTGAAAATGCCTGTAGAAGAACGAGATGAGTAGCGATTCCTGTGGTATGAAGAGAGCAACCGAAACAAAGCAGTGATAAATTATAGGATGGCAGCCCACCCCTTAGGGGCCGTATCATCACCGTTTTGTGCGAAATACGCCCTTCGGGAATCAGCTCACAAGCATGGAGCTTTGATCCGCCCGTCGGTAGCGGACAGCCTCAGCGGAAACTTCTACGTCGACAACCACCTTGGATCACTCGATGATGTAGACTCGGCCATAGAGCAGTCCAGGGGCCTAATAAGATTGTTAGAAGAAGGCGGCTTCCATCTCACCAAATAGATGGCGAAAGCTTCGGAAGTGCACAAAGTCATTCCGTACCACGAGGGGGCCGAAAGGGTTCGAGATCTGGACGGGTGCTTACTCCCCACTGAACGTACCCTATGAATACACTGAAATGCGGGAACGGCCGACGTTGTTTTCGAGCTAAACGTTACCGACCTACCAGTAACTCGTCGTAGTATACTGTCAGCTGCGTGTAGCCAGTTTGATCCGCTTGGTTTTGCTTCTCCCTGGCTTTTACCCAGTGAGATGCTGCTGCAGCGGCTCTGCCGTAAGAAAGTCGACTGGAACCAGCCACTGGGCCGAGAAGACCGGCTGGAATAGGGTGAATTTCTGATCACTTCAAAGAAACTGGGGTACATACGGATTCCATTGTGCTTGCCCCCTGGACAAACGACACGGACAGGAGAACTACACGCCTTTTCTGGAGCGTCTAAAGTCAGTTACGGAGCCGTGGTGTACGGACAATGGTGCGCG
This sequence comes from Fasciola hepatica, assembly GCA_948099385.1. Lineage (NCBI taxonomy): Eukaryota > Metazoa > Platyhelminthes > Trematoda > Plagiorchiida > Fasciolidae > Fasciola > Fasciola hepatica. The sequence continues at coordinate 15,178,540 of CANUEZ040000126.1, read as the reverse complement.
GGGGATGGACAATAACCTACGAGGATATTGTTTGCTAAAGCCCGCGTCACCCCACTGAAGTCGGTTCTAATCCCGGGCCTCGAGCTAGGTGAAGCCGTGTTAGCAGTAAGGGCGGCACAATAGGTTTGATCTTGCGGTACAGCATGCCTCGGGGTTATCCGAAATAAACCTTTACCACTACCATTACCGTTAGATGTTTCGACTTCCACATTTGATCAGCTAGTTTTTGGACGGGGTCGACGATAGTGCTGTACTTCAATAACAACTTCAGGAGCCGTTTTAGTGCTTTCGCCGCTAACAGGCTCACGATCGTCCACGACGAAACTGCTACGAACCAGTGGAAACATGTCAAGTGTGGCAAAAACCCAGCAGATTTGTGCTCCCGAGGTGCGACCAACTTACCCCACTTGGACACGTGGACGGGAGGACCGAGATTCCCGCAAATACCTCGCCAGCGCCGGCCCATACCCGAACTAAAGCCTCCTCTGGGATTGGAACTGGAGATCAAAGGCGCGGCGATGATGGCGACAGTCGTCGAATCGGCATCCGCTTTGCCACGGTCGGTCAGGTTTTCCTCCTGGATGAAGACTTTTCGGGCATCAGCTTGGTTAGCCAGGTTCAAGAGACTTTCGCTAGTCATGAAAGGGATACTCACGTCCAGCCGTGTGACTGGATTCTGATGAATTAAGAGCCGTGGTGTGCAATTTATTCAAGATGATACAGCGAGAAGCTTTCACCTGAGAACTCGAGAGGGCCGGAGAATCTGGGCTTATCGACAAAAGACTATCATCTCAAAAAAGCAGTTTGAAGCACTTAAACCCCAAGCTCTGTAATTGTTTCCTGCAGGCAGATGGTAGGCTGACCAACTTCTACCTTGGTTTGGCACGAAATATCCCATACTGCTACTGGCTCGACAACCTGTGACTGAACTAATGATTCAACACATTCACGCCTTGGGGGGACACGGGGGGAAAAGTCAAGTGACAAGCGTCACCCGAAAGCGCCCTTGGTTACTGAGAGGAGGAGTGGCTGCAAAGTGCGTAATCCAATGTTGTGTACACTTTGGGGGACGCAACGCCGTAGCGAGAAAACAGCACATGGCTTCGCTATCACGGTGTATAGTGACTCCGGGTTAGTGGCCTTTCGGCGATATCGGGATGGACTATTTCGGACCTCTGTGGATAAAGAGTGGAAAAAGACTGGAAAAGTGATACGGGTGTATCATGACGTGCATGAAGTCATGCGTGGTACACTTAGTAGTTACGCATTCGTCGACGGCCGACTCCTTCCTCCGGGCCTTGCATAGCTCTATCAACCGAGGAGGCATACCAGAGGATATATGCTCCGACAATGGGTTGAAATTCGTGGGCGCCCATCGGGGACAGCAGCTTTGGCACCAAAACATGAGCAGGAACGAGCTGAAGAACCGAACTGCGGCCTATGATATAGGATGGCACTTCAACCCTTCGCAGGCCAGTCATCGCGGTGGCACATGGGAATGCCTGATCAGATCTACCAGGCGAATATTTCTGTCGCCCATCGAGCAACAGCAGCCCGACGACAAAACGTTGGTCACTGCCATGCCTGAGGTCGAAAGAATTCTGAACAACCGCCCCCCGGTTCCAGTGGCCAACGGTGACCCCACTCATCTGGCTCCCACCCCAAACGAACTATTGACGTGCTTTTCCAAGGGCAGACAAACCCTCATGATAGGCAACTTTATGGATGGAAATTATCTTGCCAAGGTGTTTTAGAGGCGATGGCAGCGGGAGTGCCTGCCGGCTCTGCAAGCTCGGCAAAAGTGGCCAACTAAAGCGAGACCATTCAAGGCCAGGGATGTAGTGATGATCGCCGACGAAAACGATCATTTCAGCACCCGGCCTTTGGGCCTTGTCATGGAAATTGTCAGAAGCTCTAACGAGCTGATAAGGGTGGTCAAGGAGAACACCGCTAACGAAATTCCAACCCACGGCGTACGAGGTATTGGCCTCCTCGAGAGTGAAGACGGGGCCGCCGAAGCCACAGAACCCTGGTAGACTGTTCAATATTCGTCGTTGTGGTGGTTAAAAGCGCTACCGTGTGTGATAGCATTTACGACACTTAAGTACTGAAATGCACTCCCACCCAATCACATACGCATATGGGACACGTTCCTGCTGCACAGTCTCCAACGGACATGTCACATTGTTCAACGTCCCCCGTTTGCCATTGGCTTTATAGAGGACGTCTCCCGTACGTGGTAGTAGCTGCGAGTCGCCCATGCAACCAGACACACTCACACTCAATCGCACACATGTATATGGAACACGTGTATGCTTCATGACCTCCAGCAGACAAGTTGTAATGTTCATATTATGGAAGATATCTCCCGTAGGTGGTAGTCTGAGTATTTTCCCATATACCAAAGTGCGACCTGGTCCATGAAACCCACAGGCACACACCAACACAAGCGCACGCAGCTTATTCACGATGGCTCTCCCGAAGACGGCACATGTTTCCAAACCAACACGACCCCCTTCTCGCCAGCGGTTGATCAGCCTTCCTCGTGAGCCACGCAGAATAACATCGCTTCGGTGTAGCCGCCGGATCAAGTACTATCATCAGCGGAATGCTAACTTCAGAAGTATTAGATGCCAGCACTGGCAGTAGGGTCTAGGTAGGCAGGGAGACTCAGTACTCTCATTCCAAACCTTTGACTCTGCTAAGATTCGGGAGGATTTTGGTAGGCGGTGTTACAACCGTTTGCGGGAAACCTCCCCGGAAACACTACAATTTCATTTTTCCTTGACACCACTTGCCCATATACACTACTCGCGTGTTTTCATGCACTGTATGTTTTCGTGAATCAACATTTCTTTGTTCGCGTCCAAAGCTCTATTCTGTCATATCCTATTTTGGACCTGCGTGAAGCTGGTGCTCCTTTCCCGCATGCAGCAGTTTGGTTTCCTTTTTCTGAGTTCCTGTGATGGCATGATTGAGGTTCGTATTTGTTCTATGACATTGTACGTTTATTAATCTAGTGTCGTAGAACTTACGGATAGTCACTTCCTTATCTCGGAAACTGTTCCGAATTTGGCTACGTATTGCCTTTAAGAGTCTTACAACGGTTTTGCCCGACATGCCGAGAGAATAGCCCTGTGAGTGGTCTATTGGATAGCTGTCGGGGATAGTGGATTTATTTAGTGCTCGGTAGCCGAAGCATGCCCTCCAACCACCGGCAGTTGATTTGGGGAACCAGGTGTAGTGGTGAATCCTATGGGCTGATCCAGGTACGGATAATAGTGGTAATTAAGAGCCAAACTAGAGTGGTCCCACTGAATTGGCTTCGCAGACACTAAACCTACTAAAATGCAACTGCGAGCTTAAAGCTTGGGCACTCCTTGTTTACTAATAGGTATTTTCACTTAGGTTCACTTGGAAATGACAACCGCTCGGCAGGAGCGGCCAATTCCGGCTCCAGGTCCTCTTCTAGCCGTAGGCAATCCACCTTCTCGAATCTTTCTTCTGAGTCACGTAAAGTGTCTTACAGTCAGGACAAAAGTACTTCACAGTACTTTCATTCATCCAGATCCGATTCATCCAGTGCGGTATTATTACCTTCTTCGGTAGGACACATGAACCTATCTTAGAAGTCCTGTAGGACATGCGAGTGATCCTCATTAGTCAACCGTTGAGGTACGCAACTGGCTTGGCAAACGTTGACCAGGCCTTTCGATAGGTCAGGAATTCGGTCTAGCCTCGGTTTCCTCAATCGACTGGTTGCTTGAAATCCGTTTTGTTTAGGCCTACCTGGTGCTGGCAAGGTCGACGTCATCGCTAACTCACGTCACGCTACGCAGGCAGCAAGGCGCGCTCCAGCTTGTCAACTCTGGCCACTACCTCATTCAGCCCCCTATTTCTTATCATTTATACAGGGTAATCAATATACTTACTAAGGCCCATCAATTGCTATCGTTCTGCGTCTCCATTCGCAGGACGGGAATCGAGTCCGCAAATCGTCCATTCGTCCAAAGTACTATTTGTAATGAAGGTAGTATAGCTCCCGTCCGAACTACGCACAGCTGAAAATCAAAAACACCGACTGGATGGGAGTACATTAGAAGTCGTATTTTATGCATTCGTAATATATATAGTCCTGCAGATGCAATAAAACAACAGGAGGTGCTGTCGTTACCAATTAACACTCCCGCCGTGGCTCGAAGGAAGTTCAGAGTTTTTGTGAACACAGGGTCCTTTGTTCTGTAGACTTTCCGATCTCCTGACTGTTTCTTTTGAACTGGAATTTAAACCGGGATCTTTTACCTCTGGAAAAGACTCAGAAAGATCAGAATTAGTTTCTGCCGGATTATAATCGGAAACAGGATTAAGGGCAATCTGATCTACGTGTCTTCCATATATGGAACCATCGATGAAATCCAAAATTTGACAGTCTTTTCCCAAGTTGCTTAATTACAACTCCCGTTGAGGGTCTCAAGTCACTCCTTCTGTGGTAAGCAACTTCCGAGGACTCGAGCTGCATTAAAGTAGTGCTTGGGTGTACTGCTCCTGAACAGCCTCGCTGGACTACTGCCCGTGGTTGAATGGGCGGAATTGCGATAGAGCATTAGGAAATTGTCCACAATAATGCCAAGGGCTAACTGTGGTATTCACTACTGACTATACATACGACTTTCACTTCTGCTGTATTCACTCACACCGACATTGTGCATACCTGTGCGCAATATACAAAATACTACTGTAAGTCGTGAGTAGAGTTCTGCGGTCTGGTAGCGTGCTATTTAAAGTTTCGCCGTCGGTGTGAAAGGGTGCGCGATAACTGATACTTACGTTGATTAACGGTACAGCTAGATGCCCCGTGACACAACTCATGTTAAATTGACCTGAAACTGAACATTATTTCACATATGCATTAAGCATCTCGTATACGTGCATAGAAGCACTTCTAAAGCCACTTAAATATTTTTGAAACCTATTTGGGACAGAGAAGACAGCTAATTGTGTGGTGCTTTTTGATGGGTAAGAAGCATAAAAGCTACAAATATATAAATTATTAGTCTCAAGCCTAACTTAAGACACCTCCGTAATCATATTTGAATCAAACTTTCTCGCGACTTACTAGTGACCACTGCTATTCATGGTCTAAATGCCAGCTGCATACTACGAAACATCCCCTACACAGAAACCCTGGTGATGGTGGCATCTGCAATAGAACCTACTTTTCTTAACCTGTATTACCGCCACAGAAATCTGGTTCAAAATAAAAGCAGCCCACTTACGCAAAAATACAAGCCTCTGTGGTCAACGGAGTCAACGTTGGCAAACCAATTTATATACCGAATATTTGTAAATTAAAACAAAATCCCCAACAAAACTGAGGATATCATTCTTATTTTCTGCACATAACGTTTCATCTTATTCAACCACATTTTCCAGTTTGCTCTCTTGAAGCCAGACCGACGGACATTAAGGTTGAACAGCAAGACACTATCGTACGTTGTGTGTCAAATCTGCGTTCTGATTCCGCTATACTCTGCGCATGGTAGTACTACGTTAATCCACACAGTATCGCACTTAGAGTTGTGTACGGAAATTTCAACATGCATTCGATTGATGTGGAATCATTTGATGCAAATTGTACTTCCAGAGGAAGCCTGGACTATTTCGGAAGGTTTGAAATTCGGTGTCTGACTAAAAATGAATTGAGTACTGAGAAGAAAACTGCATTTTTCCTACCTCTCACTGGTAAAGATACACACGCACAGCTGAAGAATCCCGCGCTTCCCAATCCCGGTGAATTCCTCCAATGACGAACTGAGGGCTCTTTTGCTCCATTATTTTAAACTCAGTAATTTTACTGTAGCCGAACGGGCAGAGTTCAATACTCTCGTCCGCACACAGAACCAGTCCACTCGTGCCTTTATTCTTGAACTTCAGACCCAAGCTCCGAAATGTGGTTACGGATTGCAATTGAATTATTAACTTCGAGATGGCCTAATAGCTGGAATAAATATACCAGAATAACAGCAAGGACTACTAATTCAGAGTGAAAAAACATTTCATAGCATCAGAACTATTTGCGATTAGTATCAGGATGCCAAATCCTTGTGAGCTGCGGAGTGGTTTGAATTTTTGAATCGGCCTCAGCGACAAGCATTTTTGCATTGCTCGGTGAAATAAAGCACATTATTTCGCCAAAACCAAAGTGTCGCAATTAGCATTACGGTGCGTGTATTTTTGGAGAGTTCGTTCTCTTCAAAAACTGGTTTTACGTTTTAGTGCCCTCTTTGGTATTTTTATTGTTGTCAACGCGGAGTGATGGAACCCAGGGACTACTCGCCGCACGAATAATACCCATTTCCAGCATGCTCCAAAGCTCAGCTCGCGAAGTTTTGAGTTTGCCGGGTTCACTCCAATGTCCTCCACCAAAAACAATTGGGCCTGACTTGATAAATGTGTGAAATGATTACATCAGATAGTATGTACAGCAATATGGGTGAAACATTTGAGTGGAGAAATGTCAGATGGTTTGTCTGAATGCTACGGGACTAACTGGAATCGAATCTATCAAAACCTCATCTTCGGAATGTTTAGTGTTACTGCCTGTGACAGCCGGTCGTGGAAAATCCCCCTATTTCCCTCGCGATTCAGTGTTTTTTCCCAACATCACTCATTTCCATACACTATTGACTTGTCTTTACGAACTGGTTGTTTTTCTGGACCAATTGTTGTTTGTTCGCGCCCAGAGCGCTATTTTGGCACATCCTTGTTCAGGACCTGCGTGACGCACGTGCTGTCTGCTCACACGCTGCTATTCGGTTTCTCGTTGTTGAGTCTTTGTGATCGTATTATTGAGGTTTGTATATTGTTTATGTCATTGTTTATTTTAATAATCTAGTATCGTAGAATATCACGGATAATCGTCTTCTGATTTCGGGATCCGTTGCGAATTTGGCTACGCATTGCTAAAACGTTCGTAACAATACTCAATAGATCTATTTGGAACGAGGAAAAATCACGCAAAATGCCAAGAAAAGGATCAAAAGCAGTCGAATCCGGACAGGAAGTAATACGGCAAGTCTCTGGGGAGGTTTTGGGTACATATGATTCTTTAGTTAATGCTAGATCGCCTAGTCCTGTCAGTGCTAGCTCGTGTTATTGAAAGCAATATTGATCGTAAGGATGTCGATTTATATAAGCTGAGAATACTAGAACTAGAGCAACAGTTACTTTCGGCTAGACTACAGGCGCATGAAGCAGAGAAGTGTACACAGAAACAGCGAGAGCATGAGACCAGTGACTTCGACACTTCCGATAGGTTAGAGTGCAATAAGGTAGGGAACCCCACGCCGGTCGCCGAATACAAACCACCATCGATCGATCTGCCTAGAGTGGAGTTAACGGTTTTCGACGGGCGAGCTGAGCAATACTGCAAGTTTGTCAAACAGTTCGAGACGTTCGTTGAAAACAAGGTAAACGACCCTGGGCAAAGGCTTCTTTACCTTACTCACTACTGCCGAGGCCGAGCGCGAGAAGCTATCGACGGGTGCACCATGCTCGATCCAGAACAAGGCTACACAAGGGCAAGAAAGATTCTGAGGGACTTGTTTGGCCAACCTTTCAAAGTAGCCCGTAGCCTAATAGAGGGCGTGATGGCAGAGGCAAAGAGAACCAAGGGCGACGTCTACACCATGGCCGACCTGGTGATCAAGATGCAGAACTGCTCAATAGCCCTCGACCATTTAGGTTACAGAGCTGACCTAGACGCCATGCACACTTTGGAAGGCATAGTCCGTCACCTCTCTCCCGAACTACAGGGTCGGTGGGCGGAAGAAGCTGAACGGATAAGCCGAAGCGACAGAGAAGCCAACTTCGAAGACCTGACTGAATACTTAGACAGGCAAACGAAGATAGCTGACAGCAGATTCGGCCGACTCATCCGGGACAGCAACCGAGCAAACAAGCCCAGTACTAGCCAAGCCCAAACCCCTGTACGGGAATATCCAAAGTACCAGCCTTGGACCAACACACACGTCATTTCACGAGATGCTACGGCGAAACCAAATTGCAGATCCTGTGGTACTAGCCATGGCCTACCAGAATGCCCCAAGTTCGGCAACGCCACAATAGACGAACGGTGGGGAATGGCGAGGATGGCAGGAGCATGTTTCATCTGTCTCAACACCACGCACCGGGCAGCAGCCTGTAGAACAAGGAATCGATGTGGTTACGAGGGCTGCACGGGCAGACACCATCGGCTGCTGCATCAGGCGAGAATAACCACATCCGAGGCGATTGCCAAGCCCAGCGTGATTTGTTCAACTTCGCAATCTGCCAGTAAACCGGTACGTTTAGGCGTAGTGGCCGTGGGAGTAGTGACTCCGACTGGGATAGTCAAGGCGTTGGCTTTCGTTGATAGTGGATCCGACACCACTTTAGTGAAAGAGCGGTTTGCCGACAAACACCAACTGGCTAAAGGTGCGACGTCGTTAGCAGTGAGCATGGTGGGCGGAACACAGGTAATGACTACCGGTAGATTAAGGCTGCAACTCATCTCTCTAGACACTAACGAGGAAATTGAACCAACGGAGGCATTCACGTTAGCGGATCTCCCCATGCGAGCACCAAGGTCGGTGAACTCAATCTTGACTCGGTGGCCCCACCTGCAGGATGTAACCGTCGTAGACTGGGAAGATGATGAGGTGGATCTCCTCATCGGATGCGACGTGCCAGAGGCGCATTGGATGCTTGACCAAAGAGTGGGCGACCGCCAGGCACCTTATGCCGTACGCACGGCTCTGGGATGGATGTTATACGGTCCAGTAGGGGTACGCGGTTCCGTGAATTACTTATCCGCCGAAACGGACCGCAAAGAATATCATCTGCAACCGCTGTATGAAAAGGAGTTTCATGACATTGGAGACGAAAGACCGACGTTGTCTCAAGAGGATCACTTCGCTCTACAAACGGTGCGGCAAGACACTAGAGGCCTCAAAAACAGTTCGAGGTTCCCTCCCATGGCGCACACCGGTCGACCCGTGGACTGACAACAGAAATTATGTTCTCCAACGATTACTACGACTAAAAGAACGCTTCATTCGAGACCAGAATCTGTGGGAACGATACGCGGATTTGATGAAGCGAAACGATGCCCTCGGTTACGTTGAAAAGGTGCCTGTTAACACCGACAGCAAAAGGGGTATCTGGTATCTGCCTCACCATCCGGTTATCAACCCCAAGAAACCCAATTAACTGCGGGTGGTTTTCGACTGTGCGGCCAAGTTCCAGGGCAAGTCGTTAAACGATCGCCTACTACAGGGGCCTGACTGGACCACACCACTGATCGATGTTTTGTGCCGTTTCAGAGTGGGTAAAGTGGCTTTGTCTGCTGACATTAGGGAAATGTTCCATCAGGTGAAGATTCCAGTAGGAGAACGAGATGCTTTGCGTTTCCTGTGGTGGGAAGGGAGCGACCGGGACAACGCAGTGGTGAATTATAGAATGACCGTCCACCCCTTCGGAGCCATATCGTCACCATTTTGTGCAAACTACGCCCTCCGAGAATCAGCGGACAAACATGGCGATCTGGTACATCGGACGGTGGTAGAAAGCGTCAGCAGGAACTTCTACGTCGACGACTACCTTGGGTCATTCGATGATGTGGAATCAGCTCTAGAGCAGTTCAGGGGTCTGACGAGATTGCTGGAACAGGGCGGCTTCCATCTAACTAGATGGATGTCGAACGCTTCAGAAGTGCTGAAGGTCATCCCGTATCACGAAAAGGCCGAAAGGGTAAGAGATTTGGACGGCTCTCCACTTCCTATCGAGCGCACTTTAGGGATACAATGGGACGCGGAAACGGACGATTTTGTTTTCGAACTGAACGTTCCCGAGCTGCCAATAACCCGTCGTGGCATACTATCTGCCGTCTCAAGTTTGTTCGACCCGCTCGGTTTCGTCTCACCGTGGCTGCTACCCGGAAAGATCTTGCTGCAGCGGCTGTGCCGTAAGAAAGTTGATTGGGACCAGTCACTGGACCGAGGGGACCGGCTGGACTGGGAAGAATTTTTGAACACCTTGAAGAAATTAGGGGACATAAGAATCCCACGATGTTTGACTCCTGGCCATACGACACGGACTGGAGAACTACATGCCTTTTCCGATGCATCCGAAGTCGGTTATGGAGCTGTGGTGTACGGACGATGGTGCGCAGGAGATGGAAAATATACCACGAGGATCCTGTTCGCCAAAGCCCGCGTTGCCCCACTGAAGTCGGTCTCAATCCCACGCCTTGAACTCAGCGCAGCCGTGTTGGCAGTCAGGGTGGTGCAAGCTGTGAAGAGATGTTTCGATCTCTACATTTGGTCGGTGAGCTTCTGGACGGATTCAACGATAGTACTTTACTACATTAACAACGTGCGGAGCCGGTTTAGTACTTTCGTTGCTAACCGGCTCACGATTATCCACGATGAATCAGCCACGCACCAGTGGAGTCATGTCAGGTCTGGCGATAATCCGGCCGACCTGTGCTCCCGAGGTGCGAACAACTTCAGGCAACTGGACACGTGGACGAGAGGGCCAAACTTCCTGCAATTGCCCAAACAGGACTGGCCCGTGTTCGAATTAAAACCCCCTACGGAATCGGAACTGGAGATCAAAGGCGTAGTGATAGCAACCAACGTCGTCGAAGCGTTGTCCATTCTATCGCGACTGGTCAGGTTTTCTTCCTGGATGAAGACGCTTCGTTCGCTAGTTTGGTTAACCAGGTTCAAGAGAAATTTACTAGTCATGAAAGGGCTACGGCCCTCAGGTCGGATACGGGTCGGCCCGATAGGTCCCGATGAGCTACAAGCAGCAGAGTACGATATTTTCAGAATGATACAACGCGAGGCTTTCACCGAAGAACTCAAGAGGGCGGAAGAAGTGGGGCCGACCAATGAAGACATGCCATCTCCAAGAGGCGAGCTGAAGCGTTTAAACCCCAAACTCATCAACGGACTGCTGCGGGTGGATGGCAGGCTGACCAACGCCCACCTGAACTTCGACACAAAGTATCCTATACTGCTGCCTGCGAGACAACCTGTAGTAGAGCTAATGATTCAACACGTCCACGCCGTGGAGGGACATGCTGGGGAAAGTCACGTGACGAGCGTCATCCGAAAGCGTCTTTGGTTGTTGAGAGGACGAGAGACTGTAAAACGCGTAATCCGAAGGTGTGTGCAATGCAGGAGACGCAATGCCACAGCAGGCAAACAACCCATGGCCCCACTACCAGAATGCAGGGTGACTACGGGCTGGTGGCCGTTCAGTGACACCGGGTTGGACTATTTCGGGCCCTTGTGGATCAAGTTCGGGAAAAGATTAGAAAAGCGATACGGATGTATCATGACGTGCATGAAATCACGTGCGGTACACCTAGAAGTCGCACATTCGATGACAACCGATTCGTTTCTACGGGCCTTGCAACCGGAGAGGCGTACCGGCCGATATATACTCAGATAATGGATCGAACTTTGTGGGCGCTCAACGGGAATTGCAGCGTTGGCACAAGAACATAAACAGGGACGAACTGCAGAATCGAACCGTGGCCTACGGCATACGATGGCATTTCAACCCCCCACAGGCCAGTCACCGAGGCGGCATATGGGGACGCATGATCCGGTCCGCCAGACGGATATTTCTGTCAATCATGGAGCAGCAGCCGCCCGACGACGAGACCCTGAACACCGTCATGACTGAGGTGGAGCGAATCCTGAACAACCGCCCCCTGGTTCCAGTATTGAACGGCGACCCCACCCACCTGGCGCTCACTCCGAACGACTTATTGACGTTAAGGTCGAACGAGGGTTTCCAAGGGCCGGTAAACCTTCGTGGGAGCTACCTCCACGGGTGGAAGCAAGCGAACTATCTGGCCAAGGTCTTCTGGAGGCGATGGCTACGGGAGTACCTACCGGCTTTGCAGACTCGACAGAAGTGGCTGGCCAAAACAAGACCATTCAAAGTTGGGGACGTGGTTATGATCGCCGACGAACGCGCACATTTCAGCGCTTGGTCTTTGGGAGTAGTTACGGAAACCATCAAAAGCACTGACGGAATGATAAGAACGGGGAAGATGAAGACAGCTAACGGAGTGCTCATTCGTGACATACGCAGTATTTCCTACTCGAGAGCGAAGACGGAGGAGCTGATAACCCTGAGGCCTAGTAAACCTTTTTCACACCAGTAATCGAGGTGGATAAAGAAACGCCATATATACCACACAATCTCCGTCAAACACGTTAAGGTGCTCGCAGTCTTTTGTTGACATTGCAGAAAGTCCTCCTTTGATGTGTAGTCATACCTGTGATTTCATTGTAACCCTGGCACACACACACACGCACACACACACACACACTCAAGCACGTACATCCAGGACCGGACGGCCCCTTACGAGGACAACGTCTATGTGACCATTCACGCCCGCCATCGGTCATTTGGTCTTGTGGAAGATGTAGACTAGCCTCACGTCTATGTAGCCAATGGGTTAGGTGCGACCAGTAGTAGAACGTCGACGACGAGCATTAGGCGCGCGCACTGACAGCAGGGCCTAGGCAGGTAGGAAGAATCAGTACCTTTATACCGAACCTTTGACTCTGCTAAGGATCCAGGAGGATTTTGGTGGGCGGTGTAACAGCCGGTCGTGGAAAATCCCCCTATTTCCCTCGCGATTCAGTGTTTTTTCCCAACATCACTCATTTCCATACACTATTGACTTGTCTTTACGAACTGGTTGTTTTTCTGGACCAATTGTTGTTTGTTCGCGCCCAGAGCGCTATTTTGGCACATCCTTGTTCAGGACCTGCGTGACGCACGTGCTGTCTGCTCACACGCTGCTATTCGGTTTCTCGTTGTTGAGTCTTTGTGATCGTATTATTGAGGTTTGTATATTGTTTATGTCATTGTTTATTTTAATAATCTAGTATCGTAGAATATCACGGATAATCGTCTTCTGATTTCGGGATCCGTTGCGAATTTGGCTACGCATTGCTAAAACGTTCGTAACACTGCCTACAAGACTTTTCCGGTTAGCAAGAATCAATAGATCGAAGATACCCAGCAAACTGATACCAAGTACGGTGTTCTGAAACCTCGCAACCAATAAAACGGTTAGGAACTTTAATTGCCAGACGCAAACCAGATCCCTCGAATGACCTAGGGAACGAGTAACAATTTAAAAAATCCAAAGTTTAATAAAATACTCTGAAATTACGTTAGGATAGGGGAACATCAACGTTAACCGAAAAAGTGCACTTTATCAATCTTATCCACAGGTTAGAGCGACACCAAGCACTAACTAAATGTCGTTGGTGCACGCAAAAGGACGACGAACCTGGGTCTTAGTCACTGAATGACAAACTTTTTGCGGGCAACCCGTGTCATGGCATTCGAACGTTAGTCATTCCAGTCCCGTTGGCCTAGCATCCGCTTGGGCCAAGCCCGTCTATTCCATGCTCTGCTTTGTCCCACTTTACCAATCACATGCCACCAAAGCAGACATGCACAAAACGTGAACTCCTCCTTTCCTACTCCTCAGCAGCCGACACAACTGCAGGAGCTACTAGCCAAACAGACAAAAGGAAGAAGAGCGCAGAGGAAGGTCCTCCATCTGCGAAGGCAGAGGGTGTTTTGTGTCGAGCTCCGACTGCCGGACCACCAAAGCCACCGAACCTACCAGTTTACGCCCAAGAGGACACAAACGAGTGGAAGAAGGCCCCGCTTACCCCAAAGAGGGTTCCACCACCCTGTGGCCAAGGCTTACTGGCCCCTAACATCCCGGAGCCTGCTGCAACTTCCCCCTCCCCCGCAGGACAGACTGGATCATGATCTGATGGAACTTAGGCTGGTTCTAAATAAGCATTTTGCAGAAAATTAGGCAGGACTGGCCCCAACAATTAGGGTCAGAGCGGCATTTAGACTTAAGAAGCTTCAAGGGCCTGGAAGACCGCGAAATCTGAAAGTTGTTCTTAGTTCACAAGAGCAAGCGAGTGGGCTTCTAAGACGGTCCGGCCGCCTTAAGGGGAACTCTTTCGTCCACACAAAGACATGTCTCACAAGGATCGTCAAAGGATGAGCCAAGCCTGGGCAGAGATCAAGGAGAGAAGGGAAAACAGTTAAACGGACCCTTAAATCTGGAATTTTCGCGCGGTTCGCAAGAGGTTGCAGATAAGCTGGCCACCACCACTACGGGTGAACCCTCTCAGCTTGCAGCGGTAGACGGCTTTCGGGCGAGGAACAACCGGACGGCATCTGCCTAGATGCTGCGGACCAATGTCCGTGGGTTACTGAACAAGAGGGACAACTTGGAAGCACCTAAGCTGACTGGAACCCCAGTTATCATTGTACTTACCGAGACGTGGCTAACGGATGATATTCAGGATTCAGAGATCTCACGACCAGGGTATGCTGCGTTTCGAGTTGATCGAATTCGTGCCAGAGGTGGAGGGGGTTTTTGCCATATATGTGCAAATTGGGATACCAGTACACATACTTGATACCTTTGTGGACCAATGTTAGTACGAGAGGCGCTGTGGTGCAGAGTGGAACTTTCCAACAGTAGCTATGTAACGCCTGGGATCATCTGTCTTACTCCGGCGGCCGATGCGCAAGGTATTCTGCATTCCATGCATTGAAGGGCGACGGACAGCCATTGTCCGGTTCTTGGCGACTTTGAGGCCCTTCATACTAACTGGGTGTCGAGCAGATGCAAATCAGCCGCGGGCGGGTTCTCCCTTTATCTGCATGAAACGGTTTTCGACCTCGCTCTGCATCAGCGTGTGCAACATCCGACCACGAGTCAGGCAGATCAGGTATCACTTCTTGATCTAGTTTTCTCCCCACGGACTTCTGACACAGATGGCATCGATCTTCTTCCCCACTGGTGATAGTCATCCACTGGAGAAGTGGTGCATTAGTCCATCAGAATTCGCAGTGCGGGCCGGTGTGGCCCATACCAACTGCTGGAATTAAAAGAAGCCGCTGTCGCTCTGCCATGCAACCTGATCGTTAGTGGTGACGTGGACGAAGCACGTAATTCCTTCAAGTTAGAAATAGCTGCACTGGTGGGCCCATTTACACCTCCGCAAGGGTGACGAAGTCATGCTAGGTGACCTCCATGATTTGACAAGAAACTACGTAGACGGCTGCGGAAAAGAAACGGAGCCTGGCAGCATTTTCGATCCTCTGGCATGGAATACGACAGTTACAAATGCATTCGAAATTGGTGTTGGACGCTAGAGGCTGCGAAGAGACGTGGATACGAAGAGTGACTTCCGGCTGATTCCATCTCAGCATCAAAAAAGCTGTGTGTATACTTAAGAAGGAGGACTAAGGCTAGCCCAGGCATCCCAACACTGCTTCATCATGGACTCATCGCGGACTCCAATTGGGATAAAGAGCTATTGGCTGGTCATTAAGCCGATTTTTATGCCGCGGAGAGGCCATCCAAGCTCCAGACTCCACAGAGTGCTATCACCATGGTATGGCGGTTGCTAGCAGTGGAAGAGGTTTCCGAGGCTGTACAAGGGTCAGGGCCACACACTTTGCCTGGTCCGGAAGGGCTCCATCCGCTAGTCCTTCGGTAACTAGCTGAAACTATCGCGCATCCACTCAAGAGGCTGTTTAACATTCAGATGGAACAAGCAAAACTGCCATCCCAATGGAAAAAGCCGTTGTCCCTCCGAAGTTCAAGAACGGCAAAAAGGCGGAAGCTGCGAATTACGGTCCAGTAAGTCTTACGTGTATGGTAGGAAAAGTATTCGAATGCTTGGTCTAGACGCAATTTCGGCAGTACCTCGAGAGCCATGAGCTTATTAGCCACCATCAGCATGGCCTCCGGAAAGTCCGATCCTGTCTGTCTAATCTACTACTAGCGTGTGAACATTGGGCACAAGCTAGAGAGGAGGGCCACCCTACGGATATTATCTAAGTTGACATCTGCAAAGCTCCTGACAAAGTTCCTCACAATTGCTTGCTCCATAGGTTGAGATCCCTAGGGGTGGCAGAACAATTACTCAAGTGGATTGGAGACTTCTTGGAAGGGAGGTCCTCCTCTGTGAAAGAAGCTTCGTCGTGCTCTGAGTGGCGTGAGGCCTCCAGCGGAGTGTCACAAGGCTCGATCTTAGGCCTACTGCCGTTCGCAGTGCACACCAACGGCTTGTCACAACAACTGGTGTTTCCATGTCTGGAGTGTGCGAACGATCTCAAAATCTGGCGGGTGATCAAAACTACGGCGGATCAGGGGGCACCACAAGCGGATTTGGATACTCCAACAGAGTGGTCTAAAGTATGGGCTCTCAAAATCAATGTGAAAAAGCGTGCCTGGCAGCAGCTAGAGACAGCGAGGCCTAAGAAAACCTACTCTTTTGAAGGAGCTGTTCTTCGAGTGTTCGTCGCTAAAATAGACCAAGGGGTGATAGTGTCACCTACGCTGTAAACCCAAAGTTCCACTGACAAGGTGTGCTTCTCGGCTCGGGGCATCTATGGTGCCATCCGTTGAACGTTTTGAAAAACACCTTATGGTGCTTTCAGATCCCTATATTCCTCACACGTCCGTCCTCGACTGGGGTACGGCGGAGCAGCCACCTTTCCCTGCACGGCTTCTGAACTTGCGAGGCTGGAACGAGTGCAGAGAGCCGCCACTAGCCCCGTTGCTGGACTAAGGGGGGTTAGTTAGGATGGGCGGCTGGAGTTAACCGGTCTGTTTTCGGAGGCATATCCAAGGGTGCAGGACAACCTGTTACGCATCTGGCAAATGCTCCGAGGCGAAATTTGCGCAGAGGTGCAGGCGATATTCCCCCCTCGTGGCCACTCGAGCACAAGGGGCACTGGATCACGCTCATGAAGCTGCAGTCGACTGGGCTACCTTTGGTCTGCCGCCTTTCCAGGAAGGCAGCGAAACTGTGGAACTCACTGCCATCTGACTTGGTGGAAGAGGACAATTACAGAACTTTTCAAAAGGAAACCGGATTCACATATGATGCAGTGTTGGCGTGAATCACAGTCGTGAGGCTATTTAGAATTCTCCTCAGTTAAGTCAGGACCTGCTCCCGTATATAGTCTATAGCCTCTGGTTCTCGGTTTGTGACACGATAGCGAATATACTCGGCAGCGCGCAAAGCAGAACTCAAAACGCTGGAGCGGGGCAACGTGTGTATTTGAGGAGCGCAACGGCGTGCAGACGACGTATACAGGCGGAGCAAGCGGCGCCACCGAAAACGGTGATTGTTCAAATAAACAAATTTGTTAGTCTTTGTCATCGTATGTTGTATCGGTAGCACTACAGGGGTCTCTACCTAGAAGGCCGGCGCAGTTAAGCTTCGATCCGTGATGGGTAAGTCGGCCTCGGCGGAGAGAGACTTATTCCATGCCTCCCACCGCGACCAAACAAAGAAGAAGCCAGCACAAGCTGTTCTCCATGACTCACACTGGTCGCTTGCGTCGATCGCAAAATTGCGTCCTCCTTCACATTTCATCCGGCCAGGGTAGATCCTGCTTGTGACTTAGCAGTGGTGATTGTGTTGTAGGCTTTGTCGATGTCGGCCTATCCCAAAGTTCCGTTTGCTTGTGGTTGTTATTGTCTTCGTAAACGAGCCACCGTCCGGCGTCAAATGAGTCCAGTCTCGATCAAATGAGCATTGTTTGAGCCATGCTAGATCCTGGGATTTCATATGGTTCTGTCCGACGAGACGAGCTGGAAGGCAAGAAACACAAGGAAGCTTCGCTTCGAGGCGCGGACGGATATTCAACTGAGGGGGCATACCGGGGCAATACAGGCTGCCACCACCCTTGTCGTGATAACCGGGTGGTCGTGCATTCACGCATAATAGGACTATGTACAAGTTGAATTTGAGAAATAAACTCAAATATTGACAACTTTCACATAGTCAGAAAACCCCGTTGGCTGTCGCAGCTCGCGACCCCGTCGATTTCTCCTGCTGATGGGTGCGGCTGTGTCTTCCGTGGAGTTTGGTGTTGCAACAGGTAACGAGGGGTTGTTAGTGGGAGTAACAGTGGCCGACTCGGGACGACCAACCGAAGGTTGTGAGCAGGTGGGGACACTGGGAGGGTTGTTCGGGGTGGGTTCTACCTCGATGAAGGCTGGTTTGAGGTGGCCTATGCTGACGGTCTCCTTCCTGCCCTCGACGTCCACCGCGTATTTCTTTTCCTTTCGCTGGACGGCGCGGAAGGGGCAAGAGTAAGCCGTTTGTTTTGGCGGTCGCAATGCATCTACCCGAATAAACACATGGCTGGCGGTCGCTAGAGTGGTAGGTATGTAGTTGCTGAGGGCTTGTTCTGGTGGTGGAGTGGGCTTTGTCACCCGCATTTGGTGTGACAACCGTTTTGCGTAATCCCGGTAATTAAAACTCACAGGTGGTAATAGAGAAACCAACTCACCCGGAAGTCGTAGTGTGCAACCGTAAACCAGTTCAGCCGCCGTAACACCCATATTGGCTTTAGCGGTGTTACGCAGTCCTAAGAGAACGATCGGCAAAACTCCACTCCATAATGGGTTATTACGAGAATGAAGGGCAGCTCTCAGCTGGCGATGGAATCCCTCTACCATGCCATTAGCATGAGGATGGTAGGCCGTCGTCTTGTTGTGTCTACTTCCGGATGCTTTCAGTAGCTCTTAGAGGGCGCGGTCAAAATGAGAACCGCGGTCAGTGGTCACGATAGCAGGACAACCAAAATGACTCACCCAACCAGTTAGAAAAACTTTTGCAGCTATCTCTGAGGTCGGACGAGGAATAGGTATGGCCTGTGTCCAGCAAGTGAAACGATCTACGCAAGTTAGGATGTAGACGCAGCCATTGGATGGCGGAAGTGGCCCCACGGGATCCACATGCACATGATGAAGGCGTGCTTCCGGCTCGCAGAATGTGCCTGACGTAGATTTCGTGTGACGATGTATTTTAACTCGTTGGCATTAAAGACAAGTGTGGCCCAAAGACGTACGTCACTTTTGACGCAAGGCCAAACGAATCGCTCGGTGACTAGTTTCACTGGGGCGGTTATACCAGGGTGTGATAAGTTGTGGAGACTCATAAAATCCTGCCGGCGAAGACTGACAGGAACTAGTGGTCGGGTTCGATCCCGTGACACATGGCAAATAATAGTTACGTCCGAAGTTGGAAGGGCCATTGGCACTAGGTGCAGAGGCTGCTGTTTCTGAGTTGCCGTACCTCAGGATCTATTGTTTTGGCTGCTGCGATTGCTTCTGGGTCTATGCCCATGGGTAGTGGGTCTTCGATATTGTGGACGCGTAAGAGTGCGTCTGCTGTGGGATTGTGTGCCCCAGAGACGTGTTGAATGTCCGTAGCAAACTTCGAAACAGTCTAAGTAGCGAATCTCGCATGGTGGATATCGGTCAGAAGCTGGCTGGAGGGCGTAAGCTAGTGGTTTGTGACCTGTAAACAATGTGAACATTTGGCCCTCGAATGTGTGTCGGAAGTGTCGGATACCTAAATGGATTGCCAGTATTTCTCGGCTGAAAGTACTATGTTGGGGTTCCGCAGGCTGTAGACGCTTGGAGAAGAAAGCCATTGGTTGCCATGAATTGTTGACGAATTGCTGCAACACTGCTCCAACAGCCGTGTCCGAAGCATCTGTTCCTAATTCCAGGGGAGCAGAAGTATCGGGATGTGAAAGGAGTGCTATGTTGGCGACAGCTTCCTTGATCGAAGTAAACGCTGCCTGCGCCTTGTCGGGAAAACTGAATTCCTGCTTGCCTCCACGTAAAAGGCCGGTTAGAGGCTGCATTATTTCGGCGCAGTGTGGGATAAAGCGGCGATAAAATTTAACCAGGCCAGAAAATTGGCGCAACTGCCGGTGAGAGTGAGGCTCAGGATAGTCGCGAATTGCCGCCACCTTGTCAGGCAGGGGCTGTATGCCGGAGGCTGAGATTTCGTGACCTAGGAATGTGATGGTTGTCCTACCTAATTCGCATTGGGTAGGATTAATAGCTACACCGTGTTGGCTAAGGCATTCACAAAGCGCGCTCAGGTGTGCCATATGCTCTTGTTCTGAAGAACTCGCCACAAAAATATCGTCTAAGGTGTACTTAGACGATATTCTTCAAACCGCGTGTTGCTTCATGCATAGACCTTTGAAAGGTTTGGGCTGCATTGCTGAGCCCAAACAGCACGCACAAAAAATCGAATAGTCCGAATGGAGTTGTGACAGCGGTTTTGGGGATGTCAGCCTCTGCTACCGGGATTTGGTGGTATGCTCTAACGAGGTCGATTCAGCTGAAAAAAGAACAACCAGACAGGGCAGAAGTAAGATCTTGAATATGTGGAATGAGGTACCTGTCTGGGATAGTAGCCCAGTTGAGGGCCATACAGTCGCCGCTGGGGCGCCAGTCGCCATTAGGTTTAGGAACCGTGCGAAGGGGCGAGGCTCAAAGGCTGCTAGACGGGCGTATTGTGTTTAATTCTAGCATGTGTTCGAACTCATCGTGTGCTACGCTGAGCTTGTCTAGTGTCAAGCGAAGTGGTCAGCTAAATGCTGGGGGTCCTTTAGTGACAATATGGTGGGTAACGTTAGTGGTCACCGCGGGAAGGGGGCCAGATTGTCTTAGCATCGCCGGGTAAGCTGAAAGTAGGTCTGCGTACGGGTTTTCAGCCTGCGGTTCGATGTATAAGGGCGTGATGTGAGTCACGGAGGAATACGAACAGGTTACGGAAAGAGAAGCCAGTCGATCGACAACTCTCCGGCCTTGTGCATCAACCAGGAGGTCGAAATGGTCAAGGAAATCGATACCTAGTATGGGGACGTCTGCTACTATGGACACCCAGCGGAAGATGCGAAATAGGCCCAAGCTGGGTGTGAGTGACTTGCCGCCGTAAGTAGCAATAGGCGTACCATTGGCAGCACGAAGTTGTTGGATTGATGGAATCGTTGCATTATCTGCTTCCTTTGGAATGACACTAACTGTCGCACCGGTATCAATCAGGAACATGTTATTGGAAACTAAATCTCCAGCATGCAACAGACGACTGCTATTATGGCTGCCGACCGCGTTAGTTGTCGGAACGCGTCGGGATATTAGTTTCCCTGTTTGGCACCTGGGAAGTTGCAACCGGCTTCGCAGCGCCGAGCCTTCTCCCCAAACCGTTTGTGATATCGACGGTACGTTGATCTAGATGAGCTAACGGGACGGTCAGAGACAAGGCTTCTGAGCCGTTCACGTCGGTCAGAGTTGTGATAAGATTTATGGTCTCTACTGTAGGAACAACTAGGAAAAGAAAAATGTCTGAAAGCTCGCTCGACGGCAGCTATCAGAGTGTCCTCGGAGTGTGTTCCTACGGTGGGAGCGGTGGTCTGGGGGCTGCTGGAGTTTGTTACGACAGTAATTTGTGGATGGTACCGTTCCATAATACCGTCCGCTAGTTTTGCCGCTTCTGTGAGCTCAAGGTGGCTAGAAACCTCGAGCAGTGCTTGAATATTGGGTGGTAGTCGCTATACCCACAATTCTTTGAGGACGTTTTCCTCTAAAAGTTGCCCTGCCAGCTGCTGCATTTTTCTCAATAATGCAGAGGGCTTCTTGCTACCTAACTCTGTCCCTTGGATCAGCCTTTACAGTCTGGACGATTTTGACGGCAAAAGACAGGAGAATACGGCGCCTTTCATGGCAGTGTAAGAACCGCTATTGAATATTACCTCGCGTATCTAAGTAGCAACGTCACGGGGAAGGCGACCGATAGTCCACAAGTAACGGGTTCGCTAGCTTGTGATTCCATGTGATTCAAACTCTGCCTCTAAAGTATGAAGCCAGAGTTGAGGGTCACCAATAAAACCTCAGGAATGGCTAGGGAGACTGTCAAAACGGACGGTTCCGGATCAGGTTTGCGGTCGTTGCTAGCCATAAGTGCAATGGTATATCAAATGTAAAACGATATATATAGGTCAATTCAGCAACCGTGGAACACTTGTTATATGGATATGAGAAAAATACAAAAGGAATTTGGTGACAGAAACCACGATTTACCGTTTATATGTCGGAAAAAGTGTATGTGTAAACGAATAAATGTGATCGAGGGACTAACCAGTGTTCTCGGAGGATTGAATTTGTTTTTCGTGCTCACCATTTTAGGATTCTCCTCAGTTAAGTCAGGACCTGCTCCCGTATATAGTCTATAGCCTCTGGTTCTCGGTTTGTGACACGATAGCGAATATACTCGGCAGCGCGCAAAGCAGAACTCAAAACGCTGGAGCGGGGCAACGTGTGTATTTGAGGAGCGCAACGGCGTGCAGACGACGTATACAGGCGGAGCAAGCGGCGCCACCGAAAACGGTGATTGTTCAAATAAACAAATTTGTTAGTCTTTGTCATCGTATGTTTTATCGGTAGCACTACAGCTACAGCGAAGTGTGGATGGTGATGAGGCTCATACGGATGCTTCCCACTGCCTCTAATCACGGAAACTTGAAACAAGCTTTTAGGCGCTCGTGTAACTGACATTGATCCTTTAATCCCGTCGGCCGTACACGTTATCATGCTGGCGCTTGGTAGTGGATGACTCCCCTTTTTGCTCGCCTGCCTGCTCACTCCCGTGTTTACTGGTGCGCTAATAAACGAATCGGTTGCTCACGGTGTTCTCCCGATTCGGAACACAACATTAAACTGCCCGGAGCCACCTCACGATTACTTATACTCTTAGCCAGGTCAACTTCCGATGACGAAAAACTCAGTCATCTGCAGTCCACTGCTGACCAAGAAAAGGTAGAATGCTGGTTAACTTTTGAGAATGACTACCCACAGACTGTGTCTGTAAAGCATTTCCCATTTGGAAGACATTCGGCAGATCACGAGATTTTCTGAGTGCTATCGAATCCCATCCAGTGATTACCTTTAGGGCAGGGCTTGATCAATTTTCTGGCAGGCTTTTGCGAAGTAGTGATCAACCTATCACCTCCCTCCTCCTCTATCACTTGCGATTCGAGGACCAGGCAGTTGGAGGCACTGTTTGCTTCAAATTTGCTCAGCTTAAGTCAGTGTGCTCCCTTCTACCTAGGTCCCATGGGAATCCTTGGTTTTGGCACTCACGATCCCTTTAATTTGACCTGCTAACAAGCGTTGGTCGTGTCAGGGTGACAGTGAAACTTCTCTGAAGCCAAGCTCCCAATTGGATTGGAAGCACCGAGCCGGGTCAAGAATCAGAATACCACCCACTCATGTTACTGAACCGGACGTGTGGACACTGAGCAAAATGTTCCGAGAATTAGAAAAAAACTCACCCATCCAGGCCCCACGAGGCAACAACCCTGCTTGACAGGCATTTTGGAGATTATTCTGTTTTCGTTCTTCCATACCAGTGCGCTGTAATATGTTGTGTTGTGCCTCCGCCCTCTTGTTTACGTCTGCTGTCCGGTGTTACTGCAATCGCAACAGGGGTTGGTTGGCCATGCCATCTGTAGAAAGTTCACAGGATAGAAATAGGAAAGACTAAAACAGATCGTACGAGCTAAGGGATTGTGACCTCCAGTATTGTTCACGAACCACACTTCATCCACATTTTTTTCTTTGCCATGGACAAACATCTCAAAAACCAGTTGATGTTAAAGAGTTGTTAGGTCTTGGAAATTTGATGAGTTTATAGAAGACGTTCGAGTGCGGCTGGCGAACGTGTCTCCTATCGGGTCTAGCAGCGAACACCAACGATATCCCCTCTATCGGACGAATAGAGAAGACGCAAGTCGGTTTACAGATGCGAGGTGTATTCTATATATCGTGGCACCGAAACAGTACCGATACTAGAGATACACCGAACGGAAAACGGAAGGAAACGCGACGGCTGTGCAGAGAGCGAACCGCGAGCGAACGACCGAAAGTGAAAGTGATTTTAAACGAGGTCGGCGGAAACCTCGGAAGAGTCAGTCCAGTAAAACGTACTCAACCGGAGAACACTGAGGTCGATGTCAAACGTCAGAAAAGATCGTAGAGAAAATAGATCCAAAATGGTGTCCAGAAAATAGTCATTTTCTCAAAACGATCATGTTTCTGACCGTACAACAAGGCTCAATGAAAGATATTCTGTAGAAACAAAATCTGAATGGGGTTGTATTCGCACACCACACTGGCCACGTTTGCACCCGCTTGTCCTCTTTCCTCCTTGATAATTTGCCCACTAGAATACTACTTAGTAGTAGGCTTTGCATTTTGGTTTTTAATGGGAAATCCACATGCATCTTTCACATCGAAAAGTCGAAAGCCGTGAGCCGGAATCCAACCACTACATAAGATCCAGGCTCCTCTTGCCAACAAAAATCCTATGAGTATTTTGGTTTCATTAAGGCTTACACTACCTTTCACACCCAGGTCAGACTGTGCACACTTATTCCGCAGCTCTGCTATGACTACGAACTACGGACACAAGCAGTAGTGTAGGTTTGGCGTTCCATTGCGTTCCATTCTAACGCATGAGCACAGTGTATGCGGTGCACCAAGAGAGAAAACGGATTATTTAACTCAGCATTGGGATGGATAGTCATGCACATAAGATCTCGATATGTCAGTTGTGATAGTGCACTGAAAATTCACAACCTCTTGTCCAAAATTTTAAAAAATACAGCTCATGAAATTCTTTCAACAAACCGCCACTTTTCGCTTTTTCTGGAGAAGCCTTAGACGTGGAATCGTCAAATTCGGTGTCCACATGATTTGTCCCATTTTTATATTGGGATTGCATACAGATTTGAATTTTGACTTCGGAAAATCGATTTTTTGTGGACTAAAGCGCTTGAAGAGCGTGAGACGCTTTTAGCACACTACAACCCAGTGGTCAAAGTGACCGTTTGGTGATCAGATGCAAAGACGTTTACTACCCAAAACAGGAAAATATCGCACAGACATACAGTAAAAGTTCCTATTGTTCCAACTTCGAAGTTCTGCCACTCACGGGGGATACTAGACTTCAGTTGGTGAATGACTTTAAAGACTATACTGTTTGCATAGACGGGTGTCACCGACAGACCAAAAACGTTGAAATTGGGGTTAAAATCGGGACAACGAGCAGACCAATCAATGATCCTTTTGTTTCGATACAATAGCCACACTTTAACGACTTATGTTATATGTTGGGTGGCCTTCTATGCTGGGAAACCGTGGAGCTCCTCCGATCTCCTTTAGCTTCAGGTAGTGTTAAGTCACTCACAGTTCTGGAGCACGAGTCAGCTGTCTGCTTTCCTTCGAAAAATGCCATCTGTGATTTACCATAAGAAAAAAAGCACCACATGTCCTCATGCAGCCCCCACGGAAGGCCCGACTGACGAAATCAAGCTCGCTGCATCGCGTGTCGTGATAATATAACATCAACCCGCCGGCGAAGTCCAAGTTCAAATTTTTCATCACTGAATATCACTTTACTCCATTCAGCCTTACATCTGATGTGGTTTCTGATCTACTCAACTCCATGTGGAATGTGACGTTCAGTCATCCAATTTACTGCTCTCATCGTTCCACACCGCAGATTTGTTGGTAATTGTAGCACTTTTAGTCCACAGCAAACACTAATATTTAATTGCATGTACATCTGCAACCTTGATGCACAAGTTATTTGGTTGGGTTTATCAGGTAGAAGTAGCTTCCTTTCTTTTCAGTGATTTTCATCGTATTCCACGTTCTTTCTTGGAAGTATAACAGCTTGGAACCCCAAAAAGTTTCCAGGTAACTTTCCTTGATCTGTCTTCGTAGATGAGTATTTTCCTCTGTTCCAACTAAGATAGCAGTAGTTCTTGCGGTTTTCTTCAGTTTTCGTGAATGAGAGATCATAACTTGCAATTTGGTTTCATGAACTGGGTGAGCTGAGTTCACAAAACACTCGTTGTATGAACTTTGCTCAGCGACGTATCACGAAGCATTGTTCAAGACAGCGGCTGCATGTGTGGCTCGTTCCGGTTATTAAATAAGCTATGGTATGCGGTTTTTCGAGTGATCATTGGGGTGCGCTAAGGGCATCGCGCACTCTTCAGGCACATTAGTAAGCATAAAATCAATTTACCTAAATCGGAATTCAAAACCGTGTATAACCACAAGATGATGGTGGGACAAGACACATGGTTACAAAATATGACAATCTTATGTGTCAGCTTTATCGAGAAACCTCAGAAAAACGAGAGCACGCTAACAACATTTCCTGCACCTTATTCCGGTAATAGGTGACTTAACAGTTGCATTAAACAACTGATCACGCCGTTTAATTCAGTTCTTTCAACTATCAATCTGGCACTGATTTCGATTGCTACCTTGCGGTATGGTCGAGTAGGGGGTGAAATGAATCGGAGCATAAGGTAAGAAACCGACAGTGTAAGGTTGGTTAGACCTTACTTCGCGGTTTCCTTAGTAAACGCGTGCTTCGGTCCTTTGTGCTGCGTGGACCACCTGCACGTTACTCTAATGCTCTGCACTGAAAGAATATGTTAACCAGAACAGTATTCTCCGCGCCCCGTGAGAACGAGAAGGCGATTGGGAGAGATAGTGGTTAGCGTATATTTTAGGAGTGTGCGTGAGAGCGTGCGCAAGAGCAACGGTCAAATGGCAACCGCGCCTGGCAGTCAGCGTTCAGTTAAACAATAAACGTGGTAAAAGTATGAACGAAGATGGCAACCGCTACAACAGCAAAGTCAGGTGATAATCACAAAAACGGAGAAGGGACCCGAACTAAACTACGCGGGAGTCCGCGGCAACTAGCAACATAATACTTAATGTCTCCAACTATTCGGTAGTCGGGTCTGGTGGACCCCAGCCCGGAAGTCTAACTAGTCTTACTTGGCCAAGTTCGTTGGTCAAGGTTTCCGTAGATTTTCGCTATGTGATGGACTGACAACTACGATTTACCTTCCAGCCACTACCTGCCTCGGACAACAGCGTACTTCGAGGAAGTCTATCGACGGGAAAGCATAACATATGTCCAAGCCACCTTAACCGGTTTAGATGCGGTGCTTTTTAAGGTCGTTAAATCTTACCTCCCAGTTTCCTTAATAAATTTGTTCCTCGGTCCTTCGTTCTGCATGGACCACCTGCACGTTACTCTAATGCTCGGCACTGTACGAATACGCTAACCAGAATCGTATTATCCACGACCCGTGATAACGAGAAGGCTATTGGGACAGGTAGTGGTTAGTGTGTACTTGAGGATGTGCGCGACAGCAACAGTCAAATGGGAACCGCGCTTGGCAGTCAGCGCTCAGTTAAACAGTAAGCTTGTTGAAAGCGTGAGCGGAGATGACTGTCTGTACTGCTTGATCCAGAGACTGACCTCTGCTTCCCAGTGTCACAAAGTATGAGAGCTCAGCTGATCACTGAAAATCACGGAGGCACTGAACAGCTATTTTATCCTTATTGAGAATCACCACAAATTAGAAAGCGCCAGAACAAGCAGCACAATCGATCGGCCTCTGCAGAAAATCAAGTCAGAGGAAATACATGGATCATAATGCGTGTACTATCCATGGAACTGGACGAGGGGAGGCTGGTCGGGCGGATTGGTGGGCCACCAACCTCTCTGACAAGAGTCACCGCAAGACTATAGTTTTCTAAGAGTGTTCTTGTGCCTTCAGTGGGTTTTGATCTATGTCCTCATCATTCGTTCGATTTATTAACATCAGAAAAAGGTTCTCCGGTCTATATTGTTATTTCTCGATTTTTGAACTGATGGCTTCATATGAACTTCAAAATTGAAAATCAGCTAATAACGCGAAAAAGCATCGTTACAATAGTGCTAAAAACCGCGGAAATTTATAACGAAAATCCAAAGGCGCTACACCTGCTTCCTGAGGACAAAAAACGTTTAGATACGCTGGGGAGTTCGAATTTCTCGAGCTGCTACTTATAATCATGTTAGTAGCAATGACCACAAAGTAAATAATAGCCAGTTAGAGAAATGTACGCGAGAACTGCATGGTGGAGAAGCAAATCGACGGATGTGAACGGTATTTTATGCCGGAAAATGGTTCCACACTCCAAACTAACAACAAACGAACCGTACATAGGTGAAGCTCCTTCTAAACATATGGGATACTAATGAAGATGAAGTGTGATAAGGTCAGTGGTCCAGAGGGGTTTCCGCCAAGGGGGCAAAATAGATTCGCTCCCATTTCATTTTCAGAGTCAACGTGTTTACGCAATCAATGCTTGATCAGCAAAAACACCGTGGATCACACTAGAGTGGCATCCATGATGCGAGTTCGTGTGAACGACCTGGAAGATATATGGTGCAACCTAATACTCTGGACTTGTGTGTTCAAATACTTCCATAGCATCTAACGTCCTCTGAGATAAAAAATGGTCCGGACAGGATGTTATCGCCGATAGGCGTCTATCAAATGTCAATAAATGTCACACAGTAATTCGCTTTTATTCTAAAGGATGTGTAAAGCCGCTACCATATCTGGCCGCGACTGTAATGATCATTCAAATGTGTAACTAGCGAAAAATTCCAAACATATTAGTGTGGATGGTGGCCCGCCGTCTACCGGAGGTCATTAATCTGACCCTTTTACCGATCGCGAATAATTAACACATCATATTGGCCACAATGTCTTTACTACTTCCAACGACAGGAGTTCTTCAGAGTACCACTACCACTGCTCTTACTCCATATATACTACTCTTTTTAAAGTCGATTTCCAGGCCTCAGTGAGTAACTTATTGACCAGTCTATTTTCTTTCATCATCTAGTTGTAATTCGCCATCCAAAACTTGCATGTCCGAATCATTTGCACATTGTGTTAACCTTTCATGTGGTTCGCCAGAAGACATTTCTGATTATGCCTAGAAGGAGCGTGACGAAATATACGTGATCCATAACGTCCAACAAATGTGATTGATAGTTTATACCAGTATCATCACGGAAAGTATGGTGCACTGCTTCAGCCTAAATACAGACTTTTGTTGGAGGGGGGGGGTGGGGGAGGGATCCAATCTGCCATTGGACACAAGATAGTTTCTACAGTGCAACAGAGGTGACAAGTTGCCGTCACGGTACTGGGAGAGAGACTAGCACTACTAAGGAGTGACTAATAAATGAAACAGGATTGTGAAGCAATAACTGTGAGAGATCTATGAAGAAGGGCGTATAGGAGACGTTCGAGAGCGGCTGGTGAACGTGTCTCCTATCGGGTCTAGCAGCGAAATACCAACGATATCCCCTCTATCGAACGAATAGAAAAGAAGCAAGTCGGTTTACAGATGCGAGGTGTATTCTATATATCGTGGCACCGAAACAGTACCGATACTAGAGATACACCAAACGGAAAACGAAACGAAACGCGAAGGCTATGCAGAAAGCGAACTTCGAGCGTGTACCATCGGCGAGCGACCGAAAGTGAAAGTGATTCAAAGACGAGGTCGACGGAAACCTCGGAAAAGTCAGTCCAGTAAAAGGTACTCAACCGGAGAACACTATGAGGTCGATGTCAAACGTCAGAAAAGATCGTAGAGAAAATAGATCCAAAATGGTGTCCAGAAAACAGTCATTTTCTCAAAAAGATCGAGGTCACTACAGGCGTGTTGTTATCTGAGACGATAATGTTTTGGCATTGCCCTTGTTTCATAGATAGATGATGAATGTATTCTCAGCCTCGCTAGTAGGAGAGAATGCTAGAGATCTGCACCACGTCTTCTGCTGCAGTAGGTGGACTTCAATTAACCCCTTTTCTGCAGCGTGTTCACAAAGACACTCATGAACTATCTATAATTATGCGTTTACCCCACTTTTTGAAAAACATGGCGATAGTTTTTCTTATCATATGACAACGTAAGCTGCGATAGATCAAGTTTATCACCACGGTATAGGACCATGAAACCGCCGCTTTACACGGTGGCGGACATAAACAAGGCTGAATGAACCCACTCCATCGTGTGCCCCAGCGACCTTGTCTACGTAAGCGAAGCAGTCGCATCAGTCAAATTTAAGCCACTGCACATATCCACATTTGAGCACAATCAGCTTCCTGACCATGCACACTCACCTTTTGGTGCGCGAAAGTCTTCCGAGGACTGGGTTCGCCCGGTTATCTCACACGAATTCCACATCGCTATCTGCGAGTTGCAGTCAGCTCACACATGTACCCACAAGCACACACTCTACAACTATCCCGGATGAAAATCAACAGACCCAAACGATGATAAACTTGAATAACAATAAGGCGTAGTTAATTATGAAATGGGCAATCAAATTATTTTCGCCTTCAAAAAGGCCGAGTAATCGTTCTCTAGTTCTGGGAAGAACCGGTATATCGCTCTCCGTGAATAACGGTTCGGATCACTTTGAATGCCCAACTTCCAAATGACGTAATGCTTGGTATCGAAGAAATGTCGAGTAATGGATAACTTGTATTTTCGTGTCTGTCCACATGTGCAATGTACACTCACAGACGCTACATATTATGGTGTCAGTCTGTGTATGTCGCACATGTGTGACGTGGGAATGGTCCACTCATCAATGTGAGCAAAGATCAATCAGGTCAACTACCTATGAAACAAGCGCAATGCCAAAACACTATCGTCTCAGATAACAATATACCCTTCTTCATAGATCTCTCACAATTATTGCTTCACATTCCTGTTTCATTTATTAGTCACTCCTTAGTAGTGCTAGTCTCTCTCCCAGTACCGTGACGGCAACTTGTCCTCTCTGTTGCACTGTAGAAACTATCTTGTGTCCAATGGCAGATTGGATCCCTCCCCCACCCCCCCCCCCCCCCTCCAACAAAAGTCTGTATTTAGGCTGAAGCAGTGCACCATACTTTCCGTGATGATACTGGTATAAACTATCAATCACATTTGTTGGACGTTATGGATCACGTATATTTCGTCACGCTCCTTCTAGGCATAATCAGAAATGTCTTCTGGCGAACCACATGAAAGGTTAACACAATGTGCAAATGATTCGGACATGCAAGTTTTGGATGGCGAATTACAACTAGATGATGAAAGAAAATAGACTGGTCAATAAGTTACTCACTGAGGCCTGGAAATCGACTTTAAAAAGAGTAGTATATATGGAGTAAGAGCAGTGGTAGTGGTACTCTGAAGAACTCCTGTCGTTGGAAGTAGTAAAGACATTGTGGCCAATATGATGTGTTAATTATTCGCGATCGGTAAAAGGGTCAGATTAATGACCTCCGGTAGACGGCGGGCCACCATCCACACTAATATGTTTGGAATTTTCCTTTCGTTACACGTAAGCTTTCGATTCGAACTTCCCACGGGATATGCACATTTGTTGTCCACGGTGTTTACTGGATTATCTGAATATGTTTATACCGGTATTAAGCTCTCATTATTTCTGGATCACTCGGTTCACCCAGCAACACTGCAGTATTAAACAGTGGCACGATGCCTCCGGTTGGATTTCGCAAACGTAGTAATTTGGTATGCGGTGGACACAATCCTAGTTTTTTTCTAGGGTTGACTGATAAAATAACCACATTATTCCTTTCTCTCTTAAACATCGAATGTGTGTAAATTCGTTTCAGACTCAACAGCCGTCATGTCCTCCACAATCTATATAATCTCTTATTCATTTCAGGGTAAAATATCTTATGCTTGATAACCCTGAAAAAGATTTCCTCAAAGTCCTTGATAACTTCCGTTGAGTGCTTGAGAGATATTCCCACAGATGAGCCTCACAGACTCCTCAAACTCCTTATTCTCATAAATATGTTCATTTTTTTCACAATCTACTCAATTTATTCCTCAATTCAATCCTTCATCAGTTAATTTCTACTGGATCACATGCCTTCAAAAAAAGAAGGAATCGCAACCGGAATTCCCGTGAAATTTAATAAAAGGCTAATCTTCTTTTTGATGTAAATAGTACGGTATTGCATGTGGATGACAGATCAATATTCCCCGGGAAGCATACAACCGGTTTCTCGGTTATCGCCGCTAATCAGCTATGCGTACCCGGTGAGCTCCTGTCCAGTCGCCCATTGAGATGATAAGTGCGATATTGGCTGTAATGCGAGTGTTTAGTAACCCGAGTTTCCACGTGCTAACCAGGTCCCGAAAATAGCCTAGTGAAACGGTAACCTGCCATAGGTTCCAACGGCGAAATGTTGGTAGGATGGGTGAACCAATGTGGCCACTAGATCAGTACTGTTTGTCGATTTCGTCCAAAAGCTAGAACGAAACGGAGCACTAATTGAGCTGACGGGGCTACTGTTCAGCCACCCGCAAGCAGAGCAGTCAACAGTATGTTTTCCAATAGGCAGAAACTAGTTCTTGCTAGAGCAAACGGACAAACAACAAACAGCCCTGTGGCATCGGACTGCCTGGAGCTAAGTATTATTGTTTGTTTTATCCAAATTAATTTTAACTGATGAATTTACAGAAACAAACTCAATCATCTTCAGGTCACCATAACAACTCCTGCCTCAAAAGGAATTAGCCAAATGACACTTCCATCCAATTTCGGGAGCGCTGTGGACTGACCACCATTCATCTAATAAGTCTGATGTCATATCGGTCTTCTAAGGAACCGTGTTACGATGCCACATTGCACTCGGAGCGCCGGTGGAGGTTCACCAAAATGAGCCAGGACCCTCACTTAGGTGTCTCAGAAAAGGGAATATATGGTGCTATTCGCTCCCACAAGATGGTTCGGGATTCCCGAGTCAACCGTGCCCGTCCATGGTGTGAAAAGTAACATAACGCGAATATGAGCAAGCGGAGAGTGGGTAGAAAAGAACTGAAAGGAATTTACCGGGTCGATCGGATGCATGTAATAATCTGAGATGGCACGAAAGTAATTGGCTATTTCCAAGAGGTTTTGCCCAAAGGCCAGCCAAAAAGATAATACCAACGTTCAGTGGAGCAAAAATGGACAGAGTCTACAAGAAGCTTTGCTCAATGTACATGACCACCAGATGGTGTTCTTTGCGGCAGGGCAGCTACTTTGAGCTGCTCTGTTTGAGACCCGGGGGTAGTATCTACCGTGATGTGTGATAGACATTAAGGTAGTCCATACATATAGTTTCACATTTGCCGTCACGATCGTCGACTCAAATTCGACCTCATCGCTGGAGCACCTTAAATGTACTTTCTTATGGGCGCAGCAGATTTGTTCTGACGCTATTCACTCCTATACAGTCATAGGCACGAGTGGACAATTTGGGTGGAATTTACTCCGATGTAGATTGCGTGCGCGGCAAATAAATCCGAAAACAGTGCTTCTGTACAGCTAACTGGGGTGTATGAATCACAACCGTAGTCTCTTACGCGATCTGCAGCAAAGTAATACCCGGCTAACCGGAAGATCCTTCCAAACACTTACTTCGTAGCTAACGCGTTAACATCAGGTATATAAGTGGAACAAAAGCCTAAAAGAACGGTTGGGTGCTACTGTGCCCAGTTAGAGTTGACTGCAAAGGTGGGTGAAGTCTTGAACGGTCGATGGAAGTGCTCAACCATAGCACTGGCGGCTGGGTGATGCGCTGTCGAGAAGGATGACAGCCTAACATACCTGGCGTATCCTCAAATAAATGTGATTCGGAAAGTGCGCTGAGATCAGTGGGTACCGAAGCAGGGCAACCGTACAAAGAAATCAAACTTTCCATTAAAGATGTTATCAGTGTTTCAATTTCTGCACAGGGAATGAAATAGTCTCCGGCCAACAGGTGAAACGATCGACCTTGGTAAGAAGATGGTGAAAACCCTTACAGTGTTTGAGAGGAGCAACGATTGCAACAAAGAAAGCGAGACTGGTGAGGCACACCTGTATTCGACCAGCCAAACAAGTCGAGTTGGCGAAACAAGTACGATCGTTTATAAAGTCCTTTTTCTGGACCGCGCTTTAGCACCATCGATCCTTCAGCCACCTAAGTATTTCAGCTCCATCCTGGACAGGAGCCTACCGCCATTAGGTTGATTATTTCTGTCATCATTTCCATTCCGCTGGTCCATTTGCTCCGGGTTGACGGCTTGATCCGTAGCACCTCGCATGAGCTATCTTGCTGACTGTCTCAAGCCCGAACGAGTTCCATCTAAAAGTCCAAATGCCTCTTTTGGTTTGTTACGGGAAGCTCCCGGTATATTCGCTGTCTCTTCTTTGGTCTGTGGTTCTCGATGGGTTGGTCCAGTCGGTTCGATACTCGCTTCGTGCTGTGGATACAGCCTTCCCTGTCACATCATATCCATATGGATACGGGCTACATCTGAAAAGGGTCCTAACGGAGTCAGCTCCCGTCTGTTTACTTTCGACTTTTGACACTGAACACAAGGACGGTTCCAAATACAGCTCCAACTAATTTGGTCGTGTTTCGAGTGCCAGAACGGGCTAAATTACGTAAAAAGTCAAAAAAAAAAAACTGTACGACGTCATGGCAAGGGTACGGTGAGACGCGGGTGTGGTAAAGTAGTGTCACGCATCACTGAACCTAAGGAAGTAGCCAATGGAAGCTTCGAATGTTTAAGTGATACTGCTTAGCTTCTGTCTGTGAAATCTAGTTTCTAATGTTTTGCTGTAGTCAAAGCTTCAAGGTCTGTGACTCGTGTCTTAATAGAAACAGCATCTTATCGAAAAAGAGCATTGTCCATAGCTTTATGGGTGCCAGAAACGTGAAGGAAATCATAAGAGAACTGCACAACGAAGTTCAAATGACGTAACACGTGCGGTTAGTGATTATCGGCTCGACTGTGACATGCAAACGTCAAAGGTTTATTATCGGTGAAGACGAAAAACGGACTACTTTCGAAGACAGTTTGGAAGTGATTAACAGTACTGCAAATAGCGAGTAGTTCCCTACCAAACGTAGAACACCTTGTTCTGGCTGGTAGAAGAAGACGATAAATTGAGGAATAAAAAGGCCAGTGGTTTCCACGGTGATGTGAACTACCACTAGAACAAGCAGCCTATCGCTTTATGTGAGGCATCCATGGCTACACGTAATTGAGTTCCAATGTTGAAATAAACAAACAAAGTAGCAGAATCTAATGCATCTTTAACTACAGGGAAGGCAGCCTTAGCATCCTCGGGTAATTCTATGCTAAGGATGCTTAGCACCTCAACGTGAATCTGTCAAAGGCTGCACCTAATGAGCACAGTCTGGGATGAAAAACCGACCACAGCTTACAATCCCGCTGAGAAGACGATTGGTGGCTAATAAAGTAAAGAAAATCACAAATGGCCTGTGCCTTTTCTTCTAAGGGCCTAATACCAGGTTCATCAATCACGTGGACTAAAACTCAACTGAATTTTGACGAAAAATACTTTTGTCCGTATTGACGGTTATGCCATGTGTGGCTAAATGCTCAAACAACGGCTGTAGCTGTACATTATTGCATCTGCAAATTGACTGATTATCAGTATTTCGTCAGTGTAGGTGAAAATGAAATGTAAATTTCTAATAAACTGGTCAATATAAGGCTTGGAATTTCGCACAAATTTGTGCAAACAAAATAGTATCCACAGAAATTCGAAAGTACCAAACAATGTGATAGGCTAGTACCAGATCTATCTTTGAGGATATACGAGCGCCACTGATTTTTGACTGGGATATCCTGAATAGGTGTGATTGGATACCTAGTAGGAACAGTGATTTCATTCATGACTCTGCAATCTCTGCTCGATCATTAATCCACTAACCTTTTAGGGGCAAGCGGAGTGAAGAAACTCAAAGACTATTTGCATAATGCCCAATTCGAGTGTGCGTTCAAACTCAGCCAGCGAGATTTTAAGTTTGTCCGGTTCAAGCCGGCGTGTCCTAGCAAAAATTGGAAGGCCTGATATGCTAATATGATGACCTGCCGAGCTGGCTACGGCAGGTACTACGAACCGTGGATGCGGCACTTTCGGGTATGCATCGATCACGTAGAAGAACAAGCGCTAACTGGTAGTTTTAAATAGATCAGGACCGATCGGGTCAGAATCAACCGAAATTCTGTTCACCCAGTGACTGTTAACGAGACACTGACCGACTCAATTTGAGAGGACATCGGCTGAGTGCACTTGTCTCATAAGCTTCCCAAATGTTATCAGTGGTCTCGGCAAGACCTGTGAAAGGTTCCTTCGTGGACACACGAAGGAGATAGTGAAAAGCTATGTGACCTGGATTACGCAGACGACGTTGTCTGCTTGTTCGAATCCACGGAACATGCTCAGCGTGCACTAGATAATCTCGCAAAAGCTGTAGCTCCATTCGGCATGCGTTTTGCACCTTCAAAGTGCAAGATGATGTTACAAGACTGGACGTCAACGATTCCGAGCTTGATGCTCGACGGGGAGGTGCTGGCAGTTGTCGATCACTTCACCTACCTCGGTAGCTGCGTGACGACGGATGGGAGCACAGTAGTAGAGGTGAGTACGCGGATATCCAAAGCTCGAGCGGCGTACGCTGGACTGAAGCACTTGTGGCGCCGATCCGATATTTCACTGAAGTTGAAAGGTCGTGTATACTGTGCCACTGTGCGTTCAGTTTTGTTGTATGGTTGCGAAACTTGGAGTCTGCGTGCAGAAGATATTCGTCGTCTTGAGGTTTTCGACCATCGATGTTTACGTAGTATCGCTAGGATTGGGTGGAATAGCCGAGTAAGCAACGATGAGGTAAGAAAGCGAGTATTGGGTGCTAATTCAGAGAACGTTTTGTCACAGCGTATCCAACTTAGTAGACTTCGTTGGTTGGGACACGTGTTACGTATGGCAAACACACGTCTACCGTACCGTGTCCTATTCTCCGCCCCTCCTAGGGAGTGGAAGAGACCACGTGGAGGTCAACAGATGACGTGGCAGCGAGGAATGAGCAAATGTACAGCAGACTTAGGAAAAGTAGGTGCTTCACGTCTTCGTGGTTGGGGTCCAAAAGATCCGTCCACCAGTTGGCTGGAGACACTGAAGGATATGGCTGCGAACCGCGAACAGTGGAGATCGTGTTGTCACTTTCTATCGAATCAGAATGTTTGATCGGTGTACGTTTGTACAGTCAGACTGTGTATTCCGTGTGTTGGCTACTAGGGCATTCTTTTCTTTTCCCACCCATATAGGTCCACTCCCTGTCCATCTTGTATATTCATACTTTTTAATTCAACGTGCAACATGGTGAGAAAGGCAGTGGTCAGTGGGGCTTGCCCTACTGTTTAACGCTGTACGATGATGATGATGACACGAAGTATACTGTGCATATGAGTGGAAAGACTCTGGAGCCGAGTCTCCTTTTGGAAACCATTATCGACCCGAGCGGTTTCCAAAAGACTTCACATGTACCGGAGCAATGGCAAAGGTTTAAAATCTCCAAGTTCGGTGATCGAAAACCAGTTGACTATTATTTGTTTGTCTTACTTTCCAATTTGGCCTAATACAGCTGCTTTTATGCGTTCATAAGGTCTCGGTTCTTCTGACTTCAACACGTCTTGCAGTAAGCTGAAAATCTGCGGAGGAAGAACTGCGATCACACAGTGAAATCTGTTCATTCCCGCAGTCACTTTGCCCGGGGCAAAAGTTTCTGATGGCTGCACTAATCAAACCTTGGGGTTATTTGTCCGGAATGGTGCAAATGGGACCGCATATGTGTTAATCTCAGCGCCAAAAATGTGGGGTTGATCATGCCGTGTACGACCAAATAAGACGAGAGAAAAAAATCAAAAGAACAGTTGCACAATAATAATAATACGTCACAGAGTGAATTGACACCGACTAAATGGGATAACTTGGTTCACGAGTACTCATGGATCTACGATAAAAACTGAAAATTCGATGGGCCCAAATTTAGCACCCCAGGTTAACAGGTTCTAACTGGTTCCCGAAAATGGCTCATGGAACCGGGTACCAAGCAAAAGGTTCCAATGGTTGCCAAAAGAAGATGAAACGTCGGTGGGATAGATGACCGAAAATGCTTACTGAAACAGTGCATTTTTCTGGTCGCATCTTAAGGTTTGAGCGAAACGGGACACTGAGTGAGCTAAGGTTCAACCGCCCGCAAGCAGAACATTCAACACTAGGTTTTCCAATTGGCACCAACTAATCTGTGCTAGAGCAAGCGGACAAACAATAAACAGCCCTGTGGCATTGAACTGCCTGAAGCTTAGTATTAATTGTTTGTTTTATCTAAATTAATTTTAACTAATGAATATACAGAAAGAACCTCAACCAGAACAAAGTCAATACATGTGCTTGTTTACAAAAATCAATCAAATGTAAATAAATTCCTACTGATTGAAACTTTGTTGCCATCATACAAACTGCCTAGTGTTCTTGGTAATTTTTCTATTCTGCCATTATTCACACAGAACTGCTGAACGACAAGGTGCTTTTCAGCAGCTGGAATTAAATTCACAAATTTTCCAGTGAGACCAGATGACTTGGTCGCACACTTTGTCAGTCAGACTTTGTGACTGATGAAAGAGTGAATTTGAACGTAGAATGGTGAGAACTACAGGAATACAAATCTATGAATAAACTTCCTCAAAAGTTTGTGATAAGCTTGGACACTTGAAGAGAACTTTCCGTTTTTTCTGTAGAAAATGTTTTGTAGAGTTTCCATTAGCCTAGCATTTCGGCCTGAAATGAATTGCTTGAACTCTCTTTTTATTCCCTCCTTACAATCCGATTCCTGGTTGCACAAACAGTCAACCCGTTTTCTTCTTTTTAACACTGAACTTCAGTGCATATCTAAGAAGTTCAAGACGAGTTACAAAAAACTCGACGTGTACGGTTGTTGTTTTCGGCCGCTTGTGATCGCTGAGCTTGGTTTTTAGTTCGTAACCATCCCCTCACCGATCGAGGTAACATCGTCACACACACACACACACACACACACACACACACACACACACACACACACACACTGGTGACGTCACCTCGACTGGCGGTGAAATGTTTGCGAACTAAAGGCCAAGCTCAGCGAACACAAACTGTTGAAAAGAGCCAACTTGAGCAACGACCAACCTCAATTTTCAAAAGCACTGAGAACAATTGTAATTTCCCAAACCTGGACCGAAAGTTATTCCGATCTTTTCAATGGAA
This sequence comes from Fasciola hepatica, assembly GCA_948099385.1. Lineage (NCBI taxonomy): Eukaryota > Metazoa > Platyhelminthes > Trematoda > Plagiorchiida > Fasciolidae > Fasciola > Fasciola hepatica. The sequence goes on along the minus strand of CANUEZ040000126.1, from coordinate 15,139,544 downwards.
AGCGAAACGCTGCTGCAACCTGCTCTGTAACTAATTAACGATTTCAATCAAACACTGAATTAAGAATCTTCATTTATTATTTATCTCACAATCAGACCGCATAGCACGCGATATTCGGTAACGGAACAGTACCTCTGAACACAATTTCACCCTTGAGTGAACAGGGTGAGAAAAATCACTAATGGGCTTCCTCGTACATTCAGTCCAGTATTCACAACATTTTGCATACTCCCCTACTTCTCCACCGTCTACTTGACAACGTGACCAAAATCTGGTCTTTGAGTTCGGTCCGTTGCCCCTACTCTTTCGGTCCCGTGTACACGTGGAGCAAAAACTCGAGTAGGTCAGCCAAATGGACCAGATTAACACAAATGAAACGGATCGATAGTCGAAATGAGTCACTCAAGGCTGTCACATTTCCCGTCTCAATGCAACTGGATTGCCGGCCCAGTTTCGGAGAGAAACGCTTCATAGTACGAACAGCAACTATTTGCGGCGAGTGAGTTGCACGTTAACACAAATTTGCTGACTGACAAAACGGAACCGGGTGCGCACATTTTTTGTTGTAAGGACTCCGTTGTAATATATTCGAGAACGGAGTTCTACTTCGTAAATTAGTCACACTGAGTGTGATAGCTCTCGCAAACCTTTGTGGCTGTTCCCGGGTTTAATTGTATAGCAAAGGTAAAGTTAAATTTTGTTCCCGTGAATGAACAGAACTGAAAATATACCTGTAAATCAATAAATATACAAAAGTGCGCAAACACACCAGCAGATCAATCTTGAGTCTGATGTGATTGGCCGGAATTGACAAAATAATGTCTTCCCAATGGTAGTCACGTTTGTGAGGTGTTCTTCTAGAATCAGTAAACTCACACTCTGATTCGAACGAGGCATTCCGGATAGTTTCCCTTTTTTTAAATCCACGCTTACTTGTGGGCACATAGTGTGGAAGGTGTATGCAACGTAGCTGTAGCCTTCTCAATACCCGAACTAATAGGACTTATTGAAATCCCTCCAGTCACCACCTAGGCAAACTGAAATAGAAAGAACGCCTAGGCTGCAAAACTGCACGCTAATTGCAAAACTGATTTGTATAAATATGTTAAATCAAAGGAAATAATAAGTAGATTACAAGCTGACCAATCACAGTGAGCTTTTGCTCTATCTGTTCTCACCGATCCTGATTGGCTGAAGCTCCTCAGCGTACTAAGCCACGAAGCTGTACCTGACCGTATCACGTGTGATGCCTACTGAATCACCCTAATGGCCTCCAAGTCCCACTGCACTAACCCAAAAGTCGCCGACAATAATGACTCAGAAACTTCGAGTGGAGATCCATATTTAGGTCCCAGTAGATCAGATCTGGTAACTGGTCAGGTGTCAGCGGATTTCTCTTTACCAACATTGTGGCCGGTGATAGCAGGATTGGAATCGCGCACCTCACAGGTGACAGGGGCTTATAGTGCAGTGCTGATCAGGTAGTTCGAGCACACACGAACTGGCCTGGAAAGAATACGACTATTGTGAATGTGTGATTCACTCAAGTGGGTCTTGCAAGCACAACGGAGAACACACTGAGGAGACCCAGCCACACAATACCCGTTATACTTTCCACAGATGGGGTTGCGCGAGGTCACATGCACACACGCTCGCTAGCTATTTCTCTCTCTCGAGCATATGCAAGCATCCGTCTTCACGACAGTCTTCCGTACCCGCGCGACTACCATCTTCGAGGACCCCAAAGTCCACAACATATCAATGAACCTGAAGGTGGAATGAAAAGACAGATATTGGGAAAGGGTTAGATTAAAAGCCCCTGCGCAATTTCGCTCTCATTACAATGCCTCTAGGTCACCACCGGTCTTTACCATTGCACATAGTAGTCATGCTGAATGACGGTCAAGAAGCTCTGAAAGGTTCCGGAATACAACACGGAAAACAATGTTTGCAACTTTTCTGCTTGTCTATGAGGCCTCGAGTACTGGTCGTTGGACAGTTTTGATGGGATTCGACGGTAATTGTACGGGTCGTTTATCGCACCAAGGCAAACTGAGACATATTCTCCTCACACTTTCACCACTGAGTGGTTCTGTTATATTCGATACAGCCAAATAAATAATGATTATTCTTGCGTACCACCATTTAGTAGGCCCCACCAGCCAGATCTCAATGAAAGGCATTTGTGAGGGAACGGACTGGCACATTGTCAATGGAGGGCTTGGTTCGTTCAGTAGACAGTACGATGGTTTGGCGACGAGTCAACACATCTTCGCCTGTCCTGAATGGACAGAAAATCGGAACGAACAAAGCAGACAGAAAACCAGACCAATCAGATACCCAGTGTCGTCTGAACCAAATCAACCAATTGGGTTTGTTCCCCGACAAACCGCTCAGAAGAGCTGGCTGAGAATAACAGATGAACCGATAAGTGTGCTTGCCAAGATTTGGTTATCATCACAACCCACCTTATATGAACTATCGCTTTTTCACTAATAAATCGAGAGGGCTCGAAAGCAGAATGGACTACTCCCTAGAGCTACCGGGATGAAGCAGAACAGCCTACAAAACGAGCAATTGGTCCAGTATCTGTTATATACGCGACATATCTGAAAGGCAGTATTTATGGTAATAACGTATTTCATCGGTCAAGTCTGAGCTAGAGTAATATCCTGACCAAAGTTAGATCAGTCCACCCTAAAACAGAAAATTCCACAGTGATTTTTGCTAAGCTTAATTCAAATGTCATTGGAACAAGCGGACAAATGACGAACACGGCCTTGGGATTTGCAAAATACGAAAGGACTAATGTTTCTCAGCGGGGAGGAGTTACCTGTGTTCAATTTGAAATAACTGAAACGCAGAAACTGAAACTCCACGAGTCAGATGCTCAGTAAGTGCCTTAGCGGGTTTAAACACCGATACGGCCGCTAACAGCCTGACCACCACACTGCTCCCCCAAGGAAAGAACACTGTCTGTACTGTTTCGTGATCACATCTCCCACTCACCGGAAGTACGCGGTTCACGGGGCCACACATCGGATAGGCAATTTCCGAAGATTTTTCAAACATAGGATTGTTATTATTTATTCATTGGTCTGAAAAAAGACGTGATGCTGGCCCAAAAATCGATGTCGTGTTCTCGGAGAACACCAATCCGGTGAGATTCAGTGGTTCCGACTGGTCTTTTCCCAGTTTATCTAATTAGTCGAGCTGCTTTTTCGGGTACTGCAGGTGCTCAGAATTGCGGGTTCTGGGATCAATCTTAACAGTTGAACGCCATATAAAAGCCACGGACTGGAGGGATCTTCCACGAAGACATAAACCTTCCATTGGGGCTGCTACCTCAAACCCTCTGGGAAATAATCAGTATGGAAGACTTACGTTCGTCGAGTATTTATTTGATAACCCAAATAACATGATAACCTCCTGATTCAAGTTTCACTTTCTAAATGATTGTTGAGAGCATGGATGGATTAAAAATCTTCGATTTTATATGAATTTACTGACGCTCATTTGAATCACAGAAATCATCAATTTTTTAGACAGCAGTCAGTCCCCAGTGGATGCCCTCAATTTTCCGTCTCCCAATCGATTCACCTCGATATATTTGTCCCTATCAAAGGCGTTTACTTCCCAGAGGACTGTGAAATATCGTCCTCAAACTGACCTTAAAAATTAATCAGCGCAGTGACTTTAGTTGTTCAAACAGCATAGAATATGTTCATTCACATGCCCACCATTTTTTCCGTGTCATTTCACAAACCAAACACAATCAGAAATTTAAAAAATTTATTGCTACCCAGGTAGTCAGTGATGTCCCATTAGCCTGAAGAAACAAAAAGTACCTGCTGTCAACTTCTGCTTGAAAAGGCGCTAACCGTATTGCAGCAGATTCACATTCTCGCTCTTTCTTCATTCGGGGATTCTGTTCAAATATCGATTATTAATTGATTGACTCACTGACCGATTTTCAGCGTGGATCAGTTGATTATTTTTCTAATGTTTACCGCTGTGGAGCAAAATGGAAACCAAACCAAACCAAACCAAACCAGACCAGATCTCAAACCTTGGATAGATCGTTAGACTTGAAGTATTTATTCCAGCTTCTGCCCTATATGACGACAATGGAAACTTTACGGAAGGCAAGAGGGCAGTGACTGATACAGTGTTCACGTTTCATCGGGAATACTTGTAAAGTGCAACATCACTTAGCGTGTTTAAAACTACACTCGATTGTTCTCACTACACATGTCAGAATGAAACAATGGATTCATGGCCACTCTGTGGAATCCGGAACTTCGTATTGTCCAGAATGACGGCAGGATAAGTGACAATGAAACAGAGATCGAATGGATCAGGATATCCGGTTTCATTAAAGTGTGAAGTCGGTTTTTAGGGGCGAATAGTGTTAATAATACTGATTAAACCATTCATCCCGCAATAATAACGCTCACTTGAGATTTAAAAACTATGCATGTACTGCACAGCTGATTCATCGCTGCGAGGAATCCTCGGCAGTCTTCCATCGTAAGCCATTGGAAGGGTGCTATATCATGAAGTAAAGTAAAAGTGTTGTGTGGTTCTTGTTCTACTCCTTGAATTCAGTGAACTTCTGTACGACTCGTAGTCTGCGTTGAACGCCTACGAACTGGAATTCTGCTAACAACTCCGATCGCTCCAGCCCGCTAATGGAAAACAACGTGACAGCCTAGCGCGCCAAAAGCCTGTGTGATCTTGTGAGAGAATGGTGTGCTGTTTGAAGCAAAAATGGAAAAATCTCCTGTCCAATGGTATTGTGGCCTTGACGGGTACGGCTGAATGAGTTTTTTTCTGATTTTGTCGGACCCGTTCTTTTAATATTTACTTGGTAAGTTCAGCCACGTGGGTGGGTGGAGTTATGCTGAATAGTTCACTTGGCTTGGCACCTTCACAGCAATCAATAGCTTGGCTTCAGGGAGGTCTACGCGACTCCGTAACACCTGCCCATTTTAGATGTCACGAGTACCTCGGAGCTTATCCGTCCAACTGCATTCTCTGAGTTTTCTTCCTTGGGCTACTTTACCGTCGTCAGGACAGTAACTCTCTGTCCGAATCCTCTGTTAATGATGGGAAACTAGGTATCTTGATTGTATCCATCAACACGTCTAGCAGTACTCAATGCTCGTACATGTTTGGAGCTGTAGAGCTATGTCTGTCGAAGGTGGTCTGATGGTGCATCCATGTTCTTTCAGGGACGGCTACTTCGTACAATTTGATTCCCATGCGCTCGCAAACGAAGGATTCAGTCCACTTAGGTTTTCCTGAACGGAAATCTCCGGCCTAATCTGGGTTCCCACGTAGAATCTAGTTTAAGAGTTTGGGGTTAGATTAAACTTTTTGGAATCAGTTGAATATGGATTATTTTTCAGCTTGCGTACCATCAATTTTTCCGCCTGTGAAAGAGACCGCGTAGTACGGTTTTGTTTGGTGTCGTGCGATATCTGCAATAGAACTGCTCCAGGATTCCCTCAGTTGTTTTCTCTGCCCCTCTCCACCCCCCCCCCACCCCGAGATCTGAACGAGGCTGTTTTGAATGTGTCCACGAAGCATTCGTCTTGGCCAGTGGACTGAGAGGGCTATGGAGGTGAGAATATAAGCTGTTCTGCTCACTTTTGGCAGAATTGTTTGAACACGGAGAATGTGAATTATGATCCACGTCATAAATGATAATTATTGTACTTAAGCCCTCTCCCCTCCCATCGGGGTTACAAACCACATTGCTGGAAATCATGCCTTGGTAAAAATGTGTTGCTTCAAACAGCCTCGTTGGCTGAATCCAAGCTTTAACCGATTGTACTGCAGATCTGTCATGCCTTCCGTAGCTTTTGTCCAATGTGCCGCATAACGGGACATTAAATCACACCCGATTTTTTCCAAGAGTTAGTCTTGTGGTCATTGATCACACAGAGGACATCAATACATTCCATCAAAGCAGTACTATGAGAAAAACTCCAGTTCCCCAATCCATTTGGACAAAATAAGAGCAACAATATGAGCAGAATCGATTTTGGTCATCAATGGTACACGCTGTCAATTAGATCTGTGAATGCTCAAGCGACTTCACAGATCAGGTGGACCGTATAATCATTGATACTTTGACAACTGATTGGGAGCACAAGAAACTGATGACCAAATTCAGTCCTGGCCGCATCTTTGTCCTTACCCATTTATGCCGGTTTACCGAAAGTAGATGTTTCATGTTGCTGGTTTGATGAAATGCAACTCAAAAGTTAATTTCGTTCACTATCAGAGAAAATCGAAAATCTTAGCCTTCGAGTTTTCATTGAAGGACCACATAAGGTCAGACGATGCAAAGAGCCGTGCGATAACGGCCGTTATCTACCAGCTGACCATTCTGCAGCGGTGGATGATCGGAAGATTGTGTTTCCGATTAGATAGTCTGAAACGTTTCATGCGACCATCACCGATCATGATTGGCAAAATATGTAGTAATCCTATATTTACTCAACTGAATGACCTCAGTAGGAAAATACAGAGCAGTAATGTGGCGGTTTGATAAAGGTAGGGGACAAAAAGAGATATGTTAGCAAAATGCTAGTGTACAGAAATACGATGCAACAGAAATAGAAAAAAGTGCTTCACGATGCGTCCACAATGTTCAGCAAATTGATATCAAACCGGCCACACGGTATTGCTCCTCAAGTTTAGTTCGATCTAGCTTTCGGTCTGGCGCGTGTAGGTCGTTCGAATGGATCCTAATAATTCCATAATTGGCTGCTGAGTCGCGGTAGACACACTAAAGACTTCCGTTTCGGAAGTCTTTATTGCCACAGGTCACAGAACGATCACAGAAAACGCAGAGAAAACGACCCGTGGTAACCACTTGCGGGCGAGTTGAAAATGTGTCTTTACTAATCTGATAAAACAATAAAACTTTGTGTACAATACAACGAAAGGGAAATGGTAGAATATGTGGGACGTACAATGTATCACGGTAGAAAAGATATGAGGAAAGAACTGTGGGTTTAATCTCAAACTGATAGGGTATAGGATATATGAGTCTACCACAAAAAAGAAGACATTCAGTAAAGATACGGGCATTGCGATTGTGGTCATGCTTGGTTCATTACCGATCACATTTATTCAAAGAAAAGGCAGTACTTGTTATAACTGATGAACCCATTAACTTGGTAACCATTATGCTGTTTGGCTTCTTTCCAGTTCATGAAGTGCCCGTGTGTTGTATTTGGTTTAAACGGTCAAGAGTACGAAAAGACAGATTCGTATACAAACGCATACTAAACAGACAATCGATCAATATCCCCCTCATACATAGGCATACGCTAGCACAATGATGATATTTAGCTACGCCTCAACGCGGACAGTGTTGACTGATCGATCTTGGTACATATCGATTGACCTTGCTTGGTGTATGCCGAGTAAATGCATGGCTTGCTGAAGAAAGAGTTTTTAATTCTGCTCTCTTTTCCTAATCACTTACCGACCCACGTATCCACATACTCAACAGCGACGGCCGGATTTTGTTCACAAGATTACCAACAAATGCAGTTACTTTTTGTACTACTAGATTCGAACATTGAATCGTATCCTCTTGACTGATGGGTATGAAGAACATTATTATGTTTTACAGTTGCTTGAGAGCTCTAAAAAAAACTGGGGCATTCTATCTCAACATTGGTTCTGATTAAAGCGCTTAGTATTGCCAAAAGTTGGTTCCTGAGGTTCATAGCTGCCGTCCTGGCGAATTAAATCCGTCCTTCTCTTGACAGTATCAGTTGCTCGCCAGACTGCAAACTGAATGACTGATCTTGTTTTTATTATGCTCCGTTGATAAATGGCACAATCACCGATGAGTACCACTTGTTGCCACCGGATGTTAGGATAAATCCAGAGGTTACAAATCCTCGGTATAATTATATATTACAATGATCTTTTTATGTTCATCATCATCATCATCGTACAGCGTTAAACAGTAGGGCAAGCCCCACTGACCACTGCCTTTCTCACCATGTCGCACGTTGAATTAGAAAGTATGAATATACAAGATGGACAGGGACTGGATCTACACTGACGGGAAAAGGAAAGAATGCCTTAGTAGCCAACACACGGAATACAGTCTAACTGTACAAACAAACATCGATCAGTCATTCTGATTCGATAGAAAGTGACAACACGATCGCCACTGTTCGCGATTCGCAGCCATATCCTTCAGTGTCTCCAGCCAACTGATAGACGGATCTTTTGGACCCCAACCACGAAGACGTGAGGCACCTACTTTTCCTAAGTCTGCTGTACATTTGCTCATTCCTCGCTGCCACGTCATCTGTTGACCTCCACGTGGTCTTTTCCACTCCCTAGGAGGGGCGGAGAATAGGACACGGTACGGTAGACGTGTGTTTGCCATACGTAACACGTGTCCCAACCAACGAAGTTTACTAAGCTGGATACGCTGTGACAGAACGTTCTCTGAATTAGTACCCAATACTCGCTTTCTTACCTCATCGTTGCTTACTCGGCTATTCCACCCAATCCTAGCGATACTACGTAAACATCGATGGTCGAAAACCTCAAGACGACGAATATCTTCAACATGCAGACTCCAAGTTTCGCAACCATACAACAAAATTAAACGCACTGCAGCACAGTATACACGACCTTTCAACTTCAGTGAAATATCAGGTCGGCGCCACAAGTGCTTCAGTCCAGCGTACGCCGCTCGAGCCTTGGATATCCGCGTGCTCACCTCTACTACTGTGCTCCCATCCGTCGTCACACAGCTACCGAGGTAGGTGAAGTGGTCGACAACTGACAGCACCTCCCTATCGAGCATTATGCTCGGAATTGTTGACGTCCAGTCTTGTAACATCACCTTGCACTTTGAAGATGCAAAGCGCATGCCGAATGGGGCTACAGCTCTTGCGAGATTATCTAGTGCACGCTGAGCATGTTCCGTGGATTCGAACAAGCATACAACGTCGTCCACGTAATCTAGGTCACATAGCTTTTCACTATTTCCTAGTTCGACGCCTACATCCTGAAGATTTTGCAGCGCACTCTCCATTATTTCGTCTATGACGAAGTTGAACAGGAATGGAGACAAAGGGCATCTCTGTCGAACACCACTGGTCGTTTCGAACCGACCGGATAGTTCACCGTAAACCCTTACGCGGCCAGAAGTATGAGAATACAATGATCTCATTAGGTTCACGAACTTCTGGGGTATACCTTTTCGATGAAAAGTACTGAAAAGCGCTGCTCAATCAACTGAATCGAAGGCGCCTTTCAGGTCTAAGAAAAGCATTATTGTCGGTCGGCGGTGCGTGTGACGCGTTTCAAGTAGTCGGCGAAGAGTAAAAATCTGGTCGATGCATCCTCGACCTAGGCGGAATCCAGCCTGCTGTTCGTGGACATTCCTCTCGCGAGCCGGTGTAAGACGATGCAGCAAAATCGAAGCTAATACTTTGGTGATTATCGGAATTAAGCTAATCCCACGATGATTACTGCAGTCATTGCGTATTCCCTTCTTGAAGATGGGAACAATCAATTACTCGCTCCATATTAACGGAATACGCTCCTCGTTCCAAATGTCACGGAGCAAGGCGGTAAGTGATTTTATCAACGCCTCACCACCCATTTTGAAAAGAACTGGAGGAAGTTCGTCGGGACCTGCCGCTTTCCCCCGCCTTAGTAATCGAATACATGACTCTACTTCTACTTCTGATGGGGGCTCAAGTGATACCACCCAAGGAGTCACAGTTGTTCACAAGGGAGTAACTGCACTAGCTTGCGGCCAGCTAAACTGCTCCTCGAAGTACTCGGCCCATCGGTCAAGCCTTTGCTGTTTGTTATGGATGGGTTCTCCATTTCTATAGTAATTCGCTTCACTAACATGGGTTCGCCGTCCCCCGGTATCACGAATACGCTTGAACAGTCTTTGACTGTTACCTGAAGCAGCTGCTATTTCCATTTCTTCGGCTACCTTGACCCACCAATTTTTGCGATCATTCTTAAGGCTTTTCGTAACTTGCTTTTGTAGATGTCTTCGTATCTTATTCATCTCCTCACGGTTCGAAAGCTGACGCTTTTGCTCCATTATACTCAGCGACTCTTGCGAGATCCAGTGTCTTTGATGGACAGCGGATCGAGGACCACAGGCAAAACCTGCTGCAACGTGCATCGCCTGTTTGATATGAGCCCAATGCACATCTATATTACTGTTCGTCGTAAATCCTAGCTCATGTACTAACTTTTGCTCGTAACGGGTGCGTACTTCGGGATCACACAAACGTTGCACGGCTAATCCGGTTTGCGGTTTGCGACGATGACCATGGAGCTGGAGAGATAATCGCATTAAAACTAATGCATGGTCCGACTCTACGTACGTGGACCAGTAAGATCTACAGTTCTGAACAGAACTGCGCCACCGGTAGCTTACGGCGATATGGTCAATTTGACTCAAAGTACCCGTAGAGTTAGAGCGCCATGTCGCTGTGCGACGCGAGCTGTGTCGAAAATTGGTACTAGACAAGAACAATCGATTGTCTGCACAAAACTGGAGAAGCCTATCCCCGTTATCTGTACGCTCAGCGGGTAAAGCACAACGTTCACCTAAACAGGCTTCTGACACACTAAGTTTGCCAACTTGTGCATTGAAGTCACCAGCTAGCACTGCAATGTCAGAACCCTTACTGCTGCGAACAAGGGTGGCGAGTTCGTCGTAGAACTCATTTTTCTGCAAGTCTGAGCTGCAGTCCGTTGGGGTGTACGCCGAGATCACAAACAAATTGCGTTTAACACAACTATCCTTTCAAACGGCAACTGACCCCTGGAGTCTCACAGCACATAAACGACTGTTAACAGGGATCCAGTCTAAAAGGGCAGCCTCAGCCTTGTCAGTCAAGACAATTCCTACACCACGTTGACCCACAGCTTTAGCTGCTTCGTCTCCTGAGGTGCGCAGAATATACCTCGATGAGATACCAGGAGCAGTTAGTTGAATTACACTGCTCGAATCCTGGATACGCGTTTCACTTAAGCAGCAGACATCAATCTTCAGAGAATCTATTGTGGGGGTTAGGCACGCCTGTTGACCGACCTGCATGAGTGTACGCACGTTGAAGGAGCCGAGATTCAGAGGCTGACGAGGCTTGAGAAAAGGTGAGTTACCAGACGGAGGATTGTTCCTGATACTATTTGACAGTGAATCGTTGCGAGTATCGACCGTGTTATCAGTGGGAGCAATATGGGTCGATAGATGGGGCAAAGAGGGGTGGTTGGGGACAGAAGACAAAGGTCAAATAAAAGAAAGGGAACTCTGAGCAGTAACACACTTATCACTACCCACCCCGCTCGATGCAATGGGCAGCACGGTCCTGATTATCCTGCCCGACGACCGATGCAGTATGGAATTCTTTGTATTCGTGCAGTTCATGGGAGATGTTGGACGGGTACTGCTAGGGTGTCCAGCCACAAAGCAGGAGAACGATTAGGTCCTCATCCAAAACCTTTAGTTCTAACAAGAACCTATCCGCAAGGCAGCGGGATGGCTTAGTGGAAGCCCATTTGCTTGGATCAGTTGTTCTTCCACTGATTTTGCCGATTGAGTTGCCAGCTCAAATCAACCCCCAACCTGGAGGACCAGGAGACTGGACTTTGTCTGACCTCTACCCGTTGACCTGTCAGGTATGATTGCATCTCCGGCTTAAGGAAGCCATCCTGTATAGCTCTTTGGGTCATAGAGACGCGCAAGCCATCACATCACGTCAAGGTGCAGTCTCGTCGTGAAGCTACTAGTCTATGTATCCAAAACGATCCCATGGGACCCAGTTCCTAAGCAGACAGTGAATATAACTATGGTTAAAGAGTGATAAAAGAATAATAAGGCAAGCTGAAGCTACGTGGTATAACGCTCTCCCGTCACTGGCTTTTCAAGGACAATTGCACAGCTACCGAATTCTCTGATAGGAGATAATCGCTGTGCGATCAATGGGTCGTCACCTTTGAGAAGCCAGTGAAGGTAGGGCGCTATACCATGCTGCTGCGAAAGTAAACAAACTATAGAGGATCAACCTGGTCGGTCTGGTGATTAGATGTTCGATTCACAATTGTTCACACCGGGTTTGAGTCGCAGTGGGGCTCGACGAACAGGCGCTGACGACGATGAGCTATGCGGGATGGTTTCCTTAAGCAGGAGATGCAGTCGTGCCTGATTAGTCGTTAGGTAGAGGCCATACGAAGTTCAGTCTCTGAACCAGTTGAAGGGCAACATCAGATCCTGTCCATTACACCCCTGGAGAGGACATTCCAGCGAATAAACACGGAAAGAAACAGTTTATCGGTCTGAAAATCTCCCCTAGATGGACGTAGGAGTGGAGTACCTGGGGTTTCTCTCGACGGTGGCAGAAGTCATCACACTTCCTTGGGCAGTTATTGCCCACCTAAGCTGGGCAGCCCCCAGCCTACAGGATGCTATCCCGTCCATGTTCCGCTTGTTCCATTGGATGCATGAGGCTAAGGAGTATATCCGAAAAGAGGATCGATAATAAAGCACTAACGAATACAAAACAGAATGATTGCAATAATCAGGTCTCACGTGATAGATCAGAAGAAGTTCCTTCACGGGTTCTTCGGTCACTTTCCCGTGCTGAACTGACGCCCCACTACCTCATGTGTCAGAATTCTCAGTCAAAAGCTCCGATTAGGGTTCTCAAAGGAAACCTCCTTCTGCAGTGTGGGCCGTCGCAAAGTATAACGTGCCCAGAAATCTCTAGCGGTCACTCGGGTAACTTTTCTTATCTGTTTGCTTTCCATTCTTTACATCCCAACTCTAAATTGGTATGAGAAGCCACAGTGAGTCTTAACCAAGAACTAGTATCTTTCCTTAAGGGAAACGACTTGGAGATGGTGAAAAAATAGAGAATCGATTCTCAGACCCAGTCGCTCTCTTCGCTTATCAGCTTTCGGCGTCCACACACTTAGCCAAAGGGGCAACAGGCTGTCTCAACTAGAACCCCTGAAACTTTTAAAGTAAATGTGCTGTCTCTCCGAGACACGCACACAAGACTCCATTTCAATGATAACACATTGCCCCTCAGATACACGCTCAGCTTCTTCCACTCTTCATATGTCGGGTGACTCGGTGACTAGCGTTCGGGGTCAGGCTGTCGTTGACATCGTTCTGAACATGAAAGTTGAACGTACACTGCTCGACTGGATCCCAGTCAGCAATCATCTGTGTGCGGGTCGGTCGAATGGTTCTGTGTACGTCAACATCAGTAGATTGAAGTGTCGATGCCCGTCTGTCCTGTCATTGTACGCTCCAGCCGACTGTAACTCTCCTGAGACTAAAGACAAACCCTACCAAGATTAGTCTTAACTACCCTGCAGCATTCGCTTTATGGACATCATAGCTGTTGCTGGTAATTTCACTGTCCAAGCTGGAAACCTAGACGAGACAGAAAGGCAAATAGGTGACCGATTTGGCGTTCCAGCTGAAGGAGCCGATAACGGAGACCTACTCATGCAACTATGTTCCGACCGTAAACTATTCCTAGCCAGTACAAATTCCTCTCACAAAATACGGCTCCGACTAACCTGGCGTCCTCTTGCGTTTTCACAGCGCGGAACCCAGGCGGATCACATTGCTAACGGTTACCGCTGGCTCGGTTCGGTTCAAGATTATCGATCATTTTTGTCCACGTCTTCAGACACTGATCGCACTCTTGTCCCTGTGCGTTTCAGCCTACCTCTCATCTGTGGGCGAAATAACACCAAATCTAACGGTCCCCACAGTTGCTGCTGGACGATAACCATCGATCTGCTTTCTAAGCAGACTTACCCACCAGGTCATTCAAGTAGTCAAATTCCCACGATCCAGAAAAGCGATGGACAGAGATCAAGCAGCTCTACGTGAGGCTTCTGATGCTGTCCAAGGTCCAACAATCAAAGACATACAGAAAAGATGGATATCTGCATCCTCAGAAGCATTGTTAGATCAGCTCAGACAGATTCTTCCGGGGTCAAGGAGACGCCTTAAAAGCCACCTAATTCGAAGCCTGAGAAAAAGCCATGAGGAATGGTGGATTGCGAAGTACACGAAGACGGAAAAAGCTGCGGCTACCGGCAACACCCGAGACCTTTTCCGTCTAATAAGAAATACTCGTCCACGAAGGTCGAGCATCGACGAAATGATTAAAGAGGTGACTGAGACTCAGGAGCGTCGTCTAGATCGTCAGGCACAGCATTTCGAGAAACAAATCAACTAGCTTTTATCCAAGACCGGTTTTTAATTAGTACGATGTTTTCAGCTCTAGCTGTAGGTACTAATCCCCCTTTAGAAGTGAAGGTTCTCCGTGAGATCGGCTACAATAAACGATATAAAGCTGCTGAACCTGATAAGTTGCTTCCGACTATTTTCAGAGATGATGGCTCAGCACTTCTACTGGAGTAGACTAAACTCCTCGGTTTGGTATGGGAGAGAGAACAAGTTCCAAAGAGTTGGTGTGAACTGGTGATCGTACCGATTTCAAAGAAATGCTAGAGGTCCTTTTGTCAAAACCACAGGGGAATAAGTTTGGTTAGCAGTGTATCCAGACTGCTCGCTGGTATTATTTCCCACTGCTTATCTAAAGCTGGCGAACAGTACTCGCATAGAATCGAGCTGGGTCTAGACGTGGTTGAGATTGTGTTGATCACATTAGTACTCTACGATTCAGTCGATCGCACCTTTCTTTGGCGCTGCCTGTTGTAGAAAAGTGTACCAGAACAATTCATTTTCACCATAAAGTCCCTTAACATGGACAGCCGAAGCCGAGTTCGGGCTTAAGGTGATCTTTCATTCGAGTTCACCACAGAAAATGGTGAACGTCGGGATTGCCCTTTTCTCTGTTTCTCTCTAACTTCACAGTAGATATGGTTCTAAAGACTGCGAATTTTTAGGTGAGAATAGTGGCACTGAACATTTCCCAGGTGGGAGTAGTCATATCCTGAGTATGTGAAAGACATAGTTTTGATTAAAAACCCAGATAAGTTGAAGGCTTTTCCGAACAGTTTCAATAAATGCCTACCAATGTTCGGTACGCGTTTTGCTCCTTTAAAGTGCAAGATGCTGTTGCAGGACTGGGTTAGTCTAGCACCTAACCTTTCAGTGTCTGGAAAGACTATAGACAGAGTAGACAAGTTCTGTTATCTTGGCAGCTGCATCATATCCGGAGATCGGATATCAGAGGGCTCGCTTAGCATTTGCCAATCTGAGTCATCTGTGGTGTCGTAATAACATCCGTTTATCTATCAAGGGTGCAGTGTATGCTGCCGCTGTCAGGCCAGTGCTTCTATAGGGGTCGAAGATATGTTCACTGCGGGTGGAGGATATACGAAGATGGCCGGTAGTTGAGCACTGATGTCTTTGTAGCATTGCTCGAATCTGGTAGGAACACCGTACCAGCAATGCTGAGGTTAAGAGCAGGGTAATGGACATGCGAATAAAGTCATTAGGCCGGAGGTAGTCAAAAGGTTATCGTAGTAGGCTCTAGACAACAATAACTCGGGTTTATTTCCCACCACCGAAATCTACTTTCCCATGTGGCAGCCTTTCACTGGCCGAGGCCCCTTTTCTGGACCTTTGTACACTGTTCTATATTAGACAAAAAGAGAAGTAACAAGTACCTTTTTGAACACTCAAACTCACCGGTCTAAGATGGTTGGGGCGTGTGTTGGGACGTGCATGTCTCCTCACTGGATTCCTCGGTGCTCAATATTCTCTGAGGGAGTAACCTTTGGAAGAAGTGTCCATGATATGAGAGAAAGGTATGAAAAGCGTAACCAATGGACTTGTAGGACGTACTAGACTTCATGGGTGGAGTCCAACAGCCACTCGGGGATATGGCTTGGTGTCGCGATCGGTGGCGCTATGGTATCCACGAATTTCTTTATCGAATTGATACCAGTATTTGCAGTTCTTCTATGGCTTCTTTCATATTCTTGTTCTTTTTTAATAATTCCCATTGATATTGCCGGTAGGAGACAGCAGTCGCAACCATTGCACCCAGTGTATCGTTAATGGTTGTCGGAACTGAACTGCCGATTCCTATAAGCCAGATGAAATAACTTTCGTGGTTTGCACTGGTCAGCTAAGCACTGTTACTGAAGGATGAACTATTTGTTAATTGAATCCTTTGCTGAAGAATTTATCGCGTTTACGTTTGCTACTCCGTCAATAGTTTTGGTAGTATTTTGAAGATGGAATTACCTTCAAAGTTGCATTAGAATATAATGAACTTTTCTTGCATAATCTATTCCTGAGTGACCTTTGGAACGTAAACGATGCATATTAATTTCCTCTAATCTCTCTCACACTGTGTTGAACAGACGGGTGCTAGTTGAGGAGCCGGTCCAAGTTGCTAACCGCTGTCCCCAAACGTGATTGTCATTTTCACGGTATCGTGACTCGTTATCTAACTGATGATGCAATCATGTGAGCCATGAACTTTGATGTTCCTCTAAAGTGTCAAACGAAAAACAGTGACGAACGTCCCCTTTCTCTTTCGTGTTGATTGAGAAGATTTCATTTCGGATTACGAACCACACACGCACACGCACATCCACACAAACAAACAAGCACGCGCACACACACAAAAGCACATACACGACGCCGTCAAGTGTTGCTTGTACTTTTAAAAAAGAAATTAGAAAGTGGACCAGGTCTTACAACCTCCACGTGAGAAACTCCGAACGATCTCTTATCTTTGTACCACAGAAACGGTCATGCACACAGAAGAGGAGTTCGTTATGGAAAATACCTGGGTGATGTTCTGATGATTTTTATAACTAGCCCTGACGAGAGGTCAGCTTTCAGTGAATCTGAAATCATATACGTGTACTCAGGTGGTGCATACTGGTTTCTACACAGCGAAAACCTAATGCTGACAGTCCAGTCATAAATACAAACAATCACATTTCCACAACTTCCAAACATATATCTCCCGTAACCTGTGGCGACATTGTCTGCTCTTTACCCCCATTCTGATCAGTGAATCAGATCGGGCTACTTTTGTTTCACCATTTCGGCCAGACGAAATTTAACTAGGTGTCTCGTTACGGAGCTCAAGGTTCAATCACATTCGACGTTAGTTCCGTTTGCATACATTATCGGATCGCACTGACATCACCTGCGCGTTATGCAACCAAACTAATTGGAAATAACTCGGAGTTGGATGCATGTGTTCCAGCCCGGAGTCAAATCAACCTGAACGACATTCTAAATGAGTCCTTCTGGGCAACTGTTCCTAAAAGTCGAATGACTTGCGCGTGTATGCGTGTGGGAGACGTTTTTCTCTCTCAACCATTTGATCAGCGGGCTGAGATTTTCCGTGCCCATGGGTCGGTTTGTGGCTAGAACGTATTGGGGTTTGGTATCATTTACTGTTTACCCACTGTACATTGGTAGTCTTGATACTAGATCTTGAACTGACTAACTATCCACAAGTTCCATTGACAAGATATTCAGTGAGGAGGACTATAAAAATATAATACCAATCACCTCAGGTCAAATCGAACTTTCTGACAACGAGCAGCAGTTGAGCCCCCTTCGACTTACTAGCAATAGCGTCCGTGCGGCCAAAGGTTTGAACTTGGAACTCCGGCAATTTCGGTGGTGGGAATTAATTGTCTCTCTTACTAGGTTTCTGTAACGTCAGGCTTTCACAGTTTTGCATTGATAAAAAGGAACTGAAAGTACGCAAAGTGTCTGCATTTTAGACTCTCTAGCAACCTTTGCGGACACAGTTCCAACCCAAGGACTGAAATGAGAAAAACGACTGGTTTTGATGGATTTTGTATTTATACTACTTGCCTTGTTAGGGTGACAAGAGACGGAAGGCTAGACGAGCTAACGACCGGAGCTGACAAACCAGAGTGCTCCAAGAGTCCAGAACCGTGTAGAAAGAAATGGCGATGGGCCATTGCAGGATGGCACCAGGTCGACTTAAACAATCAGGCTCCAAACAATCAGTAGGTTGAAGGAGTTGAAGCTGAGCTGAATTCCTAACCTATCAAAGTGACTGGCCAATGTTTGTTTGACCAGTTACGTACCTTAATGGATGACTGGTGAGAGTCATCCGTATGTCCAACAGGACTTCTGAAATGGGCCTATTCGTCCTGGATACGGATAAGTACTTTGAAGAACTACTGCGCCTGACTGTAAGCCACTTCATGTGACTGTAAAGAATGTAACTTTGATGAATGATTTGAAATGTAAGATTACCTATAACTAGTGGAAGATCTGATGCCAGAATTGGATGAATTCCTGACCAGTGGTTACCATTCCCACAGTAGACCCAACTACAGACGTCAATATATAAACAAAGCTCGCCTAAGCTCTCAAGGCTCGTGATTGCATTTTAAACAAGTTTGGTGTCTCCGAAGAGAGCCTCTGCAATATAGCTTCAGAAGTCCGCGAAATAATGAAAGACTGACTTCTTTCCCTAGTGAATATTTTTCAAGTCAACGGTTTTCCGGACAGGTTCGTCCAACCAAATGAAGTCCGTAAATCAGAGCCAAAAAGAAATAATTGCAGCCCAGACAAAAAGTTTGCACACCAGCCTTTCTGTCGAGGGTGACCTCATATTGGAAACCCTCACAAGGCATTTTGACAATTTTTAACTACCATGCGGAAAGAAGACATTAGTTCACTCATTCATATGATTTTGTGATAATGTCAGCTGCACGATAAGGCAATTGTCTCTGCGCATGAAAATACGTCGGCGGTTCATTTGGAACTGTCTCAAGCACAATACTTGGTCATTCGGTACACCGTGGTCACTGAGTAGATTCCAATCAAGTATTCGCGGTGTTTTATCTAGCACCCACAAGAAGATCGATTCAGACCCCTTTACACACTCCATCTACAACTGAGGCCAGTGGAATATGACATTGTACTTGAGCTTTGTGCTCGCGGATGATTAGTGTGCACCCTCTAACTCCTATGGCCCAGAATGAAACTGATGTACACACACACACACACACACACACACACACACACACACACACACACACACACACACACACACACACACACACACACACACACACACAGATACCACATCCAGACCCTTGACATTTGAAGGCGAAGAGATGGACCATCGAGCCATAAATACCCCATCACATATCCCGGTAGAACTGCATTATAACTATCTCCGCCTAACTTCACGTCAGGCGGACATGCCTATTAAATATTTCGTTATTAATTTCTCCTTATATAAATTATAACGTCCCGATTATAAATTTCCGAAAGCAATAGTTCCCCAAACACACCACTGTGGTAGATGCCGTGTACGTAGATATTTTGAGACGGTGAGCAGTATGTGGCAGATCGCATGTGGTATTTAAACATGGATGGCAAACATTAGTGGGTTTGAATCACTCCGAGATCACCAACCAGTAGCTTTCAGATCAATTCCACAGGACTAACTTCAGATTTTTGATTTTCCTAAAAGATACTCTAGGGTTCACAGTGGCTTTCAGCTCAAATTGGTGAATTTCATATGTCCCTGATTTTTGATCTCGATGTTTAGGCGTTTTAGTGGGTGTTGCACGCGACTAATATCATCACGACCAGTAATGAAATATTTGCGAACTTAAAGTTAGGCTCATAGACCAAGAACTTAAGAAGTGCCGAAAAGTTTTCTGAGATTTAATGCCCAATCTGGTTTACTAATTTTTCAAATGTATTACTTTAACTATTGTCTGAAAAATCCCACAGAGCACATTGAGAATGAACAACGTGGCGAACAAGCTCGTTTTCAGTTATTCGTACTCATACCAATATATAACAATATATATGACTCACAAAATAAGAACGGAGAATGGCAATCCAAATCTGTCTCTGCACGTGCGTGTGTGCATGTGAAATTGATCACAGTGTGGAATGTTCAAGTGGTTGCACATGTGTTCGGGACCATGACGTGGGCCACGGAAGCTTAAGTGCTTGCACAAATTGCTTCTGAGCGCACAGGGGAGGATTGTAGAGACGAATGCTCACGGCTTCGGCTGTGGCTAAGATGCGACACTTGACAAGTCTTGATTGCTTTCCTCGGACTTTGTAAATGGTGCGAAAAGCGTAGCTTTATTCTCAATCAATCGGCAATTTCGGCTTGAAACCCGTTCAACTGGTCTGTCGTAATTGACCTCATGAGTGGAATCCATCGTAGACCACGTTGACTGACCGGACAGTCATGTATACAAAGAGTATTCCTTACGCGTTCTTCTCATGAGGTCAATTATGTGAGCTGAAGCTAGTAAATTTTAAGTTAATTGTACTTAATGACTGAGAATAGTGATATGTGGCCGACAAACAATGCGACAAGACTGAGTTCAAAAGGGGAAAACCTGTAGATTTCGTAATCAGCAGGTCAACTGTTCCCTTCAGTGACGGAAAATGATGACTTGTACTTGTGAACGGTACAAACATAGCTCACAAAGACCAAATTTGGGGTCACAACCGAAGATAAAACGCGGCTTTACTCACCCGTAATGAACGGTTTCGAACTTAGGGATGCAGTCCGTGTTAATGAGGAATTTTGTGTCTGTCTCACATAGATCTTCATGAAAAACATTCTGTAGCTAGTCTACAATCTCAAACCTGCACACACGTGGAAGGATTAGGATTTAGGAAGTTGTGTTACGATCGATGGCACCCAGCTGAAAATGGACAAGATATGAACTTCGAGAGGATGGTTTATTTGAGCTACCGAGAAAGCTCGAAGGATAAAGAATGTTTACAGATTGAGGAACCGATTGCAATCGTTTAGGGGGTTCATCCGATCCAGCGTCCATTGAACAGAGTAGTGCACAGTCGGGTTTGGGAATTGAGTAATTTTCTGGAGTTCTGGTCGGAGGTTTCTGAACGTCCGAACGTCTGGAAAAATATTGGGTTTTCTGAAAAACTCGAACACAAAGCAGAAGCCAGATTCGATGACTGCAACAAGACGCGTTCATTCAGCCCAGCTCTAAATATGATAACAATTAAAAAGTGAGAGGAATTTAGTCTTTTTTGTTTAGTAAAACTTGGATCCAAGCAACCGTTGAAACCGCAGTAAAACAGCACGTGTGGTAAAAATGTCACTGAGTGTATTACTTTGGCTCAACTATTTTTCATAGTCAAGAAATGCTTGCTTCTCGCAATTTACATCTTCCTTTTGTTTTGATGAACTGGATCGAGGGAACCCTATGATTCGAAATAGGAACAGATGGTTTGTTCAGTATGCTGGATGGTTCCCTATGCATTCTGTCATTTAGGATCACAGATTTCCTGTTTTTTTCTTCTTCTTTATAACCTGGCATAATGAGTGGATGTAAAAATAAAACCGCGGTGCATTACTCTAACTCGGTCAGAGAGAGATATCGGAAATGATTATGTTTGTTGCCCTGCCTAATACGTATGCACGTAGGGCAAATCAAAGGAGTAAACGTTGAATTCTTCCTTGCAACTGCTGTCCTATGTTGAGCACAGCGCACGCACAAAACTGGCAATTGAAACAGATGGAATTCATCCTCTCGCGTAAGTCAAATCTCCAGGTGCCGCTTTCTGTATCGTATTTCTCTTTGTCGGGCAAATGAACTTGATTGGCATGTCACCTGTAAAAGAGAGAGAGAGCATTGAACAGCGCTGGTGATTCCAATCCAATTCTCTCGCTCCGTGCTCTCCGCACCGGGGATCCTCATACACTGAGTCAGTTCAGCTGAAGTTAATGCTGTCCGAATTACTCGTGGAAAAACCCCGAGAAGTTCTAATCGAGGAATAATTTACTACCAACAGTAATACGATCTCCTCAACATAAGGAGCATTTTCCGAATCCGTCAGGTGTATTCTGAGCCTCCGCATTTGTCTGTGTGCGTGTGTGTGTGTGTATGTGTGTGTGTGTGTGTGTTGGACAACGTGGGCGCTTGTATTTGCGTGTGGCCATGGGGTGTCGAATTCTTTCCAGTGAACCTTTCTGCTCTACGCAGAAGGTGGACGTTGACCTGTCTGACAATGTCCGTCTAATATCATCAAGCCCAACAGACATCCACGACCTCAATCTTGGAGAGGGTAGAGGGTAGAGGGGAGAGAGGTAGAGGGGGAGGGCAGGTAGTCGGTCACAGTAGTGGATTGGTTTGTGACGCAGTGCAACAACACTGGAATGTGGAAAGGACCCCGACTTGCAGTGGAACGAAAGCAACGGTCTGTCGATAGTGGTCAGGCCGATTGTGTTCCGGTCAAATGCACATTTGAGAGAACAAGCAGACACACTACACTGGCTCTGATGACGCATCAAGAAAACAGTGATTCACCGTGGGAAAAGAAATTGGCCGGTTTGTTCGAGAGGCTGTTTTCTGTCACCCATCTATCCGTCAATCAGTTCATCGGAACGGCCTTCAATCTCAATTTAAATAAAGGTTTTTATTGCCAAAAACACGGCTTAGCTGGTACAGATTTCAATTAGCCGATGTTTCGGTTACCTCGGGTAACCTTTTACAAGGCCGATTTTTTAATCGAGAACTTCAATAAAACTTGCCTTAAAAAAAATTCCCCGGGGCAGTCGAAAAAGTCGGCTGCCGAAATCTCTATCGACAACGCTGTGTTTTTGACATTAAAACATTTCTACTGACCACAACACGCGGCACACCGAGTTTTCGATTCACGTTGAACCTCGTTCGAACCTGATATACTCTGCCTTCTATCTCCTTTCTACAAAGATTTTTCGTGTACTTCTGGTATTTTTGTACTGGTAGTATCCAAAGAAACTTTCGAGAAAATGCATCCAGGGCGTCCATTATTCAGAACTATTTGGTGTGGAGTGATCAGGTAGACACGATCCATTGTTGTACTGTAATAACATAATATAGCATAATTACGTAAAATGAAAACAGCTACCGAGAGGATGTTGGTGGTGGAAGTTAATCATTCTGTTTTATTAACAACGATAATTTTACTTTATTTATCTATTAAAAGAGATTACTCCTGGAAGTGAGGCGAGGCAAATCAATTGCCCCGAAGGAGGGAGTGGCCGTGGTTGGCAGAAATCAAACCCAGGACGGTATTGTCCAAATTTTGCGTTGATGACTGTGTGATCACTACCGGTCTGTGCCCATAGTCAGCGATTACTGGTAGCTCGTTATTGACGTGGGAGTGGCTGGATAAAATTCAGTCAGACAGCCCAGTATTGGAGTTGTTCTTGATAGAAAGAGAGGGAGTGTGTGGATGGATACACACTTCGACGAGCGCTCTTGACAAGAACGAGGCTAGAGTGTATGGACTCTATAGATTTTTCTACGCAAGGAACAACTCTGTAAGAATCAAAGTAACTGCGGCATTTCTCGCAGTTTAAGAGTCATGCACCAGCATCTCTTGGAGTGACTATCCCACATATTGTACAAACAGAGGTTATCGGCTAGGTACACACCAAAACAGATGTTGTCAGAGAGGATCTGCATACCAGAAAGCGTTACAAATAGGCTTTTTGGGACCAACACCAATATGGTAACACCTTAGGGCTCAACAAAACTCTGAAGTCAAAGGAGCCACAAACGCGTAAACACCCGATTTCTATGGCATAAGGCTGTCGCTTTTCGATATCCTCAAAGCCTAGAAACGAGACATTACCTATTCTAGTTATGACGTAATCGGGTGGCCATGGTATGCACAAATGGCTTAATCAGATGATGCGATGTGAGCAACACACACTGAATGACTCATGAGGATGTGACAGCAACCGTTAGCTTCGGGCGGCTCTTGGTCCTCCGGTCAGTTTTACCTTAACACAGTAGTGTCAGAATTGGCAACCGTGTCACTCGTAGAACGAACACGTGAGAAAGATGTTCGCCGAGGAAGTGACAGAGGAGATAGGAATAATCGACTTCAACCCAGAGAACAAAAATCCTATGCGCAGAAGAAAACTTTCTACAACGAAGATAGCAGGCGCATTTTAAAAAGTGCCAGAAAAGGTAACAATTTGTGGCTGATATCTCCACATCTCAGAATAAACACCAAAACATGCACGGACATTGCAAAAATATATTGGGAAGCTCGGTTAAAACGAAGGCTCAAGAAGAAGAACTTTTCTGGTGATATTATCTTCAAGTTACGCAACATTGTGGACGGGAATCACTCAATAATTGTTGCTGGGATTGAAACAATATCTACTTTTGAAAATTCCGGATTGACCATTAGCGTGATCTTTATTGATCGGATCCTTGATAACCATGGTAACACCATGAAAAACCTACCATTCAGCCTATTGAGCGTAACAGCACTTATGTCAAGACTAAGCGCGCCCAATATGCAGAATGGTTATAAGCGCAAGGAAGTTCTTTGTTACGACTTTATGTGGACGAAATTAACTACAGTGTTTGGTGTTCTCGATCGATCGGACGATCTGTTAAAGGAAAGCCATATATCAAAACCTTGCCGTCAAATAAAGGTGGGAACCCTTGTGAAACTACATTAAAAATGTCTTACAAAACCAAATAACCAAATTTTCCATAGATTCTTGGAAGCATGCTCCTTTAGGATGAGCTCTGAAAATCCCGGTGCTGAGATGGTGTCCATTTCTGACAGTGGACCTACTCCTCGACGGGCATCTGAAGCTCGTTTGGCCATTTGACGTGGCTTCCGTTTTCTTTCTCTATGTAAACCATTTTTCAACCCCATTGAAGAGGCTTTCAACTGTAGTAGAAGCACGGTGGAAGTTTTATTGGAACAGAACAGAGAAAAACTCATGAGAGCATCAAAAAGACAGTGTGCCAGGACGCTTAGATTTCTTTTATTACAAGAAATTTGTCATAAATCCATCCATAGTATCACAACAACTAAAAGTGCTTCCTATGATAAGCACAATTTAGCCTTCATACAATCAGCCAAAGAACTTCTATATTTATTATTTTGTTTATTTTGTAAATTAAATGGCATAATGTACATTTTTATAGATAATTCATTTATTTCTGATAGATGAGTCTTAAATTGCGGCATTTGACTCTTAAACTGGGGCTCATAGCCGGCAAATTGTTGCGCAATGCTCTTAAACTATGGAACATACTGTAGATGAATTCCACGAACTTCTCCGGCAGCCCCAACAACTCATGGGATCCCGTGTGAATTGGAGGAAATCTAATCTGCAGTATCAACGCACAAAGCTTCAACAACCTTTGTCACCATTCAGTCGGCCACTGTTGAATGGGTGCTTGTAATGACCGGATTTCCTGAAATGGAATCAAAAGGCACACAAACTGGCATTGAAATGTGTTGTTCCCTTAGCGTATCAAATACTGTATTTATATAGACATGAAACAAGAAACAGAACACCTAATTATACAGGTATTGATCTATGAGCAAAGAGTGATGGGCATACACTTGCTAAACACTGTCACGTGATATGGAAGTAGATCATGCGTGCGAGACATGCGTACTGTGGTAACTAATGTCCACGGTTGGACTTAGATGAGTCATACGCGCACGGTGTATTAATTTGTGTGCGGAATGTGTACATTGAACAAATGAAAACTGATCGGTCCAAATGGGCTTTCTCGAATTGCACATGAATAGGACAGTGCTACATCGTGTAGTGTTGATGCTAGCCCGGAAACCATGAAGGTAACTTGCGCGACTCACATTCACGCTTGCCGGTGGACTTCGAGTCCCCAATGGGATATGGTGGATAAGAGTTGCGTCAAATGATTTCTAAGAAGCTGGATGAAGTAGCTCTACAGTGCTGGTTCTAGTGTTTTTCAATGCTCAGTTCAGTGTTGAAACCAAGTAATAAATCATTTCATAACCTCAGATTGTTGTTGATAGGAGTTGCAATAATAGACCACGATACAGCGAAAATGTATCAACACCATCATATTCCTTTGGCTCT
The DNA here is from genome assembly GCA_948099385.1 of Fasciola hepatica. Lineage (NCBI taxonomy): Eukaryota > Metazoa > Platyhelminthes > Trematoda > Plagiorchiida > Fasciolidae > Fasciola > Fasciola hepatica. Next base: position 15,113,631 of record CANUEZ040000126.1, on the reverse strand, counting down.
TTTCGACTAAAAGTCGGCGAGTTTCGCAATCTAAGATGCCATCAAACCATCACCAAGTATTTCACGTTTCAGTTCAGTTACGTTTGTTTTTTTTGCAACATTTATTTTCTCTGTATATCACTTCTCACTGGTACTACTGATTTCCTTTTTGCAAAATCCATCCAGATTCAGATTACCAACACGACGGATTCAGAAGAAGCTGTTACTAGAGGTGGATTCAAGATTTTAACTGGTGTAAAGTCCAGCCACCGAAACGTTCGAGCGACGCGTAGCAACCAATTTCGACACAATTCAATACAAAATCGATTCCAAATAGATACGGTACTATATACAACAAATTAATTAACTTTACAATAATCAAACCTCACTAGTGTTCCTTCTGGGCTCTTACGCTCCAAATTGGACAACAAATCAACAACTGCAGCTGAATTACAGCAAAAGGGTTAGATACAGAAGATGGGATTACCGAATACAGTCACAATGAGGTTCAAGCTTAGCGACTGTCGCTCGAGGCAACGGTGGGAGTCCGCTTTGTGACAAAGATTTAGAGAAATAAAACAAACAATCGGAATTCCGGCAAAGATAGTTCATACGAATGAAAACTGTCGTTTGTAACATGGATGATAATGCATGGAATGGGGTTTCCTGAACTCCTTTACAACCGGTTTTGACTTAGAACACGCAATTCAGATAGAGATTTCTAACTTCGCCTGAGGGGTCAAAAGTTGAAAATCCATCAGGAAGATGAACGAAATTGAGTTGCGCCGTTTTAAGTGAGAAAGTGTGGCTTTCTGTGATTCAAATGGTCGAGGTGATTGGAATGATAAGAGGCCTTTTTGAGCAGGAAAATCTCAGCGCTGTAATATGCAACGAACGTGGTAGAAGCTATATCATGTAGTAGTGAAGCCAAGCAAGCCTTTAAAAGTCAGATCGGACGGACAAGCAGCGGGTCGCCGGTTCGACTCCGGCTTGCTACACGAATTTTTGAACGCGAAAAGTACAAGCAGGCTTTCCTTTATGCATATCTTTCTGGCCTCGGCGAAATAAACCGCTGACAGCCATCCGGAGAACTACGTGGTAACTTGTGTGACTAACACCCATGAACGGCTGCTTCCAGTTGTAGTTGGGTCTCCACGGATAAAGGAAAATGATTTATTTCAACAAGGATAAGACCGTTGGCTTTTTGTTGTTGATAATACATGATGAATCACGTAAGAAACAATTAATGTCACACTGTTTTATTCAAAAGACACGCTAGACAAAATGTTAACATCACACAGTGTCTTATTTTGTGTTGGTCAGTTATTGGCTAGCCAGACTTTGATCATTACCTTTAACAAAAAATAACTTGTCCTTTGACAAAATTGATTAACTGATAAGACTAAACCAGCATGTCACACAGGAACGTATGCGAAAAGATATACATACACGTACATGTGTACGTACGTACAAACATACATGCATACATACATACACTAGCGTTTAGAATGCACGAGATAATATGAAAGAAATTTCTACTTATCTCAGTGTTTATTTTTGACTTGTCTGTTTCATTGGGTAAATGTCGGATGCTGATAGATAGACTTTAGATCAGTAGCCAGACCACGGCATAATTGGAATGAAGCTATCCACTAGTGGGACGCTGCAACAATTGTTCAGCAGATTTTTATGATGCAGGGTACATCAAGATATAGGGGACGGTATCAGTTAGGAAAAAATTGAATCTCCGAAGAAGCCATATGTTATGCCGAGAGTTGTCTGTTGTCGTGACTTGACAACGGAGGCCCACGGAAAACTTGTGAGTCAGATAACTGGGACAAGGAAACGTGCACAGTATGGGGATCGCCTATGTCCATACGAGTCTAAAAAGGTCTGACCATAAAGCAGTAAATTAGCAATGGAATGCCTCGAGGTTTGAATTTAACTGAATTCCCCAAGCGATACGCAGGAGTGCCTGTTCCGCTGGTGGGCCTCTTGAGGAGAAATTGTGTTGGGCGATTCTGTTACCCCAGCGAAATGATTGATTCACTGAAAGATTAGTCAACAACCAGAAGAAATTCGCTTAAATCAACCCAGGTTATTTCTAACACAGAATATTTGATAGTTCACTGTCCTGGTTTAATTCACCGTTGTTAAGCTGTTTTAAACTGCTTCGCAATCATCAGCAGTACTCGCCCGTCCCACATAGGCTCGAAACCAAACATGCTCGATTGCCTTCCTGATAGGGCATTTACAACTTGATTCACGTTAACATCACACTGTATCATGAATCATCACTCTGTCCGTTTTCTGAGCTCATCGAATAGTGACTAAAATTAGAGCCTAAAATTGATCGGACAGTAAGATTTTCGAACAAAACTGCACGTACTACTAGTTACTCGTCAAAAAGGTACAGAAGGCATTTTGACTCGAAGGTTACCCCATTTGATACTAGTCAAAGATTTGTTTTCAGAACCGACAGTTTTCGAAGTGAGTCGTTCAGTTTCCGGAAGGGCGCTATGTTGTACAGTGTATAAGTTCACATGTGGCAGCCTTCCATTGGCCACGGACCCCCTTCCTGAATGGTTGTACAATGTTGTATAGTAAATAGAAAAGGACGTAAAAAGAGCATTTTATTATTTAAACTGCTGAGAGCCAACCCGGATAGCCTTGCGGTTAAGGTGTTCGATTCACAGTCGTTCACCCCGGGTTCGAGTCCCCGTGGGGGCTCGGTGGATGTGCACTGCTCATGATTCCCGACAAGGATGAAACAGCTGTACAATGCTTCCATGGTTTTCAATGGCTTTACGTTCGCACTGCAAGATGAATCTCATATTATTTAAAAATATTCACGATGGAACAAGAAGGAAGATCAAACCTTGAGAACATATCATATCATAGCACGTACACACATGCACACACACACACACACACACACACACACACACACACACACACACACACACACACACTGGCCGAGCAATCTCGATCAACCCAGTCACATGCAAATCAGGTCAAGTGGTAATCCAAAACCAGTGATCAGCGTCCTTAATCCGTGAGGCTGCGTATTCGGTGTTCGGCTACACTCTAATGCGACCATCCCGAGGAAGTGGGTGGTGGCAATTCCGACTGTTTTGTTGTGCAAAGAACACAAGGTCTACCGGAGAGTCAATTAATGTAAACCAAGTGGGCTAAGGTCTTCCTGTTCGAACATCTTTACTACTGAAAAATAGGACAATGATGAGATGTGTTCCATAAGTCACCCATAGAAGTACCATTAGATTCTCGAACCACAATAACAACATCGACATTAGACCCCGTTTCACATTCTGTACTGACCCGAAATTACGAACTTGGAGGCTATTTAAGATCGATATCCCCTAAGTGATAGAAATGAACTTTGATGCCCTCCTAGCTAAGTCAATGAAGAACTATTCATTTTGAAAATTTAATTGTTGAAATCCATTAACGATGGCAAAGTAACTCTGTAATTGTTGTGCATTTTCCTGGACCTACTGACAAAACAGAAAGGGAATCGTGTAACCCTTTGAGTGGATGCCTGATTTACGGACTGTTGGAAGAGCAGGAAAAAAGTTGGAAAAGAAATGAAAAATGGAGATACGAATCAGCCAAACGCTTCGACGAGAACTGAATGATCTCTCTATCGGAGTAATTAACCCCACTTGAAGTCAGAGTAAAGGTAATACTAATGACAATAATAATAATAATAATAATAATAATAATAATAATAATAGCAATAATGAAGTGAGCCATGGTCCACTACACACTGATTATGCCGGACGACGATTGGCTGAATTTGAAAGGAATGTGAGAAACTGGTCTCTGAAGACAGGTTTGGGTTTCTGGCAGATTGTCTTAGGGGGATGTGGTACGTACATCGATAGTGACACTTGACGTATCCTGTTTTGACGAGTCGTAAAATCATTTGTGCAACGAGTACGAAATCATCAACTGTTTTCCAAAGCTATTCTGGTGGCTAATTCTATCTGTTCCGTTCTTGTTGGTATAATACAGAGAGAGCCCCGGTTCGCTGGTTTCATCCAGATACTCAAACAAAGAACGGTTGATTCAGAGGTCAGGGGATAAAAACATTCGGCACCTATCTCAGTCGTTTCTGATTAGGCTGATAATTTACAGATCAACACAATACTTAAATTCCTGAGACTCACAAAGTCAGAATAATAAATCATAATATCCAGAATGTAAGCGATATGTGTTCTACGGGGAACGACGTGATGTACGATAGTAGTGGAGCGTAATCAAAGTCCGCGAGATGAAATGGTCTCTCAAAAGCTTCAGAATGGTAAACATTCAAGTAATGTATTCCCGTAACTGTGTCTCAGGAAAAACGGCGCTAAACACAAGAAACCTGAAGCCTACCCGAAAATAGAAAACTGATAACATTGTGAAACACCTGGGAATTGATGAGTTCAGAGCGTACAGCATTGTTTGATTGGAAGGCCATACATGCATAAGTTAGTTGATCAGTTATGAAGAAGTTACCCAGCTGTGGAGATTTAGAAGACATTAAATGGTGAACGACTTGGTACGGCTTCGTGGCCACAAGCTGAGGAGCTCCAGCCGATTAGGATCGTCGAGGACAGTTACAACAAAACCCCGCCACTATTGGGTAACTTTTGGCCAGCCTGTTACTTTCTTCAGTATGCATACTAATCGATTCTGTGGTGAAATTAACGTACAGTTGCACAGCCTTGGCCTTCTTGCTAGTTCGGGTTGCGTAGCTCTGGGTTGGAGTTATTTTAGTACCTTCTGTCAATCCGAGTATCGCGAATAGTGCTATGGTGTTATGCCTGCTGAATCCTCATACCAAAGCATCTGTGCTCAAAAGCCCACTAAGGCAGCCACTGATAACATAAACCGTTGGATCCATTTTCAGTCAAGAAAAAAAGAAATGTAATATCAAAAACTGAGATCCTAATGTTAAGCTTATGGGTGCCAGTAGACCGGTTTTCCATCAAAATCTGAAGATGATGACCTTGGTGTTCTGATATTTAGTTTTTCCTCGCAGATGGCAGTCGGTATATAGAATTACTAAAGTCCAACGCAGGTGCACTCATCAAAGATAAATGTACATTCAAAAGTTCCCTTTGTTTGGTATCATGTTGTATGAAGTTTCTTAATATGAGTCCTTGTCATGATTCAGCGGGCATTACATGGGACAAGGGCACATACACCGAGGAGCACCAGTCAGTCGGAACAGCGCTGAATGCGTATACAAAAGCCAGCTGTGATTGGTCAACATGTGATCTACCAATTATTTCTCTTGATTTAACATATAAAAATAAGCCCAGTGGTAAAATCTCGGGCACAGGTCTGCTTTCTTGTCCTTCTCACTATCTCGGCTCGCGTAATTCCAGGTTGGAGTGACTTCGATACGTTCTCTCAGTCATGGTGTCACAAATAGTACAGTTCCGTGATTTGACCACTGAATGCAGTCCTCCAAAAATTAATCCTCTGACCAGCGGGAGTCAAACGGTCATCATGGTTATGTTCCCGGGTTCGAATCCTACCGTTGCCGGTCACTTTCTTTTCAGAGGCTTTTAACTGTCAGAGACATCAGTAATTTACTATGTTACCATTACGGTAAAATAAGGTAAAAAAGGAAACAAAACATTATTATTATTATTATTATTATTATTATTATTAGAAGCAGTAGTAATGGTAATAGTGGTGGTAGTATTAGTAGTATTGCTGTCAGTAGTAGTAGTATTGGTAGTAGTAGCGATGGTATTAGTAGTAGTAGTAGTAATTGTTGTTGTTGTTGCTGTTGTTGTTGTTTTTGTCGTATTCTCTTACGAAAGGTTGAGTAACTTCACCAATGCGAGTGCTTTATTTTTAAAAATCTATTTTCACCAAGGCGGTTTATCAATATGCAGCCATGTGTATCGAGAGTAGTTCAGCTAGTTTATATCATCCGAAAACCATAAGTCTTTTCAAAGGTTTATGTGAAATATTGGTTGGTTTGTATCACTCTTTCCATTAGGACTTTAAATGATGCATTTTTTGTCACCTGTCAGTTCCTCCCTGAATACCAAATGACTTAATGAAGGAGAGACTGATTGAGTGTCTACCCATTCCGATGAAGGTCCCATCAGACTAGAAGTTGATGGTCAAAAAACATCATCTTCGATTCGTTATTTGTGAAATCATTCCTCTGTTATTGTGTGAATGACCATATAGTTGTTGAATATGGATCCCCCAATCGTCGTGAAACAGATGCCCGAGTTTGTGTCTAAGGCGATTTCTCTTGTCGCTAATAATTGTCGTACTATTTATTTCGCTCTTTTCATTTATCACACATCAACGACAGAGAATTTCTAGGGCGGGTCTTCACTGCCTAGAAACTGCCAAAAGCGAAGTTGATCCTTGTTGGCCAGGTTCAAACCTCAGGATCCAAACAGTTTCCGATTTGCTGTGATGATTATATGACCATCGTTGGCCACTCGTGTGGTGGTGGTCGAGTGGGTTAGAGCGTCTGCTTACCAACTCCAAGGTCCGAGTTTCGAATCCCCTCCACCACCGGTTACTTTGGTGGTAGACAGCATTTCACCGTCTTCCGGATCGTTACCACACCTGACCTATTGGGGCCTTATGTGGTTCTCCAATCCAAGTCTCACGGTCTGGTTGCCGGTTATGCCTGATAGTGCAGTGGGCCTTCGTAGCTATGGGGTATATACCCCTTCCACTGCATTCATACATAAGCGTATAATACAAGAAAACTGAACCATTAGAAATTACAAAGTTATAAGCTAAATTAAGGAGATGGAAAAATTTTCGAATCGATTGAAAGGTCATAATCCACCAGAGTCGATGTAACTCAACCCCGTGACCGAACACGACCTCCACTGTGATGTGTACCTTAAGGCTTTCGGAAGCATGAACTATCGCTCTGTTAAACCAGTATATGAACAACGTACCTTAGCGTGAAATTGAAATAAGGCTCATTCCTTTGAGCTAGGTCACAAGTCAGAACAAACTGGAATTGTCATGGATCTGTCAAATCATCGTATATTTTAAATACAGGAATTAACCGATGATGATCAATTGGTAGAAGTACTTATCCAATCCGGGGTACGAGATTCAAACCCCGGTCATCGGCAGTCTCTTTGGTGGTGCAGATCATTTTGCTATTACCTGGCGTGCACAGTAGTATGTTGAGGTAGAGCTCTTCTCACGGGGACTGCTCGTGTCCGACCTGCAAAGGCACAAAAAGACGAAACTCCACGAGCCGTATCTCAATACGTGCGTCAACAGGTACCAATAATTACATGAATCAGACTCCAATATGGAGTCCTACGGCATGACTGTTACAGTACTCCATTCCACTTCTCTAGGTCAGATTGCCGATTATCTCCAATAAAGCACTGGGTTTTTGAGATCCCACGGTATACCCTTTCCGCTGCAGTGCCACTAAGGCTTGAAACTAAAAGGTCATTCAGTGCAGACAAGCCGAGCAAGTGAACAAGTTACGTGAGCATCGACTTTGAATGAATACTACTGTTATGCGGTCTGAAATCGGACAAGTATACAGTGAAGCAGAGTATGACAGGAGTTGGTAAAACGCAGTTAGCTTTGGTCTAACTTAAATCAGTTTACTTTTTATTAGGTTTACGAATTAGTAGTCGAACAAGAAATCATCACACTTGTGGTCATTATTTCCTGCCTGGCGCATATTGTTCTCACTCTGAAAAAAGGTGAAAAACTTCGAACACGAATATGCTAGTCTAGTGGGCTGGTGTTTGGAGTAAAATATGCCACAAAATGAGAGAGAGAGAAAGTAGACTTTTCCCACCTAAATATAATAGATCTGAATTCTGGTTGTCAATTGCTGACTCTTCGGTCTTATTGAGCAGCTTGGTTGTGGAGTACAGGATTTGAAGGTCATTCCTTGAACTGACTCACCCTGCTCCCCCTAAGACATTACTATTAACGACCTACGTGTTCTTCTTCCCAATGATGACACAGTTGTGAAAACATTCTACAAAGCTTCATTGTATGACCAAACCGGAATGAAGTGGCTACCCTTTTTGTTTTGTACATTTAGATGGCTGAGCAAGTACACTGAAAAACGTGAAGTCGGCACATGAGAGCGTGGTTTAGCAGCGGTGGCTTTTGCCGTCGAATGGTTTGAAGACGATGATTAATAGTTCAGCTTCGTGGTAGGTTTGAAGGACATTTACTGAAAATCCTTCCAATTGTCCTACATACTTTTTGAATGTGACTACATTTGACATTACTTTGCTAAGCTAGTCCATACACAACACTTTTGCACGTTTGTTTGTTTGTGTGAGACATTGGAATTTGGCCTTGAACCGTTTCTGACCGTCATGTTTGGACCACGGAACTTTGAACCATTGGGTTCTACCTTTGAGTCTATTCGGCCGCGTACTTGAGATGTGTGTATGTATGTGTACATTTGTGATTTTCAATTTAGTAGAAACTGCAAATCAACCTTGTTCTAGTTTCGGGATTAGTGTGAATTGGCAACTCGTTGCTCGATTTGCGATTATTGTGACTTGCCGCAGGTGTGCTGCATGACAGCGTCCAGGCCATTGTTTATAAGTCAACTGAAATCACCTTCATTTCCCTTAGAGCCACATCTTGGGCACATGTAACAGACTCATTCTATCTATTTTCACAATTAATAGCTTTTGATTGAACTCCGGTGGGCAGTACTTTGTTCTGCTGGGTTTTCCCTACCAGAGCTTCCAATGAATGGTCGTTGAAAAATCTAGCTGCCTTATGGGATGACGTTCAGGGGATGCAAACTTTTATCCCATCCAAAAGAAAATCGTTGAGTTTAGTCACTGTCCCTATCGTGTGCTTTTTCGGAAGGCGAACCTTCTGACTGATTCACGCAACTAGGAAAGGGAAACGTATGTGACCAAGAAGTTTATCTGATTATCTTCTGCTTTGTGACAAGTTAGAGTAAGGTTTGCATGAATTGCAATGGAATGACTAGATAAATGCCCTGTTGGTGATAGACTGCAAAGCGTTGTCACCCGGTTCGTTGCCTACGTGAACCGTTAGAACCATGTGCGGTTCTGCACTGTAAGTGTCAGGGTTAGTTTGGTGGTTGTCACGAGGTGTGTGGCTGGCTACTGAGGCTGTGCGTAATGCCCCTTTCATTTCAGACATGTACAGATATGGAGAAGGCTACCTCCCTGTTGATGTTACAGATTATGAATGCGTCACCAGCGTGGCGACGGATGATTGATGAAAAGATCGGTGAGGAGAACTTGCGAAAGGACGGCTCCCATTGAATACAGATATCTCCCGGACTCCAGAAGTGGTGTGGTTCAAAGTAAGACAGTAATGGTAACGATGGTTTTCCGTCTCTTTCAGTTCAGTACTTGTAATCTGCAAGCGTATTGGGCGTTGGGAATCGTTCTCTGGTATGCCTGTTACATGCCCATGGGAGCCACTTTGTGACGTTAATTTCCATCTATCTATCTTGCCGGTAATTTGGTACTAGTTACTTCAGACGTTACCGAGCTTGCCACCATCCCTTCCCATGGACGGATGGACTGAATGTCTGTAGGACAGTTTCGTGAACCTTGGTCACTCCTTAAATATTTCCAGCAATTATTTGCGACTGCCAAGGATTAGTCACGGATGCCAATGTACCTCCATAAATTTCTTTTTTTCTGACTTCAGCCAGCCACTTCATGACATCCCTTTTGCGATGTTTGAGTCTCATTGCTGAGAACACAGAGATTACCCTTATCTCGATCCGCTTCTGATAACCTCTGTTACCGGAAAGTTCAATCGCAGGAGAGACCAGTACGTCCACTTAAGTGTAAAGAATTCGCACGAAGATAAATCTTATCATAGGTGACATGAAAGTGCGAATCGAATGATTGATCCATTGGTTGCCGACACAGTTCCGATATGAAAACGGACCATAAATATTGGAATATCGTGTTGAGATAGCAGTGTAAGTGACGAAAAAAGCTGTGCTGACATTAAATTACTTTTGTGCTTGCCGAGTATTTTTCCCCGTCCCGAGTAAGGATCAGCATGATGCATACAATGAATTGTACCTGTTGCTCCCCGTAACAATGAGTCATTTTGTACATCTACTGCTGATCCGGAAGGATAACACTACTATAATTCTTCATAGTAGTATACAATGAACAGAATTATTTCTTCTGTTACTTTTCTCTAAACAGACAATTGACAGTCTGATTCACCGACAGATTTGTCCGGAGCTCCAGTTAGGGCCTTGTGGAGCGCACGCGGCCAGCCGTCTGGTAGTGGACCGACAAATGGATGTTCCATTGTTGCAACTATGATATCCCAATGAGACATTTACTGAACTGAGCTCATGATGTTTTCTGTTTTCATAGCTTCAGACGGAACACCAGTAACCCCCCGAGAAAGATCATCGGCCCCGCAGGCCATGTGTGATACTAGAGCCAAAGGCCGGATTCCATACGTGGGTTCCAAGCCCGTGGAGGTCGACGACAATTAATGTTTGAATCAGTTGAACATTTCTCGGATTTTCCAAACCAAACTGCATTAGTTGACGGCCTAACTTACCAAGTATTAATGCTTGCCGCTGGACCTTGATAACGCACTGTTTCTGACCTCCAGATTCCGGTGGGAAGTGAATTCACGTGGAGTAGCCTGAGACACAGGAAAGTGGAACAACATGTCGAGAACAAGAGAATAGTCGGGTGTGATTTTCAGTCTCATACAATTCGGATGATTGTATGCCACAAAATTTTAAGATAGTGAAAGTCGCCCAGCTTCGTTTATCCCCCTGTCCATATGTGCACGTGCATCATCCCGGTCCATCTTACTCTTCTTTTTTAGCATGTTGTGGGCAAAATCCATTTATTCAGTGTTGCGGTGGTCCGAAAATTTCCTTTCCGTTACGTGGCTCAAATTCAGACCGAAGTGTACATGGTATAATAAAAATGCAATTCATTCTTCACAGTGAGGATAGTGTTCGTCAGACGGTCAGTATCACCTTAGAAAGATCTTCGAAATCCAGGGGCTAGTCTCACCTGTTTTCTGCCAAGTTCCTGCTTCGATAGGTCATAAGCTCCCGGACCTTTCACCATACCTAAACTACACTATTGTCATTGTATATTTAAAAAGAAAATGATAGTTGAAAAAAGCTAAAACGAACCGAGGTGAGCTGTTTCATCAATCCTAACACAAACCCGAGGATAATCCATGTGAAACGTGTTCGATTGATCATTGCTAATTTTGGTCCGTCGGCCAAATGCAGATAAAGGAAACAGATGATCAACAATCGGTACTCTTCCTCAGTCAGAAGCAGGCTCTGAGTTGCATTTGTCGTTAAGTTTAACTGACACAAAATGAACAGGGAAATAGTCTGTGGAAAACTGACGAGAATGTTTAGTCCCGTGTTTGCGTTTATGTCATCCGCTATACTCTTGATCTCCTCTTCGTTTGTATTTTTCATATAAATTTTCTATCACTTTCACGAATTCCGAATTGGATATCAACTTAAACGAAACGAACTGATTTACTGGATTATTGCATAAAATAGAATTATACGGAATATTTGGTTGTTTAGGAAAAAACCATTTGTTCGAGTGAATTATCAGAGAAGAAAGTTGATGAATAAACAGCATGTGCATTTTCTCGCCTGATATGGATCACCTGTTACACGTTCCTCTCGCGAGAATGCCTCCAGAGGGGAAAACGGCGACTGTATTTGAAGTCAGAAGTGTATCAGAAATCATGATCGATTTAATCACAGTACAGGTTGAAAAGGCTTGAGGTCACATGCTCGTTCCGACTGGTTCTTTCGTATGAAGTGTCTGGACCAAAGACGTATCAGTCAATGAGATACACTGACGTGGGAGATTCAGTTACCTGGGTAGACCAGCATGTGAACGTACCATTACTTGCTGGCCAGACTACGTTCGAATAGGCGTCCACTTTCGATGGCGTATTTCAAGACACACCTTTTGTGATGTTCGGAAACGAAGGTGGTTCTCTCGCTAGCTAACAGCCATGAGTTTTTTAAATGTCTACCTTTGTCTTCGTTGCATCACACAGCTCAGAAAGTATGTGGCTTTCACCAATTAGTGACCAATATTACTGCACAACCCATTGTGTAATAATAATAATGGTCATTCAGTGTCAAAATGTCGACTGTTATTCGCGTCGATCAAATCACTTAAATTCATAGTCATAACTCTTTTTGCCATACGATGAAGTACAAATTTATTAAAAGGAGTCAGGAACAAATAAAGGCTGCCTGATGGGGAAGTGAACGGGTTTAGCAACGGTCGAACCCAGGGCGTCACTACCTAAATTCTATGATGTTGACTGTTCGACCTTATCAGTCACCACTTGTGATTGTAAATTCCAGTTTTCAGCTAGCGTTTAACAGTACAGTTCACCATCTGTTTTTCTCAGTCAGACCTAGATTACGGGTCATATGATAATCGATACTGTTTCTATGCTTCTCACTTCCTAACTAATACTTTTCTGTAGCCCGCAGGTTGAACTTCGTGCGTGCACACACACGTCACCTGACGCACGAGTGGGCTTGCGCAACATTCCTGGTCCATTGTTGATGCGTTTTGTGTTTTAGCTTTAAGATGGCCAAGTTTTGCCGGGACTGACGAAAAACAGCAGTTGATTTTCATGGGCTAAATACTCAGAGGCAAAAACACTGACCTCGTTACTGATACCCCAGAGCACCCTGCTACAGGCCACGGGGACACAATTGTCCAACATTGGAGTTACTTGCCTTGAAATACTGCGGCCGGGTGTTTTATCTCAGATACCAAAGCACAACAGCATATGGGGCACGTGCGTTGTCACATGAGTTTTCCACACATTCGGTCCGTGAATCACGTGACTGATTTCACAATTTATCTAGACCATTGCACGCACCACAAGTACAGTCATACTGACTCTGTCCGTGCCAATTCTCCAGCTGCTTTAAAATGGATGAAATCCAAGTAGACGTGCAGAGCCGAAATTAAAGTTGGCCCCATTGCGTCACAGGTGAGGGATATATGACGTCAAACAAGCCCTTACGCTACGGGAAGAAAAAAGGGTACTTTGAACTTCACGAACTACCGATGTTAGGCGGTATTGGTCACGTAACTGCTCGAATAATTAACAGTAATTTAGCTGTATTTCTTGATTTTCGGGAACAAAATTGTTTTTTTTTGTTACAACTCTTTGGTCAACAGTAAAGATTGTAAAAATGCATTGTATGGGAAATGGAAGCAAAATTCGGTGGATACAAATTCGTACAATAAACACAGACAAATGGACCGAGTGTCTATAGGGCACTCCGTCTCTGTATATCTCTAGTTACCTGACTGACTGAATGAATGAATGAATGAATGAATGAACGAAGTATTCCGCCGACTAAACAGTCGTCTACAACTATGTCGTACGCCGTCACGGATTCGGATTATCGACCATCTAATGTTGTCTGTCATAATTCCAAAGTAGTTTCTGGCAAAACCAACTTGAAACACAGGTATCTACCTAACCACACGTCCAGCTGCTGTTAACACTGTTGTCCGTATGCTAACACTCTTTGAAGTGAACATGACCACCGCCCCTTACTGCCTTTCAACTCCCTCCTTCTTCCGTTGACCTCATGCACGATGAGTCAGCATGACGTGTTGAGGTCGTGGTCTGGCCATCGGCCAGTCGGTCTTTTGGTCAGTTGATCAGCCGTCGCTAGACAAGTCACATGACTCTGAGACAAATCAGTTAAACGTAGCTATTTCTGTCAGCGATTAGCGCGCTGTAATTAAAAGCTTTTCACTTTAAGGCATGACAACTGCGATAACATGACGTACACGTTGGTTTTGACTATATCTGACTGACTTATCAGTTATACTTTACAGATCAGATTGTGAAGGGTGGGTGATACCCAACCAGTCCAAAACAGATAAGGCTTTTTGTTGTGCATACATATTTTATGGCTCTGCCTAGCAGTATCTCACTCGCTTAACTTTCTGTAACGATTAAATAGACCTGAATCCTCTCTCTCTCTCTCCCTCTCTGTCTCTCCCTGTGTGTGTGTGTGTGTGTGTGTGTGTGTGTGTGTGTGTGTGCCTGTGTGTGTGCCTGTGTGTGTGTGTTCAAGCTGTGAGAAACGAATGAGAGAGCAAAAGTGTACCACTTGTTCTAGAAATTGAAACGGGGAGTTCCTTATAATGAGATCATCCAAGAGGATGAATGTTATATAAGTCGGTAGTTCTGATGTTAGATACGTAACTGGCTAACTACTTGCAAGTCCCATTAACAAGGTACTCAGTGAGGTAGACCACAACAATATAATACCAACCACCATCAGGTCAAACTTAACTTTCTGGTAGCCTGCAGAAATCTGCAGTCCTCTTCGTCTTAACCACAGTAGTGTCAAGCGAGCCAAAGTCTTGAACTGGGAACATCGGTAATTTTGTTGACAGGAATTATTAGTGTCTCTTATTAGGCTTGTACAAAGCCTTGTTTTCCGTGGTCCTGTTTTCGGTTCATCACTTTACACCCTGCTCATGAATACTAAGTTCTAATGTTTCCCTATTTTCCATGAGATGACCGGTGTGGAGGTGCGTCTGCCCGCCAAAAACGCCCCACATAATTGAAAACGCGAGAACGTTTGCGAAGAGAATAACGGCATGAAAATGCAACTTACTTGGTAGAAACAAGTGAAGATTATTTATGTCACGCGAAATCCTGAATCTGACACAATTAAATCAGTATTCCGTCGTCAGGAAAGATACGAAGCAGCAGAGGTTCAGAAGCTATTAAACTCGAGTATGAGGGTTCGAACCCCAGCCCAACAACTAGGGTGATAAGAAGCTCTACTATCGAATAGTGGCTGAGTATTCCTCTTCTGGTGAGTACAGCATATACTTCAGTTAACCTGACTTAAATAAACCTCCCTCATTGAGCTTCTGAAACCCTGCATGGTTCATCCACACTGCAAGTTCCAAGATCACACACTTTTTTCTCCTGAAATTCAGCTATCCCTAATTGACATGATGCTTTCCCTTAGATGTTACTAATGTCTCTGAATGGAGTGAAATAAAAAAAACTACCGATAGATTGGCTTTTAGATAACAAGTAAAATGTAAAGTTATATTTGCTGATTAACATGTTCAAGACATCTCCTTCCGCACAAATCAAAGACCGGTTGAGTTATGACACTATCGAAAACCACCCCGTGAGTGGGTTGACCAGGACGGATGAAATCCGTTACACAAAGCAGCTCATTCCATATCACGTTCTGCCAGAATAACTACAGTTAGTCGCCGATTACTGAGTGGGCATACGCAACGAAGTGTTGCTACCACAGAAATGCTTCGTTTGCCTTCCTTCGTTGACCCGTTAGTTATTGTGTGTTGACCACAGGAAGCTTTTAATCCTTTTGACATCGAACCTAATAGCCGAATAAAAACCACCCTCTTTACTTCCATTTTACCGGAGTTGGTTAAAAGGTCAACACAGAGAGCTTCCGACTCTACTGCCTCGAGTTCGAATCATTGCGCCGTGGCCGGTCACTTCCCCAACCGGTAGCCTTGAAATGGTCGCAACCCCTTCCAGAAATGTTGTGCTACTATTACCCAATAGAAAAAGGCGGTAGAGAAAAAACTAAAAAAACGAAAAGTGTTACATTTCCGAAAAAGAACGGCGGTTTTTTAGAATTACCGGAAGGGGAAAGTAATTGGATACGGCAGTATTCGAATTGGGGGATAGCCAGCTTTAAGGGATCCATCCTTGCTGTGTTATTGCAAAAACTATTTTAACCGATTGTTGAAATCGTATTCAAACGACCAATCGTACGTAATTAAATAACCTGGACCCGGACTACGCGCACTGGATGAACGACAAGACTAGACAAGAACAGTGAGCATGTATTCCGTTACATTTGGTTGGTGCTCACTCGTTTATATACTGGAATAGGCATGTATTCGTTGACAGACGAAGTCCTGACCAATCACGAGGCGACTTCGCTGTATCTATACGATCTAACAATTACCGTCCGGCTTCACGCGACCGGCTGGATACTACAAATGAAGCTATAGCGTAATGGACCGCGTGTGGAGACACTCGAATCATTACACCACCTTGTCGCGGAGCTTGGCTTTCAAGTAGTCAACATTCCCTCACTGGTCCAAGTAGCGGAACCCTTGCCCATTATGCACCAAAATACCCAAACATCAAGCCCAGCTACCGGGAGTTTATCAAGGCCATAAACATGAGCTAGAAGTACCTCCAATATTCAGAACGACATAATACTTTGTCTCTTTTTTCAGTGTATGCTAGCTGGAAAAAACATCGCTCTAAAACTGTATAGATTCATTTCTTCAAGATCATCTATTTTGTTCGCATACAGATGACAACAAATTCTCATCCTGTTGACGAAGTTAGATTTAACCTGTTTTGGTCTGACTGGTCACAAAACATCACTTAAAGGGATCTTAAAAAACTATCTAACTAATATGAATAAAAGTCTAGACAGCTGAGTGACAATAATGATAATAATAATAATAATAATAATAATAATAATAATAATAATTTACTTCAGTTTTTCTTGGTATACAGAAGAGGTGAAGTGTTTCTGGAAAGGGATCACCGCCAGATGGTTGTTTTGGTTACTTGTCCGGTTGATCCAACTAAAATAGGCATCTGCTCTCATATACAAACTTCTATTTCTTCTGGTCTGGCAATAGGGCCACTCTGGACCCGAAAAGTTCTTGTTCAACATTCGAGCTGCGCTTTCTTCGACTCATGGCAACCTCTGGAGCAATCGGTTTGTTACCCATCCCCTAGGTCAACCACTGGGCAATGGCTCATAGCTTGCTCTGTCCTTGGAGTACCTTGTGTCCAGGTCGTTACAAAATGGAAAGCCATGCTGAACTTCCCTAATACTGGTTTCGAATTAGAAGCTGAATTACAGTCCGACACGGTGAAGCATCTGTTCTTCGAATAAAACCTGTTCTTTCCACGTGAACTTATGATCTACCACCTCCGCCCTCATCGAGGTTTCCTCGTATAAAGCAAACTCTTACTGCACCATCAACCTATTCACTGAAAGTGTGCACTTGGGTGCAGTGACAGACTGACTCACCTGTTGTCATGCATTGTAGATAATCAATAGCGGAGTGTGAATAGGTTTAGACAACAAGCACATCCAGGCGACCACACTTTTGTCTGAGTAGCTCTGTCGAAGTTATCGAGTGACAGAAAGTGAAGTCAATCGTAAGCTGACTCATTAGAATATTTTTGACAAATGATTGTTTAACCCTGTCTTAATATAATAAAAGCACCTCGAAGAGTCAATGATCGTATGCGTGCAATCTGAATTACTTTGATCGCCTCAGTTCCGTTGCTTTCGACGAACAGTTTGGTATCACTTCTATCTTTCGGTCCACCTCGGTACCTCCAGTAGGGACAGCTATTCCACAGATACTTATGGTGGCTCAGGAAAAACATCTCACTCTAAAACGAACACTTTTATTCAGGTGATTTAAGGGTTGTCCCGTAAACCAGCTGCGGAATGTTCAAGTACAGGGATGATTGAGCAAAAGAGTACCGGGTGAGCATGCCTGACAAGGTGCAACAACAATGAAATCGGTCATGTGCGTTCGTGGAAATTTTAACTTGTCATCCAGATACAATACCGTAATACTTGTACCGAGAACCCAAACATGGGACCATATGTCCTCGTTCTGATGGTGGGTCATGCTAGTCGACGTCATAACTTTGAGAGAATCATATTGTAATTCTAAAAATGGACTACTCTTTTTTTATACACGCTCCTTACGGTTAGGATGAGATTGCAGCCATGTGCCGTAATAATCCGTCTAGGGAATAGTTCACCAGGTGAATTAACATGGCGTTTCCCTGCGAAACAATCACGAATTTATACCGTACAGCTGTTGCTTTGTCGGAAGTACTAAGTACAACCAGGGATTTCGTATGAACTGGTATAACTCCTGCGAGAAACAGCTCAGCCAGAACTGAGAAGAACAGAATGGTGAATAAGTTCATGGCTAACTCTATTTACACACATCCGGTTATCTACGTATCATTGGTAAGCAACGTACAAGCGAATCACAGAGTGATTTAGTTACATTAGGATCATCTGATTGCCCTGTTTCGGCTACCGCTGATTGGTTCAGTCCTGGACAACAAGCAAGGAGAAACTGTCCCACGTGCAGAAGCATTCTAGTCACCATATGCTGTTCCGCATGACCTACCATCGCTGAATATTGGACTAGCTACGGACAAAGTTCTTAACTGGACAAGTGGAATGAGTACAGCCTACTAAGATTAAGATATAAAATCGAAACCTAAACAGTGCGTCACCGCAGAATTTAGTACTATTTTTCCAGGTTAATTGAATACGAAACGGATTTCTGTTCTCAGAGCGGTTGAGTAACTGTTACCAACCATCCCGATGACTTGTCTGAATGTCAGGAAATTTGGTTCCCTTCTAGAAATCGAATTACAGTAGCCATCCCCACCAAGAAATGCTATTCGGGATTGCCGAAGTAAGGTATGGAATTCAGGGAGAGAGATGACCAAATCGAATTAGTCACATAAGTAGTCTGGTTTCAAGTGGAGTTTGCTAAAAATACGTGTAGTGACCTCAATCGTTTTGAAAAACTGACCGTTTTCTGGACATCACTTTGGATCTATTTTCTCTACGATCACCACCGATCGAGGGCAACAATTTGAGTCCGATTTATTCTCTTCATTAACTCGCATGTTGGGTACGGAAAGCATTCGCACAACCGCGTACCATCCGGCATCGAATGGTTTAGTCGAACGTTTTCATTGCCAACTCAAAGCGGCTCTTATAGCACACGAGAGCCCCTACTGGTACGAAACGTTACCATTAGTTCTGCTTGGTATCAGGACTTGCATACAGGCGGATATCCAATGTTCCGCCGCAGAAATTGTCTACGGCACGACATTACGACTGCCTGGGGAATTCTTTACGCCACGGAGTACAGATTCACTTGCCGTACAGACTTACGTTCACCGTTTGTCTACGTACATGCAAAATCTCGCTCCGGCGCAGACTCGAATGCAGCGACGACAGGTTTTCGTTCCACCCGAACTCGAAACTTGTTCGCATGTATTCATTCGTGTTGATTCGGTACGCAAACCGTTACAACAGCCTTAGGAATGTTCATTTCGCATGATTTCTCGTCACGATAAGACCTTTAAGGTTGATCGACACGGTCGCGTCGATACAGTTAGCATCGATCGTCTCAAAGCCGCGTACGTTGATGATAGAGTGTCGCCCGCTGACATGAGATTCGATGTTAACCCTGCACTGCCTGTTGACGACACTTCTGTGTCACGTCAAGGTCTGCAGTTAGCGTTGCCTGCTACGACTTCGAATGAGGCTATCGTCTCATGTTCAGGACAGCACCCAGTTGGTACCGCTACGACTTCGAATGAGGCTATCGTCTCACGTCCAAGTCAGCAGCGCATGCCTATAAACTCGTTCGTGAATGAGGCTCCTGTCTCAAGTTCCGGTAGGAAGATCGTTTGCCCAGCACGTTTTCGTGACTAGGTCAAACACGATCTTAACCATTGCACTTCGCAGTAATAACTTTCGTGTTTATCGTTTCGACACGATTTAACATATCTCACTAGTTATTACTGTATTCTAGTGAAGTCCATTGCGGTTGCTACACCAGTTTGCCGTTTCTTTTCGTTTCATGGAACCTCGCCGTATGGTACTCTTGCTGGACCCACGAAATCTGAAGAATTTTTGCACCAACGTTTGCATTCTGGATCGGCCGTGTCGCTCTCGTTCCTTGTTATTGACGAACTTACCGATTTGGCTTCCGGATATCATATTGGTTAACGGTTACCCGACGCTGGACGTTATTGGTGTGGCATACCCGGAAGACGATTCACGCAACCGATGTCATTGGCAACGAATCTGGTTTACGCTTGACCGTCATTCTACGGTTCCTGCATACCACGGATTCTGTCCGTCAGCACCCTACAGCACAGCTACATTCACGTATTTTGCACGCACTCAGGCGCACGAATATCGTTTGCATGCCCTCACCTCCTTGACATTTTTCGAAAGCTTTCCGCGCTTTCTAGCGGGGGCTGCTGTAGTGACCTCGATCGTTCTGAGAAAATGACTATTTTCTGGACACCATTTTTTGGGTCTATTTTCTCTACGATCTTTTCCGACATTTGACATCGACCTCATAGTGTTGTTCGGTTGCGTACGTTTCACGGGACTGACTTTCCCGAGGTTCCCGTCGACCTCGTTTTGAATCACTTTCACTTTCGGTTTTTCGCCGATAGTACGTGCTCGCGGTTCGCTTTTTGCCCAGCCGTTGCGTTTATATCCGTTCGGTGTATCTCTCGTATCGGTGCTGTTTCGGTGCCACGGTATACAGAATACACCTTGCATCTGTAAACCGACTTGAGTCTTCTCTATTCGTCTGATAGAGGGGATATCGTTGGTATTTCGCTGCCAGGCCGAATAGAAGACACGTTCACTAGCCGCACTCAAACGTGTTCTATGTACTCTCCAAACTAAAATTAATCGAGAACGTCATTTAATATCCGGCCTTCCAATTTTTCACTACCGAAGAGGTTTCGTGGAATCAAAATAACTGGTTCATCCAAGGGATGAACAACATCTTAAGACCTTTTGTTGCTGCTAAAATGTGGACATAATAGCCCTTGTGAAGGTGTATCTTCGCTTGAATCTATCCGTATCCTGCTCAAATACACATTGGGATTTACAAGCTGAATGACAATAAAGTGGCCCAGATATGGTTCTGAATGCGCATTGCACTTGTCCAGCAATAAAACAATTCTTAGGTCTTTAATAACCAGCATTTCAGCCACCCCTCGAATATTCTCCCCACCATCTGAGCTCTACAGTTGTTTTCGTGATCTGAAATGGAGATCTCACATTCAGTACTGTGTCGATAAAAAGTGACCTCTGTCTTTTTAATTAAAACCTTGGACAGTTTCGAACACCCCTAACAGTTGCTAAAACGTTTATTCTTCAGTAGTTTTGGTCTTATTGTATTTTTCACCCATAATTTTTCCCTGCCTTTTGAAACAAGACCTCATAGTCGTTCGCCGGGAATCGTGGTTATCAGCTTCGTTTCATTCCTCCCCATTGACTTTCTTTCACTGGGCTTATCAACCAACATATTGGATCTTGCTTTGTCCTAGTCCATAAAGTATTACCAGATCCAACAATTCCTTTACACCCTGACTAATCTTCTTGTCGTTCTCACTCACCCACCAGATCTGTATTTCGGCAGCTTTCGTCCACAATTACCGTATATAAAAACTCTCCTGTGCTCTATCTGGCGCGGATACTGACCAACAAGGACAAGACTAAAACGGAATCGCTTTCCAAATTTGATTGATGTTATCTCTCTTTCTTTTTCACTGGTATATACCTCTAACTGCATTTGTTGTGTATTTTTGTCTATTTTACCCCAATTTTGTCAGTGCAGTTTTGACTGAAATGTAAGCTTGTTGCTTGCAAACCTTTGCCACACAAATAAAAATACAAAAACTGCCGTCGAATTTTTAAATACCTCGGACTGATACTTTTGCCGATGACCAAAGATTTCAATTTTTCAGCGGAAGGTTTACTACCTAACGTTAACATCAACCGGTTTTTTGCTTTATTCACTCCAGAAAATTCTCCACCTATCTGCACAAGGCTTCCTTTTAGTATGCTTCTAAGAAACAAACCTGTTCCATCAACACAGGATATGTTGAGCGACTCGTGATGTTGCAACGCGCGATCTCAAAGTTCATCAAAATTAGATTCTAAATAATATCACACCTAGTTGACACCGGACATCAGGTGAACCCAAACACGGCTTTCAAAGTTGTGTATCGAGTCCCCCCAAGCAAATGCAAGGGTGTGCAGTTGCGCACTCTAGCGATAGCCGAGGCAATCGGAATCAGGAAGCTGACCCCCGACCTTTGCGCCCAAAAGCGTTTGGTTCAGGCACTTCAACTTCCATGGCCTAGGATCGATCGAGGTCGAGTAAATCTGTCGTCCTGTCACTCACAGGGCGTAAGTTAGATAAACCAATCAAATGACAAGGACAATGTGACTGTTGACAAACCCCTACCCATGATTGGTGTTTACTCCATGTCTATCCGCATGATTCTTGCTTAGCGTCTCCCATGTAATTTGTAAACGGCTTGAGAATGAATTACTGAAAAACAATTGTTTCGCCAAATTGGACTTCTATAATATCATATCCCCAGACAAAGGGCATAACCAATTTTGTCCCGAAGAAAATTCTCCAAAATAACTTATCCGGATATGTTACTCGCTCGAGTTGGGGGAGGGGGGGGGGGGGGGGGGGAATTCCAATGGAAATCTTTCTTGTTCCGTTCTGAGGGTTTATCTCATGGCAGGTTTTATAGATAGGAGCTTTTCTGGCCCATCAAAAGTGTTTCTTGCAGATAGGTTACTATCTGGGGTAGGGGACCACTGTAATACCTGGAGAAAATTCGCTTGTAATTTTAGCATTAACAAGATCATGCGGTTAACGGGAACCAAACCGATCGTCTCCCGATCACTGGGAATTTGTTTCATCGGATGCGGTTCTTCGGTACAGCCAATCCAAACAAACTCACAAAGGTGATCCTGCATCAACCCCTATTCTTAGGACACTCACTCACTAAACCAATCATTACTTAGCGTTGTCAGTCACCTTCCAAAGAGGCAAAAATTGGGTGGAGCTGCTAAGTTCTGGCCTATTACTTACTATGTGATGATGGTTTTGAGGGCTGACTCATCTTCGATAGACTGCCAAGTCTCGTTAGCGGTCAGTACGTCAGAGCCTGTCCAAAATCCAGGTCAAGTTTGGAGCGAATGTAATCACGGACAACTGGACAACGGGTAGATAAGATGAGAAAGGATTCCCGTCAAGCGCGGGCTGGTCGTATCACTAGCCGACCAATCAAAAGGGATAGTACCCGATTTCAGTTTGAGCCAATCAGATTGTTACGCAATGGTTGGTGACAGTGACTCTTGCAACTGTCTGTTTTTTGCTAACAAGAGGACATGATTCAAATGCCGAAAAGTCTTCTCCCTATAGCTAGTAGGACGGAACAAAACACTGGCTGGCTTATTAGGAACTGCGTCGTTTCTTGATATATGATGATGGTCTTTTAGTTTATCTTTTATTTTATAGCAACAGCTGTACGATACTTATAGATGTGGGATGCAACCAATTAGAGGCTGCGGAGAAGGAATGTTGGCCCTGATCCCACTGTTTACGATTTGACTTAATGATTGTCTGACCAAACTGATCCCGTAAGTAGTCCTAAGAAGAATTTCCGTGGTACTCACAGTCTAATGGAATGGCCAAGTTTAAACGCGCTGTTCGCGAACAAGGTGGACAAGCTGCATATCCATGTGAAAAATTACGACGCACTTAGTGTGGATGCCGCACCGGTTGGCGCCCTCGATTGGTCCAGTCAAATAAGTTTTACTGGCTTTATGAAATGCTGAAAAAACACAAAACTCTGGAAGTAAAGATTGGTCTTCGGGTTTTGGAGGACTTCATGAAATGAGCACCGGACTAGCGGGCTTGTGGATCAGAAATCATGTGTTTGGACGGGTGTGTCGTGGATAAAGTAACTAATAATAGTCAAACGGTCATCATATTGAACTTTACATGTAGCCGTTTGAATCCGGGCATCACCGGCCGTTTCTCCATTAAACTGACTTTCATTGGTCGAAAACCGTCTTCCTGGGACATTGGACGTATTTTTTAAATATTAAATAAGGGAAATGAAATGTGATGGTAAAATTTTATTGTTTAATAATACAGCGCAGTCGAAATCGTTGGTAGGTTGTCGACGTTTCGGTTACCAAGGGTAACCTTTTTCAAGACTGGTTTTACAATCAAAATGTCATTTCACAACAAGAAATAGAATGAAACTTCTTGCTCCGTTCAAGTGAAGAGAAGGGGGAGAAGGTGGACTTTCAACTTCTGTCAGAAACAGTTGCACGGAGACAGGATTGCACTACGATAATTCGATCTATTTATCCCTACGCTTAGGAAAGGCGCATTCAACTGTCGGACAGGGCAGCTGAAATACTTCGACCAGTATTCATTTCACACAAAGCTCCCGTTTCTACGGACACATGCTAATTGCCTCACTGAAATTTCTGGCGTCAGAAAACTGGCTGATCTTGACACGTTCTATGGGACTTGGTAGGTGATTACAAAGGCTGACTGAATATCGGTCGAGTGTCTTAATTCTTTTGTATCAGGTAACTTGGCGAACACGCGTTTGATCTCAGCAGTTTTGAACGTGGCCTTCATTGTGGCACTTATTGCAACTAGGAAATTACGATGTGTAATGAACATCGGTATTGGAGCAGCCAGAGAAGTCCAGTCGGTAAACCATGTACAACAGTTTATGTGGCTCCTTTTCCAGACCGCGATTAGGCAACATCGATCCTCCGACCGTCTGAGTATTTCAACTCCTTCCTGGACGGGTGCCTACCGCCACTAGGTTGGTTCTCTTGCCAGCCATTTCCCTTCGGTTGGTCCGATTGCTCCGATCAGCGGCCCAATCGGTGGTCACTCACATGGCCTATCTTGATGATTACCTCAGACCCCGTTGAGTCCCATCAGCAAGTGCACATTGCCTTTACCCTCTGTTGCGGGATACTTCCCAAATGTTCACAGTCTCTTCTTTGGCCTGTGGCTGTCGACTGGTCCTTCTGACCCGTTAAGTACTAGTCTTGTTTCGGTCCCACAGCGTCTAGAGCTACATAATGATTAAAGTGATTCTTTCGGCTGCACTGTATCTACTAAATTATATTTGGATAGAAAAACATCTTTCCATCTGGTAGGATTTTAACTGACAATGACCATTTAGTTCAGCTTTTTTAGAGAACTTTCTACTTCCAATATATTCGTCACTGACTTACGAACCGGTACTAGTGTAAACCACGGACGTGTAGCGGATGGCAAATCAACGGGAACTGTTATTGTACGTGTTGTAGAGGTAGATTAGTTTTATCATCAAATAAACAAATCTAAACGTAAATACTCTTTTACTTACTTTATTCACTATACGACAAAGTACAACATTTCTGGAACGGGCCCGCGGTCAGAGAAAAGCTGTAAAATGTGAAAGTGACTGGCGGTGGCGGGAATCGCTCCCTGGTTCTAAATGTCCAAGGTCACGATGATGACCGTTTGACTGCCCCCTGGTACACAGAGACAAAGGTTAACTAACGAATAGTACATATATATTGTTGGTCTTAAAATCCGTGTTACTACGCAATTAGTTGGCAGTTTTTCCTACAAATAAGTTCTGTCATTTGGATGGTTGATGAGTAACAGTTCAAGTTAACGACCATTCAACGCCGTTGTTTGAACTTGGTCGGCGACAAACTCCGTGATGACTAGTAGCTCCGCTTTCAGCTGGGTAGATCCAGTGATTACGGACTGAACATCCGTTAATGTGAAAATCCTTGATAATCTATTTTACTGAGTAATAGCTAATCTAATTGTCTCATACCATTGAAATGTTTCGAAGATATGACGTAGCTGCTTGCATTTTTGCTATAAACTTGATGACCCATTGAAATGATGAGATGACCAACAAAACAATCTTCAGTGATTCGCTCATCAATCACATAGTAAACAATCTCATGGGTTAAGGGCTAGTGTGGGTGAAAGAGTGTAATTAGGTACTCAGAGTTTGTGTGCTTAAATAAGACTCATACTCAATAGCAAATCCACAGAGGCCCCGTCAGCTTTAACTCGAAGCCCGCTGGTGACAGTGGTTGAAACCGGTGTCGATCGAGTGGTATACGTCTCTATGACCTCTGCTGTAAGAGATGTAGCACTACTGATATGACAGACACACACACACGCGCACGAACAGATTCGCATATCTGAGCGATTACCGTATTTGGTGGCACCTTTCGCTCCGCCTGTGTACACTGTCCGCACGCTCTCGCGTTCCTCCGATACACACGTTACCCCGATCCAATTTTCCGAGTTCTTCTGGTTTGCGCGCTGCCGAGTATTATCGTTATCGTGTTGCCAACCGAGTACCGAGAACGATAGGCAATATACGGGGGTAGGTCCTGACTAAACTTGGGAGATTCCTAAAAAGACAGGCAGACCGTACCCCCGTCGCCACCGCCGCCACCACCACTACCACCACCACCACCACCGCCACAGTAATCTGACTTCACTGAACTTTCTGCGATGTTAGACCGATTAGAATCTTTTGTGGTTCTCCACTCCCATTCTTAGGGTCACGACTGCCGGTTATCCCTAATATGCTCCTGGGGCCGTAGGTATGCTCCTTTCAATGCATTTTTGTGCAAACAATGTTTGGAAGTACCACTGGATGAAAATTAGAGCTATTAGGACCCCCCACCTGTTACTAACTGAAAAACATACACTGGGCTACATCATCTTGTGCTTTCTGACTGCCGCTGAAAGATGAAATTTAGCGCTGTTACGCTAGAAGGCTTCAGGTTTGTCTTCCACTGAGGTTATTGTGCATACAATGTATTGTGTGACACCACAACTAATCACGATAGTGATCCTGATTATCTTCATCCAGTGAAAAGTTCCTCCTAGCCATCATTCACGGCCGACTCTACACCGAATGAATTTGCACGAGAGCAAACGAAAAGGAGAATGACTCGGGGACAACGCTGAAGTGTCCATTATACGATCGTATAGAGTAACGAAGAATGCAAAGTCACGGGCTCAATACCAACCGGCCAGCCGCACATTTCTGAAGATTTTAATCTTACTGTCTTCTACGAAATGATACATCATGCAGCTCAGATACTTAACTAATCATCGAAAAACTCCTTTCAGGGAACCCTTGGCAACGTATGTTCACCAAAACCTACTGGGATTAGAACTCAGGGTGCAGGTTTTGAAGGACATATCTCAATACGCTATCCGTGTTGGCTGTCAACTGCTTGTTTCGCACAAACACTACGTGAAATAGAGCTCTTCAATCACTGGCCTCGAAAGGCAATAACTCATCTCTAGCTTGACGATTGACTTCCGTGACTGATATCTTCTTTTTAGGGGGCTCTACGTGGAATGAAAGCATTACGGACAACTTGCAGAGCTTTCGTACTTGCTGATTTGTATATTGGGGGGATTAAACGATGCTTATTGTTACGTTGAGATTGGTAGCGTGAATAACGTGTGCTCCAAAACAAACGATATGAATATACAACTTATTAGAAAAACCTTTCACCAGGTTTCACAGTTTCTTTTGAAAGAGGCTTACAAGGACACACGCTGCGGTAGACCGTCAACAGAGAAGCCACTCGTCAGAAAAAGTTTCGTTCATGAATACTAATACACTTGCGGGTATTGGTAGTACCTCGATCGGGAAAACTGGTTTTCCGAAATTCAGAACGTCACTACAGTCTGAAAAGCTTTCACTTGAAATCAATTTTCGTACTCGGATTTTCACACCCTCTTCACCCCCCCCCCCATAATGCTAGAGTACTGGAACTGTAGGTTGAAAAGATCACCAATCCTCGTCACCACAGACCGCTTTTGTCTGCACCTGTCTGTCATCCATCTTCAAACCAGCGACTGGACCAATCAGCGTGCGGTGACCGAAATGGCTGGTGTCCATCTCTGGTGTGCCAATCAGCTTTAGCCGGAACATCCGAACAAGGGCAAACAGTGTGAATTTGTGAAATGGTTGGCAAACAACCTAGCTCTTTCGGTCATGTGGGATGATTACGGCTAAAAGGCCATGCATGGTCCCAGGACCAACTCATCCGTGATCGATAGATGATTCTATTTCCCACGGAGACTCAACCGAATTTGTGTTATGTGAATCTTCGCCCAACAGGTATCGGTCAGTTTTTCATTCACCCGACATCGCCATTTGTACGGCACCACACTGCTGTTCTCGTTGGTGAACCGAATTAATTGAATACGGACTCCACAGTAGTACCGACTGAATTTCTTTACAACCCTACCGTGACAAAATAATCTGCTTCCTTCTGCCAAACCAACAGTGACACAAATCCAAATGCCCTCGTTCTGTGTCATGCATTCTCAAAGGGCAACTCAAGAATTTAGCACACAGAGCAATCCGGATACTTATACCAGCGCAGGTTTGGTGGCCTACGCGTACCCTCGATTCAAAACACAGTTTGGACTGGATCGAGTTATGCTATGGTTAACCGTATTCATCCCTGTGGCTCAGGCAGCTGCTATACTTGTGCTTCATGCAGTGGCTGGAGTTGCACGTTGTGTACCATATGACTCGAACTCGGAAATTAGCACGAAATCTAATTTCATCGATCAGGCTTGTGGATTACACTTGAGTTCGCAGGTACTCCAAGGTCTGGTTCGAAGTGGGCCACTTTGGGACACGGCTGGCTCCATGCAACTACAACATGAGTGTTATCCATTCATCTTGCTGATCACTGCACTAATCATGTTAATCCCACACGTTGTGTACCGACGTTCCATAGATCGTACCGCACGAAGGGACATGTGTTTGGTACGTTCTGAGATGCACAGTTTTCGTCGTGCTGTGGGCCAGGAGCTACAATATCTGCAGTCCATTTCGGCCCATTCAGTTGATAGCGGAGTCCCAGCCAACACACTTCTCTCTCCTGGATCCACTATACCTCAGGTTCCTGGGACACAGTCGAACGTGGTTCTACGCGTCCCAATTGGTGGTCAGGTACCTCATCAAGTTTACTGGTCTAACGATGTTAACAGCGGTGGTACTACTGCTGCCACAGTGGGTGCAAATTCCCTACTGTCTCATACACCTGCACCGACTGTGGTTCAAGTATCGTCAGTACCGCCGGTTGCTCCGCCTCAGATAACCAGTCTACCTACGACACATCGATGCGGTCTACTTGCGAACAATCCTATCGGACCTTCTTCCACACCAGTTGCTCTCGGGTACGGGGATGCGGATTTCTCTGCTCCCGGTCTACTCGATCTGCCTTGCTTTCATGCATGTCACGCAGATTGGTCTCTGAATACCTATTTAAGTGCTTGGCAAAACACAGATTTCTACTGGCGTCGCTACCTAACAAAACATGCGGTTTTGGGTGTTTTTCAATTAACAGAATTGATTGCTTTGGTGACTCTAATCGCCGTGCACCGGGGAGCACCATTCGCAGCACTGTTCCACTGCGAACTGCAAGGAAGTAGTGGTAAACATGTCTCCATTTGCACACTGCAGACCACATTCTTACTGAATATGTCCACTTTGAGCTGGGCTGCACTAGCAGTTATAGGACTGGTTATCCAAGCTGTCTATTTCTACTCGAATTTCGTTCATCCTTTCTGGTTAGCTGCGGATCACGGACGGTATCTGGGAGTGGACTGTCGTCAACCACGCTCCCTTTCTCCGGGTGGTGTGGATGAAACCTACCGATGTTTTTTTGCCGATTACATTCATCTGCTCGCGTACACTGCGTTTCGTGATACACAATGTGAAATTCGTTCACTATCGGTCAGTTATTCTCCGGGGTTGTATCGATCGGATTTTCACTTTATATCACTTTTGTGTATTGAGAATGCCGATTTGATACCGGATGCAATCCATGTGCACTTTTGGACAGAACGGTATGCTCGACTGTGTCGTCGTCGATTTCGTCGCCCTTACTGGGCTATTCGTCGTGGAAGCCTTGGACATCTGGTACGATGCGAAGATCTATCTATGAAATTTAATTTTAGCAAAATCCGAGTCAAAGTCGAGGTAAATGATTTCGGATTTTGATTTCCAGCGTTTTCTTTCTTATCGGAATATATAAACATAACGAACAGAGAACAGGAGAAAGAGAGAAGGTATGGCACGTGTTCAGATTTCGCGCACACACACGCACAATTACACTCATTCGCTTGTGAGCACATACTGTAACGCAACTGGTGAACTCCAGATAGCATTGCGGCTAGACTTGTGCGGTGAACTAGCTCGATCCTTTAGGATAAACTTGAAAATTCAGGACTTCTGTTTACTGAACTCAGGTTTTCTCTATGGTATGGACAACTGTTATCTGCTTTGTTTTCTTTTTTTACGAACGCATTTTGTACATTATGCACGCATATTTCGTACACATTTACTTCTCCCTGGCGGTGGTGGTGGGGGTACCTGAGCCAATAATGTGTCAGTTAAGTGTCCTCAAGGGGATAGAACGTTCAGGATCCTCTGCTGGATTAGGGCCCATTGGACTCATGACCTATAATTAAATATGAAGAAGAGTACAAACATCTCGGAGGTTTTTTTCGTTATTCTGCACGTTCGTTTGCTGATCACAGCCTGAAATTTCTGCCTTGTACCGCCATTAATCACGTGAGAATCAGTACGAGTTGTTCGAGAACCACAATAACGCTTTCGGTTCAAAACCGGCCACTGTCAGTTACAGAGAGTAGAGCGAACTTCGCTGTCACTCGGCTCGTTAACAAGCCTGATCTATAGTGAGTGAGACCTTGAGTGGTTCTTCCCACACGCTATCAACCTTAAGGTTGTTTCTAGTTAACCATAATAGTGCAGTGAGGTTTTGAGAAGGTGGAATGTAAACTTGCCACTCCATTCAAGTACAAGTATGGCGTATAAAACATTGATTCTTTGTCGACTGTTGATGGTGCTTGAGGTAGAAAAGTTATTGTAAAACCACTCACTCATGGAGGTTGGGACTTACTCAGTTGCATCATTGGTGAATTAGGTATGCCCAGATGCGGAATTTGAGCACTTTCTTTCTGTGCGGCCCAATTAATAACGTGTCCATTAAAGGAACTGTACTTAAAAGTAGCTGTTCGCAGCTGTAGCTTTCTACAAAACACTAAAAACAACAATAAAACCAGGCTCATCTCACTCAATGAATGACAGTAACTGAGCAAAAGCCAGTTCATGGAAGAGTGTGATATCCTACGTAGGATAAATTCACTATACATGGGGAATTATAGACCCAGTAGGGATCACAGACAGTATGCCACAACTATCAGTGTTGATGGTCGAGTGGTTCAGAAAGTCCACCGACCACCTCAGGGGTTCGAGGTTAGAACCCCTCCACTACTGGTCACTTTGGTGGTGGAGAGTAATCCATTTTCACTTGGATGGTTACCACACCAGACCTATGGGGACCTTATGTGGTTCTCCACCCCAAGTCTCAGGGGCTGCTTACCTGTTATCCTTAATAGTGTAGTAAGCCTTTAGGCTTACACGGTGTGACCTTTCCACTGCACTCATACGTAAGCAAGTAATAGAAAGTTTGGTAGGTCGTACATAGCAGGCACCGTCACAAAACGATGATTATTGCAAATACCCGGGAGAAATGATGAAATGATGTGGCTTCCTTCGATCTCACAATAACTGAATTGAGTGAAGAAATCAGGAAGAAGTTTCTGTGTTTGGACTGAGGTTCAGTTTTTCATACTGCCAATTGCTTGGGGTCCAGTTAGTGTATCTCCTTGTACAGTGAAACTCGGGTATATCCGGGAAGAATGCCGAATCGAGTAACGTAAATGATGGAAAATGACTCAACTCTCAGGTACCCGGAAGACACACTTGATACTGTTTGAATAACGCGCAAGGTCACTTGTTTGTCTCTACTAAGGATAAGTAATTGGATGGAGCTCATTTAAAAAATTGAATTTACGGGCCTTGCACAAAACAAAGACGGAATAATTGGAATGATTTCCTGCCAACTAAGTCACGTTTAAATCTGTCTTAATGCACCATTTGTTTTTATGTTGCTCGATTTTCGGGGCTGATTTGGTAACCATGTGCTCTAATAAATGCGCGGGAAGAGATTTTGTCTTCAGTATTCGGAATATTGCTACACTGGTGAAGAAATATTAT
The DNA here is from genome assembly GCA_948099385.1 of Fasciola hepatica. Classification (NCBI taxonomy): domain Eukaryota; kingdom Metazoa; phylum Platyhelminthes; class Trematoda; order Plagiorchiida; family Fasciolidae; genus Fasciola; species Fasciola hepatica. Next base: position 15,081,756 of record CANUEZ040000126.1, on the reverse strand, counting down.
GACTGTGTCTGGATAACATCCGTTTCCACCTTAGTGACACTCAAACCAGTACACGTATTCAAACTCGTGATATCAATCATCCGTTTCATGGAAATCTCCAGAAGTTGGAAACGGACATACAAGTCTACAGGCGAACAATCATCATTATAAGCACCTCTAATCGGAGCAGCCTAAGTATCGTCTATACATAAACGTCTAAGTTTGACTGCCACGAGGGAAAAATTATTCAGGCGAAACGACTACCATAATGACCACGAGAATCAGTGGCCGCCGTCATCTGAAGATAAGAATTTCTCAATTTTCCCTTCATTCTCGCTTTTTATTAACCGGTCTGATCGAATTTTGCGAATGAGATACCGATATCAAGGACGGGATCCTAACATAAGCAAATGTTTTCCACCGTATTCAAAAGAGAGAAAATCCCAACGTGGTTCTGGAGGTTTTTCTTTTTCTTTTGTTCTCGACTTCCTATTCTTCACTACCAGCTTGAAACAGCTGATATTTGGCTAACATTCGGGAAGAGGGTAGATTTTTCCATTATATGCCACCATGAATGTCAAAATATTTGCATGTGAAGTTAGAGCGAGCTCTCACCGTTCGTCGATTCTATAATTTCTTCGTATAACACGAATAACCATTTTCTTTGTCTTCACAATTGTGCCTCCGTTCTCTTTGACTTGACGCAAAGGTACGACGAATCTAGCATCGGCAGTGGTCTCGATTGGTACTTTCCACCTTCCTGCATGGGATGCAAAGGCTGAGGGTTTTCCCTAGTTAGCAAAGTCGAGGGGCTAAGCTAGGTAGATACTCTACCGCCTAGTTACTGAGCTCCCGTACCCGATATATACACGAAACCATGGAATAAAGAGAAAACATCTAATTTGGAATAGATGGCACTAGCCCTTTCGTACTAACCGCTTGTCACCACACTCGTAATTTGATCGCCTCGACCATTTTCCATGTTGTAGCTTTGGCACCGTGGGCGGTTTCAGGTCGTTATATATATATATATATATATATATATATATATATATATATATATATATATATATATATATATATATATATATATATATATGATAAATCGATGAGAAACATCTGTAAACTACGCGTTCAACTCAGTCAATAAACCAAAGCCAAACAGTTGTACATAAGCTACGAGAAATGGAATTTTCATTTTCGACACTTCCTGAGCAACTTGTTAAAATATCTAACAACGAATATGGTAAATAAATCGTTTCGATCCAGTCGGGACCGCCTGGTTGTAAGGTGGTCGGCTCACAATCACAGCACGTGTTCGAGTCCCGGTGGTGGCTAGGTGATAGTCTCTACTGACGATTCCTAACATGACGAACAACTGTAATTCCACGGATTTTCAATGGTTAGTAGAGCATTGATGCTGCTTGATGAATCATATTGTACGTATAATTGACGGTGGAATATTCATTCCTTCCGGGGGAGCATAACGCACTTGCTAGGGCGAACTAACAAATGTGCAGAAAATGATGAAGCACGCTAAAATGCATCTTATTGCTAAGCGGCATTCGGTGGGTACCAACGTCTGTAGAGAATCGGATCGTCAGATGAAATGCCACCCATTCAATTCCGGTCTATTAGATCAATTTCTGAAGGCGAGAAATGCAAGCAAACTTCGATTGGACTTTCTCGTGTCTGGACCACTGTCCACCAGCTAAGTGTTAGTGAGTACTGCCCTCTGTTTTAACCCATTCATTTTGACAGTCACTGAGAGTTCGGTGACCTCAGGTCAGTTGGTTGTTCTCCGTAAAATCCAAGTCTGTCCAAGAATTTTTGGTGTCGCATTCACAGAAGGGCGGAGCTTCATTCCGACCCCATCCCATTATAGGCCTATTCTTCGTAAGGTCATACGCGTTGTTTCTGGTCTTTTTCAGATTGTATGCCATAGAACAATTTCACAACCTCTCTTGTGGTGTGTCAGTCTCCGGTAAGTCTATACGGCTTAGACGTTCACGAAGGCATTGGAAATGACGAGGAACTGTAATGCTCATACTAACTCCGCTAATGCATCAAAGGCAGTATTTGACTCTACAGCCTCACATGTACTGAAAAAACTGAACTAAGAGTTTTGTTCATCTACTGACGGTCTTGATCATCAGTAGATAAAGTTATAATTGGCATAATTATTAGTCAATATCTCAGCCAATCAAAGCGCATTGACGGGCCCCTTTTACGCATACTCTGACTACCCCGTTTCGAATACATCTTATCGGTTAAGCGTTGGCTGTTTGAAGTCGGAAGTCCGTCTCTGAATCAAACATGAACTGGTTTCTGTGGTTAGGACGTATGTTCCGCATGACCGAAGGTAGACCTCGTCTGTGGACATTATTCTATGGGGCCAGAAGTGTTCGGAGAATGGTCAAAATGATGAGTGAGGAACGAAAACCTTAACCAGTGGACTTGGCCGAATAGGTCGTGTTAAACTTCTGGGTTGTGTTCCATGAGATCTACCTACCAGATCGTTGGACACTTGAGCAAACAGAACTGAGTGTTGCAGTCAGTGGCGTACTTTCACTCAGATTATTTCCTTCGTCTTCTTATTTCTGAAATGCGTCTTTCTTTTGTTTTATTTTTTCCTAATACTTCTAATCAGTTTACTTTCTGCTTGACGATGCTGCTACGTAGCAAACCAGAAGACAAAAGAGCGAGGTTATTCATGGAAAGAACTGAACCGACTAGGTTAAATTCTCGTTTTCCAGACAGCAGCCGGCGAGTGATCCGCAAGCAATCAAGGAAGTGCGTAAGTAATGCCATCGAGCAGAGTTATGTGCATGGGCTAGTGTACATTCGTCCCAGACCAAGCAAGGTCAATCGATTAGTAGCGTGATCAACCAGTCAACAAGCTATACAGAGGTTGAAGCATGACTAAATCTCAACAGGCATTTGACCATGCATAAGAAAGATATTGATCGATTGCCGCCCAGTAGGTGTGACTGACCAAACCGGAAGCAACAGAACTAAACCGAGTAAGTTAAATCCTCCTCTTCCTGATTCATGAACGCGTAAATCTATCGGATCTCATCGTACCCGTGATTACTGGTATCACCGCAGAAATGAAGAATTGAAAAAACGGCACTGAAAGATCTTGGGCGGTTCACTTGTGAACCTATCATTGATTGGCCAAATATGAAAACCCTTAAGTCGATTAATATGTTAAAAAAAGTCTTCCTTGATAGGATTAAACCCGCACCACCAACAGGCTGTATCAGTTGGACTACATGACTACAGGGAGTTCCGCAGATCTCACGAAGGGAGCGCCATATTGGATACCCTTGAAATTACCGTAACACTGACGTCGACCAGTAAGCTAGTACAAAAGTGAGAACAATAACTTTTTGAAATCCGCCGATCTGAATTACCTAAATGACATGTAGAAATGAAATACGGTTGATTCATATGGACTTCCTACTGTGGGTTTGCTGGTGGGCCTCATTCGCCCCATATAATTTTGTCCGACAGCCAAAGAGATCTATTTGCAAAATGTTCAGTGCGTTTCTGTTGATTCCTAGAAAGAATAATCTGGCAACTGTTCGCTGCCTCCGGATTCAATGACCACATGTTTTATCAACTGCCTAAGTGAGCATATGTAAAAACTTCTTAGAAAAAATGTATCGAAATATTCAGGTTTTATTCAGATGTGAAACGTACGTCTTCTTATGACCGGTATCAGTTCAATGAGCAGTACCAGCAATAGGTAAACCAAAGAGAGAGAAAGTCTTAACACTGCCTAAGATGCTCATCGGGATGCTCAGCAGTTTCATTATCGGCCGGTTCACCACCACACCTCTCTATATCAAGGATTCCAGTAATTCTAACAATCCCGGAGACTAGTGACTAAATGGGGTCCTTGGGGGTGAAACCACCAATCACGTTTCGCCATAAGAATTTCAGACCATATTCGTTGGATTATGAAGCGATTAAACAGTAAACTTATATCGAGAATCTGTCAAAGTCTTCTGGTTACATACTGATAGTTTGCATGGAGTAAAACAATGTAACACGACATCGGTCTATCTGACAAAAACACTCGTGGTTACCAGCTTTATGGATCAACTCGGCCGATCGATCATATCATCTCTCAAAGTGATGGAAACAATACTAACTCGGCAACTTGTTTCTTTTGGTTGGCTTGCACGTTTGTTTGAAACGTGATTGATGCGCTTCGGTTAGGTAACTCATATTTCTCGAGCAAAATTGCCCCACATTGCTGATTGCAGTTGGGTCTTGTTTCCTGAGCTGCCCGAGTGTGAGCACCCGAGAGTTTATCAAATTACCACAGAGGTAACTTGCTGCCTCCAGGATGCTTTAGGAGGACCACACAAGTGGTTTCCCTTGTTCCGAAACCATCGGTTGTTCTCGGTTTCATCAATTCCCTTCCGTCATCTATTCATATACATATTACAAGGGGCGCATTTTTGATACTCTTACTAATGATGTAGATATTTGAACAGAAAAATCCCGACTATTTTCCCTTTGTATCTACTAATTAATTTGAAATATTTCAGATTGATTCACGTCTAGTCCTGGTTAACAGTAAAGTGAAATGACACCTTCCTCTTTATCTGTTTTACGTTATTTTGTTCAATATACATCATATATATATATAGTGGATTTTCCGACAAGGCTACTAGTGGAAAAGTGGACCACTATAGCAAATCAGGTGAAATGTGTCTTGGTTAAAAAAGAAGTTTATTGCTCATAGTTCTTGCTCACCACTACACCGCTAATCACACGCTCTTCCTTAGATCCCTTGGGATAATTGCCATTGGCGGCTGTAGGGCGATCGATGCGTCTCTGATCCAGGCCCGCGCAGACGGATGCACTGGGGTCCTCGACAATTCACCACGGGAGGAGTTGGTTCCATAAACCCGTAACCCCCTTAAGTCTAGCCCATTGTCAACAAGCTCGGACGTTGTCTGGCGTTCGTGAAACAACCAGGTCACCAATCCAGATGATCTCCGGCCACCATAGGACATGAATATTCTCAATTGGGACTGGGACGGTGAGTGGTAGGGTTGATTCAGATCTGCCTTCGGGCCAGAAGTGGATGTGACTGGGCACCAATTATAGCCTGATGCATTTGGGGGTGGGAGTTGGGCTAAAGGAGATTAAGTGCCTGCACAAACTGTTATGAGGAGGATAGGAGAGGACAGTGGCGACCACTGTTTACCACATCCGTTACGGACCGAATGGTTCATTTCAACGGTCTTGAAAATTGGGTGATACTTTTTAATCAAATTCATCGTGTGCCTAGACTCAACGAAGTGTGAGGGTAGTGGTTGTAACTGATTTAATGGTTCATCGTTTAGACAATTCCGATGGTGCTTATGGATGAATTCAGATAAACTCCTACTCACGAAGCCAACTTACGTTTCCATTGAAACTGGTAAATTGGTGTGCACAGAACAACTGGACCGGTAGTGTATAAAATGTGTAGCTTCACCTCACGAAACTCTGTCTCATGCTCCCGATTGTCTGTGGTACGTAAAGTTCGCTACATTACCCTCATTTGGACGATAGAGAGATATATACGGACTTCTTTCCTAATATGAATGCTATTAGGTATGTGTTTAGATTTTTGCATCCCCATGTCAATGAAAAGTACAGATTGACCGTTTTACATATCTAGGTAGGGCAGAAGGTGAAGCTGTGTGGAATGCAGTATTACCTCGTACATTCATGTTTCGAGATTCACCAATTCACGGATTCGCAACTGTCTTCAAAAAAGCCCTACATAAGTGGTTATGTTTAATTTTTGACTCGCATCAAACGTTTGTGACTTCTCCTGGTCCGCGACGGGTTCTGGAACGTAACATCGCGAATGTTCGAAGTATTACTGAGTTGTTGCAAGGCACACACACAGAGTCGGCACCGGCGGCCCGATGGTAAGGGGTGACACAGTTGGACATCAGATTTCTTTTTGTACGAGGGTGTGTGAAAATTTATCGATTTGTTTTTTTATGACTTACGTCAAATCGTAATGGAACAGTAGATAGGGGTGGGTGAGCCGAAAGACGGAGAGAACAACTTTAAGATGTGTGATCAAGATCTATCTCCAGAACGGTAGCGGGTGGAATTATAACAATGGAATTAGAACAAATACAAGATAGGTTGAGAATTTCAAAGTCACGCATGATAATTGCAAACTGATGACCCTTACACATGATAAAGATTCTGTAGAGAAGCTGGGGTTACGCAAATGCCAAATGAAAGCGAAAATTAGTTGTATTCGTACTTCTGCCACAAACTACAGACTCCAATTTTCAAGTATTTTTGCGACCAAATATTTTGCCAGACTCAGTAAAAATCCATTCCAGGTGGAAATACAATTTAAGCGCTGTTCGTTGCTCATTAGCCTTTTGGTCCGAAAACAACTATAAACAAAGGGGAGCGGATAACAAGAAATGCTTGGGGAATCGGTGATAAATTTCAGAACTAGGGGACTTCATTTAGTCACAATATAGTGCGAAGACTAGAACGCAGGACAGGGTACTTTCAGCCCGTTTGTTTGGAAATATCATTTGTGGATATTTCCAGGATACTAACCGGGGTTTAATTCGGACGTGTCATTGTGAGTCACTACTGATTTATTACGAGTCAAAAAAGGTCAGCATCGATTTACACTGTCGATTCGAAAAGCCGCTTGTCTCTCTTAGACAGAAATCACTTTATCGATAGACAGCTTTCAGAGAGTACCTAAAACACAATTAAATAGGCATTATTGATAGTCCGATTAATTTAGCGCTTGACTGATTTCAGTGATTTGAGACGATGTGAACCTCATCCTAGAAATAAACGGAGAAAGGCCGAATGTTCACAACCCAAGGAAGAGTATAGTTCGACTACTCTGCAACGTAGACTATTATCTTAGGTCTAGAATGCACGTGGCATCAGGAATTACATTACTGGGTGTAAACAAATCACGTGAATCAAAAGGATAGTCAACTGATTGTGTTGACTCGATGGTTGAGTCATCAGCGCGTGTAGAAGCTAGTGATCGACTGCGTCTGCGCGATGTCTATTCCGACACGAATGAAAAGCATGAGTCACGAGTGTACGTCGGTAAATCATTGACTGCGCGTGTGATTTGTGGACTTGGTGGGTTGTGTGAATGCATTTTGCAACAATTCAATTTACCACTAGAGTAACAGATGAAAAGTGCTTCGAGAAGAGAGCATGATGTTCCGCAAAAATCTGTTTTTCCGGGAAAAGATGTATGGCGGAAATGAAACTTTTGGCAAGATTACCTATGCTACAGTCTCATAAAGAACTGCGGCCGAAGATAGTAGGATGACTAATTAGGTCACAAAAGGTTGTAGATGAGACTCGGGAAAAGGAGTGGTTGAATGAAAGTGACGGATGAATACAAAAGTAGTCAACTTTTCACTGCTGCATGTATTCGGAACAATGCATTCTGTGTACGTCAGTTTATCGGGGCAATAAGGTATATATATATATATATATATATATATATATATATATATATATATATATATATATATATATAACCGACTTTTCGTTTCAAAGTCAACCGCAACTTACTCTTCCGAGTGAGTTCCAAAAACATTTCTCTTACTACTAATCGCATTCGAAAGTTCACTGCACGGTATTTTGGCTGCCATCAGTTCAGATTCAAACCTATGGTTCTAAGAATCAGAATTTTGGGTACGCTTTGCATAGTCGAAAGTTGCGGAAATTTTTCTGAAATATTTTTCACACTAATGACGTCAAACTTCAAGCATGGGTGCGATGCCGGTTGATTCGTAGGGGTACTTTCTATTGATTTATGGATGTGAAAACATGGGAACATTTGCTTGAAGTTCGGCAAAACGGTCCTGGCTAATACAAACCACTCATCGTACAATGATAAAAGTTCATACGCTTTCTTCTCATGCATCATTTGTCTTTTTCTCAAAGTACAACTTCCCGTGGTTTCTCATGCTGACAGAGGAGAGAAATTCTGTTCCTGGTGTGTCGACGCAAAATAGTTCAACTTTGTGCGAGTCTTAGTGAACATATGCGATGCTTGGTGGTGTGCCTCAAGTAGTTACCTCGTGCTGACAGACGAATGTCACTGTCAGCTATAGAGCAGCTGCGCAACCTGTCAACATCTAACTTCGGGAGGTGGCCAGTCATTAGAGATCCGCCTTGTCAGCCAAGAGTGTGGTCAGGCGATCATTGAGTGTGCCTACTCTGGAGTGTCATAGTAGACAGTCACTCCCGTATGCTTCAGAAAAGACTGTCAAAGTAGTGTGGCTCGTCATCCGATAGACAACTACAAAATGCGGCTGACAAAACTTGGTCCAAATGAAATGTATTGGGCCTCAAAATAGCCTAAAAAACAATGCCCTGGGATTTGTCACCCTACCCTTAGACAAAAGTGCTTTTCGCTCCGCGAATACGAGTGTGGGGCTCTTACATGAAGCATACTGAATAGTCCAGCTGGTAAGTAGCACACAAGGATGAGTTAGTAAAAAGTAGAAATCAAGCGGCGGATTTCGTCGATTTTGGGGGTTTGAGCTGCCGATGCTCAATTTCCGTGCAGAGTGACAAGCTTAGGAGTGGGATCGGATTCGCATGCGGCTCAATGAGGTATCTGTCCTCTGTTCACACTCGAGAGGTTTGCTCTGATACATGCCAGACAGGTCGGTTGGTGATCCCGCTTGACCTCCGTGGGACAGCCACGATTCGATAGTCGTTTATACGCATTGCTGCCTGTTTTGAGCCCATCAGTGATTCGTAAAGTGGACAAAACAGAGTTTTACATTGTTTAGTAGCCGTGAATCACAACCGCCCATCTCTTCATCTCGTAAAATTGGTAACATTTGAGACTGCTCTTGTCTGATAGATCAGTAGTAGTAACAAACTCATTTGATTTTCAGTGTCTCGCCGTTGATCACAACGCAGACCCACCTGGTAGTGTCGTTAACTGGTCTAGACCCAAAATTATTGATCTGTACGTGTTAGTGAGACTTAACACAATCGCCACTAAACTATGATCTTTTCTGAGATCCGAATGCAACCAAACTCATATCGTGATCGTTCATTTGTTTGATGACCCGGATACATCAACACCAGTCACTGAGTTTGCGAGATCGACGGAATCTCAGAGGCTAACGTGTTAAGGGCGGGGCTTAAACTTAGTGGTTTTATTCGGGTACTTGTAAGTGTATACCAGCCCTAAAATATGCCATGATATCACACGCTTGTCACAAATTGAAGGCTCTGTTAACGACACGGAACGCAAATCTCCGCGTGGAAAAACGTACCATGGCAGTTGGCTTTTGAACAGTGGGAAATACTGACCCTCAAGTTTGGCGTGAGCATGCAGATTGTACCTGAGCATGCGCACGATTGTGCGTGAATCGGTTTTGTCGAAAACTGAACTTGCGAAAGAACGAGTGTATCAGGTAATATGCACCATCCTCCAAACAAACATGGGCTGAAATGAATGGTTACTGTAGCATCTAAATACCCAGAAGGCAACAATCGACTAACGACGCTGAGCTCATAAGCAAAAAATCACGAGAGCCTCAAGATTTTCCACCAGATCTGAATAAAATTGCGACACAATCTGGGCTGTATTCTACTCGCTCCAACTGTGAAATGTTGTTTTAGAACTAGACCATGTACCATGCCATAACGAAGTGGAGTTAGATAAGTTGCAACCCAGCCAGATGTATATTGATTACTACGAACACCACGTGTTAGCCTGAATTGTGTCAACCCCGGTTCAGAAACTTTTCCTCTGGTGATGGTTGAAGGGTTTATAGCGTTTTATTACCAATTCAGAGGTCAGAGTTTAGAATTCCGCGGTAGCCAGTAACTTTGGTGGAAAACAGTATCCACTGTTGCTCGGCTGGTCGCCAAACCTGGCTTATTGGGACCTTTTATGGTTCTCTATCACTCCGAATCTCAGGATCTGATTGCCGGCTACCCTAACAGTGCAGTGTGACCTTGAGACCTATGTGTAAGCATGCAATAAAGAAAAATGCACTTGAGGGCCAGACCACTGATTTCTCCACAGAATTGTTGGTATTTAATGGAAAATCGGTTACGCATTGCTGCTGACATGTGTCGGGCACCCAAGATTAGACACCAGATGATGTGCTTAGTTCTGACAAGCATTGAAATATTGCACTACATTATTCTAAATCTTATTAAACCGGCGAGGACAATGATTAAAAAGATTTACCCCCTATTTAGTTTCACTTATTCTCTACGGCATAAAATGGAAGTGCCTGTGGAGTATGTGGTTTTTGCAAATAAACTTGTTTAGCCTTCAAAAACAGTCCTCTTTAGTATGCTTTTCCTAGCTGGGAACATAAACACACTGATTGGAAAAATTCTTACGATGCCATAGAACACCACCGACAATGTCCTCTGTAACATCGGAATAACATAAACTGATCGATCAGTTCAAGATGTGATTTTTGTAAGCTTTGTGCCTAACGCGGTCCAAGAATATGATAGTGGAATTGAGGTCAAGGACAGTTAGATGGATATACGCTCACACTGACCAAAGAAACGACATGATATAGCAAGAGTTTTAGTCTTATGCTTATTATCTGTCTGTGCAAGCAGTGTTAACGCATGAGGAGCTAAACTGATATGACTTTTCGCTACGCTTCTTGACATGAAGGGAATTACTGAGAACAACTAGCCCCGATAGCCTAGTGCTGAGGAGTGCGACTCACAGTCTTGCATTCTGGAGTTCGAAAGTAGGGTGAGGTTCACTGAAAGAGTAAACTATGTGTAAAGAGAATTTAATGACTGAATGCATCCAACCACAAGAGCATATATATTTTGTGATATACTTTAATTCAGAACAGATGATAACCCTGTCGTGTGAGGTCACAAGATAAGAATTACCGACCCAAATTTTAAAACATTTCTCTCATATATAGACGTTATGGTTTCGCTGTGTAGGAATTTGGAGGAATATTAGATCGCATTTTTCGTTCTCTCTTCTATCATATTTGACTCGAAACTTACCTGGTCCCTGTGTAGGTGGCAGAAAAATGCTGTTATACACTAAAAGAGATGTAGAAATATACGCTGGGTTTGAGTCTCAATTAGGACGCGACCACCAATAGCTGGAAAACATAATTGAACTACCGGATACGGGTTTTCAATGCTAAATAAGGCGTTCACATTAATTGATGAATCACTTTGTGGTGGCTTACGCCTTTCATGACTCTGTCGCTCAAGGACTGGGTTGTTATCGAGACAGAAACGGACAGTATGAGCAAACCATTGAGATGAGAAGTTCACGTGCCTATTTTTCCCCCACATGTTGCCTTTATTCATAGATTCCCCCTACGGCTTCCTTACCCTCGGACTATTTTTCGAATGGGTTTTACTAACCGAAACCTCCATAGTTTTGGTGCCTGTTTCAGGGTCATCCAAAGGAAACCAAATCAAAAGCTCCAAGTACTCGGAGAACGTGGTGATCGACTTCGTAGGGTGGCACATCCAGTCTAAAACGAGCTCACATTCAGCCGGAATAAGACTGTTATCTAATAGTAACTCATTTTCAGGGGGTGAGTAGGAACTATCTATTCATGATTATCAGGCCAGCCAAATGACCCGGCTAGAGTTTGAGACCCTTCTGTGGTGATTTTTGTTCTTGTGGTCGCTCCACAGGTCACTCCCCCATTACGCCTTCCTGAATGGAGTGTGGCCTTCATCATGAATTGTGGTTGCCTGATAAATACAGGAGGTAAAATATTAGGTAAAGTGAATACACCAGTGTCGCCCTCTGACAGCGTAAAATTTGTAGGCCTATCAGTGGTTTCTTCTGAAGGAAAATTACTCACAATACCCAATACAAAATGTTCTCACATTGTTTGAGATTGTATTCTGGTTTGCATGTGCCGTACTGTATCGTTAATGGCACAAAAAATCACACCGAACGTCTAATAATAATACTGGCAATATTATTAATAACAATAGTAATACCTTTATCTTCTACTCTCAAATGCAGACAAGCATGAAATGCCTCGAGTGAAACCAGATCCGTGGCTATCCACGCACATGTACACTATATGGGTTAGCATTGCCCAGATGCGAATAACTGACAGAAATCAAGGTTGTGTTCACCTGTGGACTCTTCAGCGAAGAGTATCCATTCACACTCCTGAGGCTTCAAGTAGATCCCAGTGATGTTACAACACTGGAGTGTACAAGTATGAGGATGAGTGGCCAGACGACTGCGCGATACGCATGCCTGATAAGCGGAAATTACTGCAAAACCGGTCTTGTGCTTCCGGGGAAATATTCTCGACACGTCCGCATACTACGTACTATCAGTATATATATATATATATATATATATATATATATATATATATATATATATATATAGAACGATAGATAGATAGATAGATCACGGATAGATAGATAGATAGATAGATAGATAGATAGATAGATAGATAGATAGATAGATAGATAGATAGATAGATAGATAGATAGATAGATAGATAGATAGATAGATAGATAGATAGATAGATAGATAGATAGATAGATAGATAGATAGATAGATAGATAGATAGATAGATAGATAGATAGATAGATAGATAGATAGATAGATAGATAGATAGATAGATAGATAGATAGATAGATAGATAGATAGATAGATAGATAGATAGATAGATAGATAGATAGATAGATAGATAGATAGATAGATAGATAGATAGATAGATAGATAGATAGATAGATAGATAGATAGATAGATAGATAGATAGATAGATAGATAGATAGATAAACAGATGCAGACTTGTACCGTTCCTCACAAGTTGCAGTCTTTCCATTGGATCGACAACCATCACAGGCACGGGAAAATCCGATATTTTACGCTTGAAGTGAAACGCTACGTAGCACCAGACTCTATACCTACCACACTGAACACTATCTGATACAATGAAAGTCGAGTTTATCACGCTCGTCCCCGTCCAGAGGGGTTTGTTTGCCTCTTGTAAAATAAGAAAAGAATAATTCAATCAATTGGAGGTGCTGACAACAAAAAACTATGTGGAAAGGAATATCTCCGTATATTTTGACCGACTGATCCGATCAAATGAATAGATAATACTGATGTTGAACTTTCTCTCCTGAGCTTCAGTGAGCAGGCAAAAGGTTTCTGAACTGTGGAAACCGAAGCACAGGTTGGTTCAGTACGGGGCTGAAGTCACTGAAGCAAATAAATTCCAACGGATCCACATTGCGCCGCCACCAACCAACTGTTGGTCATTGATTGGTGCATTCGAGAGTTATAACGGTCGATTTGGATGCAAAGCAATCAACACTGCTTGCATGATTATTCAAGGATTCAGTCAATAACAGAAGTTCGTCGACAAACGAATCCGGTTCTCTAGCCTCTGATAAAATGTCTGAGTGAAATTGCTCGTGTCATCCCAAATTTTTCTTGATTTTCGACCACAAATCTTTGTGCTTCGCCAAGCTGATCTTTAAAGATAAAGATGAAAGAAACGGGAACATTTTGTTTATTTTGTCTGTAATGACATGCATCCCTTACGTATATATTTAGATGCCAAGTTGATATTAGGCCGAACAGGATGTGTGAAGCGGAGGTTATTATAAGGCCGATTGCAAGTAAAGATTACACGAGAAGATAGCGAGCAAAGAGGAGAACGAGCGAATTGTTTATGATTTCCACACTCGCCGGTGTAAGTGTAATACACAATTATGTTCCACTGGGGGCAAGTGAACAAACATGAATTTAATGAAAAAAGGATGAAACCTGGAATTTCATACAATAAAATAGCATCTTAGTATCTACTGATATAACAGAGAAAAGTTAATTAGCACCAAAAATTCACCGAGTAAACTTGAAACATGAGAGTATGGTTACACGATTTAGGAAAAATTTAAATTATAATGATTGAACGCCAGTAGTTAATGAACAAAGTAGAGCGGAATGTTATTTGTAGATCAGGTTCAAGGCCAATTATCATATGTAAGTTATGAAAGACGATGTATTGTGTGTTCAGCTATCCAGTCAGTAAGAAATAGAACACTCTGAAACACACCGATCGCTGAACAAGCTCGTTTCCAAACTGCATTATTACTGTTGTTATTATCATCAATATTATCACAGTACAACGTATACGCAGATAAATGAGTGTACCTGCTGGACCAGCCAAAGATTGATATTTTGACTGTGTGTTAACTAGGGTATTCATAGTGAAGACGAACGGATATAATGACAGCTTTATTGACGAAAAACCCCGCTGCAGTTCTTCCTTTGCACAACTTTTGCGCAGCTGATTGTGGATTATTTTGTTGCAGCATGACTAGGTTGGGATTACACGGGACTCCAATGTAAAATTATCCGATCTTGAATCACTTAAGCTAGAAAAATCAACAATGCGACGATTGCTGTGTTTCAAAATCCCTACCAGCAAAAACTATTAGTTTGAAAACCATAGCACAGAAGTTATAGCTTGATTAAGTAAATAAATAATAGTAATAATAAAAATGATAATAATGATAAATAATGAATAAAATAGAGAAGAAATAAGCAAACAAAGAAGCGTTGCACGCACACGAACGCCACTAACTACTTCATAGGGAAATAGGCCAGACATTTATTTCGTGGACCTCCTAGGCTCTATTCTATTCTGTTTGCGCTTTACTCAACAATGCTGAAAGGTAGCAACCGCAACCAGAAAACAGAAGGGCGAAATTAATGATTGAATAAACTGAACTGAAATGAACCCAAGCTCCATCCAAAAGACTTGACACTTCAGACACGACCAAGACCACTGGGTACAACTTCTTACCCGTCTCTTTGCTTGTCGTCCAAGTCACACTTACCTCAACGTCCAGTAGACGCCGAGGCAGGGTCTTTGCACATATCTCCTTAACACTTTCCTGAAACAGATCCATTTCTCTCGATTCTAAGCTTAAACTATGGCCTTACACAGTGTACTACAAGCGGAAAATCGGTATTTATGATCTGAATGATCTCACTAGAGTCGAGCAGATTGGCAAACGTGTTCCTGTTAAACTGTTGGTGACCTTCAAGTCGCTTCAGCTCTCAGTAGAAATTTCTCAGAACCTCAAAGAACAAACTCAGTTTCCTCAGCGTGATGAACACATAACACACGACCTCTGATAAACATTACAAGTGACTGAGGTCGTCAAAAGTGAGCCGCTCGAAGAACAGACAATTCCTAAAAGCCTTAATGTTGTGAGCTTCGAATTTCATCCCCCTCAAAGAGTTTACGAATTTACTGAGCTAACCCACAAAAGAGTAAAGATGTGCACCATTTTATCCTTCAATTTTGATCTACAGATGATTAGATAGAAATATTTAAAAACGGACATAGCGGTCACGGATCATTTAACAAAATTAAGAAAAAAAAACCTATTTGGCTTTTACCTCAAAGCAAGAATAAACCGATCCTAAAGATGTTCCAGGATAACACTTAAAAGCCAAAAGACATGCAGATAGAACGAAGAGCACTAAGCAGTTGACTGCACATCATTCCGTGAAAGCATTCAGTACAGTTTGTTGTGATATGAATAGGACCAAGGGAAGAGTATATAAGAAGAAGGATTATACATGTGAAAGTAATCGCTGAACATCTCACCGATCCGTAGTGCATCTGTATTGTATCAACCAGGCGTAAGTTTTGCGTGGGGAAATACAGCCGAATACCAAATAACTAACGGCACCTGCTGGCAATACAAAGAATCCAGTTGAAATCTCTATTTGAGATCTTTTCTTTAGACTACACGGTCAGTCTTACTCGTGTGAAGTGGAAACCACTCGATGCAACAGAAGAGACATTTTAAACTTCATTTTTAGTTGGCTAATAATAGGTCAAATGCAAATTATAAACATGGCAAATGAACTTCGCGCTTAGTCTGCACCGCCATCTCCTATTTACAGTGACGTCCAAAAAGTCTAAAACATCTTGTTACTTGCTAGCAGTTAGTAACCAGATTCTACATATATACTTCTTTCTTGGCGTATCTTCCCGAATAGACGATTCTGGGCATAACAGTGGCCTATCGTCCTGATGTGATCATGGCTCTTGGGTAACTTTTCACAAGGCCGATTTACAGTCGAAACCCAAGGCAGCTGGAGCTTCGGCTGACTACACTCATTTTCAATAAGGTTGTATTAACGAACATCGAACAATGATGCAAAGAACAAAACGCTTTCAGATTTTATGCGATTTTTTCTTTTGGTGGTTATTTTATCAAAGTTTTTCATAAAAACACGTGGTTTTCCTTGACGATCTCTCTGCTGATCCTTCTGCCCGAAGCGATAACGATGACATGGGAATCAGATAGGTGTGCTCTAGAAGGTCACTACAGATACTGACTCCGATTACATCGACTTCTCAGATACTTCTTTTTACGTATGCTCTTAACTATCCCAGACGCCAATGGACAAGTTATTACCGAGATCAAGACATCGGCTGATTTTTATTCACCAGTTGAGTTGGTTTGCTTTCTCCACTATAATTTGTGGACTTTACGTATACCGTGCTTCAAACTGAGTGCATTGGGTCGTCACAAAGTTGCAGTGGATGGTCGTGAAAGGCCGGCAAAAATGATCTAGACGACGGGAATGGAACACCGTACAAGATTCAAACAAGTCAGGCGTGGTAGGAGAAGGTGGATTGGTCTCCGCCATCAATGTAACCTGCGATGGTGGGTAATAAAAGATCTTACGAATTCAATACAGCTACCATGCCAAGTGTTATCCAAAATGGTCAGCCCTAATGTACAAAAAGCAACATTGATGACTCGTATCAGGTTGGTTCAAAGATTTCTTCTCTCACCTTATACGTTTGAGCCATTGGTAAAGAGCATGAACAAATTATCTGATATATCCTTACAGATAACCGTGACTCACTTTGGCCAAATAAAGTTTGTTCTTGTAAGCTCTGTTCGCCCGAGAGAGTTTTGATGATTCAACCACATTGTTTACATACGTGATTGTTGAAGGCACGCGATATTTCTTCAAAATAAGTTTCAGGTGATCGTTTATTCTGCGCTCTTCCTCAAGAGACTATTGCCAAAAATGAGGGAGTTCAAACAATCAACAGAATATGCATTTTATTTGAGGTGGTTTTTCTGAGAGAAACAGCGAATCAGTGCAAACGAACAACCGCGAAGTCATACATAGAACACACCTAATTATACAAACCAACTGTTCTCCAAATCGTCAGC
Source organism: Fasciola hepatica (assembly GCA_948099385.1). NCBI lineage: Eukaryota > Metazoa > Platyhelminthes > Trematoda > Plagiorchiida > Fasciolidae > Fasciola > Fasciola hepatica. The sequence continues at coordinate 15,064,509 of CANUEZ040000126.1, read as the reverse complement.
TAATTTCAAATCTTGTCAGAAGTCCTGTCATCCATGTACAATAGTACTTATATGTCAGAACTTCTTGAGTTTGAGGACAGGAAACCAGAGGAGTCTCTTCAGAAAGGCCGAGGTAAACTTTTGATGTGCAATCTATTACTCAGGAGCAGTTGCCTCTATTTTTTTTCTGACCAAGTGAGTTCAATTAACTCATTCCGTTGGTTCATTTGGAGGACATAGGTCATGCTCACGAACAAAGCTGTATTCGATCCTCCGATCGAGGTTACTGTACACAGGAATTTTTTCCTCAAAGGAGTCTACTCTGCTTTTTGGCTACTGAGAGAGGTTTCGGTAGTAAAACCTGGAATTCGACTAGTTTCAAGTGTCACAGGCATTTAGTGGTTAGATTGTGAATACGTGTTGATCAAGGGAAATTTGTGTGTTGCATAACCCATTCAGTAGGCCCTGGTGACGAGTGCACCGTGCTGATGAAGCTTGACAAGAATGAGTGAGCTTCCGTGTATTTATAATGGTGATTTTAGAGTTGATACCTTACGGCGAATGATTTTATTTGTTAAACAAACTACTTAAAAGGAGGATAATAAGCTTATGGTTATTCTTTTTGGTGGGGGAGGGGAGTTGTTCTCTGATTATAGAAAATACCATCTTCTTCCTTCCATCCAAAAATATTTCCTGCATATACAGAAAGCATCACAGGTATATCGTGTGTCAGCTGACAGATTGTCATACAGTCTTTCAAATGATCATCATCTTACTTGTTCACAGAAAAGCACAGGGGTTATGTCACGTGTTTTTCGAGGATTCATATGGTATTCAAGAGAGGAGAAGGTGAGAATTTGCTAAACGTACCCAGCACATTGTGTCTGACTTCCCACGATCGCTAATTCCATGGGCTAAATTCCATCTTATTCGTAATCTGTAGGCTTTAGCATTTTAATGTATCTTTGTTACGCAGTATACTTTTCTGTTACAGGTCTTTACCGATACCTCGGTCAGGTCATTAGGTTTGCCTATGAGCTTTCATCATCACACAGGAAAGCAGCACGAAAAATTATCAAATCCAGATGTGGCCCGCCTGTGACGGTAAATGAAAACGGGAAAGTGAACGTGATTCTTTCAAGTCCAGGCAATCAATGCATTGAAAATCACCTGTATAATTTCTTCAATACTAGTCGGTTCGACTGTTTCAGAGTGACATATACCACTACTAGCACTCACGTTAACGGCAATAATATTATTTTGATTTCATTGCTGTTTTGTCTTGCTAGCCGTAAGGTTGGCTGAGCTACATTTTGGTATGAAATTGTTCAGTGTCAATTTGGAATTAATCCCGACGTCAACACTTGTCACTCAGAATCCGCCACTAGAAATATTCTGAGTCTCACCATCCACAGCTAGTTTTTATGATAGGTGTCCGAGACAAAGTTGGACCAGGAAACCCGCGCGAGCCTGTTGGCAGACTGCTGTTAGTCGCACAATGACAAGGAAGATGACAGCTCCCCCTTTGGTCAGCACTAACATTTGGTCCCTCTTTGTAAACATGTCTCTCCTAACCAGTGACCTGAATTCTCGAATTAACACAAACATCTGTGTGACATGTATCCAAGACTCTTGGTTAAATGAAAGCATTTACGACGAACTCGTTCTCCTTGAGAACTTCAAGTGCTTCCATCAAGACAGAAAACAGTGCAAAATGAGGACAGATGGTAGTGTGGTTACGTACATCCATTCCGAGTGACCTGGTAAGTTTTGAAGCTGATTTTACTTTCTCCTGTAACTGTGTTAACTGCGTGGTTGTTAAATGTCGTCCTAAATGCTCGTCTTTTCGAAGTACTGTGATCAGTAACCTGCACATAGCTCTCTTTTGCTCTAAGAGGGACGTCAACATGTTCTTTGAAGGTTCTATACCCGTTCTGATTCCTTTACTGTCTACTTATGTATTGTTCTCGGTGATTTCAATCATGCAGCCACCTGTCTTTTACTCGCTTGTGGTTTAAATGACTCTGTCTTATCCCATTGAGAGGAAACGCTGTTTCAGACAGGATTATCACCAAACATCCCGAACTTTTTCACTTACAACTGAAAGCCCTTGTTTCAACGGGTGGTCACGCTCTCACTATCGTCAGACCCTAAATCTATTCACTTTCAACACATTGCTGTTCACTGGTCAGGACAAAACAAATAGAAGTCATCTTTAGAAACTTATCATCCAACAACATTACTCTTCTTCTAAGATCCCTCTGCACTGTTTCTTCGTGGTTTTGTTTCCACTGTTCACCTTACCCGCCAATTAAAGAAGACTTTGAGATATTTAGCTCATGCTGTCCCAAGCAGACTGTATTTCTAGACAACAGCAGAATAGCTTCTCCCTTTTTTTTAGATATCAGAGGCACTGAATCCGGTTTCCTTATAGCCAACTGGCCTGGTCAAACAATTACAATATAGATGTCGACAGCCTAAACGCCTCGTCTTTTCATTCTTCGTCAGATACCCTACCATCCAACCTTCCTTATTTTCCCTCAGATATAGAGCCCTTTTTTGAAGAAGCCTTTGAGTTACTTCGAGCCTCAGAATCGGCTTCTGCTGTGGGTCTCGATGGTTTACCTTCCACTGTTCTCAAATTCGGAGCAAATCCACTGGCTTGAATCATGGCTTCCATCATTAATACATCTGTTGATGCCGGTGCTATTCCTAATTCCTGGAAACTCGTGACAGAGGTACGCATTCCCGAACTTCCTACCGTGAGCATTTTTCAAAACTCTTTCGTCCCATCTTCACCGCTTACTCTGCGTCCAAGCTGACCAAGCAAACTATCTTTAGCCGACTGCCTTCCTCTGTTTTGTCTTAAATTCCCCCTCCCAACAATTTACGTAAAAACCCGACAGATGCACTCTGGATGCAGTAGCCTCAGTTTGTCATTTCATTTCAAAGAGCTTGAATAGTCCAGTGAAATCGGTTTGTTGTATTTTCCTCGACTGTTCCTCCAGTTTTTTGATTTGGTTCCCCGTTCTCTACTTCTTTAAAAGCTGGAGTCTTTTAGCTTTCGCACTTTTTTACTCTCTTGGTTGAAAGATTACTCTCCTAGTAGTATTCACCGTGCTAAATTTGGAACAAATTCATAGAGTCTTTGTACGAACAACTCCAATGTTCTTCAGAGTGCTGTTCTTCTCCCCTAACTTTTTACCACATTTATCAGCAACTTGACAACTGCTCCACCTGTGTGACGTTTTAAGTACACTCTAGGACGTGACGCTCTGTCATTCTACCTTCAATCAAACAGATATTACTTGTTTCTCGGTGAACTGAAGCAATAGTCAAAATTTGTCTCCTCATTCTGACCTACATCTGAAAACGTGTATATACTTTGTGTATACTTTCTCCATTTCTCGTTCCTCTTATCCCAATGAGCAAACAGTCGTCAACAGTATCCCCGTTTCCAGAGTTGACTCGGTCAAATACTTAGGCTTTACAATCAGCACCAATTTACCGTGGTCTTTTCATATTCTTGACTGCTTTAAAAAACTATGTAGACTGTCTTTTCAAACTCGCAGGCTACGGCATTTTGGCGCCACACAAGGTGTTATTTTTTCTCTTGTTCATCAATTTATTCGCTCAGTCTTACTCTACTACTCTGTCACAACCTTTCCTAGTCTACTTAAGAGAGATTTCGTCACACTACGCTGCGGCCTGGTCGGTATCCATGGTGTTTCTTTGATACCCGTAGGCTCTCTAGTCTGCTATTTGCACATCATACCCTGTAAAAAAATTACCATGAAGATTCCTGAAAACTCCATCCGTCACCTGTACCATGAATTATAAGCATGTCTTTCGCACCCCTTAACATGTTCAGCATTTCGACTCACCTCCTCTCGTATTAATACCATTTGCAACTCTACAGTGCCTTATTTAGCTCGTATTCCGGTTAACAAGAAGCAAGTTACACAGAAACGTTGCATGAACCTCGGTGGCTGAGTCAGCATTTTCTACTACATTTTCATTATTTTGAGCTAATTTAGAAGTGATTAGCTTCCCTCTTTTTGGCTGAAACGTGAGCTTGTTAACCTCCTGAAGTCCTCAATGCCATACGAAATAGTAAACAGAATATCAGCTACTCCGGTCAACGGGATTGACTAGATTAACACGATTTCTGGATTCCCGATGAAAGTTTCGGGATAACCACTGGCCAGCAGTGTTCTTTTTCATGAACTCCTCTTTATTTTGCACTTTATCCCTGGTGCAGATTTTCAGAACTCTATTGAAGGGTTCGAACCAGTTCGCGTCATCGTCATCATCGCACAGCCTTAAACATTAGGGCAAGACCCACTGATCATTGCCTTTCTCATGTTTGTGGGCCACTGGGGAGCGGAAAACCAGCACCGGGGATAAAGTGCAAAATAAAGAGTTCATGAAAAAGAACACTGCTGACCAGCGGTTATCCCGAAACGTTCATCAAACAAAACGGAAAGCCGAGGAAAGCATGCCAAAAAACCAATTATGTACGAGAAGAAGCAAGTTTTCATTATTTTATCGTCTAAATGTGACCACGTTTTTATTGAAATAAATAGAAATTTTAATTCAGTCATAAAGCTTTTACACACAGCGGTATCAATTGCTTCTGTTGCAGACTAGCAAAAGGTTAAGTTTCAAAAATTACTCAGGCGGTCTTGCTGATCCTAAAGTCCCACATGTCTATCAGTTTACTTGCAGCTGCGGTGACGTATATATCGGCAAAACGGATCGCTGCTTGGCTCAACGAGTGTCAGAGCACATGCCCAAATGGTTGTCTAAATTAATGACGAAACCTAATACGGTCGCAGAGAGCGACGTCAAATCTCTGGTTTCTTCAATTACGAGACACTTAATTGCATCGGGTCACAAGGTTGACCTGACCAAATCCTCCACAGCGATATTGCACGATCCCAAAGGGAAGCTGTTAGTGTTTAGTGAAGCGATGCATCAGCCGGCGCTTTGTGCACAGAAACGGTTGACGGAAAATTTTCTTTGTCTTGGCACTAACCGAACAGACCACTTCCTTCCACACCAAAAGCACTGTAACAGCTTTCAATTTAGCCCATTCCACTGTATCATTTTTCTCGTTGTATGATATATAAACTGAAATGTTTCATGTACGCGGTAAATAAAAGTAAGCGAAATGCTTGCATCTCTCGACTTACATCTTCTTCCCGTTCTCATGGATTGGATAAAGCGATCCCTTTGCTTCACGGGAAGACAAGAGTTACGTAGCCATTTCGCATTACTTTGAAGATATGACACACGAGTTCAGCTTGACAAATTCATTTGAAGACCAGGGGACCTACATGAAAATGTCCTACTTCGTAAATCCTGCAGATAAATTACGTGAAACAATACACGTCATCGGGCTCCTTCCAGGTAGCATCCTTTTGTACTGACAGATCCATAATCGTCTAAGTGCGATCCAGAAATTCGTCCTTTGGTTGCATTCAGTGTAAAAAGTTTTGTACATTTAAAGGACTAACAGCGAAGCCGAACAGGAAAGTCCAGCTTTTGGTCACTTAATTATGATAACTGGATAATAGACACCGTGTATATTCCGAAAGTGGTATTTGTTTATTTACTTGTAATCAAACCTCCGAATGCCTTAGTATGTTTGATGTCGGGCTCCACAGGCTCCGAGGTGGGCATTTATCTTGAATGTCTCTCCAAATGCTCACAAGTGACTGCGGCCATCAGTGTCTCTGCTGCGGAAGTCCTACTCACTGACTTCTCGTGGTGGAGGTGTTCTCACTAAGGTGAGAGGACGAAAGTGAATGTCAGGCGCTCTCCAATGGGTTGGTTGACTGATAATCAATCCAGAGGAGATGGCTAAACCCTGATTCCAAACCAACCATGAGTGGTGTGCGGGTAGCACAACGGTATGCTCACCGGTATCTGTGGTAGAGAGTTGCACTGAGCACCCAGGATGTTTGGCCTTATCCGAAGGACATATGAAGTGAGCTTTCAGTCACTGGCTCCCAGTCGGTTACAGATCCCACATTTTGTCCCGCTGCCTTGCAGGTTAAGCTTTGGATAGCTACAGGCTCCGGTTGTAGATCCCTAAGAAAACCACCTGCTTTGGCTTGGGCAACTTGGCAGTATTGGGCCCACAAACAAATCAAGGACTCTAACTATATACCTTTTCCTCCTCGATTGCACCATGCTTTGTTCGGCATACCGTCTGAAATCAGGTGGGCTTGGAATATATATATATATATATATATATATATATATATATATATATATATATATATATATGTTCACTAGGATCTAATTTGAATCGTCTGGAGTGTGAATGGATACTCTTCATTGAAGAGCCCACAAATGAATCACAACTGTGATTTCTTATAGTTATTCGTGTCTGGGTCACTGCTAACCCAACGAACAACGAGGCTGCATGTGCAGGCGCTCATATTGATAGTAAGTAGTATGTAAACGTATATATATATATATATATATATATATATATATATATATATATATATATATATATATATATATATGACTTGCAATCTAATGAAGACATAAGATAGTTATACTAAGATTTTCAGCGAATATTCTTGAATGTCTGTATTCTCCCCGTAGACAGGAAATTATTTAGCTGTCTTTTTCTGGATGTTTCATTTACATTTACCTTTCGGAGTATTTCCCCGCAGTTTCTTCTTTTTATGAAGAAAAGCAGTGGAAATCACAAACGAATTGTATGGGATTGCACTCAACGGTGCGGAAATTGTCCAAAAACCCTGGTATGCCGTAAACGGACGACCTTTTTGTGTAACTTGAAGCAACACTAATTTGTGGTTATAGCTGCGGAAATGTTACTCGTATTTCTATAAATTTATCTCTTTATTTCATAAAAAGGTGCACATGAGACTTGGCAAATATGAGTACCAAGCCATTGTAGTCGAATGACTACTAGATAACACACAATGATCTGTGTCGTCGTCATCATTATCACACAGCGGGGTCTACTGCTCTGATGTAATAGAAGGACTCAAGTTTTACATGAAGAGGACGTGAACTTGGTAGTGGAGAATGAAAGACAAGTAAAGAATATTCGTAAACATCTCACAACTACTTCCAAGTGGTGTGTGGGATTGATGACACTGCTTGGCTGGCTGCCCTTCGGACCCCACCGTTCACGCACAAACCTCGGGGAAATACGACCAGCCTTGCTCTCGGAAGCACTGGACTCTAATTTCACATTTGTTAGAGCTCACCGGTGGTGCGTATCCATCTCCGGGTCCGAGTGTGAACCGGTGGCTTTTTACCTCAAAGACGTGTGTGTTACCACGATGACACCCCTTTCCTGACCCAAGGGACTTTATCTGAGGAAACTTAACCCGATGGTTAGGATCAGTACGGACGGGAACGAGGTGTTGCAGCGGTAACGTACTACTTTTAGGTGAAAAAGCTCCGGTTCAAACCCTGGTTGTGAAAGTGGATATACTAATATATATATATATATATATATATATATATATATATATATATATATATATATATATATATATATATATATATATATATATATATATATATACTAATTAGCTCTAACAAGAGCAAAACTCGAGTCGGGTGATTCCGAGAGCAAGGTTGGTCGGATGACCTGAGATTCGTGGGTGAACGATGGGGCCAGAACGGTAGTCAGCCAAGCAAAATTTATGTAACACGACAACTATCACAAGGCATACACCATTCGACCTTGTACGCATTCACTCAGTCTGACCTAATAAATAATGACAATGAGATTTCAGCTATTCGCAGCCCACTGCCGCCTCTCACAGTTTTCAATCAGCTGGTGATGGAATCTTTTTTACAAAAACAGGGAACGAGAGGTCCCTAATCCCCTTTATTTATCCGTACATCTTTTGTATCTTTTCTCCAGATTATCTATTCACTCACTTGCAGTTTTTTAAGACTGAAATAGCTATTGCGCACAACACATGAAGCGTCGAACGATTTTGCACCCTAGGTAGCACATGTCTCAGATGAAGGATTCTGCCTCGTTCGATCCGAAGAGACGACACATTGTTCAATGATGAATCAAAAGCCATCTATTTTACATCACGGTGACTAATCGTATTATTCTCTATCAGTCCTTGCCAGATTCTTCAAAATGTCTCACCAAAAATGGGGTATGTAAGCTGCTAGTGCAATATTTGAGTGCTCTTTATAAAATAATGCCGTTTTCAGGAAGCACTGGTGCGTCTTGAGAACCAACCTCGAATCAACAAATCGGGAACATACATTTTACAGTTTAAATGAATTCAGATGTCTGCAAACAACCAGTAACCATGCCGTGGATACCGTGGTCCTAATTGCCATCTCTCAGTCAGAAATTCCCTTGGAAGTCAGAAAAATCAAGAGGCAGAAAGAATGTAAGAAGAGAATTGTGAATAATAGTTTCGAGTGAATAAATAAAGTGAGCGAATAAAAGCGCTCTACGGGTTGCGACACCTAGCCATATCTTCCAGACTTACCTGACTGCTGAGTGGATGAACCTCTGGGATCCTACACAGGAAGCCTAACAAGTTTAACATGGCTAAGTCCACCAGTCAGGTTCTTCATTTTATCTTTTCATGCAATGGACTGATCCGCCTTGTTCATCTTGAGACCACTCCGCACCTCAACAAACATTGCATGCCAGGGACATGTGTAAAACATTCCACGAACGTTTCATACACTGGCGTAACCGGACAACAGAATCACTTCCCATATGGGTGAGCCTCAGGTAAATGATCCATCACTGGGCTAGGTGTCCCGTCAGTTCAACAAAAGGTCCTCAGCTTGTCCTACTGTACCAAAAAGGAACTCTGCCTGATTTCTGATCAAATCCTGACTTTGTGCGCAGGCTGGTTCTGTCTGGATCTTACTGAAGGATATTGAAGATGGGAACCAGCAGTAGGAGACTGCCTTCTGATGCCCACGACTCAAGGAAAACAACAAGCATTACTAATCACCTATTTGTATTTTTCTACCCTAAGATGGCAACTACAATATGGAAAACAAAATGATCAAAATTAAATTCTATGAACCACCGCAGCAAAGAAAAAAGCGTGATTACTCCCTCTCCTGCTGGCGATAAAAGAATTACGAACCATGCAAACATTATTTGAATAGATACTATTTAGTTTTGATGAATATAAACTTTATAAAATGCACCACCCGAAAGAATTTCACATACCGTTTCTGTGGTCTTCATATTTCCCCTTACGAGTTTAACCAGCCCCTCTGCGTGGTTGCATTCTCGTTGTAACCAACCGGACTCTGCGAGACTTTTCTCCAATTCCGTCTACACTTGTAAGGAAAAATGGATACCTAAATTTCATAAATATATTGCGTGTTTGATGAAAATTAAGAATATTGTTGAAACATTTTAGTCGATCCATCTAATAACGGACCTGTGAATCACGCTAATATGTAAAGAGCTCCTAACAAAAATCAGCAATCCGCAAAAATGGGAGTTACACTCGAATCTGTGCTTTGATAGGTAGATATTAAAAGTTTCTAATCATTGTAATCTGCCGTGTAGAAAGTGCTAGACTTCCGCATTAAGGTGCGTGCGATCTACCTATCTGATATTTCAAGACATCAAGTGATGTTCAGGAACGAAGCGGTTGGTAGCGTGAACGCACATGGAATCTTTCGTTATTCGTTCGCACCATTACACACCCACTCTTTCCATCATTCGCTATAACCCTCTCCCTATGCCACGTCATACTTCACTTTCAGTTGGATAATAACGAAAAATTGTCGTCAAAATGAGTACCTGGTTGCACTGAAAATGACCAACTACTGAAGGTAATGTGAAATAGAGCTGAAGCTCTCTGAATGACTAAAGCTGGTTAAGCACCACGGATTTTGCTTTTTCTTGCATCTAAACAAAAGATTAGGTGTAATCACACACTCAGATTTCACAGCCAAATGCATATGATCCTCCTATGAAAATCCGTACACATCGGCAGAGGTTCGTTAGAGTATATTAAAGGTCAGACGAAACGGCACTAAAGGTGTACGTGGCAAATTCCGGAAAGCCTCAGAGGCTATCATATCTGGTCTGGTCCTTGGTCAGTGGACTTAATTTCTGTGGCGAACCCAAATGACTGATTAGAATTTAGTTAATTTTACGGGCCACCCCAGCACCACAGAAAGTGCATTGGATTGGACAAATATATTGTACGGTTATAGAGCATCGTGACAAATAGCTTTTTGTTGAATGGTGTTGATCATTAACTTCGAGTATTAATACAGTTACTTTTACGGAGTGAGGAGCCTGATGTTCAGCGATTCCAGTACATTTTAGTGGCAATTGCAGAATAATGTGCTGATCCACTTAAATGTTCGACGAAAGAACATCTCATTTCAATGCTCCTTCTCAGTCCAACAACCTATCTACAGACAAGGTCAACATTCGTCGTAACAACTACTTTGAGTAATCTTCTAGCCTATACAAAATATGGCCCCTGTAAAAATTAGCCGCAGGAATTGTTTATCTGTATGGGTGATAGGAAAGTTAAACTGTTAATGAGATGTTTCACCACGCAGTGTCAGCCTCCAACATACCACTGAAAACTGTGGAAGCACTGTACATGGCTGTTGCATTTGGCTTGTTAAGAATACTCGGCAGTGTCCAATGGCAGATCCTCAACTGGGACTCGAAGTTCGGTGAAGTAACACCTTCGTTTCATCACACTACACAATTCGGCGAATCTATACGACATTCATCACTGTCATCAGCATTGCAGATTAGAAAACGGATCTGCTCCAATGTGAGTCACACTCGTAACCCCAAAACTATCTGATATAGCGGGATCTCACTGGTTCCACTTTCAGTAAGTAGCACACTGTATGATGTAACCCTCAGCCATCCCAGTAGGCTGAGAGTATCGGTTTTCAAAGACAAAGATCTTCCGTTTTTCATCTTCATTTTTTCACTAGTGACCAAGTGAAATCACAGTGGGATAGGGTAAATTTGATCTTCTGTACAGTACAATACACCGTCTTCTCATATTAAGTATATATATATATATATATATATATATATATATATATATATATGCATACCTTTTTGAAACAGAGCAAAAATAACAATTGCAAAGATGGGGGATGGGGAAATCAACTGAGTATAATGGTCAGTTTTTGCGTCACTGACCTCTTCCGAGATTGTTGTCACGTTCACCTACACCGACGAGGTTTGCAGACAGGTCGAACGAAGCAGACAAATGAGCACCGGCCCATCTGGACTAAAGCTGCTGCCTAGCAGGAAGCGCTTGGCTACCCAAAGGCCAAAGGTGCACCCTCGGATAAAGAAATCCAGTCTGGATGGGGCTACCAAGTAGTACAACAGCCCACAATACGAGCAGTCAAGAGAAAAAATTCCTCTTCACAAGTGGTAGATTTAATTTTTACTTGTCTTAAGCCATGTGGCGTGAAATTATTTTTACTACATAACATAAAATGCAGGATGGATGATCCGCATGACTTGCACCATCATACTTTTAGTGAATCATTTCGAATATGAATCGACAGATCAGGTTATTACACTCACCGTTTCAATTATTTCCCATTCGAATACTCTGGCTCCTTTGTGAATTCCCCTGGACAAGAGAATTTCCTTAGTGGCCCGTTGAATTTATCGGATGCCGCCCTCAACCGGCTCAGCAAAGTTGGGAAAGTTTAAAACTTCATAAGTAACTGAAATTCATATCACCGATTCCCAGTTGCTTCTTAAATTTGTCAGACTGAACACCCTACAAACATGACAACATGTTGGCACGGTCTGCCATGCGTGGCTAATCGGAGGAACTGACGGAGAAGTACATTCTGTGAAATAGAATATCGTCGAAGTAAATCAGCCAGTCTGACACAACGTGATCTAGCGGGACTGTTGTTGAAAATTCCTTTTGCGCTTTGGCTACTCCAACATCTAGTACATAACACACTTTCTATTCTTTCCCTCGCTCTCGATCTGTCTCTGGACGATCCCGACGCATCTTGACTGTGTTTACTCGAGGGCTGGTTCGAGAAAGTTCGTGTGAATGGAGGTTTCCTGTAAGCAAACAACAATTTGACTTCGAAGTCTTCCTCATGACCAAGTTTCATGTGAATCGCCAATTCGTTTCTGGAGCGCATCTGAGCCAGCTGAAGCTTGTCAAAATTGCGAGAAATAAATCAGCACTATTACTCATTTTTGGAAGTTCACCTTCAAGTTGGAAAAATAACACTATAAAATACCAACGAATAAAAAAGGATTAAATATGTGATTCACTTTGGATTCTTCACTTACACGTCCAATTGTCATACTGTGCGTAGCTCTCACCAGTACTGACTTCATGTGTGCACACACATGGGCGAATTGAAGGATTTTCTGTAAGGCTCGATTGCATCGAATTTGTAACTCTTCCATTTCTATTTGACTTGGTGAAATTTCACTTTCACTGAGATCCCGCAAAACTTTCCGATCTTTTTTACGCCTCCTCAAAAGACTACCATTTTCAATCCGCAAATTATTTTCCGTTGAAACCTAGAAATTCCCGCCCCGAAATGGATGGACTTAATTGTGATATGTATCATACAACAGTACGGCAACATGTTCCTTTTTACTATGGAAGTGTTTTCTTACGCATCACAACCCTAGTTACTGACCGAACATACAAATCACATTGAACATCAACAATACATATTTGGTCATTTCACGTTACCTTGAATCTACTACTACTACTATTACTACTACCACTACTACTACTATTATTATCATTACTATTACTACTACTACCACTACTACCACTACCATTACTACTACTACTACTACTACTGCCATACTATTACAACTATTACTACTGCCTGTAATGATACTGCCACCTCTACAGCTACCACTAATAATAACAGTAGCAATAATATTATTAATTGCGTCAACCACACGTAGAGCAAATACGGACTTCCAGATCATGACACTTTGAGTTGATAAAGGCATCAAATTGGTAAAGACTGAATGGGTGGACCTCAAGGCTACCAGAACATCTATACTTTGTTTTAGAGCGCGAACTAAAGTCTAGCTGTTTAGAAGATTAGAAAAGTCGGTTTTTGAAGTTGACCTTGTTCACAATTTCCATGAGAATTTAGAGACTATTTTGCTGGAATGATTGTGAACCTGGTCACAGATGATCCTTAAATTATCTCATTATGAATAGCAGCACAATATGATTCATTATGCAGTAGCAATACCCAATTCCCCATTGAAAACGATGGTACACCGGGACACAACTAATTTTACTTTCCACTTCATAAACAATGTACACGTGCAACAGTTTGTTTTCGGACATCTAACTGATGGATACGGACGCTAACCGGTGTGTTTGCGACTCATTTCACATGAGGTACCTTCGTTTGCACTCCATTGGAGTCTTTGTCCGCCACAGACCCTACGTGCCTGACAAGGTCGGAAAAGGAACTTGGTTGCAGGTTAATTGTTCGACTTCATCCTCATTGGACTAGCTGCCAAAAATTTTTAACTGTGGCATAGGTTTCATGTGTGTGTGTGTGTGTGTGTGTGTGTGTGTGTTTGCGCGGTACAGGACGGAATTTTGGGACACCAGTCATGTAGCGCACATAAATATGATATAGTTGACTGTTGAACAGAAATTGGATACTGAACGTAGACTAGTTGCTTCAAGCAAGCATATCCTTGCCTAGTATGTCACATCCGCAATTACGAGTGGGGTATTGAAAGAAAAAAATGATTATTTGTTTGAATACGTACGAGACCAAGACAAAAATATTGAAATTCCTTCGGACTGTCTAAGAAAACTCCGTTTCTAAAATGCGATCAATGACCAGTTTCAGTTCAGCGGTAAATTATGTTCACGAAAGAATGGACCAATTATGGGCCCGCCGTTAGGCCCCCTTGTTGGCTGATGTCTTTATGGTCAAACTAAGTGAGAGCATCATTTTCTCTTCCGAATCACTGCAACAAATTACCGACTGCCGTTCACATGATTTAGTAACTCGGCTCAGACCAACAGGACATATCAAAATGGCAACGGTACTTTGTGTATTGTCGTGACTCAGTGCTTGAAATTACCAGCGATACAACATTTCATGCGTTCATTAATCGGATTTCTATGTCTTATTCGGAGTGAAGTAATGTCGGAAACCGTTTTGAGTTCACGAGGTGCGTGACTAGATCAGTAGTCCGAAATCTCCATCAAAACTATTCATGATACATCCCGTGATACGTAATAGGAAGTGTCTGAGGCGTTATCATCATTAGTTAAGTGTAGTTCACTGGTTAATCGTAAAATTTTTGCAAGCCGCCGCTGTGTTTCTTCGCATGAAAGAAAATTCTGAAAACGTAAATCGAAAGAAAAGAACAGAATGGAGCTTACCAGGTGTTTCATATAGCTTTTATGAAACCTAATGAATGCTTCAGTACGCTTTTTTACTGCTTCATCAGATGGGCATTCTTGAAAATCAGTTAGTAATGCGGTTACGGTTTTGTCAAAGTGCATTCTGTTCATTTCGGTTTCTTTGGCAACGATGTTCGCCTCCTCTAGGCGAGCCTTGGATTCACAATCACTCAAATATATAAACATACTCTGTACTCTTGCAGGATTTGTTCACTCTCAGCTTTAAGTTTGTCACTTTCTTTATTCGTATTGTCTATTTCTTGTTTAGCGATCATGCATCTTTGCTCTTCTGTGAGCCTAATATACCTGACTGAATTGGACTGTCTGTGAGTGCATGGGGCATGGGATCCAGGCTTCCACGTTCGCGACGGCTGCATTTCTGTTTGTGTCGCTGGGGATTTCCTGCGTAGGACTTCGCCGATAGGACTAAGCTAATTGCAGATTACCTTGAACTTCACCCTCTTCCACATTATCTATGAATCGGAGCATCATTTCATTTTCGAGCAAGGTAATTTTCAGATGCGACCTGGGAAATTGTAAAAGAGGTAAATCTGAACTGTTATTGTTGCTAACTTTATCTCGTTAGTGGCTGAATTGATTTCATCTGCGGAGTCCGAATCGGCTAGAACAAAATTGTGATCCGTCGTCAGACTGCACACCGATATACAGTCCATTGACATGGTCAGTTTGGTACGGCAAAGATGCGGCAGTGCAACTGGAAGTAAACATCAGGAGAAATAAATGTGACGGTAATCAATATAGATGCTATGCAAAGATAAGCACAATTGAGCCAGGCAAACATATCTCAGTTCACTTTTTTGTCACTAAAAACCTAAACGTAAGAACCACCTAGCTGAGTATGCTCAAAACGTGATAGACATAAAAAAAGAAATTTAACTGACCTATAAAGGTGATCCATCTGTTGCCTTCTAATCGTCTACCACTGATCAAAATAGTAACAACTGAACATGCATCCGCTTTCAATCTACTTGTTGGAATTCCTCTGCTAAAGCAAACTTGATTCCACTTACCTGTGCTGCCCGCATGTACTTTCCGCGAACTTCGGGAGACCACAGCCAATCTGTAACTCCCAATGATGTAATCCTTATCATTGACCCGGTTGCCCGGATCAAGTGAAGTATCCGCCCCGTGTGCATTCCATCATGTCACTCACTAACGATCCTCTGATGTCCAACTGATATTAATGCTTACGCAACCCTATTCCCGCCACGTCTTTCCTCTCATTGTTTCCACTCTGGCTCCATTAGGGTTATTGTTTATGCACTCGTAATCCTGCTTCATTCCCGTTACGCCATCTGCCAGATGATACTCTATTCGTTTGTCCACTATTACCGATATCTTTCTGCTTTCCTTTTGTCCACGGAGTTTGACCCCTGTTACATATCTTCAGGTAGCCCCTGGTCATGATTATTCGTTTTTCAACGCCTATCTCGTATAATTGCCTGCTCCATTATTTCTCGTGTGAAGTTGATCTCGAACCCGCCAGCCTGCTCTTTCCACCCTATTTGACGGGTGTTTCGAAGTCCCTTGATTGATCTGTACGTTATGAACGGGTTGATCACAGTTTGAGGTATATATTCATCTGCGCTTGACTGATTCTGTTACGGAACCTGGGGATTACCAGCTATGCGTTTTCTGATCAGAGGTTTCTTGTTCGTTTTCTGCGCCTCACGCAACCACTGGACAAAACAGTCCAGTACAGAGCTTATTTATCATAGTGGTCGAAACCAACCTTCCATCCAGATATTTGCATTTTCGACGAGTTCCATCGGCTTCCAACACCGTGCTTGGGAAGCTTGTGTGAAAAGCTGAATGTTTCAAGCCATACCTTATTCAGCGGACATAAATATTCTGAAAATCTCCGGGGTCTATCCTCCCTCCCATTCACGAAGTTAACTCAAGGATTAAGTCTAAGGCTATCTTCCAGTCCACCACATTACTACTAATAATAGTAAACTTTCTAACAGCTTGTCCCATAGAGATAAAACCCAACTCGGGAAGAACTTAACCCTCAGCTCCAGCCTTAATTGCCACTGGGTATTAGCCCATCGAGATGCACCAAGGAGCAGACATGATTAACTCACCCAATTTATGCCCAATGAAACTTTACGGATTATCGAAAACTTCTGTCAGGTCTCTCCGACTACGTCGACGTGCTCACACAAACAGATCAAGATCCTGTAGGTCCTGAGTGTATTGCCTCTGTCCCGGCCCAGTGACCATACTAGTTTCCGGACATTGCGCTCTCTCTAGCCATTATATATTTTCACGATTGCTAGGAGTCCATTTCCATATACAGTAACCCAGAAGATGTCGTACTATTACCTTGGATAGCAAAATGAACACTTATAGCTTCCTGCATGAGACCCTGGTGGGCAGCCTTATTTTCGATTACGTCATGCTGTCTAGTTGGCTAGAAGTCCTGCATCGAGATCATACCCAGGATCTCAGTCGTCTGTACACATAGCAACGGCATATTCATATTTCCGTCTGCTTTCGTAGAACGTAGCTGATTTTTGACCAGATTCAGGAGAAAATTATGTTGAGCTGATCATCTATGATTTGCCTATAAATCTTGTACTAAATCACGTCCCGCTTTCCTTTAATCATTGCCGTAGTTTAAGCACGATTTACACAATTCATACATTGGATCTTCAATGTGGAGAAGGAAAAGTAGGGGTCTCAATAGTGACCCCTGTACAGATAGTACTACGTGATACTCTACTAGTAACTTTCTCCAGTTGCTAGGTGTATTCTGTTAAGTGCATTCGTTCGACTATGTATTTGAGTTTGTATTTGATCAGAATTTCGAGTAGACCTACGTCCGCGTTTCAGTCAAAAGTGATTTACAGTTGGCAGCTCGTCGAATCAAAGGGATGAAAAAACGATTATGTATCATAATTGATAAGAAGTTCTTTCGATACTCGTGCCCAGTTTGTGAGGATTCGGGCCAGATATGGAACGGTAGAGTTTTTGTAGACGTTAATAGGAGAGGATATGGATCGAAAAGAGGAACGTCTAGAAGACCGAGAGTTACATTTGGATAGATCACTGTGTCTGTGAGACAGCAGCTTGCTACCTTAGGGAGAATAAGAAGAAGATTGGTGATAATCCTGTCTAAAACAGAGTTATCTCTGGTTGGAGGAACACAAAGACCAGGTAAATCAAATGTAGCGAGGGGTTGGGTGGAAGCATGATTAAAACCACCCACTATGGTGTGTAAATCGTCATCTAATAAGGAAACAAGAAACGGTAAAACAGAGTGACAGGAAGATGAAATTGCTTTCTGTGTGGAAGACAGAGCCACGTATAAGTTTCTTATGATGGTGCTCCCATGTCGAGAAAATTTAGGACGGCACCGGATAACTCAGCACTCAATACAGTTAATCGAGTATGAATAGATGACTTCAGACTTGCCACACGGGGTGGAGTTGGCGCAGGTGACCACCCCGCCTCCAGTCTTCTAGATGGTGGAAGTCCTGCCCTGTCGGAACAGTTTTGAGCTATTTATTGACACAAGTGGATAAGCAATATGTGGGTTTAGCCATGATTCTTGTGCGCATACCACTCAGGTGTGAACACGAATGCGAGAACGAAGAACGAGGGTTAGGTCCGAAATTTTCGCGAAAAGAGAACGAAGGTTGGTACTGAACAGGAGTGGGACGGATATCTTCGCCGGAGGGGTGCAGCTAAGAACAGCCTTCCAACCAGTAAGGACGCGTTTTTTGGGTCGAAATGGAATTCCTTGATATAAATGGTCGGTTAAATCAGACTGAGCAGAAGATCCAGTGTTCTGCTTGAGTAGAAGTATTTCTGATCTTGTAAAGTGGCGTAGTGACTACGGTGAGTAAAAATCCTTCGGTTCGATCAGATGATGACCAACACAGAAATGTAGCACAGTCAGCCAAAGGGCGTGCCCTATAACTCATTCCCGTTAGCGAAAAGTGCTAGAACTTTTACCAAGTTTGACTGATAGGTTCAGGCGCTGATTGGTCGTACCGTCCGTGCATGGTTGTGGTCAGCTATGTTGAAGAACACTGAGTAAACCAGTGGTAAGAATACAAAGAAACGAAGCGCCTTTTGTACGAACATGAGTTAAGCTAGTAGAATGTAGCTGCCTAATTCGACAGAAAAAACTTCGGTATATGTATAACTTAGAAATTTGCCGAAACTGCCTATGAAACATCAGGAGCTCATACAACGCCAATATATTGTCGCCCTCAGTGACATCGAGAACAACATCAACCCTTCGATAGATTTTATTAATTAGAAAAAGTCTTGTTTTACAATGTGTTGTGTTCACAAATTCGGTAACATAAGGGGGGCGCACTTGTACGAGTGAACGTGTATCCAGTACAAACGTACGGCAGGCACAAGTGCAGGCAAGCACGTGAAAAAGCCAACACGTCCGCAAGCGCGTGTGTCAAGGCTATATGCAATCGAAAGAGCAAGACAACTGCACAATCGGGTTAGGCTGCACAAGGTCGTGCAGCATGTGACACAGTCTGATTGGTCAATAGTGTCCGGGACGAAGCACGGCAAGCGTCAGCTGTGTACGTGCGTGCGTGGGCGTGCGAGATTGTCTGTCCAAGCACATGCCTGTTCAGGCCGAACACAACACAATGTTACAATGTATACGTTTAACTATAACACTTCAGTTAACTGCAACCAGATCACCGCTATTGACCTCGTAGCACATCTGGTAGTACATGAACTACGTGCTCCACTTTCACAGTACATTATAACGTCAATGAATAATTTAACCACGTACACATTTGGTATCGCTGTTTTACAATTCACCTTGTTTTACTGCTCAGTGTAAGTTATTCAATTAATGGTTAGCTGTGCAATGCCTCTTCATTGACGTTCTGATCCTAGGAAATCAGTGTATGCTATATTCTACATATTTACTTCCCGTAAGTAACCACACTAAACGGATTACTCTTCCGTCAGTTCATTTTTCCTAACGAAGTACATAACTACATAACAGATCTTGCAGCACTAGTGTACCATTCTATTTCACCACCATTTACCAAGAATGTGAATTTGTTTCGCTCTAGCGGTCCAGCTGCATACCGCCAATGTTCTTCCCCTGTTTCCCGTCCCTCCACTATATCACATGCATATTTGAATGCTGCATTTTGTCACCTGGTCCCACTTCTAAATGTCACGAATCAGATTCCCAGCCATTCTAAATTGTCCTCGAACTTGAGATGTGAGTGGAATTTCCTTCATGGATCATGGTGTTAGGGAAACCGTGATCAACTATTAACTTCTCGCAGCGTTGTCTATCTGCTAAGTCAAGTGAATCACTCAGCAGATTTCTGCATGATCTCAGTCAGACGCTTTCTCATCGAGTCTCAGTTATTTCACTATCTCCTTCGTGCCACTAAATCCATGGCTTGATTGCACCATACACATCAAATCTTTCCTAGCTGGTGAATTTTATTTGCTGAAGCTGTTTGGCAGCATTATCTATCCTCATATTACGTACACCTTTGGCTGTTGAAATGTTCCTCCAGTTTATAGTTCATATGCCAGGCACCAAAAAGCCAAGGATTGTAAAAAGTTTCAAAGATCGATACGAGATTAGACCATTGTCTACGGGGCAGGATATTAGTGGTACACCAGTGTTTTCGCTGGATATGTTATCTGGTCGTGTAAGGTAAGTTATGGGTTCACATACCGTCTCTTTCCGACAACTTGATGGCGAGACCACCGAAGGATGCTGTTGACGTGCGTAGGATGGTAGCCCACAAACCACTAGTTCATGACGAACCAACCACCGGGTAACAAACATGTGTAAGTTTACAATACATGGGAAAATCTCCAACAGTTAAATGAATGGAATTTTGGTCACGTTCCATCACGCATGGGATCTGCAGTATAAACATGAGGGAGATTGTTTTCCGTCAAATAACATGACTACCTCTCTCGGTCTTCCACTAAAGCGACAAGGGTAAGTTAAAAACATTAATGCGGTTCATTCGAATCACTTCTTGACATACGACGATTACAAAGCGGAACAGTCTTCGATTTCTGATGGTAAACGGAATTTTTGCTAATTTTCGTTTCTCAAAACCTTATGCCCTTCTAACGCACAATGTCACGGATGAGTACTCATCTTTTTAAACCACGATTCTTGAGATATCTATGCGAACAAAATCGAATGTCAGACAAGTTCACCTGGTGAATTCCCGTAATTAAAAAACTGAACTTATTACGTAGTTTGTTTCCTTTTGGTGTGCAAGCTACAGATTTTAGGAACCATAAAATGCGCAAACGAGACCAACGCAGGTATTTTTGTTACGATGGGTTTAAATATCCATTCACAGTGACATTTACGGGAGTCCGGAGGTGTCACTTCTTCAATAGAGAACGTACTAGTTTGCACATAATGAGTTGTGTATTTACGTGTTCTTAAATTCACATAGCCTACCGGAGAAAACGTTCTGGGCTTCGGAAGTGTCCAGATCAAACAACCTTAAGTGAAACCGATTTCGCATAATTATTTGTCTGTTTAGAGCAAGTGCAAACGTGCGTTTACCGTAAATGTACAATTAAGTGTATATGATAACAATCAGTTTTATCCTAAAAGCAGAGAGTGACAATCTGATTCAAAGTCTCTGGCACAAGATGCGCTTGTTGCCCAAAAAATGACTGTAAATTTGTTGAGCACGATGACACCCACCAATATCTACAGTCCACCGTCCAATGAAGCAGGCTTTCGTGGACCATCTCGTCCCGTTGGAGAACGATATAATCACCCTGGAGATCAGAGCCAGACGGCAATATATTTGGAATAACACTGCGGTCCAGTTGTTGCGACATGGTGCATAAGTTAGTGCTCAACGTAATGCAACCTCTCATCAGTCTCAAAGTGGAGGATTTGAAAAGTTATTCAGGAGAACACGAAAAATGCGACTTCTATAAAAGCACCTTGAATTGATACGTTATAGGCAAGATAAACCTAAATGAGTTGGAGGAATCACTTTACATTCCATGTCCTCCTGAGATCTCCATTCCTAGATGTCTGAAATGACACATTAATTCTGGTCGTTATTAAATGATGGCATGATGCTACAAATAACTGTTGCAGAAAAACAGTGCAGTGAATAAGTAGCGTGTATGTCGCATTAACCATGCTTATAATTCCCCACAGTC
Organism: Fasciola hepatica; assembly: GCA_948099385.1. Taxonomy (NCBI): domain Eukaryota; kingdom Metazoa; phylum Platyhelminthes; class Trematoda; order Plagiorchiida; family Fasciolidae; genus Fasciola; species Fasciola hepatica. Next base: position 15,042,901 of record CANUEZ040000126.1, on the reverse strand, counting down.
CAGACTCGATCAAAACTAACCTACCCAGTGTGGATTTGAACGACGTACAGTCTGATGTAGTATTTTCATTTCATTAAAAGTTCAAACCTCACAAAATATTTTATTCTATTCGAATGAGACGGTTGTCTGTATCTGCACAAGGAGTGGTTATTTTGCGCGTAGCAAATACTGTTAGGTCGTCAAGCGCAACCGGTGACATAGGGAGAAATATCGTAAATTTATGCCTGTTTTAAAGGAATCCTATTGGTCTAAAAACGCAACGTTCATTGATTAGGCGAGTAGTAATTCCGATAATGCGTTTCCAGCTCCAAGTGCAATCGAGTGTCGTTCATTGGTCACCCTAATTGGCGAACAGGTAGGGGAATCAAGCGAAGTTTTCGCTCCTTTTGCATCACTTCGCCATCGTTAAGTAATGGCGAGTCAGTTGTGTTTTACCACCAGTTCTGTCAGCAGAATGTTCATCCGTTTGTTCCCCCAAAACAAATTGTAGGTGTCCCTTGTGGGAATGCTCAAGGCATGGTTGAATTTATCTCTGTGATGCCTGGGCATGTGGTGCTTTCTAAACTCAGTCGCTTTTCTGCATATTCTTCCCTTTTTTGTGCGTAACCTCTTTTTCTTTTGCCCCTGTATTTTCCGTAGCTTGAGAGCCAAAAGCCGCAGTTTAAGAGTCTTGCTCCACAGTTTAAGAGCCTTGCACCGCAGTTTAACAGTCACTTACCAGCATTTCTTGGAGTGACTATCCCTTGTGTAAACAGTGGTATATCGGATATTTTGACCCACACATCATAACAGATATTTCAGCTGGGATCTAAATTCCAGGAAGTGGTGCAAACGGCATCATCGGTCCAACGACACATGATAGCATCTTAAGGCCTAACAAGACTGTAAAACCAAAGGTAGCGCATGCGCGTACAGAAATATTCAATTGCCACGGCATATAGTTATCGCTTTTCGATGTCTGTAAGATCAAGGCACGTGTTTTTACCTACTCGGAGTACGGCGTGATCAGGTGGCCTTTGTGTGCACAAATGGCTTAATCAGATGATGCGATGTGAGCAACACACAGAATGACGCATGAGGATGTGACAGCAATCGTTAGCTTCGGGCGGCCCTCGGTCGTCCGGTCAGTTTAACCTTAACACAGTAGTGTGAGAATTGGCAACCGTGTCACTCGTAGAACGAACACGTGAGAAAGATGTCCGCCGAGGAAGTGACAGAGGAGATAGGAATAATCGACTTCAACCCAGAGAACAAAGATCCTATGCGCAGAAGAAAATTTTCTACAACGAAGATAGCAGGCGCATTTTAAAAAGTGCCAGAAAAGGTAACAATTTGTGGCTGATATCTCCACATCTCAGAATAAACACCAAAACATGCACGGACATTGCAAAAATATATTGGGAAGCTCGGTTAAAACGAAGGCTCAAGAAGAAGAACTTTTCTGGTGATATTATCTTCAAGTTACGCAACATTGTGGACGGGAATCACTCAATAACTGTTGCTGGGATTGAAACAATATCTACTTTTGAAAATTCCGGATTGACCATTAGCGTGACCTTTATTGATCGAATCCTTGGTAACCATGGTAACAGCATGAAAAAACCTACCATTCAGCCTATTGATCGTAACAGCACTTATGTCAAGACAAAGCGCGCCCAATATGCAGAATGGTTATAAGCGCAAGGAAGTTCTTTGTTACGACTTTATGTGGACGAAATTAACTACAGTGTTTGGTGTTCTCGATCGATCGGACGATCTGTTAAAGGAAAGCCATATATCAAAACCTTGCCGTCAAATAAAGGTGGGAACCCTTGTGAAGCTACGTTAAAAATGTCTTACAAAACCAAATAACCAAATTTTCCATAGATTCTTGGAAGCATGCTCCTTTAGGATGAGCTCTGAATATCCCGGTGCTGAGATGGTGTCTATTTCTGACAGTGGACCTACTGGTCGACGGACATCTGAAGCTCGTTTGGCCATTTGACGTGGCTTCCGTTTTCTTTCTCTATGTAAACCATTTTTCAACCCCATTGAAGAGGCTTCCAACTGTATTGAAAGCACGGTGGAAGTTTTATTGGAACAGAACAGAGAAAAGCTCATGAGAGCATCAAAAAGACAGTCGGCCAGGACGCTTAGATTTCTTTTATTACAAGAAATTTGTCATAAATCCATCCATGGTATCACAACAACTGAATGTCCTTTCTACGATAGAAGTAATATAGCAATTACACAACCAGGAAATAACTCCCAGATTAAATGTGCATCAGGACCGAAAGAGGTTCACAATGTATTGAAGAATCAATATATTCAGCTTGGCATTCTTTGCAACTGATCCTGTAAATACAGTTATTTTGATCTTGTAGTTGAATTGGATCCTTGGCTTTCGTGAGGTGACTTTTCAAGATATTATCAATTAGGAAGAGAATGCGGATTTGGTAATCTCCGAGATCTTTTCTGATGGCCTCCGAAGTCCCAGACCGATACGGGATTTCGATGGAGGCCAACCAGTCTTTTCCTTCAGTCTTTTGTCGTGTTGATTTCTTTTTCCACATTTCACGTCTGATTAGGTGTGATGAATAGTGGTTATCTTTGGGGACGCTGTTTAAGTGTTTCATTTCTTCCCCTGAGTGGCGGGGTCATTACAAGAACTTTGGATTCTATCTACTAAGAACGAAACAAGTGCACGTTTTACACATTGAGGAGGAACTGAGTCAAAGTGTAAATATCTGTCTGTATGTATAGGTTTTTGATAAACGCTGGTAGTGAATTTTTGACAATCGTTTACTCTCAGACGACAGTCTAGAAAGTTGATGACTCGGTCACTGTTTTCTGTTTCAACATTTAAACAAACTCTATAGAGACAAACCGACGGAGTTGCCACGGAATCCCCCGCGCCTCCAATTATTGCCAACCTCTTTCTACATTCAATTGAATTCAATGCACTTACCTTCTTTCACAGCCCCCCCCCCCTATATATCTGAGAAGCATTGGTGACAATTTTGTTATTATAAAACCCAAGTACAAAGACGATTTCCTCCGTTGTCTTAACAATCAAAGTGACTCGATGAAACTAACGGTTGAAACAGAAAACAGTGACCGAGTCATCAACTTTCTAGACTGTCGTCTGAGAGTAAACGATTGTCAAAAATTCACTACCAGCGTTTATCAAAAACCTATACATACAGACAGATATTTACACTTTGACTCAGTTCCTCCTCAATGTGTAAAACGTGCACTTGTTTCGTTCTTAGTAGATAGAATCCAAAGTTCTTGTAATGACCCCGCCACTCAGGGGAAGAAATGAAACACTTAAACAGCGTCCCCAAAGATAACCACTATTCATCACACCTAATCAGACGTGAAATGTGGAAAAAGAAATCAACACGACAAAAGACTGAAGGAAAAGACTGGTTGGCCTCCATCGAAATCCCGTATCGGTCTGGGACTTCGGAGGCCATCAGAAAAGATCTCGGAGATTACCAAATCCGCATTCTCTTCCTAATTGATAATATCTTGAAAAGTCACCTCACGAAAGCCAAGGATCCAATTCAACTACAAGATCAAAATAACTGTATTTACAGGATCAGTTGCAAAGAATGCCAAGCTGAATATATAAGGCAAACTAACAGGCAACTGAGAACCAGGATCAGCAAACATACGAGCTGAGAAAAATCTAGACCAACCGACAAGACGACCTTAGTAAAACTTGAGCAAGACTCAGCAATCATACTTCATGCTATGGCCGAAGGACACCATATCGACTATGACAACACCAAAGTTCTCCAACTCGGTTTTCGATTATGCACAGAGCGTCTGTACGCCGAAGCCTTGGCAATCAGCGCCCTGCCTACATGCATTGACCAGAAAGACGGAGCTGTGGTATCAACCATCTGGACAGCTTTATGCTCGTTGAAAAACAAACAATCAGATGATCGCAATTTCACTTTGACGTCAAATTACCCGCGATATGTGACACTGATAATGGGAATAAGTGAAACTGACGCCCAATCCCTCCAACTACCGCACACCTAAACAATGCATATGCTCGCGGTAACACACACACACCCACGCAGATTGGAACACCCTTTGGCTTGTGACGACTACCTTAAAATCATTTGATTGAAAACTTGCCTTGACAAAGGATAGCCGCGCTAACCGAAACGCTGGCTAATTAAAACTTCCATGGACAACGCTGTTTTTGATAATAAAATATTTTGAAAACTCTGTAGGTTTAATGTTTTGTTTTCTCTTTCGTAAATTAAAAGACTATTTATATTTTTGTTAGGGATCCATATATTTGTGATGGATTGCGCTGGAACTGCGGCATTCGACTCTTAAATTACGGAATATACCGTTGAATAATAAACAGCTTTCTCGACAAATCAGCGTGTGGTTACCTCGGTGCCCTGTCAGCGCTGTTTATGTGTAATTCAATACCTTTGGGATTTAAAACCCAAAGCATATGGAGCTCCACACCATTTAAACGAATATGGGATATGCTGTATCTAACGAGATAAATTTGTAACGTTGTTCAAGTGCCCTGAAAAAAACCCAAGATAAAATATTTCGGAGATGAGCTTTTATGTAGTAGGTTACCCATCTGTCCCCTGGGCACAGTATTCAGATTAAGAGTCACTTTGTGCCCCTCTAATTGTCATATATTTTTGTGTAGAACTTTCTTAGCAAGCGTCGTTTTCGGTCTTTTTCTTATTGAGCCGTTGCATACGTACGCGTATAACCAGGCAGCATTTGAGACGACCAGACTAAACTATTCCAGTGCACCCAGAAACACAGAAAATCGACAGATAAAACTAGCCATCGATCATGCATGTAGAAACTTTGCCATGAATGTATATACAGCTTGAAATTTTGAAATATGTTATTGCTAGATTCCGACCAACATGTAAACTTGGAAATTTCTCTCTTGCTTGATGCGCAGAATTTCAAAGGCACTTCATAAATGAAAATCATGCTCGGTGGACCGAGCTAGAGTTTGTAGGGCGATTTTAGGTATTCCGTCTGTTTTATTGGGTCTCCATTATGGCTGCTAGGTTTTGGCGGCATCTGTTCACTATTGCTGCCCCGGGGTTAGTTATCTGATATCCGGTTGTTTTGTTGATTTTTAGATATTTTTGTGGATATGTAATTTGTCTAACCGTTTTCTTTCGTGATGAAATTGCCTTTTCCAAGTTGAACTGATAAATGAAGTTGGCAATTTTGTTGAGAACCGCACCTATTTTACTATTATCTGATGAGATTAATTTGATTGTCCCCCGAAATGGTTTCCAGTAAAACCACAATAAGTTTTTTAATTATTGAAAGCACAACTTTCCCTACACAAATTCGAACAAAAGAACCAAAAGTATTACCTTGTACGATGTGCTCCAGGCCATTTCACTGCTTTTTCTCTAGTGCATACTGCTATCAAGGTGATCATTCGTAGATGGGAAATTGAATGTTCTCATGAGACCGAAAGCAATGGCTCTCGCGCACTCGCACAACAAATGATAGCAAACAAAAATACGTTATATTCCGGACCATTTCGCTGCATCTTCATTAGTGCGCACCGCAATCAAGGTGGCCATTTATAAATGGTAAATTGAACGTTCTCATGGTATCGTCATTTCCCGAAGATCAGGAGAAATACGTTAAAAATCTGTCATCGTACCAACTGAAGGCGTTGTCGTGTGGTCTCTAATATTGTGTTCCTCCAAAGATTATTACCCGAATCGACTCACAGGCTAGATTTGAGTTGTTCTACGAGCAGCTGTCCGGCTTACATCCTACGAACGAGGACGCCATGGGATGGTTCAGAGCAAAACTGGTGGACTTGGAGCACACGTACCGAACAAGCACCACGAAGGATGATTGTCTTTTGACAAAGGACCATCACAAAGCTATCAGCCAACTGAGGAGGAACCCTGACTTGATAATTCTTCGACCAGACAAAGGCTTAGGAGTAGTCGTTCTGAACAAATCAGACTACAGAGATAAAATGGAGTCCATACTAGGAGACGAAACAAAATTAATACCGGACTCAAAGACAGACGACACCAGCGAACTAGAAAAGAAAATAAAGACCGAGTTGGACAACTTCGTAAAAGCCAACTTGATCCCGGAATCCACAGCCAAGAGTCTAAGGTGCAGGGGAAGCCAAACACCCCAAATATACGGCTTGCCTAAAGTACACAAAGATGACATACCACTACGACCAATATTGTCTATGACCAAATCTCCGCAACACAAACTAGCACAACGGCTCGCGGAACTACTAAAACCGGTAAGGGAATTTGTCGGGAAGAATAACGTGAAAGATAGTTTTGAAATATGTGGGCTATTGAGCTAAGTAAACATCCACAATAAGTATTTATTCACAATGGATGTTAATTCTCTCTTTACAAATATCCCACTTCACGAGACCGTTAATATCATTTGCCAAATTATCGACGATAACAACTTGAAAATCATATTACCAAACAGTGAGCTGTCACGGCTATTACTATTGTGCACCTCGAATGTAAAATTCCATTTTCTTGGGCGGGGATACCGGCAGATTGATGGAGTTGCCATGGGTAGTCCTCTGGGACCTGTTCTGGCAGATATAGTGGTTTCACACCTCGAACAAAAAATGAAATCAATCATAGCTCAGGCCACTCTCTATCGACGCTATGTAGACGATATATTCGTCATTGTGAACACGAAGGACGAGTGCGAAAAAATGTTCCACCACTTCAACACCATACACCCAAACATTCAACTAACCAAAAACGAGGAAGACAACAACAACATCGTATTCCTAGATATTGAAATTACCCGCCTAATCGATGCAGCAATCCGAAGATCAGTCCATCGCAAAACTACGTGGTCAGGACAGTATCTACACTTCAGCTTTGCCCCCATAAAGTACAAAATCAGCCTCGTCCGTGCCATGTTCCACAGGGCACACGAAGTATGTACAACTGACACTCTGGAAGAAGAGTGCCGTAGCTTGTTCAAAACTTTTGAGGCCAACGGATATTCAAAATCATTTGTATCCAAGCGCTCACAGCCACCACTGCGCAAAACGAAAGTTACCACAGTCCCAAAACTGACAACCTACCTACAGTTACCTTACAAAGGTGATGACAATAATACCCTAATCAGCAGACGCCTCAACTGTGCTGTTAATCGTACGTATTATGCTGCAAAGATCATCATTCTCTATACAACCTCCCGGATGAAACTACCATCAATAAAAGAACCGCTGCCTCTCCACGCCAAGTCACATTGCATTTACCAGTTTAAGTGTGGGTGCTCAGCCACCTACATCGGCAGAACGGAGAATGGCTGAACACATTCCAGTTTGGTTACAAAGAACAATGGGCGGACAGATGCAATCAGTGACGTCATTGAGCGCACGCAGAACACTGAAATCATCCATTACGCAACATGTATGAGAAACAAATCACTGTGTTAATCTGAGCTCGGCGTTCACCTTCACTTATGTCACAAACAATCAATGGCTATTGAGATACGCGGAGGCACTAGAAATTAATCAACGCCACCCTCAACTGCGCAAACAGAGAGAATGGATAATTACGTTAGCTTTGCCTTGGTAACGTGTTTTTATTTGCTATCATTAGTTGTGTGTGTGTTTGCACTTTTGCCTTTGGTCTCATGAGAACGCTCTATGTTCAAATTTGTGTCGGGAAAGTTGTTTTCAAAAATACGTTACCAGGGCAGGGCTAACTTGATTATCCATTCTCGCTGTTTGCACACTTGAGGTTGATGATGGTTAATAGTTAGCCCCTTCGAGTATCTCAATAGTCGTTTACTGTTTGTGACATTAGTGAAGGTGAATGCCGTGCTCAGATTAACGCAATGCTTTGTCTTTCACATATGCTGCGTAATGGATGACTTGAGTGTTCTGTGTGCGTTCGATGACGTCACCGATTGCTTCTGCCCGCTCATAGTTCTTTGTAGTCAAACCGGAATGTGTTCAATTAAGTACATGAAAATGACGAGTTCCAAAGTGCGAGTCTACTCCAGGACTACTATTCGAAGTCGTAAGGGCAGATCACGTTACTTAGCTTCATTGCCGCCGAATAGGCTTTATCCATCTTTTGGATTGGCAAATTAGAAGGTACGTTGCTGTGTCTTTCGCTATAGTCAACGTAGTTACTGCTAGATATACCACTATTGGGTCAAGTAGACCAAAGGCAGTGGCGAATTCCTCTGGGAACTAGGGTTTTTCAAAGTAATCTGCAACTTACAAGACTGCATCCCGGTGAAAAAATATCTAAATGGTATGGTGAACTTCTTTTTTACACACAAGGAATAAAGTCCAAATCCTATTCAAGTTGTGGCTTTTAAGAGGAAATACTGAACATTACATCACTAATTCTTCTGGTGGTTTTAATGCTGTAAAATGTTTTAGCAAATGGACAGGTGTCCGGGTCTATAAGATATACAGTCTTATGTTGAACTTGACCTGGAGCATTACTCTACGGTAAGACACTTTCCTAGAACGATTTCGAACACCATGGAGTGGGAGCTTTCGTTATTTAAGCACGGTGAATTTCACGTTGGTCATGATAAGTCTGACAACACTCCACCAGAAGTTTGATACTGATGTACTAAACTAACGTTGTGGGCTTTACAACCTAAAATCACTGGGAAAGTTTCTCAGGAAAGTTTCTTCACGATTGACGGTTTTGTGATCTATCCGATTCGCTGTTTAAAAAAAGTTATCAGTTAATCAGACCAGAAGCTGTTCAGGGAAAACAAACCTATTTTGTGATGATGTGTCAGAAAATTTTGCTTACAAGGCTGTAAATTTTACGGGCATGGACTGGTCAGGATTTGAATAATAATAGGATTTTACTCATTGTGTAAGCGACAAAGTTATCGCAAGTTCTTATAATTTAGAAAACTTCAAGATGCAAACACGTAATGGCCTCTCATTTTCATTCATCGATTTAGATCACACTTACCAAGACATATCGTAGGTGACTCCCTTAAAAAAACCTCAGAGGCTAACTTTTATGGTGAGGACCGATTTCACGCTGTTCATCAGGCGGTTCATTACACTTAAACGGAAACAAGAATGAAACGTGTGAACTGTGGTAAAGAATCAGAAGAAATTCCTCAGGGAGAACAAAAATCTGTATGCGCGCCTTCCGACTTTAGAGCTTTTCCGTTTCTCGTATAGTAGAGGACCTCATATTGCTTTCTAGATGTTCAAAAGGAGTTATAAGACGTAAAAAGACATCTAGGAAGACAAACTTGATGCCGGTGTATCCGTGTACTTGGTGCACCGCAAAATTCCTGCGGGCTGTGCATAGGAACTTGACACACTAAATGTAAAAAGGACCTTACATTCGGTCAGCTAATGATGATTTACTTCTTCAGTGATCATTCTGAGATTAGCAGTTGCAGTCACTTCTGGCTACAGGAATAAGAACTTCTAGTTAATGTGTACGTCAAATTTCAGTAACTCATTTCAGATTGCTTTTGGCACAAAATAAAATTTAGAGTCCAAGAAGGGCAATCGTCTTCCGAAACAAAGATCTTCGCAAGAACGATAAAATTTGTGGGATACGTCATCATTATTTCTACAAATACTTGCCGTCAAAGACAACTTTCTTGAGGCAATTTTCAACGAAATGTGCAGCACTGGATGCCACGCTCTGTTCGTGTTATTCCATTTCCTGAGTTTTGCTACCGACTACTATCTCAGTAGTCAAACTGCATAGCTGGAACACGCGTTTTCATGAATCATTTTGTTCAATTCTTGGGGTCTTGGTTCCGACTGATCAGCCGTCTTGAATCTGGCCATTTTTAAGCTTGGACCACCAAAAGGCAGTGCTTTCTGCTTGAAACCGTTAGTAAATCACCTCGAATGTAGGTTTCTGTCCTGTTACCAGTTTTTTTCTTGTTTATTGCGCCATGGGTCACCCGCGTAATTATTTTATCATTACGGAACCCCACTATTTACCGAGAAATTTGACTGTCTTCTTACATCATATCGACCTCATGTGAGTCTCTTCGGGTGACGAGCCAAAGTAGATCGCGTAAAAGTGATTTGCTGTCTACTCTGGATGCAAAGATGCAAACTGGCCGACTCTATCAGTAGAAAATAGCCACTTGCAGACTTAACCATAACAGATGATTTTCAGGTAAGTCAGCTTGTTTAGGCGGGATTACTTTTTTACAAAAGGTATAATTAAACAATCTGGAGTATACGTACCACTGAAATTCTGTAAATTACCTTGGCAGTCTTCTTTCAAGGATGTCTTCTATTTTTTCTACAGTGCTTCATGAAATACTATTTGGAATAAATTAAAAAGACGAAGCGTATTAATTTGTTGTCACAACTCATGTTACATGTATAAACACAATTTTCACAATGAGGTAACCATTTTACGAAGGAAGGATTTTTCTCGTACTTCGGGAACAAATTTCTTTAAATGATGTGCGCAGAATTATGGTCAGTATTCTTATCACACCAGTCACGAATTCCCCTTATCCCAAGGAATAATGTCAAATTAGTTAGGAGAGATACTTATGTTTAGGTTCAGTAATTCAAAATTAGTTCAAAAAATGTAAAGAGAACTCATCGACTCTTTTTTATCGGTTTCGGCGACTGTCACATGAGTGTCCTTTTCGTGTTTCGGGGAGTAAACTCAGATAACTCTCAGGTTATGGTCGTGCTCCCTGGGTATATGCTGCCTGTTTATAATATGTATACATACTATACTAATAAAAAATATACTCGTAATTAACATATAAATAGTGTAATTAATTTTTATAAAAGGTGATATGCACGTATATACTTTCACTACGGTTTTGCGGATTAAAGTTTGTTTATGTATGAATGAACACGTGCAGTATATTGCACGTCATTTAAGTTCCAGACAGCTCAAAATACATGATTATCGGTAGTGAAATATTTACAAATGCGTTCACACATCTGCTGACGTGCATATCTGTACTTTTCAATAAATACATGTAATATATCTGTAGTATCTACAATACTGAAAGTGTACTTCATGTTATTATACTACACAGGTATAATATGCGATACATGGTATTTAATGTATAATATCCATATAGCATACCACCCGATTGTAGTTCAGGATTCGGATTTTTTTCCCGTCAATTTGTTTAGTAGCCTTTGTTGGGAGGAAATTTATCGCACTGATATCCGGCTACACTTGGACGGCAGAAGGATAAATGGGTCATCGATCGTTCAGTGGTGGCCGTTGTTAGCACGGACAATCTCACCCGTAGTAAGGACGATTTTTCTTAATCGGCTTCTGGTGGGGAAGAACTAAACCTACCGTGCTGTCATTGCACATGCAACAATATACTGATAAACTGAAACAAATCTCGGAAAGTGGTGAGTCATTCAAATGGTTACCAATTTCATGTATCTTATCCTCTGTTGTATTCGAAGCTCCCATGCGCACTTTCATTCGTCAGGCAAGAAGACACAACTCATATTTCGGCTGTGATACATTTATCCAACATGGAATTCGTGCAGAGGGTGAAATGGTTTTCCTATCAGCAACATCAAAGCTGCGAACAGATGAAACCTCTCGCTGAAAACGTCACCGAAAACAACTGGCAGCTGCTAGACTGTGTCAGCATTTTTTGCCTCTACGAACTAAAGTGAGCTCTACTACATTATATAACGTTCTTTGTTTTCAAAATAATCATAGTATGGATTGATAGTGATTTGCTGTTGTATATATATATGACTTAGAAACCAGTTGGTTCAGTTAATACTGTAGGCTATACTTTAGTTTTAATGGATATTGTATCTGCAGGACTAAGGTTATGTAAGGCACCGTGAGTTCGTCACACTTAAAAGTTTCATTTTTGCACTATTTTAGTGTACCTATGGGCGCGCATTATTTTTACTATTTCATCCCAGTGTTTTCTCATAAAGACGGAAAATTAAATGGCAATGCGGATATGGCAACTGCACATTAAATGTCACCACTCCCTGTACGTTTTCCTTCCATTCGGATTCGCATTTCAATATATTACTTTTCACTAAAACATCTATTGTTCGGTGCGTCTCATGCGCCACCAATTCAGCGCAGTAGGAGTTTTGTAAGTTATTATAGCGGCTGGGAAGAACAGTGCAGTAGGAGAAAACGTAATTTGGGAACAGTGACAGATTTCATTGCCAAGTATTCTGTTTTTCACACGATGGGTCTGAACCGGTCTCTCAGGCCGCTCCGGAGATACTCCACAGTCCCTGAGTATCCCACTTGGTGAAACCCATTTCCACTTTTCTTAAATGGCGCTGAATTTACCCATGGGATATATGAAAGATTGTCGTTTCTTTTCATCGAACAAAAAACCGTGGGAAATTTTTGTACAAGACGTTGATTGTCTCCCTAGCCGTGCCACTGAATGTCTCCAGAAGATTCACTCAGAGAACGGCCAACGATAAGCCGAGAAACGCACACGGTTGTGCCATATTCAAAAATAACTAATTTTTATAGGTATTCAATTCAACCAATGCCCCACTTGAGTGTCTCCTTTGGGGTCACCTGAATGACACATTCCGGGAGAACGAAGTTCATAAAAGTTGAGCGACTCCAAGCAGCATACCCATGCAGGGCTCATTTGGGACCCATATGGGCGATCTGTGGGAAAGCTGTGGACTTCACCATTAGGATTTTTTGACAGCTCTACCAGGGCCCTATGGACATACCTGTACTTCAGGGAAAGAGGTGCGAGAATTTAGTACCTTCTTTACAGCATTTAAATGGAACTTTCTGTTACTTTACTTAAATAAGCCAAAGCAAGTCCTTTTACCATGTCATCCAAAACCAGCAGAAGCCTATTATGCTTACAGAAAACATAATTTGTGAACATCTCTCATAAATTTTGCAAACGTATAAGTTACACCTTCCTTGTAGCAGAAAGCCCGTTCTTAACATCGGTTTCTGAACGGTTTCCGACCGGTTTGTTTGGTATCTATTTCTCACAAGTCAAAAGAGAATCATTAGGAAGAAAGTTGACTACCGGAGTACTGCACTACTCAGTAAGCACTTTATTTTGATATATTTTTTTGAATACATTAAAATGCCATTTAATACCAAGTTACAATGGGTTCTGTTTCATGTGCGTTAAATAGATAGAATAAAGGTAAATATTGAGAATTCCTAGTTTGCAAGACAAAATTGAGTGAGGGGAAATGTAATATGGGAGTTTGATTGAAGTTACTAAAGCGTACAACGTGTTACATAAGATGGAGCGTAAACCGCTCGTAAACTGTTCAGAAATCACTTAGAAACCACCGAAAGACTGCTCGAAAAGTGGTCGGTGCAATAGTACGAATTATTTGAAAACCGGCCAAAAGCTGGTCGGTTTTGGAGGGGTTTTGAATCGGTTTTCCTGCTACCGGGGACTATTGTTTATTAAGTAGAGGATGCAGGAGCTTATGTACTTCACATTTAAATTTTGGTGAGCTACACCACATCATTTTCTCTTGGTCCTTATTGCCAAATCGCTCCAAAACCGCTTGGACACCGATCGGTTTCTGGCTATTTTATGAGCAGCTTGCGCTATTGCACTGATCTGTTCCTGAGCTACCCCTACCCAAGTACCACATTGCCCAACGCCTTTGGGCACTACCCGGCCTATCGTTAGAGTAGCGCACAGTGCCGATAATTTCAGAGTAAATGACACAGATACTTTTGGGTTTTTGAGAGTTATTATTAAGTGTAATTGTCGTGCGAATAGGTGACAAAAATTTGTGTGACACTTTGCACATTTTTGTTTTACTGCTTGCCTTTGTGACTAGGTGGCCTATCTTGGTTTTTCTTGTTCCCTGCTGGTAGGCGAGTCTTTTCAGCTGTGCGTAGGCACAGTTAGTATACTAACTATCAATGCTTACATGTCACAGATAAGTACTGCTTGGACAGTTTCATGTTGTTTGATCGTCTGTTAGTTATAGCTTCAGCGCTAACCGTTTTGAAAGTTTTGGTTATTACACAAAAGTCAAAATTTTTCATCTTTGCTAGTAGAACGTTAAGCAACTTTTCCAAGGAGATAGTTAGCATTAATAAAGTGGTTACCTGATGACGTGTATTCTGTTTTGTTGTTGTTCATTCCCACAAGAAACATTTTGTTATGCTGAAAAAGAGCAAGTAAGAGGGGCGCAGAAAGAGGAAAGGGAAACTGAACGCTGCTGAGTGTTCTATTTGTTCCTAGGGCATCTTATGGGAGCACCAAACTTTGTGTCCTAAAGGAAAACTCCGGAATTTATCATTATAACGGACTTATGCATTTCAATTTATTGAACAACAATTACAGCTTGAAAGTCTATCGTACCTGTTGGAGTGATCCCACAACCTCCGGAGGAAGAAACAGGGGGCCTCCATGGAGTCCTGATAGTGAGAGATGTACTTCCCCGTTGCTTGCACATCCGTGGTTATCACTTACCCAGATATGTCGGCATAGTTTTATATAACTTTATTTTTGGGCAACAGATAAATAGAACTGGGAAGAAATACATCCGTAAGTATAAATATGGACGTGGTGAAACAGTCGCTGTCGTATCTATTTTCTACTTCAGACATAATTACTTGCACCGCACAATGGAAGAACTGAATGGGATGGTACAAAATGGCCTCAGCTATCGTGAATATTCCATCCGATGTTGCTTGAATGCCTTTATCTGTAACACACCAATCAGAGCCTCTACTCGTCAAGTCAAAAGCCCGCTGATTATTTTGGCTGTGATAAATCCAACCAAAGTGGATTTTATATCGATGGAAGGACGGCGTTTCCCGTCAGTAAAGTCAGAGCACGAATGGATGAATAGTTTCTTGCTGGGAGGCATTGTCGTCACTAAATAAGCTTTATTCCGTTCTTAGCTCAGCCCATCGATATTATTAACAAATTACCGCTAGAACACATGCATTTAATATGCCTAAAGTCTAAGCAAAATCACTTACCACCTGGCTAAAGGGCGGTATTCATCATATTGCCGTCTAGGTAAGGAAGAACATAAGCAATTGTTGTTTTCGGGTCACTCCCTAACTTCTTCTTTTACGGCACACAAATCCTTGGAGATGTTTGAGACAGGTGACAGTTTTAAAATGTAACTCTGGCAGACAATTCTGGAGATGCTTTCGTTTTCGAAAGTAGGCTGGTCCGTAAATCATCGATTCGCAGCACAGGTGATATTGCGCCTTAAACAGCGTCTTATCGGCTCTGCTCGTTTCGTAAAAGGTAGGAACGACTACGAATCCACACTGTTCAAAGAGTACGAATGCTGTTGTGATCAGATTACAGTTTCAAAGTGCACACTGTGATATCTCATGCTTCTCTAGATTCTTTAAGTACCTCGATCTTCGCGACTGATTTTGGATGGAGCTGTTGATGTTCTACCGGAAGACCATGGTTGTATTGCTATACAAGCTAAGCATCCATTTCATCTGAAGCCACTCTGCACATAACGTCAATGGCTATTGCAGCTCGTCAATCGAAACCAGTTAGCATTGATCGGAGCCCCTTGAGAAACTTTAGGAAGCAGTAATTGTTAAATCTCATAACTAACTTCCTATCAATAGTAAAGTTGCTGCTTTTGAGACAAAAGAAGCTTCAGAGGATAGAATTATGAAGTATTAGCATGAAGTCGTCCATGATGGGCTGCTATACAACTATATATAGAAATACAGTTAAGGTGCACGGTGTACGCGACCGCCTGGTCTAGGTCCAGCGTGCACTCAACGGGCTAACTGTCGCCCTGTGTGCCACCCACACACCAACTCTACCGTCAAGGGTGCGAAAAGCAGAGACTTTGAAGGAATTTTCAAAAAACCACGAAACTCTGGGCTCGCCCGATGTTTATGCCAGCGTGGTAAGTATATACCTGTTCAGTGAACACATCCAGATAGCCAAGCTGAAGCTGTTCGGTGATACAGATATGGCTAAACAGTGAGAAGCATGTCGTTCGTATCTATCAATGACGACTTTGCCTTGAACTGCTTTTGGCTAGGAAGCCCTCAACAAAAGGCCGTTAACATGCGTAATTTGATCTCTGCCATTAAAAGTAAATTGTTCAGATCTGTAGTCAAACAAAACAAAAATGCAGTTGAAGGATTGGAACGGTTTGCGATATAATCCACGTCTGTCACTGACACACACATAAAGAGGCTATTCACCAAAACTCGTGACCCACTTGAAGGAAGACGGCTAAAACAGTGCGCCGTTTTCCTTTATTGTGCTGCATAACAGATTTATTTCCTGAAAAATCACTCCATCTACAAGTGTGGCTGTTGAACTCCACATCAGTTTATGCGCCCATTCGGACAAGGTATTTTTCACATGGTTTTGCCATTATAATTACAGTTAAAACAGTGCCAGTTCGTTTTTGTATCTGTTGATATGTTTAAATATAAACGTATTTTGGATTCGTTTTCAGCACATAACTGCTATCCTACAGTTTTTTTAATATTTAAGGCTGAAAGTATAGCTTTCTTTATCATACCTACCAACGGAGTGACTAACAAAAACCTCCCCACGCATTAAATGGACAGATTCCATGAACAGAATGGAGAAGAACCATGGAAATCCTCACAGAGAATAGAATCATCGAAAATGGAAAACCAAAGTGTTTCCATGTATATGCGCATAATTTCGCAGAAAATGCATCTATATTTTTGTAAAAACGGTCATTTTACTCATATATATGGATAATTTTGGGGTTAGGCTCGAAAGGCCAGAGAACTTCGTGATGGCATACTGAGCGACTGAAAGAAACAGGATTAGTTAGCAAGAGGGTGGCAACCATTTTCCGCCATTTTTCGGTGCTTTGGGCAATCTCAAACTTAGCTCAATTAAGCATCTGTAGCTCTGCTTAGAGCATTTCAGTGAAATTGCCCTAGGTTGATATCGGTAGTTCAAAGTACACCTAACTCTGATCCAACTTAGCGACCTTTTGGCGGTGCTGTTTGAGCCCTTGTGACAAAACCACTGCAAAACTGATCGGATTTGGCCGAATACTATCGCACTGATCGGCTTTCGAGCAGCTTTTGAGAGGTCTCCGCTTAGTTTACGAGCTATTTCTGGGTAGTTCTTGCCAATCATGTGGTATGGTATGGTATGTTTCAATAATTTCCGTCTATTTTTCAGATTACTTTTTCTCTTGCTCACCTTTACCTCCCAAATTATGAATTCCTAATAAATTTTATTATTTGATCAACTCTAAGCGCATTGAAGTACTATCCTTCACTTGGTGTTTAGGTGTTTTCAGTGTACCCAAATCAATATATTCCTATGTGACACAATGCCTAGCGCTGATAGGCACAGCCCAACAAGCCTTCGGGTGGGGCAAATTATCTACATTTTTCACAATGAATAATAGATCTTCAAGAAGTACGAAAGGCAATGTGCATATATATGTTTTGTGCTAAATCGTGAGGGTTAACTTTGTAACCCTTAGGTCTCCCTCCGTTTTGCTGAGTGCTCTCGTGACTGGGCTGTTCTATATTGGTCTGTTCTGTTTTCTCGTGTTAGGTGGTTCCCTCTGTTGAGTAAGTAGTTAGTCTTTAAGGTGAACGTGTTTGTCTAGCAAGTCCACATTGTTCCAACAATTTTCATGTATTCTTGCCTCCATTCTTTATAGTATGAATTTTTATGCCCGTATACTTTCATTTTTTGTAGAAGTATAGATGTAAATCTTAGCATTGCCAACAAAACGTGAAGTCGGTTTTACTCTAATAGTTGTGGTATTTACCTATGGGCCAAGCATGCTCACATTTGCTGAAGGTTTTTTGTCAGCATATCACCTTATGAGTTTTAGTCCTTGGATATAGGTCATTATGCTAAAAAACAAGTGTTAGAGGTACCGGATCGGGAAGAAACAACTCAGTGCCGAAAGGCGAGTCTTTTGTCGGGAAGCCACGCAGTGGGAGCACACAATTTCGTGTTTGAAAGAAAAACCTCAGAGCAGGTTAGTTTAATAGGGTTATGCAATTTATTTTCATAAAGCCTTAGCTTTAGTTACAGCCAGCGTATCCGGTGCATCCAGTGCATTTGTTGAACCAATGCCACAACAACCACCAAAACCAGTTGAAGAGATCTGTAGGGATCTGATGAGAGAAGTCTTGCGACAGATTGCTTCCATATCCCTTGGAGTCATCCCACCGCAACGCGGAGTTGTTTGATTCAAGAGTTAATGTGTTTCTGGATTCCAACGCAATCCGCGAACCATTTCTCGTACAACAGGTTTGTGTCATAAGATTCATTTTGACGACGGTGTGTACATTCGCGTTGGTCTAAAAGGTGGCTTGAATGTTTGTATAAGCAGCATGGCTTTCGTATCGGATTCTGTGAACATTCATCTGAATATAGACGGCAATTCGATGCGTTGATCATCTTCTATCTAGCTGAGGCCGATCTTGGCACGAATGGTGCTACTGAAAAGTCCTCCCCTCGTGACTGTTGAACTTAGTTGCAGTAAAAAGAAACTGCAAAACGTGTGACTAAATGCATCACACAGTGATAGAATTAGACAACATATTACAATAGGGCCTCAGTTAATGCAATGCCGCCACATTAAGTCGCTTTTTGGCCATTACCTGTGATGTACCTGGTAGGGCTTTTGTTTGTCAGGTCAAAAGCCTGCTGATTATTTTGGCTGTGATAAGTCCAACCAAAGTGGATTTTATATCGATGGAAGGATGACGTTTCCCGTCAGTAAAGCCAGATCACGAATGGGTGAATAGTTTCATGCTGAGAAGCACGGTCCTCATCATGTCGGCGTCAGCCCAATTTTCTATTCGTGGTCGTCGATATTGTTAAAACATTCCCGCTTGATTGAATGCATTTAGTCTGTTTCAACATTACTCAACGATTGTTCATCATCTGGCTAAAGGGTAGCCATTCATCACGCTAACATCTAAGTCGAGCCGTCGCGGAATAAATGGGAGATCGAATTTGGTGTGATATTTTTCTTTTTTGTGACTTTCAGTATAAAAGCCTTCATACAAGTGACGGTGAAAGCTTAAAAGCAACTGAATTTTGCAAAGTTCTTCTCTGTTTTGGTCCTCTATGTGTACGTGATTTATGAGTCCGTGATTTATAGGATTATTCTTTGCTTTTATTCATTTCCGTATATATCCTTTTGCATCCCGTTTTACGTAACGGCATGATGGATTTTGCTGATGGCGTTTTGCTTGATTTTGCACAACAAATGCCATATTATGTGGCCCTCAGTATATTGTTTACTCTAAACATTGTTTGACCTACCTAGCTGAGAATGTGGGAACACACAAAACGCTGGACATCTTCTCAATCTTCCCATATGAATCTCACCAAGGCAAACTGAAGCATTCGGTTAAGAGGCCCGCAAGACCAGACAAACTGTTGTACCAACGTTCGCACGAGGTAAGTACATTCTTTTCTCGGCAGGAAAAGTGCTCTCCGTGGATGGTACTTTTATGCTAATATCTCGTATGTGAAAAACTCCACGCTCCTCTGTGAATAGCGGGATATCTTTTCTTTTGTGTTTGGCGATAACTTCAAGGTGACAGATAGCCATCCGGGGATAATTATAAATAATTTGAACGTTGAGGTTTACTCGCGGTTCTTTAACGTTTTCGGGGACTTTTTCACACACCGGTTACGTTCAACGAGCTTGTAAGTTTTTCCGGCGGACGGAGTCAAGTCTGCTACATTGTTCACACCCATTCACACTGTCTCGTGTCAATGCTTACTTCTGTCTATCAACCTGTTCCAAGAATGTGTTCCCCTTCTTACACACATTTTTGGTAAATATTTCATCACCTTTTGTGATATTAATCCACTTGTAACATTTAAGTGCTCCCATTTTGCATGTTTTTATTAATGGTTGACCATCATTCATACTTTTCTCTGGGTTGAACGTATGGCGGGCTCGTTGTTGTTGTTGCTGGAGATTAGTAACCAAGGCAAACTCGATTTTCCTTTCATAATGTCCTTTCCTCCAGGTACACCTGGTTGTGAACTTTTAGAAGGAAAATTGTTAAGCTGTGGTTCACAGCAATTGGGTGGTTGGTGGCAATCGCGTAGGGTGGCCTCGGGCTACAAATTTTAGACAATACCGCCAAATGCACCTCTCCGGTGAGTCTCTGTTGGACTCTATTCTTGCGTGCAAATTTGTGGAGTTCTTATACGCAGGAAGATCTCTGTACGTGACATTCTATCAAACGCCTTTGCGGATGCCTTTATTTCTGAAAGTCTGTCACATTAAGATACAAGCTCCTATAGCACAGACAACTGTGCCGTAAACACCTTTTGGCTTGCTATATTCAGTTTGCAGGAGGTAGAAACACTTGTCAGTTGACATTACCTAAGGATACCGAAGCAAGTTACATCGGATAACAGCCCTCAAGAAAAGCGTACAGCATCATCACGTGTGCCGCAGAAGTACTCTAAACTCTCTTCGAGTCGGCCGCCGGTGCTACAGAGTGTTATTTTTTATTTAAGCAAGCTTTATCAAGCAGTATATCAGATACGGCCCGTTATGCAACGTTATCACCCGTTCCAATCCGTGAGTCTTACACGGCTGGAGGTGTCCGAAGTTCGATAGCAGGCCCTTATATAAAGTAAATACCCTGAATTTTAACGACCAACCTTCACCTCTACAGTGAAAGAACGAATTCTGAGGGTAAATTTCTGATGCGGAAAATGATAAAATTTGAGTAAGCTAATTTGTAAGCCATTTTTGTAATTTTTATGTACCGAAATAGTTACTACGCAGCCCCTGAAAAACCGTATGGGCAAGGTGGAATGGGCTTTGGACGCTCTTACTTTCTCATCAGGTGCCACCAATGCATCAGCCATTCCGTCTAAAGCGCGACGAGCATATGCTTTGGAGAGTTTAGCAACCTGAACGAAGCTATGACACCACCAGACGCGTAAGCCAGCATGGTAACCTTTCACATCTGAAACTCAAACTTTCAGGTTGCCACGGTCAAACAGTTCCCCTGCATGTATTTACGCAAAACTGTACGCAGCATGCTAAAGCCTGGCATCAGAGAAGAGGTTACTTGACATGTTGTTAGCTAGGGAGCCCACAACAGAAGCCCAATCGCGGTCCTAACCTGATCGAAGCCGTAGTGGGTAAGCTTATAAAGCTAGTTTCCATACTTAGCACTAGACTCTGTACTTGGGATGGACCGGTTTGCGGAAGAACCAAAATCCGTTACAGAGAGGCAGATTAGGCGTTGGTTTGTCAACGCCATGGATCGAGACGAAAAAAGACTACTTCTCCAGTATGTTTTCTCCGCTCTTCTCGGTCATTCAGGGTTTCTTCGCAGATATTTTTGTAATTAAAATTTATTAAGCGAAGCGTCACGTTCATTTATTGGACCATGAAATTTTCATAATGTTTCCCAATGACACTTATATTACTTTTCTGCCATGGTGAAAAATAGCATATGCGGCTTTTATGTCGAGTATGTCCTTTTTACTTTTGATATATATATATACATATATATATATATATATATACTAAGGCAGCCTTTTTGCCTTTTGAAGATTTAGTATGCAGAGTTTTGCGGAGTTTCCCTTCTTATACATTTCCAATGTGTATATATGTAAATGACAGGTGTAAAAATGACTATATATATATATATATATATATATATATATATATATATATATTAAATTTACACCAAGGAAAGTCTTTCCATAAAGTGACAAACTGAAATTAAAAACTAAGTCCAATTTAATTTACTTCCTGCAAATTACTAATACATCACCTTCCACGCATTCCTTCTACAGATCCAAAGAACACCAAGAAGCCGCAAGACTCTCTGGAATTCAACAATGACCAGCACCGAATGGAGAAATTTACGGCACAGTTATAAATTATTTTGTATAATGAACCTGTTTTAGTCCTTCTACAAAAAGCTCCTTTGCTTACGTATATGTATCGGTAATTTAGTGGTTGAAGAGTGTTATAATGTCATCCATTTTAGCAAAACCACTCGAAAACTGGTCCACAACCGATTAATTTTTGAACGGTTTCCGAGCGGTTTATGCCAGTCGAGTAAACAACGCGATATACTTCGTTACTTTCGGCCAATTTTTTGAAATTACATCTTTCCATGGTCACTCTTATCTCCCAAATTAGGATATTTTAAATAATTATTCTTATTTTGGCCATTTCAGGGCGGCGGAATAGAATGGTCCATAACGTGATATTTCAGGGCACTTCAGTGTAGTAAACCAGCATATTGAATTAAAATGTCAATTAGGAGGTCTGCTTTACCCCGGTTGTTGATTTCTGTCGTATCAATTCGGACCCCTTTTGATCCGCGTTAAATGGCAACTAAACAAACCGGCCGTAAAAGTTTCGAAAACCGTTCAAAAACCGTTGTTCCGAACGGGATGTGTGCTACAAGAGTATATTCCACCGGAAAATGCATTTTCCGCACCCGTTCATTGGCCATGGCTACTAAACAAACTGGTCGGAAACCGATGGTACGAAGGGAGTTCATTTCAGTTCAGTTCAGTTTGCACAGGACTTGGTATGGCTAGAGCCAATCGTGTGTCCAGATATTTGTGTTGTCGGCGCGTTTCCGCAGCTCCAAACACTGCGTTATTTTCTTTTTCTGGAAGGCAGAAATTTTGTGCAGTATCAGTCCTGGCAGAGTAAGGTGGAAACAATGAGTAAATTGCGTCTGACCCGAAAAGCTGCTTAACATAACTCGGGGTATACTGCCACCCAACGTAGGTCTACTGCTTTCTTAAAAGCCTTCACTTCTGAAGTATTTATGACCTCCTCCGAAGGCTTATTCCAATAGGATACCACTCTATTTGAGAAGTACTTCGCCCTAATTTGGAGCCTCGAATGCTTCCCTTGTAATCTAAGGTCATGCCCCCTTGTGCCTCTCTTGAGGATCAGAGAGAACAGGTCTTCTCGTCTTATTCCTGACAGTCCCTTCATTACCCTGAAGGTTTCTATAAAATCCCCGCGAATGCGCCGTCTTTCCATCGAGAACAGGTCTAAGGCACGGAGACGCTCTGTGTGGCTAACCCCCCCTTGCCCAGTCACCATTCTAGTGGTTAGCCCGTGCACTTTCTCCAGACAGTCTATATCCTTCTGGTAGTACGGTTCCCAGGCTTGCACACAGTACACCATATGCGGCATAACTATGATTTGGTATATCGGAACAAAAAATCTCCGGATCTCTACACGACATAATGGATCTAACTCGAAAGAGTTCTCTCCTAGCCTTATTGGCTACTGCGGTGGACAACTTTGACGGCTTGAAGCTGTTGTCCATTATAACGCCCAGGTATTTGACTTGCGAGACCACTTGCAACGAACCCAAACCACTCCCACTAGCCCCTGTTTGTGGTCAAGCACTGACTCTTGGTGAGGTTTAGTGGAAGGTCCCTTTTGCTTGACCAGTTTTTTATTGCTAACGCGTCAATTTCTATGTCTTTTCCAGCTATCTTGACGTCATCGACAAACATGAAGGTGGGGTTGGTAAGCTCACGTGCTAGGTCATTGATGAAGATGAGGAAGAGCAGAGGGTCGAGCACTGGGCATTGTGGCACCCCACTAGTTACACCTTCCAACTTCGGGACATGACTACCCACCTTAACACTAAACGTTCACCCTGCTAAAAAAAATTTATCCATTGTCTTGCCTTTCCAACAATTCTCATAGACTGCAGTTTGACGTCCAGAAATCTGTGATTCACAGAGTCAAAAGCCTTGCTGGAGTCCAAGTAGCAGACCGCAATCATTCATTCATTTATTCTCCATAATAGAGGCAGAGGGTATCTCTTCCGTGTAAACCTCCTCACCACAGCTCAGTGATGTAGACTCATGTGTGTCTCCCACCACCTCTTTAGAAATACGTCCAGCAGTCGCTTGAACAATGTGTCGTTGGGCTCTTCCACCACTTCGGCTGGCAGCGAGTTCCATAGATTGGCCACCCTCCGAGATAGACGGTACACCAGAGGGAGGCCCACCGAGTGCAGTTTCTTTAGAGTTAGCGGGTGTCCCCTCGTACGGCCATGTCCGCGGAGAGGGAGCTATGCACGTAGTTCTGGACCGAAGTCGCCTCTGATGACACGCCTGGTGAAAATAAGGTCTCCCGGACTCTCCGATAGGCCACTAGGAACAGCCCTGTGATCTTCAGCCGCTCTTCGTAGCTGACCCCACGTAGCCCTCCGATAAGGCGGGTTGCGCCTCTCTGTACTCTTTCCAACTTTGCCACCTCTGCCAACGTACAAGGGAAAACTGCTGGCCCCTCGTATTCCAGCCTGGGACGCACATGGGTTGCATACAGCACCTTGAAGGCGTTGAGTGAGAGATGGCCGAATGAACGAGTTATCGGCCCCAGGATACTCCACGCTGAAGAACAGACTCTATCCGTATTGTGCTTCATTTTTAGTGACGAGGCCACCATCACTCCCAGATCTTTTTCGAAGACGGAGCGCCGGAGGGGTGCCCCGTGTATATTGTACATCCCACTGCTGGACGGTGCTCCTACTCGCATATGCGCACACTTGTCCGTGTTGACTGGTAGTGACCACAGATCTGACCATCTCTCCAGGGCTCTGATGTCCTCCTGAAGAACGAGCTCGTCAGCATATGACGTAATCGTGCGCCAGATCTTAAGGTCGTCTGCGTGAATGAGGCACGGCGATTGAAAAACTGGTGGTAGGTCATTGATATAGGCCAGGAAGAGGAGCGGACCCAGAACCGATCCTTGTGTAACACCACCAGCTGCCACTTGCCAAGTTGACAGTGACTGTGCTACTCGTACTGCAAAGGTTCGGCCTTTTAGAAAGTCCTCTATCCACAGAATCAAGGGATCTACTACACCAAGAGCCTTAAGCTTACCTAATAGACGGTCATGCGGAACTTTGTCAAAAGCTTTGCTAAAATCCACGAAGATTACGTCCGTAGGGTGTTCTTCGGCCTTGGCTATCGTCCAGCGTTCTCGTGCGATTACCAAGTTTGTTAGGCACGACCTGCTTTTCCAAAAACCATGTTGTTGTCGGCTAAGTAGGTCGTATACCCCAATATGGTCCCGGATTCGCGTTGCCAGCAGGCGCATCATAACCTTTCCTATCATCGATTGCCCTTCGTCCAGGAGCGTGTCCTACTACAGAGATAGTCTCATATGTGACCTTTTTTCAGTTTCACAGAGATTCTCTCAATGGGACCCTCAGGGGGCATTGAGAGAACCTCAGCAGCACGACAACTACAATATGCTTTCATAAAAATCCTAGCGACAAGGTTAAAGTTTCAAGGCCAAGTCAAATTCAGTCTACCAACCGGAGATATAAAGGGCTGCTTTCAGGTTTATTGACGTAAGCTGTGGTGCTTAATTTCATACTTAATGAACTCCGGCTCACCGAGGTTTCTTTCTGCGCCCTTGCAGGTTGCTCACATGCGATTCCCGCGGAAGAACAGCACCGCAGTTCATTTCAGCTCAAATCAGGTTGGGTGGCAGCAACTGAGACCAGGGCCACTAGGATACTCCGGATTGTTGTGCCATTGAGCTTAAGTTGCTTCTTACAGAGCTAAGAACTTTGTGTTTTCCTTCTCCTACGTTTTCGCTCATCTTATTTCCTGGATCAATAGGGGAGCAAGGTCAAGGTGCGGCCTACTGTCAGGAACGCAGCAACTCCATGGTCACCAACTGGGGCCTTTCTCAAGTCTGCCCTCCACCAGAAGGGTCTCTCGTACAGCAGCCTTTGGCAAAAGGGCCGATAGGAGATCTGGGGTGAGGGGGAATAGTGAGGGTTTCGAAAGGGGGCGCAGTGTGGAGATGAAAACGTAGGGACCGGCATAAAGATAACGGTAAATGAAACGGTCGGATGGGGGTGCTGCATCCATTTTTGGCCCGTGTGTTTTAGTCCAGTTGCCCCGTAGTGATCTGTAGATGACTGAGCTTAAACGTGTAAATTCACGACTAAAATTACTCCAGACAAACGTAACCAATTAGCATTTCGATCTGAGCAGTTTGTATGCTGTTCGATGTCACAGGGCAGTGCCTCGTTTTCGTAATTGATGTAACGACAATTGGTTTCTATCAAATGAAACACATTCTTTTGATTGCTCTGCTTGCAGAAGGTTGAATCTTTATTTCCCTTATCTGGTATCGCGTCCAGTGTCGAACATAAGCGTAAACGTGAACATCGTTTCAACACAAACAGCCCTTCAAATATTCCACTGAACTTAGCCGTCTTTTGACACGCATCGGAGCCTCTGGTTTGTTTACCGTTCCATAGGCCGTTCTCGGGATCTAGTTAGCATCTCGTGTCCGCAGTACTAAATCATTCCGTATCAACTCCTACCAGCAACTTTCCAGATGGGTCTTGAACTACACCATCCTGTTCTCAGCCGCTGTAACGGTTATTCCGAATGTGAGCAACGCGTGGCCCATTCAAAACGAATCCCAAAACCAGGACATGATTGATTCGTAGTTCCTACGGTACTGGATTAACACGTTATACACATATAAATATGCACGAACCTCAACCGTACGGCCACAACTTCCTACAACTAGGACCAGAGTTCAACAAAGGCCAATGTCAGGTACCACCGTTGTAACAGCCGGTCGTGGAAAATCCCCCTTTTTCACTCGTGATTCAGTGTTTTTTCCCAACATCACTCATTTCCATACACTATTGACTTGTCTTTACGAACTGGTTGTTTTTCTGGACCAATTGTTGTTTGTTCGCGCCCAGAGCGCTATTTTGGCACATCCTTGTTCAGGACCTGCGTGACGCACGTGCTGTCTGCTCACACGCTGCTATTCGGTTTCTCGTTGTTGAGTCCTTGTGATCGTATTATTGAGGTTTGTATATTGTTTATGTCATTGTTTATTGTAATAATCTAGTATCGTAGAATATCACGGATAATCGTCTTTTGATTTCGGGATCCGTTGCGAATTTGGCTACGCATTGCTCAAACGTTCGTTACAATACTCAATAGATCAATTTGGAACGAGGAAAAATCACGCAAAATGCCAAGAAAAGGATCAAAAGCAGTCGAATCCGGACAGGAAGTAATACGGCAAGTCTCTGGGGAGGTTTTGAGTACATATGATTCTTTAGTTAATGCTAGATCGCCTAGTCCTGTCAGTGCTAGTTCATGTTTTATTGAGAACAATATTGATCGTAAGGATGTCGATTTATATAAGCTGAGAATACTAGAACTAGAGCAACAGTTACTATCGGCTAGACTACAGGCCCAGGAAGCAGAGAAGTGTACACAGAAACAGCGAGAGCATGAGACCAGTGACTTCGACACTTCCGATAGATTAGGGTGCAATAACGTAGGGAACCCCACGCCGGTCGCCGACTACAAACCACCATCGATCGATCTGCCTAGAGTGGAGCTAACGGTTTTCGACGGGCGAGCTGAGCAATACTGCAAGTTTGTCAAGCAGTTCGCGACGTTCACTGAAAATAAGGTAACCGACCCTGGGCAAAGGCTTCTCTACCTTACTCACTACTGCCGAGGCCGAGCAAGATAAGCTATCGACGGGTGCACCATGCTCGACCCAGAACAAGGCTACACAAGGGCAAGGAAGATTCTAAGGGACTTGTTTGGCCAACCTTTCAAAGTAGCCCGTAACCTAATAGAGGGCGTGATGGTAGAGGCAAAGAGAACCAAGGGCGACGTCTACACCATGGCCGACCTGGTGATTAAGATGCAGAACTGCTCAATAGCCCTCGACTATTAAGGTTACAGGGCTGACCTAGACGCCATGCACACTTTGGAAGGCATAGTCCGTCACCTCTCTCCCGAACTACAGGGTCGGTGTGCGGAGGAAGCAGAACGGATAAGCCGAAGCGACAGAGAAGCCAACTTCGAAGACCTGACCGAATACTTGGACAGGCAAACGAAGATAGCTGACAGCAGATTCGGCCGACTCATCCGGGACAGCAACCGAGCAAACAAGCCCAGTACTAGCCAAGTCCAAACCCCTGTACGGGAACATCCAAAGTACCAGCCTTGGACCAACACACACGTCATTTCACGAGATGCTACGGCGAAACCAAATTGCAGATCCTGTGGTACTAGCCATGGCCTACCAGAATGCCCCAAGTTCGGCAACGCCACAATAGACGAACGGTGGGGAATGGCGAGGTTGGCAGGAGCATGTTTCATCTGTCTCAACACCACGCACCGGGCAGCAGCCTGTAGGACAAGGAATTGATGTGGTTACGAGGGCTGCACGGGCAGACACCATCGGCTGCTGCATCAGGCGAGAGTAACCATATCCAAGACGAGTACCAAGCCCAGCGTGATTTGTTCAACTTCACAATCTGCCAGTAAACCGATACGTTTAGGCGTAGTGGCCGTGGGAGTAGTGACTCCGACTAGGATAGTCAAGGCGTTGGCTTTCGTTGATAGTGGATCCGACACCACTTTAGTGAAAGAGCGGTTTGCCGACAAACACCAACTGGCTAAAGGTGCGACGTCGTTAGCAGTGAGCACGGTGGGCGGAACACAGGTAATGACTGCAGGTAGATTAAGGCTGCAACTCATCTCTCTAGATATTAACGAGGAAATTGAACCAGCGGAGGCATTCACGTTAGCGGATCTCCCCATGCGAGCACCAAGGTCGGTGAACGCAATCTTGACTCGGTGGCCCCACCTGCAGGATGTAACCGTCGTAGACTGGGAAGATGATGAGGTGGATCTCCTCATCGGATGCGACGTGCCAGAGGCGCATTGGGTGCTTGACCAGAGAGTGGGCGGCCGCCAGGCACCTTATGCCGTGCGCACGGTTCTGGGATGGATGTTATACGGTCCAGTAGGAGTACGCGGTTCCGTGAATTACTTATCCGCCGAAACGGACCGCATAGAGTATCATCTGCAACGGCTGTATGAAAAGGAGTTTCATGACATTGGAGACGAAAACCCGACGTTGTCTCAAGAGGATCACTTCGTTCTACAAACGGTGCGACAAGGCACTAGAGGCCTCAAAAAACAGTTCGAGGTTCCCCTCCCATGGCGCACACCGGTCGACCCGTGGACTGACAACAGAAATTATGTTCTCTAGCGATTACTACGACTAAAAGAACGCTTCATTCGAGACCAGAATCTGTGGGAACGATACGCGGATTTGATGAAGCGAAACGAGGCCCTCGGTTACGTTGAAAAGGTGCCTGTTAACACCGACAGCAAAAGGGGTATCTGGTATCTGCCTCACCATCCGGTTATCAACCCCAAGAAACCCAATAAACTGCGGGTGGTTTTCGACTGTGCGGCCAAGTTCCAGGGCAAGTCGTTAAACGATCGCCTACTACAGGGGCCTGACTGGACCACACCACTGATCGATGTTCTGTGCCGTTTCAGAGTGGGTAAAGTGGTTTTGTCTGCCGACATTAGGGAAATGTTCCATCAGGTGAAGAATCCGGTAGGAGAACGAGATGCTTTGCGTTTCCTGTGGTGGGAAGGGAGCGACCGGGACAACGCAGTGGTGAATTATAGGATGACCGTCCACCCCTTCGGAGCCATATCGTCACCATTTTGTGCAAACTACGCCCTCCGAGAATCAGCGAATAAACATGGCGATCTAGTACATCGGACGGTGGTAGAAAGCGTCAGCAGGAACTTCTACGTCGACGACTACCTTGGGTCATTCGATGATGTGGAATCAGCTCTAGAGCAGTTCAGGGGTCTGACGAGATTGCTGGAAGAGGGCGGCTTCCATCCAACTAAATGGATGTCGAACGCTTGAGAAGTGCTGAAGGTCATCCCGTATCACGAAGAGGCTGAAAGGGTAAGAGATTTGGACGACTCTCCACTTCCTATCGAGCGCACCTTAGGGGTACAATGGGACGCGGAAACGGAGGATTTTGTTTTCGAACTAGACGTTCCCGAGCTGCCAATAACCCGTCGTGGCATACTATCTGCCGTCTCAAGTTTGTTCGACCCGCTCGGTTTCGTCTCACCATGGCTGCTACCCGGAAAGATCTTGCTGCAGCGGCTGTGCCGTAAGAAAATTGATTGGGACCAGTCACTGGACCGAGGGGATCGGCTGGACTGGGAAGAAATTCTGAACACCTTGAAGAAATTAGGGGACATAAGAATCCCACGATGTTTGACCCCTGGCCATACGACACGGACTGGAGAACTACATGCCTTTTCCGATGCATCCGAAGTCGGTTATGGAGCTGTGGTGTACGGACGATGGTGCGCAGGAGATGGACAATATACCACGAGGATCCTGTTCGCCAAAGCCCGCGTTGCCCCACTGAAGTCGGTCTCAATCACAGGCCTTGAACTCAGCGCAGCCGTGTTGGCAGTCAGGGTGGTGCAAGCTGTGAAGAGATGTTTCGATCTCTACATTTGGTCGGTGAGCTTCTGGACGGTTTCGACGATGGTACTTTACTGTATCAACAACGTCCGGAGCCGGTTTAGTACTTTCGTTGCTAACCGGCTCACGATTATCCACGATGAATCAGCCACGCACCAGTGGAGTCATGTCAGGTCTGGCGATAATCCAGCCGACCTGTGCTCCCGAGGTGCGAACAACTTCAGGCAACTGGACACGTGGATGAGAGGGCCTAACTTCCTGCAATTGCCCAAACAGGACTGGTCCGTGTTCGAATTAAAACCCCCTACGGAATTGGAACTGGAGATCAAAGGCGTAGTGATAGCAACCAACGTCATCGAAGCGTCATCCATTCTATCGCGACTGGTCAGGTTTTCTTCCTGGATGAAGACGCTTCGTTCGCTAGTTTGGTTAACCAGGTTCAAGAGAAATTTACTAGTCATGAAAGGGCTACGGCCCTCAGGTCGGATACGGGTCGGCCCCATAGGTCCAGATGAGCTACAAGCGACAGAGTACGATATTTTCAGAATGATACAACGCGAGGCTTTCGCCCGAGAACTCAAGAGGGCGGAAGAAGTGAGGCCGACCAATAAAGACATGCCATCTCCAAGAGGCGAGCTGAAGCGCTTAAACCCCAAACTCATCGACGGACTGCTGCGCGTGGATGGTAGGCTGACCAACGCCCACCTGAACTTCGACACAAAGTATCCTATACTGCTGTCTGCGAGACAACCTGTAGTAGAGCTAATGACTCAACACGTCCACGCCGTGGAGGGACATGCCGGGGAAAGTCACGTGACGAGCGTCATCCGAAAGCGTCTTTGGTTGTTGAGAGGACGAGAGACTGTAAAACGCGTAATCCGACGGTGTGTGCAATGCAGGAGACGCAATGCCACAGCAGGCAAACAACCCATGGCCCCACTACCAGAATGCAGGGTGACTACGGGCCGGCGGCCGATCAGTGACACCGGGCTGGACTATTTCGGGCCCTTGTGGATCAAGTGCGGGAAAAGATTAGAAAAGCGATACGGATGTATCATGACGTGCATGAAGTCACGTGCGGTACACCTAGAAGTCGCACATTCGATGACGACCGATTCGTTTCTACGGGCCTTGCAAAGATTTATCAACCGAAGAGACGTACCGGCCGATATATACTCAGATAATGGATCGAACTTTGTGGGCGCTCACCAGGAATTGCAGCGTTGGCACAAGAACATAAACAGGGACGAACTGCAGAATTGAACCGTGGCCTACGACATGCGATGGCATTTCAACCCCCCACAGGCCAGCCACCGAGGCGGCGTATGGGAACGCATGATCCGGTCCGCCAGACGGTTATTGCTGTCAATCATGGAGCAGCAGCCGCCTGACGACGAGACGCTGAACACCGTCATGACTGAGGTGGAGCGAATCCTGAACAACCGCCCCCTGGTTCCAGTATTGAACGGCGACCCCACCCACCTGGCGCTCACCCCGAACGACTTATTGACGTTAAGGTCGAACGAGGGTTTCCAAGGGCCGGTAAACCTTTGTGGGAGCTACCTCCACGGGTGGAAGCAAGCGAACTATCTGGCCAAGGTCTTCTGGAGGCGATGGCTGCCGGAGTACCTACCGGCTTTGCAGACTCGACAGAAGTGGCTGGCCAAAACAAGACCATTCAAAGTTGGGGACGTGGTTATGATCGCCGACGAACGCGCACATTTCAGCGCTTGGTCTTTGGGAGTAGTTTCGGAAACCATCAAAAGCACTGACGAAATAATAAGAAAGGTGAAGGTGAAGACAGCTAACGGAGTGCTCATTCGTGACATACGCAGTATTAACCTACTCGAGAGCGAAGACGGAGGAGCTGATAACCCTGTGGCCTAGTAAACCTTTTTCACACCAGTAATCGAGGTGGATAAAGAAACACCATATATACCACACGGTCTCCGTCAAACACGTTAAGGTGCTCGCGGTCTTTTCGTTGACATTATAGGAGGTTCTTTCCGATATGTGGTGATGAGTGCGATTCCATTGTACATCCCGATACATACACGCATGCACGACGCACTCTACATCCCGTAAACCCATCAAACATGTGACAGTGTTCGTTGTTTTGCTTTTTGTTGACGCTATCGAATGCCCCTTGCATATGTGGAAGTAGCGGAGCTCAGGTCACACACACATGTTACGTTTCACTCGTTTTCTTGCCACGCGATCTTTTGTTGACATTGCAGAAAGTCCTCCTTTGATGTGTAGTCTTACCTGTGGTTTCATTGTACCCCCGGCACACATACACGCACTCACACACACACTCAAGCACGTACATCCAGGACCGGACGGCCCCTTACGAGGACAACGTCTATGTGACCATTCACGCCCGCCATCGGTCATTTGGTCTTGTGGAAGATGTAGACTAGCCTCACGTCTATGTATCCAATGGATTAGGTTTGACCAGTAGTAGAACGTTGACGACGAGCATTAGACGCGCGCACTGACAGCAAGGCCTAGGCAGGTAGGAAGAATCAGTACCTTTATACTGAACCTTTGACTCTGCTAAGGATCCAAGAGGATTTTGGTGGGCGGTGTAACAGCCGGTCGTGAAAAATCCCCCTATTTCCCTCGCGATTCACAGTTTTTCCCAACACCACTGATTTCCATACACTATTGACTTGTCTTTACGAACTGGTTGTTTTTCTGAACCAATTGTTGTTTGTTCGCGCCCAGAGCGCTACTTTGGCACATCCTTGTTCAGGACCTGCGTGACGCACGTGCTGTCCGCTCACACGCTGCTATTCGGTTTCTCGTTGTTGAGACTTTGTGATCGTATTATTGAGGTTTGTATATTGTTTATGTCATTGTTTATTGTAATAATCTAGTATCGTAGAATATCACGGATAATCGTCTTTTGATTTCGGGATCCGTTGCGAATTTGGCTACGCATTGCTCAAACGTTCGTTACAACTGTCAAGGCAGTCCAAGTTCGAATCAGAATTATGCCACTTCACGTGGGCAAAATATAGACAAATGTTGAAGTGTATTGATTGATGCATGTTGTACTTGTTCGAGGGTCAATAAAATGAAGAGCATTGTCTCAACAATACAAGCATAGGACAACGGCTAGGGAGGATTTCCACGCATGTACGTTACACCGCCCACCAAATCCTCCCATGAAACTGTCAACAAGCAAGGGGTAAATTGGGGTAATTTTTCACCCTAACTACGTGGACCCTAAGTCAGTGCACACATGAGTCGCTATGGACCTCATATATAGTTGGCCAGTAGCAGACACTCTCGCAGGTTTCTTGATGTTATGCTCCATCTCTCGACGTCCTAGAGTTCCTTCTGCATTATCCGCATACGAAAAAGTACTTCGATGTGATCGAGATACGTAGACAGATTATGGAATGTGGAGGAAAAGGCTGCCCGAACAAGAGTAAAATACGTGGCTTGATGAAGACTGAGGATTCTGGATGAAAAATCGAGGTGGCTACAGGGTACTCGAACATCAGGGGCTAAAAGTGTGGTGCTATCACAGTAGAAGTATGTTTGACTCATAACTTATATCCGCTTGGACACAGGTTGAATGATAATACAATTAGGTCACAGAAAAAGGGGTATTTCTACAAACAGTCAACAAGTGCTTATTTAGGGGCTTCCGCTACTTCACAAACAATGTCGTGTCATGTGATAACCAGGGTTTCGACAATTAACTCCATTGTAAATCGTGAACGCAGCATGAAATTAGGCACAAATATGCTTCAAAGACTGTGTGAGGGGTTGGGACCCACGGGAGAATGCATGGGGAGTACATAAATAAATTCAGTTTCATTTGGTATCAGCAGACTTGGTTGTAGCCTGGTCTGTAGCATCGACTTCGCCCTCGCCATTGTCACCCTCAAGCGAACATATCATACGGATATCTCACAATATGTCTCCTATGTTCGTTCTCACCACAACCGTGCGCACGAGGCCATAGATTTCCGTACTGCAGTTCTTGATCACTCCAACCGGCTGAGTCCGTCCAAAAGTTTGGTTCCCAGTTTATCCAAACGAAGCATCTCCTAATCAGCGTCGAGGTTTTCACGGCCAGTACTGGTGCTGTCAGTTCCAGCCTAGAAATGGACAAAGACTTCAGTGGAGCCACTCTTGCCTTTGCGAATACTATCTGACTGTGCCGCACATTATTTTCGTCCACCCAGCAACCGTAAGCCACCATCTCGTAGCCTACTTCCGATGCATCTGAAAACGGGTAAAGCTGGGCGTCGCGTGTACACTTGATTCCTGTCAAGAATGTTTGTACCTTGATCTCGCCAAGTTGATCCAGGCTGCGCAACCAGCCGCGCCATCGCTTGTCATTGTCATTCTGGAGAGGATCCTACCAACCCGTCACTCTCTGACACAGCGATTGCAGCAAGCACTCTCCCGGTAACAACCATGGTGAAACGAAACCTAGGAGATCATAGAGGCTTCAGACTGATGATAAGATTCCTCTCCGTGTGGCTGGTCGTTTGGGTAGGTCAAGCTTTATAATGTTTCCATCACCTCCGGGTTTCCGTTGAACTCCAAGTGTGCGCTCCATTTGTGAAGAGGATGCCGAAAGCTCTCTCTCCTACACTCCATTTTCTATGACTCAGGGATAACATTGAGCACATCCTAGCTGTTTGAAGTCCATTTAGTGAGGTTGAATCCTTCGACTTTTAGAGCGACGGTCAGTTCGGTAATATATAGAATGGCAGTATTTGGGTCGTCAAAGGAACGCAGAAGATCGTCCACGTAGAAGTGGTCCATTGCTCCCCTTGCAAATTGCTGGTGCCGCCGAAACGCTTGAGGGCTTCTCGAAGGGCAAAATTATCACGGAAGAATGATGATACCGTCCCAAAGGGATGAACGGTCAGCTTGTACTTGTCAGGTGCACGATTAGCGTCGTTTGCAGGCCACCAGAGAAGACGAAGAGCGTCCCTATCGTCAACAGGCATCTTTACTTGTAGAAACATTTCACGTATGTCCGCAGAGATGGCCACTTTTCCTAGCCGAAGATGATATAAAACCTCGACTAGTGGTGTTGTCCATTCTGGGCCCTGTAGTATATGGTCGTTGAGTGACACCCGGATATTCCGCGGCACAGTCGAAAACCACCATGACCTTCCCCGGTTTCCTTGAGTTCACAACCGGGTGATGAGGTAGGTACCACTCCGAATTTGCGTTGATAACCGCTGTATCCACTCTTCCTATATAACCCAAGTCGATGCTATGTTGCATGGCTCGCGTGTATTCTATCCTTAATTGTGGTTCTCGAATTAGCCTGGTTTTGAGGAAGCATAATCTTTTCAGAGCCACTTCTTGGCTGTTTGACATGGGTTTCATGTTGGGTCTCCATGGGACAGGAACCTCGAAACGATCTATTACAAACTTATCTTTCTCGGCTACCATTTTCAAAGCTGACCTATCTTCTCGTGGTGGAGCATCTCTGTCAATGGCCAGGTCGGCAAATTCGGCGGTATACAGCTGTTGGAATGCTTGTTCAATGTTCGCCGTTTCCACCGAAGTGCAGTTGATTTGGATTTGTTTGCCGCATGTTCCATCTGTACTGCCATATGAAGTCCAGCCGAATATAGTGCGTACTGCATAGGGTGCTTTGGGGCTTCCTATTCTTTGATCTAGGATCCAATGCGCTTCCGGTACATCAAAACCGATCAGCAGATCAACTTCGTTGCTCTGCCACTCCTCAATCGTAACCCCGTTGAGATGCGGCCACTGAGTCAGAATCGATTGCACTGATTGAGGTGCCCTCATCGGCAGGTTCGTTATGGTGAACGCTTCTAGAGTTTCTGCTCTGTCGTTGTTGACCAAGGAAACGGGTTGTAGGTGCAGTTTGGTCTACTGGATGACCTAAGTGCTACTCCCTGAGCTCACCGCTGATGAAGATTGATTCCCTCTGATCTCATATCTCTCTGCGAACTCCCTCCTTACTAGAGTGGAATCTGAGCCAACATCTACGAAGGCCAACTCTCTTATAACCCCAACTGGGGTTTCTACGCCGACTGTTATCACCCCGGGGCAAAAGGGCTTGTTGGTAGAGCAAGACACTGGGCAGACCACACCTGGCTTCACGGTTTCCTTGGCATTCAGTTTCTGACACTTTTGTAGTAGGTAATGGTGCTTCCCATGGCATCCGTCCTGACTACAACTGGGTTTCGTTCGGCACACCACCGCTCGATGTTAATCGCTGGGACAGACGAAGCACGCACTTAACCTCTTAGCCATTCCCCATCGTTCGTAGACGTCTACATTGCGGAAGCCAGGGCATTCCGCTAGGCGATGAGGTGCCCCACAAGCTTTACTCACCAGCAATTTTTCACCTTCACGAAATAATGCGTGTGTGTTTGCCCATGGTTGGCCTCCACTTGGCTCCCCGGTCAAGGCTTGCGTCGTCGCAATCCTAGGTAACTTACTCGTCTCGCGCACAAGTTGACCGAAACGACTATTTGCTATTCGGGCATGACGGTCTATAAACTGCGACAGGTCCTCGAACGTGGTTTCTCGCCCAAATCTGCTGATCCTTTCGGCTTTCTCGGCCCATCTGCCCTGCAGTTCTGTGGGTAAACTGCGCGCTATGGTCTCCGATGCGTGCAGCGCGTTCAGGTCTGACCGGTAATCTAGGTGATTCAGTGCGATGCTGCAGTTCTGCATTTCACCACCAGGCTGACTAGAAGGCCCGACTCGCCTTTGGAACGTTTTGCTTCAGATAATAGACCATCGATCGAATTCCGGGCGACTTTAAATGGTTGCACAAACAGGTCTTTAAAAATTTCACGTGCCCGGGTGTAACCTTCGGGATCCAGCATCGAGCACCCGTCGATTTCTTCCCTGGCTCTTCCACGACAGTAATGTAGTAAATACAAGAATCTCTGTCCTGGATCGGATACTCTCCTTTCCACAAAGTTCTCGTACTGTTTACCGAACTTACAGTATTGTTCTGCGCTCCCGTCGAATGGGGACAACTCCACTCTTGGTAAGTCAATAACGTGGGTTACACTGGTACAAGTCGGCTTTGATCGTTCCACGGAACTGCTAAGCTGACTGGCTGTATGCTCTGTGGTCTCCAAAGTCGACTCTCGCTCTCGTCTCTGAAGTCGATCTTTCCTGGCAGATTCCGCTTCTTCCCTAGCCTGCCTAAGCTGGGTTTCTAACTCAAATATTCTCAATCGATAGATATAATCATCTTCAAATTCTATACCACCAACTGAAGTACATGAAATCGCACCGACAGTACTAGCACACCTGGCAGTATCTAAGGAATCAGTATCACCCAAAAATACCCCAGGGACTTGCCGGGTTGCTTCCTGTCCAGATTCGGTTTGTCTATGTCCTCTTCATGGCATTTCTGATTGATTTCCTCCTGGTGATTCTAAGTTGAGTACTGTAACGGTTATTCCGACTGTGAGCAACGCATAGCCCATTCAAAACGAATCCCAAAACCAGGACAAGATTGATTCGTAGTTCCTACGGTACTGGATTAACACGGTATACACATATAAATATGCACAAGCCTCAACCGTACGGCCACAACTTCCTACAACGAGGACCAGAGTTCAACAAAGGCCAATGTCAGGTACCACCTTCAAGGCAGTCCAAGTTCGAATCAGAATTATGCCACTTCACGTGGGCAAAATATAGACAAATGTTGATGTGTATTGATTGATGCATGTTGTACTTGTCCGAGGGTCAATAAAATGAAGAGCATTGTCTCAACAATACAAGCATAGGACAACGGCTAGGGAGGATTTCCACACATTCACGTTACAGCCACCTTCTCGGCAGGTGAACCCATCCCCGCACTGATGACTGGGTACCTAAAAATTGTGCTCTTACTTTCCTCAACGCTGTTGGTTTTACCGGTTTACACTCATGGTTCCTAAGTCGGGATTCCGTCGCTACTTCTACAGTGGGATTTGTTAGGACGGATAACCCCCTGATCCTGTTGAAGTCTTCTATGAGTTCACCTTTAAGCCTTCTACACCCTAACGAGCACAATTCAGTGCCCTGAGTCTCTCTGTAAATGGCTTGTTCCCCATTCCATCTACCACTTTTGTGAACCCATGCTTAACTTTTCCCAATACTACAGCATCTCGCAACAGAGCCCGAGCCCATTCATTGAAGAAATATTCGAGGTGTGGCCCGACTACTGTGTTATGCTGTCAGTAGCACATGAGCTTCTCTTGATGCAGTCGTAAGCAATAATTGTTAGGCCCCCGTTCGGCTTTGACTATAAATACAAACAATTCTAGGGGGCTGAAGTGCTGACTGCCTCCTAGAGCGTCGAACAAGTCTTCCTTTACAGGAGGTGGGAACGAGTCCAGCCTGGTGACAGCATAAAGTTTCCTGTGGCTTATACACAAGTAAAGCTTCTATTCTTTCCTAACGAACACCACAGAGGAAGACCAAAGGGATTGCACTGGCTGGATAATATCGTCCTTCAGCGTTTCCTCCATCATATGTTGAGCCTTCGTTTGGTAATGAATCGGTGTCCTCCTAGGAGCCATTTTCTTGGGTTTTATATCCCTATTGTCAATTCAATGCCTGGCTAAATCTGTCTGGCCAAACCTCTTTGTGCCTCATAAAGAAGCACTTAGGAATTCCTCAAGGAGATCCAATAAAATTTACTATTTTTAGCCCTACGGCTGCCTTTAGAGAACCCATCACAATGCAGTGCATGACCTGCCTTTGCCGGCTCCGTTGGGCAACTGCTTATACTTATCTTAAGTCGACCAAAAAATTCACTTTTTCCGTTTTCCAGATACAACCCTTGTTAAGAGATATCGATTACGGATCCAAAATTAACGAAAACGTCTTTCCCCATTATCACAAGGTGTGGAAACCCTTCGGCCACTATTAGAGACTACTTTATAGCAGGGCCGCCCAACTCCGAAGTCGAAATAATCTTCCCTCTGACCCGTAACTTTTCACCTTTTACCTCAGTTAGTTATACTACATAGAGCCAATTCAGAGTTTTCGATCACTGCGGCCAACTTCGCACCGGTCAAACTACATGTCGCAGCGGTATCAACCGGGCTGCACAGGATAGCCCCATTAACTATCGCCCAAATAAATAAAGGTTAGACCCAAGCGGGACATGGAAAAACCGAGAACGATGGACTCACCTTGCTTTTAGGTTTGCGGCCCGGTTTCATACAAAGGTAGGCCACAACGGGCTAGGTGCGGAGAAGTCGGCCCGGAGGGGTTGCAGCGGAAACCAGAGTACCACCGATCGGAGCTTGTTCCTCGGGCCCCCTTTTATAAAACTGGTGACGCAAGCCAGTGTGACTATCTCGTTGCCAGCTCCACTTCCATTTCACGAGGCAGTGTGCTGGCCCGTGAGTCTTCGGCCGCCAAGCAAGTAGAAGGGAAAATTGGTATTCAGCCGGTATTCCTGTGTCTGCCCTTTCCAGACTTTCCTCGCCTCCCTCTTCGGATGGCGGTTTTTCCATATTCTCAAGGGGTCCTGGTAACAACGCGCGTTTCACAGCTAGACTGGGGCCCCGTCGATCAACTGTTCCAATATATTACGGTCAAGTCCACCTTGGCATGCTCGCTGGCGAGTTTTCATAGCTCCCGATGGAAGAACAGTACGTCCGCATTTGGCGGCTGCTTCCTTCTGTAAAACTCTAACTGGTATCGCGAAGGGCATTCGTGGGCTTCCAGTTGTATTCGAAGTTTTTTGAAAGCGGAATCAGAATTATAACTTCTAGGGAAGTAAGCTTCTTTAACGATATAATGGGCTCCTTCGACCAACAGAACCAATGTGACACTATAATGCTGAGCTTCTGCGAACTATTTGACATCCCGCCGCGCTGGATTATACCACCGGCTGCAATTGCCACAAAAAAGGAGCTTCTCGGAAGCAATGGGAGCTGGTATTTGTTAAGTCGTTATTATCTCGCACTCATCCAATGCGCGAGAAGGCACCTGATCCGATGAACACCCGCGGCTACTCTTCCGTGGTGGGCGGCCTGTCAAGTCTTCGAGATTACCAGATTCAAGTTGCTTTATGGACGTCCCTCGTTCTCGGGTATCGGCGCCAAGTGGTGAAAGCCAACCAGCGGGCAGAAGACAATATCCAACAGCGAAAAGATTTATCTAAAAATGTGGCGCATCAATACTGATGTAAAAGTAGAGATACAAAAATGTTAAGATCTAGTCTCGAAACCATCGAGAACTTACTTATATGCTCGTTGCAAGTTAAGCAGATTTTAGTCTTGGACGGGGCATGGTGGTGCCATAGGCATCAAGAAAAATGGATGCAACGGCTCCGGTGGTGTTCTCATTGAAAGCAAGAACTAATTGTAAGGGTTTATGGCTTATATGATTTCGGGTTGGTGTTGCTTTTTTTCTAATTCTTGTCCCATGAACACAGTCCCATTTATGAAAAAAGGTTCTGTTGGCAGATACCACCAAATCAACTTATCTGTGAGGAAAACGTTTTTTAGCACGCACTGTGGATTCATTCACTAGAAAACCGTAATATTAACCAAATCCTGGGAGAGTTTTATCGGGAAGTGATTACTGGAGTGTCCTATTAGTACGTTTTGGAACTTTTGTACAAATAACGTGCATGTATATGTGGTTCATACTCTCAAAAGTAACAAGCAACGCAATATTCTCGTAACCTCATAATAGATAAGCAATTCACGGTAGAAGAGGTGCTCAGTTTCAGAGTATTTCAGATGCAGTGCTCATCAAAATGCAATTCGGCCACTGCTAGCCTGGACAAATTAGAGCGTATCTTTAAACGAGGCGCCGTTAGGCAGTTGGAATCTACCCTGGAATTCTCGCAGAGGTTGAACGGTGTCGGTGGTCCGAAGGTCGAGCTCATAAAGCCTCGGCGTCAGAATTCCCAGTTCGGTTGGGATTTGGCTATATCTGAAGGGCAACGGGATCGTCCCATGTGAGCTTCATCACGTAAAGCGTCATTGATTTATCAAGCTGTTGGTGCTTTTTTCCTCCAGAAAGTGTCCAGTTTCAGCTCGAATGTACTATCGTTGGCCTATGTCGCCTCAATAGCATGGACGGAAAGTCCAGAGATTGGCCGCTGTCCCGGATGA
Organism: Fasciola hepatica; assembly: GCA_948099385.1. NCBI lineage: Eukaryota > Metazoa > Platyhelminthes > Trematoda > Plagiorchiida > Fasciolidae > Fasciola > Fasciola hepatica. Next base: position 15,001,495 of record CANUEZ040000126.1, on the reverse strand, counting down.
ACGATTTACCAGGGGCAGGCCGGTGGAAGATGGCTTTCGCGTTGCGAACACGTCCGTGGATGTGGCTGCCATTCCGAAGCGGCAATGCTAATTGCGGTTCGGTGCCCGTGTCACCTCGAATAATGAGTATTGCATAGATCGGTTCATGGCGACTCCTCCCCTAGGGAATAAGGAGCAACCCGGTAGATTCTTATCCTCTCGCTTATCTGAGGTTGTGTGGTCCGGCCATGCTATTTATGGCAGGCCGTTGGACTCTCCCCAGTCTGGCTACTTCAGCAACCGTACACAGACAGCGGGCTCACCGTACTCCTATCGAAAACGTACTTGAGAAGAGTATGGGTGTGGAAAGGTTTTCACTGGGTGTCCTAGTGGAAGGCAAATGGTTTCACATATTCCCCAAGCGAAAGCATAGGCTCTGCCAATCCGGGCCTCAGGCTGCCAGGGGTTACAGCCCGGATGTGTCTTTCTCCAGCCGTTTGCCAAAAAGCTGTTTTTCCAGGGTGATAAGAAAACGCCGAGTCACCTCTGCCGATTCTCATGCGAGCGCATTTTTGGGGATTCGTCTGTAGGCCTCAATGTTTGGACCATCGCGCTATTGCATGTAAATCCATTTGAAGCAACCCGAAGTCCTCTTCGGACCAATTGGTGGGCCAGATCTTCATGTCATCTACATATACGAAACACTGGGACCGCAACAACTGAGGAGGGTCACTAAGCAAAGTGAAAACAGCAGAGGTCCGTGGACAGGGTCCAGCAGGGCACCACTGGCGTCCGAAATCAGCTGGGTCAGTGAATGTGCTCCCATGACGACAAAATTTCTCCCAGTTAATATGTCCCCAGTCCAAAGAAGCTTGGCTCCAACGATACCGAGCCAGGAGCTCTAACATCAGTAGCCCGTAGTCTGCCCTATAAAAGACCCCATGGGAGACCACAAAGATGATGCCCATGTCACAAGCTTCGGCTTTTGCAAGAGACTGGTGTTGATGCGCTATTTGTGAGCCCATCAGGCACGGCAGCTCCCCACGAAAACCATGATGCTGCGTGCGTACGATCTTATACTGTCGAAAATGTCCATCGAGACTGGAGGCAGCAGGCGGCTCCGCTGCCTTTCCAGCTGCATGTGCCCTGCTGACCGGACGAGAGCTGGTGGCCGCTTATCTTCTCCTACATTTGCAAAACGGTGCGACGTCTGCGATTCTACAATCTACCGGCAAGCTGTCATTTCGGTTTAGTTCATTTAGGTTCAGTTCAGCTCCATTCGGTCCAGTCTGCGCCCAGTCTGAGACTGGGCGGAAATTCTGTGCGGTATCAGCCTTTGCGAGGAAGGGAAAAACGATGAGTAAGTTGTATCCGGCCACTAAGTCACTTAAGGGAAATCGGGACATACTGCATCCGGGCAGAAGTCTGCCGCTTTTTCGAAAGCCTTGACTGTTGTGTTATTTGCGAACTTCTCCAGGTATCACTTTATTAAGGAGCCAAGTTGCCCCGACTTGGAGTATTGTGCACTTATTTAGCGATATGATTCTGTGCCTCTCCTGTGCCTTTCTCTGAGACCGGAGAGAATAGGCCTTGTTGATTTGAACCTGACAGTCCCTCCAATAACTTGAAGGCTTCTATCAAATCACAGCCAAAGCACCGTCTATCCATGGAGAACAGATCCACAGCTCGAGGGCGCTTTTTGTGGCCAAATTGTTCTGCCTTTCTTCATTCTGGTAGCTCACCCTTGCACCTCCTCCAGAAGGACCATATCCTTCTGGTGGTACGGTGCCCAGGCATGCACACAGTACTCCACGTGCGGCCTAACTAAGACTTGTTAAATCGAAACGAAAGTACCCGACCTCCACACGGCACGCTGGGTCTAGCTCGATATACTTCCCATCTGGCTATTTTTGTTGATGCGGCCTACTGCTTTGATAGCTTGAAACCGTTGTCCAGCGCGACGCTCGAGCCTTTGACCTGAGAGACTGTTCGCAGCGATCTCACATAGTCCCGTGTGCTGCCGTGTTTCTGATCAATCGATGGCACTCGGCTAGGTTCAGCGGAAAGCCCCACTCACGTGACCAGTTTTGTACGACTACCATTTCACGTTTTGATCCCCCTGAGTTATCTTGACGTCATCGGTAAACTTGAAGGTAGGGTTAGTACGTTCGCGTGCCAGGTCGTTGGTGAAGATGAGGAACAGTAGAGGGCCGGGCACCGAGCCTTGTGGAACTCCGCCAGTCAAAGCTTCAGCTCCCGGGACATGGCCATCCACCATAAAACCGGGCTTCTACCTCGTTAGAAAGCTATCTACTTGTTGCATTGCCTTACTCCGTGGTTCCCATGGACTGCAGTTCGACATCCAAAAACCTGTGGCTCGCGGAATAATACGCCTTGCTGAGTTTCATTTCACAGAACACAATCAACTGACCTTCGTCCAGGTTTTTGGTGAAAAGCCGGAGATTATTCAGGCTGTAACGTCTTTCCACCCGTCCACGCTACACCTTCGATAACGGGTTGTGTTGAACCGAAAGCCCAGAGGTTTATTTCATAACTGTTCGCTTCAAGCATTCAAGCAGATCTGGACTCAAGCAAATCGGCCGGTAGTTTTTGGTCTTTTGCCAGGACTCGGCCTTTTACATTCCCATCACTAACGGCCGAAAGATTCCCGCCTGATCCTGCAGCTCTGCTTCGTTGAAAGTCGCAGCTCTTTGTATGGCTCCTCTTCGACACCAAGCCCAATTATTGGGGGTAGCTTTATTCCTTATTCACAGACTGGGCGCAGACTGGACCGAATGGAGCTGAACTGAACCTAAATGAACTAAACCGAAATGACAGCTTGCCGGTAGATTGTAGAATCGCAGACGTCGCACCGTTTTGCAAATGTAGGAGAAGATAAGCGGCCACCAGCTCTCGTCCGGTCAGCAGGGCACATGCAGCTGGAAAGGCAGCGGAGCCGCCTGCTGCCTCCAGTCTCGATGGACATTTTCGACAGTATAAGATCGTACGCACGCAGCATCATGGTTTTCGTGGGGAGCTGCCGTGCCTGATGGGCTCACAAATAGCGCATCAACACCAGTCTCTTGCAAAAGCCGAAGCTTGTGACATGGGCATCATCTTTGTGGTCTCCCATGGGGTCTTTTATAGGGCAGACTACGGGCTACTGATGTTAGAGCTCCTGGCTCGGTATCGTTGGAGCCAAGCTTCTTTGGACTGGGGACATATTAACTGGGAGAAATTTTGTCGTCATGGGAGCACATTCACTGACCCAGCTGATTTCGGACGCCAGTGGTGCCCTGCTGGACCCTGTCCACGGACCTCTGCTGTTTTCACTTTGCTTAGTGACCCTCCTCAGTTGTTGCGGTCCCAGTGTTTCGTATATGTAGATGACATGAAGATCTGGCCCACCAATTGGTCCGAAGAGGACTTCGGGTTGCTTCAAATGGATTTACATGCAATAGCGCGATGGTCCAAACATTGAGGCCTACAGACGAATCCCCAAAAATGCGCTCGCATGAGAATCGGCAGAGGTGACTCGGCGTTTTCTTATCACCCTGGAAAAACAGCTTTTTGGCAAACGGCTGGAGAAAGACACATCCGGGCTGTAACCCCTGGCAGCCTGAGGCCCGGATTGGCAGAGCCTATGCTTTCGCTTGGGGAATATGTGAAACCATTTGCCTTCCACTAGGACACCCAGTGAAAACCTTTCCACACCCATACTCTTCTCAAGTACGTTTTCGATAGGAGTACGGTGAGCCCGCTGTCTGTGTACGGTTGCTGAAGTAGCCAGACTGGGGAGAGTCCAACGGCCTGCCATAAATAGCATGGCCGGACCACACAACCTCAGATAAGCGAGAGGATAAGAATCTACCGGGTTGCTCCTTATTCCCTAGGGGAGGAGTCGCCATGAACCGATCTATGCAATACTCATTATTCGAGGTGACACGGGCACCGAACCGCAATTAGCATTGCCGCTTCGGAATGGCAGCCACATCCACGGACGTGTTCGCAACGCGAAAGCCATCTTCCACCGGCCTGCCCCTGGTAAATCGTTCATCCGGGACAGCGGCCAATCTCTGGACTTTCCGTCCATGCTATTGAGGCGACATAGGCCAACGATAGTACATTCGAGCTGAAACTGGACACTTTCTGGAGGAAAAAAGCACCAACAGCTTGATAAATCAATGACGCTTTACGTGATGAAGCTCACATGGGACGATCCCGTTGCCCTTCAGATATAGCCAAATCCCAACCGAACTGGGAATTCTGACGCCGAGGCTTTATGAGCTCGACCTTCGGACCACCGACACCGTTCAACCTCTGCGAGAATTCCAGGGTAGATTCCAACTGCCTAACGGCGCCTCGTTTAAAGATACGCTCTAATTTGTCCAGGCTAGCAGTGGCCGAATTGCATTTTGATGAGCACTGCATCTGAAATACTCTGAAACTGAGCACCTCTTCTACCGTGAATTGCTTATCTATTATGAGGTTACGAGAATATTGCGTTGCTTGTTACTTTTGAGAGTATGAACCACATATACATGCACGTTATTTGTACAAAAGTTCCAAAACGTACTAATAGGACACTCCAGTAATCACTTCCCGATAAAACTCTCCCAGGATTTGGTTAATATTACGGTTTTCTAGTGAATGAATCCACAGTGCGTGCTAAAAAACGTTTTCCTCACAGATAAGTTGATTTGGTGGTATCTGCCAACAGAACCTTTTTTCATAAATGGGACTGTGTTCATGGGACAAGAATTAGAAAAAAAGCAACACCAACCCGAAATCATATAAGCCATAAACCCTTACAATTAGTTCTTGCTTTCAATGAGAACACCACCGGAGCCGTTGCATCCATTTTTCTTGATGCCTATGGCACCACCATGCCCCGTCCAAGACTAAAATCTGCTTAACTTGCAACGAGCATATAAGTAAGTTCTCGAGGGTTTCGAGCGGTTTTCGTCGCGGAAATCCTTTTTGGCGTAATACCGTCAAGCCTGCACCGCCGGCAATTTGTCTATGGTGATTAATGTAAAGCGACCCTGCCCAAACGCTTTGGATGGCTAGGTGCACAAAAAAGAAAGTGAAAAGAGGAAATAAAGTGGAGGAATAATAAATGAAATGGAATGGCACGAAAGGGAGAAAATGGTGAGAAAAGACTAAAAGGATGAGAAAAACGATGGAGAAAGAGTCGGAATGTTGCTTGCCGGTGAACAGATAGGGGAAAGTAAAAAAATAACTAGGGAAAAATAGAATGAGGGGAAACAGAGAAAATGCTTATGGGGGGGTGAAAAAGACGCTAAAACAGAAATATCAGTAGAGGATGAGAAGGGGGAAGAAAAGTGGGCAAATTTGGTCCAAACTAACCAAACTAGCCGTGGGGCTGAGCGAAGAAAAAGATAAAAAAATGCCAGGTCAAAATAATGGGTTGCCGCCGGTCACCAGGCAGGGGAATTCTGCCTCCCAGGCAGCATCCAACGAGCATCCTCCTTTACACACCAAAACATATGAACAACACACAGCTCTCCTACACGCCACCGGTCAACAGCTTTATAGCTTGATGCTGACTGTGTGGTAAAAGACAAGTATTGTGATGCGGTTCAGATGAGATCTCGAATGGCTTCCCGAGTTCGAGTGGCTTTCACAGGTGGATTGAGTGCAACAAATACCTGAGTTCTTTGCCCGGAATGAACAGCAGGCCGGGTAAACCGTGAGGACATTGCTGACGAGGGGCCTATTGGTGAACCAGGCTGTAGTAGATAGTCAGTACATGTACAAATAGGTACCATCCACATTCGTGGATAAGGCTGGAATGAGTGGAGTCTCGATTTATAAAGGTGAGCGTTAAACACCTTTGAACAATGTGTAGCCGAATTCTGAACGGATCCCGAAATCAAGAGGCGATTATCCGTGAAATTCTACGATAATAGATTATTTATTGAACAATGACACGAAACAAATACAAACCTCAATTATGCGATCACAAGGACTCAAAAACCAGAACCAAATTGAGGCGTGCGGGAGAGAGGCACGTGCGTCATGCAAATCCAGAACAAGGATATGAAAAAGCAGTGCACTGGACGCGAATAAACAAATGTTGTTTCATAAAAACGTGCAGTGTATAAAACAAGCCAATAGTGTAGGAAAGCGGGTGACATTAGGGAAAACATGGAACTGCAGTGATTTTGGGGATCTTCTATGGCTGATCTTTAAACCGCCCACCAAAATCCTCCCGAATCTTAGCAGAGTCAAAGGTTTGGCATAAGGGTACCGATTCATCTTACCTACCGAGACCTCGCTCTCAATGTGCGTACCTAAGACGTTGTCGTCAACGCTCTACTCACAATCGCACCTGGTCCGGTGGCCACACCGACGCGGAGTCACTCTTCGTCGTCCATGCGAACTGTTGATCGGTGGCGGGCGTGAGGGAGAAACATAGGTGCTGTCCCCGGGAGAGCCGTTGCCCCTCGGCCGCATGTGTTTGTGTGGGCTTGAGTGTGCTTGTGGGTGTAATGGGTGAGCTCGCACTCTGGTATACGGGCAAGTAGTAACAACCATCACCTATGGGAGATATCTTCCATAATGTCAGTGATGAACGAGGAAACATCAGCCCTGTGGCATGTTTCGATGGAGGTCATAGAATATAAGCTTGTATTATGTAAGTGTGATTGGTGTGTGTCTGGCTGTATGGTGGAATCACAACTACTATCATATATGGGAAAAGCCTGCCGTAACGTGAACAAAAAACGGTGAGCACTGCAACGCCTTTGACAGGGGTCATGAAGTATAAACGTGTACCATGTAAGTGCGTACGTGTCAGGGTGTAAGATAGTTCAACACGTCAGTACGCCATAAATGACCCACACATTGGGGTTCATTCACCCGCCTTGAAAATTGATGGGAAATAGTCTGATGGGTTTCCATGTTATCGGCTTCTCAGTCTTCACCCTCGAGGAGGCTGATTCTGCGTACGTCACGGACTAACTTTCCGTGGGCAGTCCCCACCTTCACAGTTCTTGTCATTTCGTCAGTGTTTTCGATGGTTTCCATAACCACACCCAAGGGCCAGGCGCTGAAATGCGCGTGTTCGTCTGAGGTCATCACTACATCCCCAACCTTGAACGGTCCTGTTTTGGTCAGCCACTTCTGTTGAGCTTGCGGAGCCGGTAGGTACTCCCGCAGCCATCGCCTCCAAATACCTTGGCAAGATAGTTTACCTGCTTCCATCCGTGGAGGTAGCTCCTACGAAGTTCAACCGGCCCTTGGAAACCCTCGTTCGACCCCAACGTCAGTAAGTCGTTCGGGAGAAGCGCCGGGTGGATGTGGTCGCCGTTGGTTACTGGGACCAGTGGGCGGTTGTGCGGAATTCTCTCGACCTCAGTCATGACGGTGCTCAGAGTTTCGTCGTCGGGCGGCCGTTGCTCAATGATCGACAGCAATATTTGCCTAGTGGACCGGATCAGGTATTTCCATAGCCTTCCGCGATGACTGGCCTGCGGGGAATTGAAGTGACATCGCATACTCTAGGCCACGGTTCGATTCTGCAGTTCGCCCCTGTTCATGCTTTTGTGCCAGCGCTGCAGTTCCCGTTGAGCGCCCACGAAGTTGGACTCATTGTCAGAGTATATATATCGGCCGGTGCGCCTCTTCGGTTGATAAAGCGCTGCAAGGTCCGTAGGAGAGAGTCGGTTGTCATCGAATATGCAACCTCTATGTGTACCGCGCGTGACTCTATGCACGTCATGACACACCCGTATCGTCTTACCAGCCTCCTCCCACACTTGATCCACAAGGGCCCGAAATAGTCTAACCAGGTGTCGGTGAACGGCCACCAGTCCGGAGTCACTCTGCATTCTGTTAGCGGGGCCATGTGTCGTTTGCCTGCTTCGGCATTGCGTCTCCTGCGATTTACACAACGTCGAATTACGCGTTTTACAGTCGCTGTTCCCCTCAGAAACCAAAGGCGCTTTCAAATGACGCTCCTTGCACGACTTTCCCCGGCATGTCCCTCCACAGCGTGGATGTGTTCGATCATCATGGTTGTCGGGCCGGCAGCAATATGGGGTACTTCGTGTCAAAGCTCAGGTAGGAGTTGGTCAGCCTACCATCTACCTGTAGCAGTGTGGTAATGAGTCTGCGGTTTAAGTGCTTCACGTCGCCTCCCGGAGATGATATCCCTTCGTCGATTGGTCCTCCTTCTTCCGACCTCTCGAGTTCTCGGATGAAAGCCTCCCGTTGTATCATCTTAAAAATATCGTGTTCTTAGGTTCGTAGTTCATCAGGGCTTATCGGACCCACTCGTATCCAGCCGGAGGGGCGGAGCCCTTTCATGACTAACAAGTGTCTCTTGAGCCTGGCCAATCAAACAAATGCGCGAAATGTCTCCATCCAGGAAGAAGATCTGACCAATCATTACAAAATGAATGACGCTTCGACAGCTGTGACCGCCATCACTAAGCCTTTGATCTCCAGTTCCAACTTCAGAGGGTTTTTAGCTCGTACACTGGCCAATTCTGTTCAGGCATTTGTGGGAATTTCGGCCCTCCCGTTCATGTGTCGAGTTGCCGGAAGTTCGTCGCACCTCGGGGACACAGATCTTCTGGGTTATCGCCAGACGTGACATGCTTCCACTGGTTCATGGCCGACTCGTCGTGGGTGATCGTGAGCCGGTTAGCCACGAAAGTACCGGAACGGCTCCCGACGTTGGTAATGTAGTACAGTACTATCGTCGAGTCTGTCCAAAATCTAGCCCACCAAATGTAGGAGTCGAAGCATCTATTTACCGATTGTACCACCCTGACTGCTAACACAGCCACGCTGAGTTCAAGGCGCGGGATCGAAAACAACTTCAGTGAAGCGACGCGAGCTTTGACGAACAGGGCCCTCGTAGTATACTGTCCATCTCCCGCGCACCATCGTCCGTATACCACGGTTCCGTAACCGACTTCGGATGCGTCAGAGAAGGCATGTAGCTCTCCCGTCCGTGTCGCATGACCAGGGGGCAAACATCGTAGAATCCGTTTGTCCCCTACTTTCTTTAAGATGTTCAGAAATTCTTCCCGGTCCAGCCGGTCCTCTCAGTCCAGCAGCTGGTCCCGATCGACTTTCCCACGGCAGAGCCGCAACAGCCAGGGAGAGACGAAACCGAGCGGATCGAACAAACTAGAGACGGTAGGTATCATGCCACGACGAGCTACTGGCAGCTCGGGAACGTTTAGCTCAAAAACAAAGCCGTTCGTTTCCGCGTTCCATTGTATCCCTAGAGCGCGTTCGGTAGGGAGTGCAGAGCCGTCCAAATATCCAACCATTTCGGCCCTCTCGTGGTACGGAATGACTTCAAGCACTTCTGAGGCGTTCGACATCCATTTCGTCAGATGTAAGCCGCTCTGTTCGGGCAATCTTGTTGGGCCGCCGAAGTGCGTTAAGGCTGAGTCTACATCATTGAATGACCCAAGATAGTCGTCGGCGTAGAAGTTTCTGCTGATACAATCTACGCCCGACCGGTGGACCAAATCTCAATGTTTGTTTGCTGATTCTCTAAGGGCGTAGTTGGCACAAAACGGTGATGATATGGCTCCGAAGGGGTGGACGGTCATCCTATAATTTATCACTGCGTTGCCTCGATCGTTCTCTTCCCACCACAGGAAACGTAACGCATCTCGCTCTTCTGCCGGTATTTTCACCTGGTGAAACATTTCCTTGATATCGGCGGACAAGGCCACTCTACTTGCTCTGAAATGGCACAAAACTTCGATCAGTGGCGTGGTCCAGCCAGGCCCTTGTAGTAGGCGATCATTTAACGACTTCCCATGAAACTCGGCTGCACAGTCGAAAAACACCGGCAGTTTATCGGGGTTTTCAGGGTTGATAACCGGATGTTGGGGTAGATATCAGATCCCCTACCGGCCGTCGGTGATAGTAGGCGCCTTTTCAACGCAGCCGAGAGCCTCATTTCGCTTCACTAATTCTGCATATCGTTCCCACAGATCCTGGTCTCGGGCGAAGCTTTCTTCCATTCGTAGTAACCTTTGCAGCGCATAGTTCCTGTTATCAACTCAAGGGTTATCTGGTGTGCGTCATGGAAGTGGAACCTGGAACTGCTTTTTAAGACCACCAGTTCCTTGCCGCACTGTTTGCAGAGCGAGGTGGTCCTCTTGAGACAACGAGAGTCTCTCGTCTCCTATGTCACGAAACTCCTTTTCATACAGCCGCTGTAACTGATACTGTATGCAGTCCGTTTCAACTGATACGTAATTCACGTAACCACGTCCCCCTACTGGACCATATAATATCCATCTCAGAGCGGTGCGTACGGCATAAGGTGTCTGGCGGTTTCCCACTCTCTGGTCAAGTACCCAATGCGCCTCTGGTACGTCGCAGCCGATGAGGAGGTCCACTCCGTCGTCTTCCCAGTCTACAACGGTTACATCCTGCAGGTAGAGCCACCTTGTCAAAATTGCGTTCACCCACCCTGGTGCTCGCACGGGGAGATCAGCTAATGTAAACGCCTCCGTTGATTCAATTTGCTCGTTTGTGTCTAAGGTGACGAGCTGCCATCCCAACCAGCCGGCAGTCGTCACTTGTGTTCCGCCCACCGTGCTTACTGCTAACGGCGTCGTACCTTTAGCGAGCCGATTTTGTCGGCAAACTGCTCCTTCGCTAGGGTAGTGTCCTATCCACTGCCGACGAAAGCCAACGCTTTGACCACCCTAGTTGGGGTCATCACTCCCCTGGCAACTACTCCCAAACGCACTGGTTTTGCTGGCAGACTGCGATGTTGAAAAATAACACTGGGCTTGGTGTTCATCTTTAGTGTAGTTTCCCTTGCCTAGTGTGACAACTGATGGTGTCTTCCCGCGCAACCCTCGTGACCACATCTAGCCCTTTTTCGGCAAGCTACGGCCCGGTGCGTGGTGTCGAGGCATATAAGGCGCGCTCCTCTCGTCTTCGCCATTCTCCAACGTTCACCTATTGTGGCGTAGATGAACTTGGGGAATTCTAATAGCCCATGGCTAGCATCACAAGACCTGCAATTTGGACGCGCTATAACCTAGCGTAAAATGGCGTGTGCGTTGGTCCAGGGCTGATATTTCGGGTGTTCCCGAGTAGTGGTGGCTAGCACTAGATTAGTTTAGCCGGTTACTGTCCCGGATGAGTCGAAAAACCTGCTGTCAGCTACCTTTGTTCGCCTGTCCAAGTATTCGGTCAAGTCTTCGAAGTTAGCCTCACGGCCGACTCGGCTTATACGTTTCGCCCATTCCACCACTGACCCTAGAATTCAGGAGAGGGGTGACGGACTGTGCCCTTTAAGATGTGCATTGGAGATTGCGGTTACCAGACTCGTCATTCATCATGAACCGCGGATCCTTGTGACTCAACAGGGGCTCAAGAACCCCGTCATGGTCTATAACCGAACCAGCTGTTATTGATTCCCAGCAACAACAGCCCCTAGTTTACGGGGGGCGAGAGCGGAGAACCAGCTAAAGCGGACCATTCCTCGTCACGACGGTTAAAGAATGGAGGAGATTTACAGAAGAGGGGTTTGTGGCGTCAGAATTGAAGGAATTCAAAAAGATGCCTGATGGGAAAAGAAACAACGTGTTTACCAAAAAGAGGTAGTGGGCGACACCGCATACGTAATGTACATTCTGGAATTCGCAAGGGTCACCATTCGAACTTCGAGTAGCCTATTCGTACGAATCCCAAAACCAGAACGGGATTGGCCCGTAGTTCTAACGGTACTTAATTGGAAATCTCAAAAATCACACACACAAACCTTCAGTTTGCAGTCAAGCGGGCTTTATAATGAAACCCAAGGGTTTAACCTTCCATGGTCTAAGTACAACAGTCAGAAACGGTCCGGGACCGAATTCGAATGTCCCAAACAAGCAAACGAAAGTGCAAAAGTATTGTGTGTGGGCGAGCTTACCGAAGTTGTGCCAGAGTCACGTTCACGATGCACGTATAACATCCGAAAGGATTCTCAGGGTATGATTTTACTGCCCCCTTCACATGTTAACTCATTCTTCAAGCTAATCCTTCCACTGCCATCTGATGTATAGTGTCATTTACCCCATCACTTTTGAAACAAGTGTCCTCCGGTAACTTCTCTCACCTGTCTGATTAATTAGTAGATGTCCTCCCGCCAATATAATGGTCAGCCGATCACAGCGTCTGCAATGCCCGGTTGTGGAAAGTCCTTCAAGAACACCATAAACCCCGATTCCTCGAAAATAATCAGTGGTGTTCCTTAATTATGTGTTTCACACCACTTTCACTTTTGTGAACCAACATTTGCTCAGTCACGTCCAAAGCGCGACTTTTTCGTATCTTGTTTGAGACTGTGTGATTTTCGTGCTCGTCCGTCTCATGCTCTGAACATGGTTCTCGTTTTGAGCCTCTCGGATCACATACTCGAGGTTTGTGTATATCTTTGATGTTGTCACTTTTGTAATTCAGTATTGTGGAAACGGCGGATCAAACTTGTTTTGGTTTTGGGATTGCTGCAAATTTGCCAAGCATCTCTAGAAAATGGCTTCTCTGGGCAGGTTCCTCGATTTGGATGCAGAAAAGCACAACATGCCAAAAAGAGGGTGGAAGCGGTCGCAACCTGGACGGGAAGTAGCCCGGCAAGGGAGGTTTCAGGCATTTTTGATTCTTCGGAAGTGGTTAGGTCTGTTCTTCCTCTCAGTGCTAGTTCGTGTACTCCCGATTATTTTCTTGGTTGTGGGGATGTTGATATATTTGAGCAAATAAAGCTTGGGTTATAAGGGCCGTTATTGCCCGCAAGGCTGCAGGCAGAAGATGAGATCTACCGAAAGCAGCCGGGTTAAACAGTCTCCGTACTCAGTTTGAGAAATGTGCCGGTCCATCACGAAGGCAAACGTACCACGCCGATTGTTTAGCAAACTGCTTCAGTTCAAACGTTGTTTGACATCTACAGTGGAGTTGGCGACTTTGACGGACTGCCGGAGCAACAGTACAAGTTTGTCAGGCAGTTTCAGACCTTCGTGGAGGCTAGGGTGAAAGATCCGAGGCAGAGATAACTACGCCTAACCCACTAATGTCGAGGGCAGCCAAGAATTCTATCTACGGCTGCTCCACGATCGACCTAAAACAAGGCTATAAAAAGCAGGGCAGATTCTCAAAAATACCCTTGGTCAACCGTTTGAGGTAGCTCGAAATTTAACCGGTGGCTTTATGCACGAGACAGAGCAAACCAGTGGTGACTCCTACACCACGTCTGGCCTGGTGCTGAAAATGCGAAACTGTTCCGCAGCCCTAGGTCTTCTGGACCACATGTATGATGTGGAAGCTATGCATAAATTAGAGTCAGTCGTTCTCTGTCTAAGGTCAGAACGACAGAGTGGCTGGGCTGATGAGGAGGAACATGTAGGCCGGGCCGATCGGGAAGCAACGTTCGGAGACTTCACCAAATACTGAGGTAGGCAGGCAAGAATGGACTAAGGCAGATTTGTTCGACCAGTACGCCATACCAATAAACCGACCAAGCCAAGTAACAGCCGCACCCCCTTTACCGCAGGGGATCGACTCAAGCAGCTGCCTTGAACGAGCAAGCACACCGTTTGGCGCGAGGGTTCTACTCTACCAGAATTCAAGGCTTGCGACATAAAGCACCGAATTACCGACTGCCCAGGGTTCCTCCGGGTCACTATGAGAAGTCGATAGGGCAACAGGAGCGAGCTTCAAGTGGCCCAACAACTTAAACCGAACAGCGGCTTTCCGAGTGAGAGCAGGATGAGACCAAGAAGGTTGTGTGTGTGAAAATCATCGTTTGCTACGTCAGGTGAAGGCGGCCTTGTCGGAAAGAAGTAGGAAGCCAAGCATGCTTTACTCGGTGTCCTCGTCTATTCGGAAACCAGTTTGTGTGGGAGCGGCCGTTGTGGAGAGGGTTTTCCCTGGTAGGGTGAATGGAGCTCTCGCGTGTTGGATGGCGGATCCAGCACGAAATTGGTGAAGAAACATTTTGCGAGGAAAGGCCAACATGACAGAACTCTCACGTCGCTAGATTTGCGCAAGCCAATCTTATGAAGACCATGGAAACTTCCATGCCGAATGGTTTGGCAATTCAAGAGTTTAGGTCATTAGCTTTGACTTTGTCCGGATAGGCTTATCTACAGGCCGTAACAGTCGTAAACTGGGGGATGAAATGGACCTCTTCCTTGGTTGTGACCCGCCAGAAACACATTTGTGCCGGAACACAGAGCGGGAAGCCGCCAGGCACCTTATGCAATGGGCATATCATTGGGCTGGATATCATATGAACCCACGAGAAGGCACTTCTCAGTGACTTGTTTCCGCACAAGAAGTTTACACATGCCAGAAATCAACTCCCCTCTACGATCGTGAGTTTTAAAACCTCGGCAATGGTCATCTGTCGTAGTCGCAAGAAGATCAGCTCGCGGAGACAAGAAGTCTGCCGAATAATTGCCTAGTGTCACTTCAGAGGCGTGTGAAGCCAGGCCTCCTCTTTGAAAACAAAAACAATGTTATTCGCACGTCACTGCTATTGAAGAGGGGGCTTGGTCGTGATGACCACTTCTGAGAACGGTGGTCAGACTCGATGATAAGCAGTAAACACCCTGGCTACACAGAAGCAGTGACTAACACCTCCAAAGTTGGAGAAAGGATGTAGTGCTTGCCACATCACCCTGTTTTCAACCCGAAGTAGCCCGAGAAGCTCCGGGATGTCTTCGAGTGCGCCGCCAATTTCCAGGGAAGGTTACTGAGTGACTGCTCGTTACAAGGACCAAACTGGACAACCCCACTGGTTTCGGTCTTGTGCCGGCTCCGGCTAGGCAATGTAGTGATGTCGGTCAGTATACGGAAAATGTTTCTGCGAGTGCAAATACCAATGAGGGACGGGGACGCACTACTGTTCCTGTGATGGGACGGGAACGACATGGGCAAATCTGCGGTGGAATGCAGGATGGTTTCCCATCCCTTTTGGGGCGGTATCATCACTGTTCCGTGCATACTTTGCCCTACGGGGGGCCTCAGCCAGGCCTGAAGCGTTGGTTAGCCTAGAAGGTGATGAATGGTGTGAGCCGCACGTTTTACGTTGACGATTATCTTGGGTCGTTCGACAACATCGCCAAGGCCGTAATTGATTTTCAGGGATCGACGGAATTGCTAAACAAAGGCGGGTTTCAGCTCGCGAAATTGATACCAAATATTCCGAGGGTGCTGGGAGTTGTTTCAGACAACGATAAAGCGGAAAGGGTTAAGGGTTTGAAAGGCTCGCCGCCCTAAACGGGAAGCACCCTAGGACCACCGTGGGACGCTGAAGCGGAAGAATTCATTCTCCAACTGAAAGGTCCCAATCATCCAGTTACGAGCCGGCGGACGTTTAGGATATGCCCATTTTGTTTATACCACTCGGTCCCGCTTCCCGTGGTAGTTGCTCGGAAAGGCCCAACTGCAGCCGCTTTGTCAGAAGAAAGTTGACTGGGATTTGCCACTTGACCCAGGGGGCAGGCCAGGTTGGAAGGAGTTCCTAGTCATACTGAAGAAACTAGGGGACATACGGATCCCTCGTTGCCTGCCTTCTATATGTTACACGCCTTCTCTGAAGTGTCTGAAGTTGGCTACGGACCGTGGTTCACGGATACCGGTGTCTAAGTGATGGACGCAACATCCTAAGGATCCTGTTCACTGTGGCCCGCGTTATTCCTCAAAGGTCGGTCTCCAACCTGAGTCTCGGACTCAATGCAGCTGCGCCGGCTATCGAAGCGGTACAAGCGGTAAAGAATGCTTCAAATCCAATAGCTGGTTAGTCAGGTTTTGGACGGACTCGGAGATTATGCTTTACTACGTCAAGAAAGTAAGGAGCCGCCTTTGCATGTTAGCAGACAACAGGCTGACGATCATACACGTTGAAAAGGCTGCAGGTCAGTGATAGCATGTTAAGTCTGCCGAGAACCTAGCAGACTCACGTTCCAAGAGTGCAACGATGTTCTGGTCGCTAGATAAATGGACGGGGGTGGTGTAGAACTCCGCACATCTCTGGACGGAACTGGCCAGTTTACTAACCGGAAACACCCTTTCAATCGAGAATTGAAGTCAAAGTTACCATAAAGACGGTAGTTGTCGCAGAACCGATCTCTATTCTACCACGGTTGACAAGAATTTCCCCTTGGACACAGGCGCTCCACTCGCTAATATAGCTGATCGGGTTTATCAGACATTCACCGATCACAAAGTGTCTCCGTCCACTTAGCAGAGTACTTGGGGGTTCAGTAACTGTTGACGGGTTACGATCTCCAGACTATGATCTCCTCAAGAAGATGCAAGCCGGGGCGCTCACTCAAGAGACTGGAGATTCTGGAGAGCCGGAACCAATCAATGAGGGGATACCAGTCCCGAAGATCAGTTCAAGAACCTCGAGCGTGGAACTCGTCGATGGATAGCTAAGAGTGGGTTGTGGACTGAAAACGTCCACCTAAGCTCTGACGGGAAAAGTGCAACAGTAACACCTGCACGGCTATCCGTGGTAGACTTACTAATTCGATGCATACACGTTGTGGAGGGACACTCCAGCCAAAGACACGCGACAGAGTATATCCGGAAACGGTTTTGAGTATTGAGAGGAAGGAAGATCGTGAGGCGTCCAGTTGAAATTTGTGTGCAGTGTAGAAGGCACGCGGCAGTCGCAGACAAGCAGTATATGGTTTCCCTACCGAGGTGCAGAGTGGCTCCAGGTCAGCGGCCATTTAGTGATGGTAGATCTGACTATTTCGGACTTTTTGGGTCCAATGTGGGGGAAGAATTGTAAAAAAAACCTCTGATCTTGCTTTGTGCATGTATGTTGACCACGGTCAAGAAATATACTATAACTATAACTTACAAGCCACGCACTAAATGAGGACTGGCTTCTTCCTCCGAGCCCACAACACTTTGAAAACATGAGGGGAGTGCCTTTGGACATCTAATCATAAGAAGGGTCAAATTTTATGGGTGATTAATGAGAGCTTCTCCCTTGGAACCAAAGCGTAAATCTGGATAAACTACAGAGTCGAACAGCGACATATGACGTCCTTGGGCCGCTCAACCACCCACAAGCCAGCCTCCGCTGCGGAATGTGGGAGCGCATGAATAGGTCCGCTGGAAGAATATTCCTATCTTTGGTCAAACAACAACCACCAAGCCATGAGACGCTGAACACTGTAATGACGGACATAAAGGGCATCTGTGATAATCGTCCCGCAGTTACAATCTCCTCCAGCACCCCCGCTTGTCTAGCTCCTACCCAAAGCGATTTGTTAGTTTCTAGGTAAAATACTAGATTTCTAGAGCCGGTGAGTTTTCGAGGTAGCTACTTATGCGGTTTACAACAAGCAGATTATCTGGCCGAGACGTTTTGGAAACGATGTTTACGGGAGTATTTACCGACCTTACAAACCCGACAAAGGTGGCTAACCGACGAAAGACCCTAAAATTTGGTGACTCAGTAATGACTTCCGACAAGCACTCGCAACTCAGTCCATGGCCTTTGGGTATCTCCAGAGAAATCAATAAACGTTCCGACCGGCCGGTGAGAACGGTGAAGGTTAGGTGCACTAAAAAGGCACTGAAAAGCGATGTGCATAGCATCAGTCTTCCTAATGGCGAAGAAGAAACTCAGTGCCAAGGGCTCAATCGTCTAATAACATCCAGCTTCAAGTTTCAAACCAAGGAAATGCACACACGCAACTTTGCCATGGCACTCTCATTCAAAGTAACAATTCTCTGCATACAGTGCACACACCATCACACGGGTTACCGAACACACGCCATAAATGATATACATGTTTGTTGCTGGCTCCCATTAGATCAGAAAAGTGTCGTGAGTTTCAAACTGCTATCTGCCGTTTACAGAACCACTCCGCGCATTCAAATTGTTGCTTTCACTGATAAACGTTCACTCACCCACACCCACATGCATAGCCGTTTGTCCCACATTTCCACTGAAAAAATACGCTGTCATATGGCATCCTGCTCATTGATGACGTCAATGAGAAAATTCCACGTATGATAGTTTCTGTCATTATCGCACATACAAGCTCGCCCACCTAAACAAAGGTACCCATGAAAGACTGTTCACTCAAACGTGGTATATGGATTCAAAACCTTTGGATATACTTGCCCGCGGTGCGCCAACTCCCAGCGCGAAATCGAAACCGGTTCAAAGTTGCCGAGCAACCCATTATTAGAGTGATCCATATAAACTATCGCTGGCTACGTTTTTCTTCCGCTGGCACTTTTGACTTTTATACCTGGAGTTTGTGAATATTTCATCTTATTGAGTGACGCTGTACACCATGATCATGTGCCTGCGTGTGTGTCTCGACCATAGCCGAGAAATATACCATTATTATTATTATTATTATTATTATTATTATTAATATTCGTGCTCACGGACAAGCTGCGGCTCTTAGCTACAATACTGACGAATAACGGTCGATAGAAAAGAGGATCACGTTTTGCCGCGGAGGGTAAACTCGATGGCCTGACTTACGAAATGAGTGTCTTTGTGTATATATACGTAGGCAGATTCCAAACTCAAGCAGCAGTGGATGGGTGCAATGACAGCAGGACTAAGGTAGATAGGAAGGCTCGGCAAGTGAATCCCAAACTTTTGGCTTTGCCAAGATAGGAAAGAATTTGGTGAGTGATGTAACGGCCGGTTGTGGAAAGTCCTTCAAGAACACCATAAACCCCGATTCCTCGAAAATAATCAGTGGTGTTCCTTAATTATGTGTTTCACACCACTTTCACTTTTGTGAACCAACATTTGCTCAGTCACGTCCAAAGCGCGACTTTTTCGTATCTTGTTTGAGACTGTGTGATTTTCGTGCTCGTCCGTCTCATGCTCTGAACATGGTTCTCGTTTTGAGCCTCTCGGATCACATACTCGAGGTTTGTGTATATCTTTGATGTTGTCACTTTTGTAATTCAGTATTGTGGAAACGGCGGATCAACCTTGTTTTGGTTTTGGAATTGCCGCGATTTTTGCTAAGCATCTTTCGAAATCGCATTACACCGCCAGCCGAGTGTTTGACGGCAGGTTTTGCGCTCAAGAAAACGGTTGGCTCTACTTCTAACACTTCCTAATCACGATCAAGCATGGTGTTTTAGTACTCAGGCTGGGGGAATATGGGCGAATGGCTCTCCACGATCTCTTCCGGTCAACCTGCTCGAAGAAAGCGATAGTAGAACCTGATGAAGAGTGCTTCCCCATAAATGACAATTCCGTTCTAATTGTCGTTTTTACTTTATTCCACTCTGGTTGCCTTTTCAGGTTACGTCTACGGTGGATTTTACTCTGTCAGCAATGTATTTTTTCCAAAATTATTTATCCTCTTTTATCAGGTATCTGCGTAGATACTCCAAATAAAAAAAACAAATGCACACATTTTTTGAAGGCACAACCGTATGTTTGATTCTCTTTGGTCTTCTTTGGTCTGATATCAGTTTTTGTTTTTATTCTTTTAAGTATTTTATGCTAGTTTCAGCCAAAATGTTAGGGGCTCATTCCAGTTTGTTTCACAGTAAACACCTTTTACTTGATGAGCACAGGACACACCCCTGATTGTGAACCGGGGTTCCACGCAAGGTGCAAGAAAATCCCGGATTTCGTACCGAAGTATCCCGGGGGATTTTACCGCTATTCTAGAACCTGGCTTCCAGGAGGCTCGCGTATCTAGCCAGTGGCCCAGATGCAATAGAATGTTGTGAGCCGTGCCAGCAAAATTATCCCACTAACAAGGGATATCGTTATGGGCTCTGCGGGGCTAAACCCGCAGGATACTCTCCGGAAGTCCATCCTTGAGTGCGTGAGGGCATCGAAAAAGGAGCATATCCGGCACATTATCTCTGGAGTTTAACTGGAAGATATGATACCCCCACAGCCAGGACTGAAAATGCATCCATTAGTAGGCACGACGTCCGAGGACAATGCAGCCTCGCGTCATCCATGATTGCAACAGTCCCCGCGTATACCCAAGGAACTGTGGCCAGTGTAGCATAAGTCGAGTAAAGGTAAGTACGCGGAGGTTGCAAATAAGGTCCTCGATCGTGCAAACACATGTACTTCACAGTCCCGCATTTTCCAGCTCAACCAGTGTTCCGTTAGATGACGTCGTTAACCCCACATCGACAGCATTTCGCCACAAGGCCCTCAGATCGATTATAACCTTCAGATTTCATATCACAATGCTAGCGTTTTGATTCAGGTTGTTAGACGGCAAGACCGGAACCGCAGCACCCCTCGAAAATGAAGCCCAAACAGCCATCATTTCAAAACCTGTGTCTCTGGGCCAAATTACCTATCCGGATGGTGGTACTCAGTATTACTGATAATAATAATGACAATATCCGTTTATTTCGGAGAGGCCCGAGGCTTGCCATGTACACAATCAAAAAGTCACGGACGAATACATGGAAAAATATTTCGTGATTACGTAGAAGTGTGTATGACCAGTATAAGATAGATGGGTTTAATGAAGGTTAATGTGAGGTGAAAGTAAAATAAATGTAGGATGAATGTTAACAGACCATGAAATAGCCAGGAGAGATTTGAATGGACCCATTGATAAATAATAATCGATACCCGGTGAATCCGAGAGCCAAAGTCAAGCAGTGTGGTCTGAATGGCCCAATCGGAGATAGCTCTAAGGTGAGGGTTCTACCCGAGGGAGACCGAAACACGGTTGGGATAGCTGCGCTGAAAAAGACGACGAAGAATAAACTCATATGCTTGGAAAATGAATGGATAGAAGTGATGCATTGCTACTCTGTCATAAATGATCAGCAGCAGGTTGCGGAACTCAGCATGGAAAATGGGGCATAAGATACAGGCTTTAAAGCAAGTCATAAATAAAATTTGTTTTGGGAAGATTGGTATAGGGTGACCCTAATGTACGGATATTTTTAGAATGGAAGCATATCAAGGGGTATCTAAAGGTTGCAAGGGAGATGAGCGTCGAAAAATAGGGTACTTAGGGCAAAAATATTCTCAGAGTGAAGAACTAAACTTGGAATGTCGATGGAAGATCATGACATATTGGTGCCTCTGTGAAGAGTGGAACTTGGTGGGCATGCCGGGAGAAAAATCAACCTCAGAAGCACTGTGCTGAACAACTCGTGAAGGATAAAAGGAGGAATTAAAGGAAGCACGTTTTGGGTATTTCGATTGACTTGTTTAAAGCTGGTGGGTTATGAGATGACCGTTGAAAATAAGAGGAGCAGTAGGAGGGAGAAGCACATCTTGAATCAGCAAGATTATGACGGTTGGGATGGCTAGGAAAAACGGAGAGAATATGGTCACTTAGTAGCCGTGGTAGTGAGGACTAACAGCGGTGATAGAGAACTGGGCTGTTGATTGGACTAGGGAGCATAGATAAAGCGTTTGTAACGGCAAACAATGTAGGGGCGAAATGTGTATATGAAAGGTCAGAGGAGCGGATCATATAGAAACTCCTCGCGAAGGTGATGATGTAGCGATTTCCTTACTTCAGACGGAGGGCGGCGAAACAAAGGAGCCCAAAAAGCGCAGAAAAGATGTCTGCAGCGGATGAAATATAGAACAGAGGAAGGAGATAAGGGAACTGGCCGAAGCAAAACAGGTAAGTGGTGAATGACTAGATCGCTCTACCACGGGTAAGGCACGATGTAGGCTGAGGATAAAGAGGACTTCAGCACAACGGAACCTTAGGTGAAACCTAATCACGAGAAATATGTATGCGTAGCAGAGATGGGACAATGGAGCTGGAGAGCCGCCTCCCCAATCGGGGAGTTTGTTGATGGAAAGACGAAGAGGGATTCGTAGGACGGGGCATGAAATACTTGATGGCTATTATTCGGTAATACATGTGGTCATGAGAGATGCAAAGAATGAACGGCAAGCTCTAAGTTGGGGATTGGGCATGGGTGCGAGTAGGTTGGAAGGTGAAAAACGATAAAAAAGGGCATAACGGATAAGTATGCAAAAGGTGGTGTGAGCGAAGACGGTGGTAATAGGGACGAGGTGGTCAGGTGTGCATACGAGAAGTGAGAACAAGAGGCGGTTGGAGTAATGAGAAAATCGATAGGTGAGCCTACCGTGGCTAGGCGGAGATGATGAGAGCATGCAATCCGCGGACGGTTATATTTAATGCACTGGGACTGTAACAGTTAGAGCGTGAAATCTACAGTCGGTGCTAGCGAGTGGGCCTGACCTCGCGCTGGACACCCAATCTGGAAAATACTTCATGGGTGAACACAAGAGGTGTGATCCACCAGACTATTTGTGCCCGCACATCGTCGCAGACGGTTTGCAAGCCCAATGTGCGTTGGCCGGGACGATGGATCAGACCACTCTCCGCACCGTTGGGATTGACACTAGCGTTCATTGACGATCATGCATAGGAGGCGTAGTTAAAATTCTTAGGTATAAAATCCGCGATCTGTTGGCCAGGAAGCGATGGGTTTTGGAAGGCAAAACCAGAGGGGACGGATGCAGTGAAACGACCTTGCAGCAGAGTATCCAGGTGAGTTTATAATGGTAGTGATCCTCACGACGCTAAGGCAGTCGACCATTATTGAGGGTAAAATGTGCATAAGGGGAGAATTGGAAGGAAAAAGCAGATACAGAAAGGCTGTCAAGGTATGTCCCTGCTGTGGAATAACTGGTAAAGGATGCAAATAAAAACCAAGAAGAGACGGAGCTTCAGGGTGTCCGAGACTACGACAGAAAAGGAAGTCAGCTTTTGCGAAATTAACGATATTTCAACTCCATCTACTCAGTACGAGAATGGCCACACCTAGTCAATCGTTGAGAATTCAATGAGGCCGAGGAGATAGTTCGTTGTCGATTTTGTCCTCAGTTGAAGGGTGCAGGTTCTGCAAAGGGGCTGGCCTTACCAGTCAAGGCCCCTATAATAAGCTATATCCTCGGCTAAGCACACATTACGTGACTAAAATGCCCGGGTGGCGTTGCGATATGGAGTGAGTCCCGATAGAAATTTGGACTTGGTCTGATAGGCATGGATGGTACAGGCGAAAATGAAAAGGTGGGGTCGTATGGCCCATTCAGCTATGGTAGGGGGATGGTAAGGGGCCTGTGCCGAAGCGAGTAAGAGGTTTCACACGAGAATCTCAATGGGTTAGAAGAAAGAGACGTTTAATGAAGCAGATTGTACAGGAAGACCAAGTTTAGTCTCAATCGGCGGAGCAAAATTGGGTCGAGATTCAGATGCGGGCATCGTCCTCTGTAGCCTAATGACGGGGACCAACCAAGTAGTTGTTTGGTAAGCGCCTTTGCGTGCCCCCCAGCGCAACTCCTTCAAATTTTGCCAAGTTAGAAAAGATTATTGGCCAATATTCGAGCAAAGTTCTGATGTGGGATTTGTAGATGCTGGGATACTGTCCCAGAGACCTAAGTAGAGGAACAGGAGGGCACACCTCTTCCAGCCATGGCTGCTCGGATGGCCGCATGCCAAGAGAGGTTAAGGAATCTAGAATAGTTCAGGCCTAAATCACTGATGGTAGGTTTGCTGGCTAATGGGGGCCGACTAACAGTTAGGGGTCTAGGGGGAAGTAGGAGTTTATAGGTTAGGACCTCGCACTTATCAGTGGAGAACCTCATCATCCAGGAGTGACACCAGCGGCCAGGTGCAGAGAAGTCTGCAGAAATTTTGCAGGGAATAGAGTTTGCATCATCGGGACTGATAGAGTAGAATATTTATGTCATCCACAAGCAACAGTGGCGAGCCACAGCTTGCTAGTTCCAGTGCGTCATTAACGTACATTAGGAATAGAAGAGGACCCAGTACACCGCCTCGTACGACGCCACTTGTAACAGGTCTCGGGTCAGATGTTAGTGAGGAGCTCTTGAGAAGACAAGTAAGATAAGACTGCACCCAAGAAAGCTGTTGGTGAGTAATGCCAAATGAACACAATTTAGCGATGGGATTGAGGAGTGGAGCACGGTCGAAAGCCTCCGACAGATCTAGGTGGACAATGACCAATGCCGGCTCGCTATCAACAGCCTTAGTGATCAGGTTGGGGAAGTAAAGCTGACACGTGGAGCATGATCGCGATTTGATAAATCCGTGCTGTCTGTTGCTAAGGTTAGAAGCGAGAAGATGGGCGGTGATGCCGTCTTTAACAATCGTTTCCATCATTTTAGAAATGGCGGGGGTGTGAATAATGGGGCGGTAATTGGCAATTTCACGAAAGGGTCCTTTGGTGCCGTGGAAGGGTGACTAGGCGGTTCCAGTTCAACGGTACCAAACTGGATGTAAATGGCAAGGGGAATAAGTTTAGTGGTAGGAGTGGGGTGTCCAATCCACCGTGAATAATTGCAGCTGGGTACAGTCCGTATGGTTCAGGATGCGATGATGCTTCGCAGAGTGAAATGAGCCTGGAAATATAGTTTACGTCAAATGCTAGGATAGGTGGAGAAGAACCGGTGGCAGGAAGATGATTTAAGGGTAAGCCGTACCTGAAGCGGGCGACAGAGAATTAGCCAATTAAAGGTTAAGGGCATCAAAGATATCAGAAGGGGAGGTGGCCGACGTTTTATTTGGTTACACTACGTACTAAATAGTAGAATTCCTAGATTCACGTGGTAGTGAGAGTTTCACTGCTTTATTGGGAAGCCTCGAAGCCTCAGCCTCCTCTTTGCGAAGCTGGACTCCCTTTAGATCCCGGGTATTATCAGGAAGAATTGTAAACCTATTGGGGAGGGAAAAATCGTGGTTTTGGTAAAGTCTTTTTATCCTAAGAGACTTTTGTTGGAGGGAGGCAAGTTTGGATTTCGCTAGAGGGGAGTTTTGGCCAATTAAACTAAGCTTCGAGAGGCAGTTTTCCATGTTCAGGTAAAAGTGATCAGCCGCCTGTTGGGGGTCAGCCGTCAGACTTACTCCGCTCTAATTTTGGTTACAGATGAGGCTGGGCAAAGGGTTTAAATTTCAATGGGGAGATTTGTTGGCTGGGGTCAGATAGCCTGATGGATAGGAGTGGAATGAAAGGTTACCTGCTACTATCTTATGGTCGCTGCCCGGGAATTTATGCAGAAAGGAAACCGAAAAGTTGAAAACGCAGTGAGTGGATGTAAGATCTAGGATGCTGACGTTTCCAGTGGGGGTTTTAAGGTTTTGCATCCAACCCCAAATGTGAGTATAGGAGGCAAATTCTATAAGGTCGGGAGGTATTGTGAGTTTTGCCCAAGATATTTTAGGCCAATTAAAATCACCGGCTACGATTTTCGCTGTCGAAGTTAGTAGTGAAAGGCAGTCAAAGGATAAGTCTGAAGCGGTGAAGGAGGTCTGGCTATAGGCCCAACCAGTGTGTATGACTTCAGTTGAGAACTGGATAGTGAGCCATAGGGAACCCGGAGTTGAGTCGAGTATACCATGTTCAATCGGAGACACTGAAAGGGCCTGCCGTACACACATAAGGCGACCACCTCCGCGTTTGTTTATCCTATTTGCTCCAAAAACCCAGTGCCCCTTAAGCAGAGCTTCGCTTGTGGAAAGGGACTCCGTGATCCAGGTTTCAGTAAAAGGGATGATATCTGGACTTGAAGTTATGACAATGTTTTAAGTGATGAAGCTTAATCAGTATGAACGAGGAACTAAATAAGAGCAAAGGTAACCCACTCATGTGGGGGTGGGTGCCGGGGCTAGGTAACCGGATTTTTTTGGAGGGATCAGATACAGAGGAGGATTATGAGATGAGGCTATCAGTGAAGAAGAAAAGTGGATTCCGAAAGCTTCCCAGATGGCTCCTGTGGTTTGAGCAACTGAGGAACCAGAATTGATTGATTTCTGGATATAAGGTGAACGGGAAGGACTTTAAGTTAGCGGCCTTGCTACTCGTTCTGACTAGTTGGGCGAAACATCAGTATGGGGCTCCCAGACCGATGTAGGTGACCGATTATATGCATATGCAAGAGACTGCTGATGTGTGCCAGGGGGTGGTTAGCTAAAGAGCCAGGGGTATGGTGGGCTTTGGCCAAGCGAAAAGTGGTGGTAAGAGATAGGCTGATGTACCTGTTGCTCAGAGCCAGTACTGGAGGGGTGGGGGACATATGGTTGCGGGGATGTAGGCGGGACGAGGGGGAATGACGAGAAGTGGGGGATAGGATATATGTGGCCATGCGTGGAAGGGGCCGGAGGCTTATGGGGTATAGGAGCCTCTATGTGAGGTGGAGGCATGCAAGGCTTGAGAGACGGGATACAGGTCCAAACATGGAATTATCGGTGGGATGCCCTTGAGCCTGTTTGGTAACAGGCGAGGAGTGGCGAAAAGCTGAGGGAGGCAAGTGGGGCGAGATGAGACTGCTAAATAAGGGGCTTCGGGCAGGTAAAAAGGAAGGGATTGTGTTTGTAAGACAGATGGATGGTTTGGAAGTAGCATATGTTCAGAATGGGGGAGAGTAAGCGGGAGCAAGGAATGAGAAGTGGAGGTTTGAGTGGCGCGAGAGCAGCTGGGACGACTACCGAGGCTGGCCGATTCAGTCGCGTCAGATTGAAGTGTAGGATAGCGCGACTTCTTGCCTCCCCTAAGTAAGGAGGACCTGAAGCTCTTTTATGCGAAAGGCCCCGTAGTTTCCGCTCCAACAAGATGGTGGCCGCAGGATCCACCAACACCCGGCTTTTCAGTCGCCTCAGATGCTCGAAAGACTAGAGTACCGGTGCTTTTTGTTTAATCTACAAGGGAGCGCAGGTCGGCATGATACCAGCTTCAAGAGGGTCCGCTGTCTCCCGCTACTCTGGCATTGCAAGCCGCCGATGGCGTTTTCGTCCAAACATACGGCGATCCGGTTTTCTCCCTAGGTCTTGATTTGCGTTGTTCATTCTCGTGGAATATTTCGTCTCCCAGGGGCAGCAGGCTATCCTAGGCTTCGATTTTCAGGAGGTCGCGGTTTAGTAGTCGACCTCGGTAAGTGACAGACCGTAGATCGAGTCACATCGAATTTCGTTTTTGGTCCCCGGACCCAAGGGCAATCACTAAAAATCCTCTTGCAGTTCCCACAATTTAGTAGCCTGCTCAGTGAGTACCCTGGTCTCGTCTGCTCGAAACACAACGTGCCTCCAGTCAACACTGACTTGGCCCATCAGACGGCCACTCAGGGACCCCCGGCTTACGCTCGGCCTCGTAGGTTGGCCTCAGAGAAGCTCCGTGTAGCTCTCTCTGAGTTTTAATATATGGTGAACTTGAGGTCTATCCACATTTCAACAGTCCGTGGGCGTCACTTTTACACATAGCCCACAAGAATTTACTTGATGGCTGTAGCCCTTGCGGAGATTGTGGCCCACTCAGCGTTATGACCACGCCCCTCCGATGTCCTAGTCTGCACATCACGGGCTACAGAGCTGGTTTAGCTGGTAAGACGATTTTCCGTCGAATAGATTTGGTGCGAAAATATGACCAAATACCTGTTGCTGGGGCAGATATACCAAACCGGATGCAACGACTCCCTTCGGTCTTTTTGAGTTTCCACGAATATCGTTTGGACTTGACAATGTTGCGCAAACTCCCCAAAGTTTCATCGAGACGGTATGCAGTGGTTTCGATTTTGCGTTTTCTTATCTCGGATGCGTTCTGATTGACAGCTGGTCTAAGACAGAACATCTGGCGCACCTGGTCCCACCTTGCGACCGCCTGTCCCAACATTGGATCAGAGCCAAAGCAAAAAATTGTGTAAAAGGCGTAAGCTTCATCGAATTTCCAGGCCACAGGGTTACTTCTGCAGGAACAGCTCCGCTACAAGATAAGGTGCACGCTATCCTGGACTAACCAGAACTCACGTCCTTCGAGGAAATGCGGCTCTTTGAAGGGTTAGCCAAATTTGCCTGCTCTTTATTTCACAAGAAGCCCAGTTAATGCAGCCGGTCAAAGATCTAATAAGAGGCAAGGCAAAGCTGGTTTCCATAGAAACCGGTCGAGAGGCATTCGCTGCAGCCAAGCGGGCTGTCAGCTACATAGCCCCAATACCAAGTCTTAGATCAATGATGCCAATTGATTTAGCCACCGTAGCTCCAGGCAAAGTCTTAGGTCTGGTAATGCAACACATCCTAGCGGACATCTGGCAACCTGTTGCCGTTTTCTCAAACTACTACTACAGCCAGCCAAATCTAAGTGGGGCTTTCTTGGCCTCAACGTCCTTGCTATCTACCTAGGCAGCAGTCACCTTTGGCATTTTTTACAGAAACGCGAATGCGCGGTCCACGCAGACCATAAACCCGTCGTCTACGTTTCTCATGCCGCCATGGACAGACACTCTCCTTATGAGTGTAGAAATCTGGGTTACTCCCCTAAGTTCACCAGTGATGCACGTCATATCCCCGGTTTCGAGGACTCTGTCGTGAAGGTGTTGTCTCGCATTGACAACATGGACCTCAACACCTTCGGCTCCTTCAACCTCGAAGCTATGTCTCCCTCACAAGCAGACGATCCCAAGGTTGAGCAACCCAGTAGCATATAACCACCTTGGCCTCAGTCAGTTACCATTCCTTCAGTTCAAGGTTGCACAAGGTGCGATATGTCCAAGGACCACGGAGGACCAGTAGCGTAGTCGGTTTTTAAGCGATAAGTTTTCGAGAATTCTCACGGCTTTCCCAACTCAGGTTAAAAGGCCTCCGTCTTGTTCACCCGCGACCTTCTTGTATGGCTCAACATGAAAAGTGAAGTCACCGCACGGGCGCATACTTGGGCTCAGGGCCAAAAGTCGAAAGTGGATAGGTACACAGAAAACCCACTATCCAAGCTTCCAACCGCTGACACGTTTCCAACACAAGCACGTCGACCGGGAAAGGCCGTGGTCTCTGACAAAAGGCAGTGTATATATTCTTACTTGAGTATGTCGTTTCAACTAATGGGCGCTGGCCTTGCCTTCAATCAAGTCAGCTAGCAAAACAGCTTCCCAAGCTTTCTCGGACCATCGGGTTGCAGCTTTTGGTTGTCTAGTCGTGGTTTCAGCGGGCTGCGCCTGAAATTCGAGGGCGCCTCCGGAAGTCTTCTGGCACCTCAGGGCAGGCCCGTTAATTTCCTCCCCCTCAGTTTATACAAACACCGGATTATGTTGGAAACTTGGAAGTCTAAGCGCCGTGGAAACTCCTTGAGCTCGCAGTGCAAGAGACAGGACTTTTATTGGCTCAGGCTGCAAGTCCTGAGGCATGACCTAGCATGACCTGAACTGACCCGTCGCATTCACACCACAGCCTAGAACCCATCAGCAAACGAAGTGGTAGAACGGAAACTCAAAGCAGCCTTAACGGCCCACAGAGACCCAGACTGTCGGGAATCACCTCAGCTAGTACAGCTAGGTTGCCGCCACGCCCTCAAGGCTGATCTACAAACAGCATCAGCCGAACTCATACTCGGTTGCGCACCTTGAGCTCCTGGTTGCATGGTAGTTCCAGAGTCCATCCGCACTTTTGATTACCGCGATTACATTCCCAGGTTAACGCGTCAGACGCATAAATTGCACCTCCCTATGGCTCATACACAACCGACGACGGTTAATGCTCCTTTAACACTGCGCACAAGTGTCCCTAGGAGAGGGGCAAGCCATCCTCCAAAACCTGCCTGCTCTGGCCCTCGAGGGGCCCCACATGGCTTGAAGAAAACATTCGTCATTGAACACAACAGTAAAACAACTACAGTTGCGGTGGACGGAAATAAACCAGCTCTTTTGGTCAAATTCACTCCGTCCAGCTTCACTTTATCGAATTGTTCAGGACCGGCACCCACCTCCCCGGCCTTCCGTACGCCATCTTTGCCAAAGCTGGTGAAGCAGTTGTCGGGCAGTTCCGTTGCAACCCTCAACAAGGAGCAGCCTCCATTGCCTTTGGACCGCGAACGGGTGATGAAGAAGCTCGTTCGTTCCAAAGCTACGGTATATTCATTCCTTAGGTAAGAAACCATAGACGTGTAGAACATTTATTTTTTCCCCTAGTTTATTCCCCCTCACTGGAAGTTTGTTTCTGCGCTGAGGTATTCTACCATCTGTTTCTCATCGCTAAACAACGCTGCTAGTGTCTCGCCCGTAAGTTCTCCCGTGACACCATCACTAAATCTTGAAATTCCAGAGGAAGCAAGAGTCACTTTCAAAACACTCCTTCGACGATAATACGAGCCCGGATGTCCTCCGGTAAGTCTTCGCATTCATCATCTACTGCAAAAGCACTAGGTAATAATAAACTGTATAATTGAAACACCGGAAAGGCCGCCCGCGACACTTCCACACCAAGAGAACCTGTACTGGATCATCTACTGAGACGAGCGGAGAGAACACTCCACTGACATCATTGCCATAAACATCAGAAAATCTTGCCCCCGCTTTGAACCTCTGAGGATTTCTAGTTGAATATCCAGCTAGGACGGCTCTTCTCAGTGTCTCGCTTTGCTTACCAACCGCCACATTCCACCACACTTAACCGAGTTCTCTCTTTTTCATTTTTTATGTTTTCCTGTCTAAAGGCCTACTCTGTCAATTCACGTTCAACTCAACTAAAATGGTTTCATTCAGATGCCTGTTTTTGTTCTTCAGAAAGGCCATCCAATTAGAGGTCAACCCATACGTTTGTTCTGTTGCCTTGTTGTTTTTGTCCGCCAGGTGTCTGGATATCATCCATGGACGATATCACTGGTGGTCCAAAAACTTAGGAGCTGAGGCCTGAACCCACGGGAAATTTTGAAGTTGCAGCGAATTTCAACACATTCATTTCACTAGCGCCACCACGTGCGACGTAACCATTCTCTCTCCAAACTCATAAGTCAAAGCTGTTCTTGTCGGCAATCTCATAGAAGAGGCCTCTTTGGTGGTCACCTGATGGCACCCCGCCCACCCCTTGTTTGACTGTGTTTCGCTCACGCAGCAGCCGCTAGCGCTACCTCCAACACCCCCAGCACTAGATGGTTCGCCCTCTCTGTGCTCAAGCCTAGTAAGAGTACCAGCGGATGGCACTCCACGGTTTCTCCCGGTCGAATTGCTCGATGGGAGCTATCGTAGAACCTGGTGCAGTGTGCACTGTTCTGCAGCTGTTAGTTGAAATTAAAGAACCTGCATAACCTTTGGAATTGATAAACAGGCTTCGGAAAACTCTTTCCCTTTTTATACACCGTTAAAATGAAGAGGGACTGAGGTCTTCGCTAGTCGCGGCTCCAAGAGATTTAAGCTGCTCACAGAGCAAGAAACTGGACGGCTTCGGCCCACGGCCGTATGCGCCATGTAAACCAAACTAAGCTAAACTGCTCCGTCTCAAAAAGGCAGTATTGAGAGCTACAGAAACGCACCGACAAAACAGTTATTTGGACATACGACGGGCTTGAGCCACACAAAGCCCTGTGCAAACTGAACTGAAAGGTTGAATTTGAAAATTAAATTGATGGTAGCCTGCCTGGAAACAAAGATAGCAGAAAACTGCAATTTCAGTATCGGTATATAACCGGAAGTCAACGTCCGACCTCAAATTCGTGGGAAGAAACAAAAATGCAAATTGGCGCAGGACATTTCAAGTGCAAAAACTAAGAAGAGAGCGACTGCCTGAAAAATTGGCTACTTGCACGTCAAATAGTAGGACGTTAGTAAACCACTAGCTCAACAAAGAAGGGGTACAGGTAAAATGTGACTAGAAAAAATGAGCCAACGAGCTAGCTTGTGTGCTTTAGTGTGGCTGATGAGCCTGCTGTTGGAAGCTATTGATTTCACTTCGGCCACTGTTGCTTTCTATCTACTTCGCAGTAGATTTTTTTCTTGAGTTTCCTAGTTGCTACTCTCCCAAATGTTTCTATTAGACTTTCGTGCAGGACTACACTTTGTAGCCGCTTCCCTTAGTAGACAAATAGAAAGCATGATTACGCTTTCGTCCACAGACGCAAATCCCCAGACAACACAGGCGCCCCGGAATGGCGCGCTGTTTCCTTATGGGGACTCGAGTTGTCCCATGGAAGTCCAGGGGTATACTGTACGGTATTCGCTCTTACCTGCTTCATGAGGCATGCAGCAAGATAGCGAAGGAAGCCTCCTTGACCTATCCGAACAATGGAGACTTAGCCTGTCTATGCCCAAGGTGCATAGCACGTGGGAGAAAATTTCCCCGAAAACTATCCCCAAAGGAGGAAAAGATAAATGGGGGGGCCAAGTCCAGCTCCGGCTTGTGCTTACAGACTGGTGGGGACAACTATTCCGAGTATAAAAGGCGATATAATGAGGGATGTCTCCTTCCTGACATCGGAAGGCTTACCGAACTCCGCTAATCATAAAGCGGAAGGAGCGGAACTAAAGCAAATTTCGACATGCGGGACCTTCAGAACTAAATTTGTGAGTTATATAATCCGGTCGATGGACCTCATCCAGGACCAGTCCAAGCAGATGGAACCGAAAATGGTGCAGGCTGAATCCCATCAAAGAAACCCGGTCCCACACCAAGACCACACCAGGGCGGAGTTGTACGTAATGATGGGGGGTATGGCAGAGCTGTTCTGAGGAGAGACACGGCAACGGAATCGGAAATTAAGACAAGCAGTGGTGGATGTACTAGAACATGTTGGGGGGGCTGAACCACGCACCTGTTAGGAAGGTAACACGGCTGGGTGGGTGGAGACCAAATGATGGCAGGCTATCGCCAGGAGGGCTGATTCTGGTGGAGTTAGGCGGCCAAAGGTGTCAGGAGGCAGTTCTAGTGGCTGCTGGCCTGGCCAACATGAACTCCAAAGGAGGCATAATCACTGGAGCAGATAACTCATCATGGAGGGAGCTCATACTGCTAGGCAAGACATCAGAGTGCCTATCTCCTAACCGTTAGCGGAATTGGCAAGTCCATCGGATACACCTTCGCCCGTTTTGCTCCTGATTCCGTTGTGTATTCACACGGCCCTGCACAACCCTAGCAATCCAATGTTTACGGGATTGCTACCATCCCAGCATTGAACCTGACCCCAGCAGATGAGCATAGAGCCGGCGAAACCCAGGGAGACCGGTTATTTTAAGAACCCCATAGAAAGTGGTAGCGAGCAGAGACACCGTTGTAGCACAACCCCAAACCACGATGTGGCCAAAAACGGAGGGGGCGCTCAGGAGTAAACTTTCAGCGCGAAAACAGCGTCACAACCCGGAAAGTTGCTAGTCAACGGGGGCATGTTAGTGGTACAGGGTAAAGCAAGCAGTTTTGGGAATAAATGGATCGAACTAGGGGCTGCGTAGCCATCACTAAGCTGTGGTTAAGAGAACGAAGAGGGTAAGCCCGGCTTTCCCAGCAGGTATAGCGTAAACGGAGCTGACAGAGTGGATTGGAGATAGGAAAACGAAGGTCGTTGTTAGTAGCGAGGCACACAACTCGGAAGGCAGGTATTCAGCATTCCATTCTCAGCACTCAGGCGGTCTCAGCGCGAATGAAAGTTCGGTGGCAATGGGTGGAGCTGGTTTGCTTCTACGGGTGCCCTCCGTCTATTTCTGAGGACAGCGAAGGTTTGCTGCAGCGTCAAGTGACGAAAATCAGGTACACGGAGGGATGCCCAGTACTCGGGTATTTAGTGCCCCCGAGGTTGAGCCGCACTAGACCCGGGCACCTGTGAGCAATACCTGTTGGATCGAGTGGAGGATTTGGCCTTGGTGCGGCACGTTTGCCAGGCCACTCGATAAAAAGAAGGCCAAACTTTCGGGCTGCTGAAACGCTTAACAGAAGTAAGCGAGGTTAGAATAGATGTTCAGCTTGGTAAAAGTGACCAGGAAATCATCTGGATCCATCTCCTTGGCGAGGGGGCAAAACAACTGGACTTAAGGCGCAGTAACTTCCGGAGAAGGGGCGAGGATAGGTTGCTTGCAACGGCAGCAACTACAGCCTGAGATTTTAAGGGTACGGGGAAGGAAGATGGCGAATTGTTAGATGTAACCTACTTTGGCTGACCGAAGAAATGGAGCAAATGCACAGGTTCCGTAGACGAGGACCGCCACCTTAGTGGAAAGGCAGTGCAAAGCGGGCGCCGAGGAAGAAACACCAAACTTGGCGGGGGTATCGAGAAACCAAGGGGTAAAGAGAGTATCTGGAATGCTGGAGAATGAGCAAGTTGTTTCGGAAATGACAGAGAAATGGTAAGCTGAAATACAAAGTAAGGGTATCTATGGAGGCCAAGAAAAAAAGGATGTTCTTTTTTAAGGCCTCGAGAGGCGAGTGTGGTCCAAACACATCGCTGTTTGACGGACTTTCCAAGCGCTTGCGCTAATCAAGCCCAAAAGAATGCCCTCTTTCACTCTCGTGTAGTCTATCATCCCGCTCGACGGCAACACCAGAAGCGAAATGCATTCAGGGTTAGCATCCAGAACCCTTTCGACTTGCCCAGTGGTAAATCGGCCAGCTGGCCGGCAACACCGGATGCAAGGCACTGTAGAGATTTGTATCTGGAAACTCCTCTCTTTTTCCCTTCGCCTCTTCATCCGGTGAACTAAATTCCAGCTCACCGGTAACATGATAATCACAAGATCCGGGACCATTTGGGCTTTAGCC
This sequence comes from Fasciola hepatica, assembly GCA_948099385.1. Lineage (NCBI taxonomy): Eukaryota > Metazoa > Platyhelminthes > Trematoda > Plagiorchiida > Fasciolidae > Fasciola > Fasciola hepatica. Next base: position 14,967,017 of record CANUEZ040000126.1, on the reverse strand, counting down.
TTGCCCATGTACTACTTCAAGACTTCGATACTTTGATTACCCCCAGACTAGTGCAAATACGCTAGAAAAAGTTGGAAGCTTGACGATGCGAACCCGAAACCAGACAGAAAGCAGAGAATCGAAGGCAGAAATCCTCCTAGAACATTTTGAGGAGGTCCATAGTATTGACCACAGAAGAGCCGCCAACCCTGAGGCTCCTTAAGACTGTTCTTATGACGAAAAAACAGCCGCGGAGGATTTGCGGTTTATAGTAGAAGCTTTCAAAATGCGGAAGGCCGCCGGACCAGATAAAATCTATCTATCCATTCTAAAACCTCTGGTTCGGAAACTGGCGGGGCTGTTAGCAGCACCGGTCAATAAATCTGCCAGTGAGGTCGGTTCGCCGAATAAATGGAAAACCGTGGGAGCCGTGACAGTTCACAAAGGAGGTTTGAGTGATCAGGCGACGAACCGCCGACCAGTTGGCCCACTGTTATTGGTACTAAAGATAATGAAAAAACAATCCGAAGTGCTTCGGTAAGACAAATTGGAGAAAACAACCCAATCGCCGATAAAAAGCATGACCTGAGAAAGGACAGTTCCTATCTCAGCAACTAGCTAAGGTTTTCCGATGGGGTGACTAGGAGGTTGGACCAGGGAGTGAATGAAGAGTTATGGTATCCGGACTTCCGCAGTGAGGTAGAGAGAGTGAACCACGGGTTGATTCTGCATAAGCTAGGGGGATGGCCTTGGCTTAAGGGCCAGTGGAATGGTTAAAAGCTTGTGCAGCTCACCGCCGATTCTGCGTCCAAGTTGAGGACACCCGTCCTCGGTGACGACAGCATTTACAAGGAGCCCTCATGGATGAGTAATGGGTCCCGTAGTGTTTCTGATTCATGTAAACGAATCACCGCAGGACATAAGATCTACCTGCGTTATGTTAGCCAATGATGTAGAGGTTCTAGGTTGCCCAGAATCTAACCAGGTTCAGGCGGACCTAGATGCACTACACTAGTGGTCATTAGCGTCGGAATTCCTCTGAAGCTGGTAAAATGCTCATTTCTGGTCGCCGAAAGAACCACTGGAATGTGGCATTTGTAATGACCAGTCGTATAAAATCCCCCCCCCCAAAACACTGCAGCTCCATGTTTCTTTAGCATCAATCATTTATTTACTATATTGACTTGTTTTGTGCACTGCATGTTTTTATGAAACTACATTTGTTTATTCGCGTCCGGCGCGCTGCTTTGTCATATCCTTGTTCTGGATTTGCATGACGCACGTGCCTCTCTCCCGCACGCCTCAATTTGGTTCTGGTTTTTGAGTCCTTGTGATCGCATAATTGAGGTTTGTATTTGTTTCGTGTCATTGTTCATTAAATAATCTATTATCGTAGAATTTCACGGATAATCGCCTCTTGATTTCGGGATCCCTTGCGAATTCGGCTACGCATTGCTCGAAGGTGTTTCACAATACTCAGTTGATCAATTTGGAACAAGAAAGTATGCAGCATGCCAAGAAAAGGATCGAAGCAATTGGAATCTGGGCAGGAAGTAATACGGCAAGTCATTGAGGAGATTTTGGGTACTTTTGATTCTTTAGTTAATGCTAGGTCACTTAGTCCTGCCAGTGATAGCTCATGTATTACTGAGGGTAATGTGGATTTCGAGAATTTCGATCTATTTATGCTAAGGATATTAGACCTAGAACAACAACTGTCATCGGCTAAGCAACAGACCCAGGAGGCGGAAGAGGAATGTAGACAGAACGAGAGTTAGCCGAAGACCAACGACTACGACCTATCTGGCAGATCAGGACAAAGTAAAATGGGAAACTCTGCGCCGGTCTTCGAATATAAGACATCAACGCTACCAACGATCGATCGGCCAACAGTAGAACTGATAGTTTGCGACGGACGATCTGAACATTACTGCAAGTGCATCAGGCAGTTCAAAACTTCCGTCGAAAGCAAGATAAACGACCCTGGGTAAAGGCTTCTGTACCTGACTCATTACGGTCGAGGCCGAGAAAGAGAACCTATCGATGGGTGTACCATACTCGACCCGGAACAAGGCCACACACGAGCAAGGGAGATTTTGAGGGACCTGTTCAGCCAGCCGTTCAAGGTAGCCCGCAATCTAATAGAAGGCGCGATAGTGGAGGCAAAAGGAACCAAGGGCAACGTCTACACAACGACCGACCTAGTGACCAAAATGCAGAACCGTTCAATAGCCTTTGACCATTTGGGTTACAGGGCTGACCTTGATGCAATGCACATCTTAAAGGGCACAGTCCGTCACCCCTCTCCTGAATTCTAGGGTCAGTGGTGGAATGGGCGAAACGTATAAGCCGAGTCGGCCGTGAGGCTAACTTCGAAGACTTGACCGAATACTTGGACAGGCGAACAAAGGTAGCTGACAGCAGGTTTTTCGACTCATCCGGGACAGTAACCGGCTAAACTAATCTAGTGCTAGCCACCACTACTCGGGAACACCCGAAATATCAGCCCTGGACCAACGCACACGCCATTTTACGCTAGGTTATAGCGCGTCCAAATTGCAGGTCTTGTGATGCTAGCCATGGGCTATTAGAATTCCCCAAGTTCATCTACGCCACAATAGGTGAACGTTGGAGAATGGCGAAGACGAGAGGAGCGCGCCTTATATGCCTCGACACCACGCACCGGGCCGTAGCTTGCCGAAAAAGGGCTAGATGTGGTCACGAGGGTTGCGCGGGAAGACACCATCAGTTGTCACACTAGGCAAGGGAAACTACACTAAAGATGAACACCAAGCCCAGTGTTATTTTTCAACATCGCAGTCTGCCAGCAAAACCAGTGCGTTTGGGAGTAGTTGCCAGGGGAGTGATGACCCCAACTAGGGTGGTCAAAGCGTTGGCTTTCGTCGGCAGTGGATAGGACACTACCCTAGCGAAGGAGCAGTTTGCCGACAAAATCGGCTCGCTAAAGGTACGACGCCGTTAGCAGTAAGCACGGTGGGCGGAACACAAGTGACGACTGCCGGCTGGTTGGGATGGCAGCTCGTCACCTTAGACACAAACGAGCAAATTGAATCAACGGAGGCGTTTACATTAGCTGATCTCCCCGTGCGAGCACCAGGGTGGGTGAACGCAATTTTGACAAGGTGGCTCTACCTGCAGGATGTAACCGTTGTAGACTGGGAAGACGACGGAGTGGACCTCCTCATCAGCTGCGACGTACCAGAGGCGCATTGGGTACTTGACCAGAGAGTGGGAAACCGCCAGACACCTTATGCCGTACGCACCGCTCTGAGATGGATATTATATGGTCCAGTAGGGGGATGTGGTTACGTGAATTACGTATCAGTTGAAACGGACTGCATACAGTATCAGTTACAGCGGCTGTATGAAAAGGAGTTTCGTGACATAGGAGACGAGAGACTCTCGTTGTCTCAAGAGGACCACCTCGCTCTGCAAACAGTGCGGCAAGGAACTGGTGGCCTTAAAAAGCAGTTCCAGGTTCCACTTCCATGACGCACACCAGATGACCCTTGGGTTGATAACAGGAACTATGCGCTGCAAAGGTTACTACGAATGGAAGAAAGCTTCGTCCGAGACCAGGATCTGTGGGAACGATATGCAGAATTAGTGAAGCGAAATGAGGCTCTCGGCTGCGTTGAAAAGGCGCCTACTATCACCGACGGCCGGTAGGGGATCTGATATCTACCCCAGCATCCGGTTATCAACCCTGAAAACCCCGATAAACTGCCGGTGTTTTTCGACTGTGCAGCCGAGTTTCATGGGAAGTCGTTAAATGATCGCCTACTACAAGGGCCTGGCTGGACCACGCCACTGATCGAAGTTTTGTGCCATTTCAGAGCAAGTAGAGTGGCCTTGTCCGCCGATATCAAGGAAATGTTTCACCAGATGAAAATACCGGCAGAAGAGCGAGATGCGTTACGTTTCCTGTGGTGGGAAGAGAACGATCGAGGCAACGCAGTGATAAATTATAGGATGACCGTCCACCCCTTCGGAGCCATATCATCACCGTTTTGTGCCAACTACGCCCTTAGAGAATCAGCAAACAAACATTGAGATTTGGTCCACCGGTCGGGCGTAGATTGTATCAGCAGAAACTTCTACGCCGACGACTATCTTGGGTCATTCAATGATGTAGACTCAGCCTTAAAGCACTTCGGCGGCCCAATAAGATTGCCCGAACAGAGCGGCTTACATCTGACGAAATGGATGTTGAACGCCTCAGAAGTGCTTGAAGTCATTCCGTACCACGAGAGGGCCGAAATGGTTGGATATTTGGACGGCTCTGCACTCCCTACCGAACGCGCTCTAGGGATACAATGGAACGCGGAAACGAACGGCTTTGTTTTTGAGCTAAACGTTCCCGAGCTGCCAGTAGCTCGTCGTGGCATGATACCTACCGTCTCTAGTTTGTTCGATCCGCTCGGTTTCGTCTCTCCCTGGCTGTTGCGGCTCTGCCGTGGGAAAGTCGATCGGGACCAGCCGCTGGACTGAGAGGACCGGCTGGACCGGGAAGAATTTCTGAACATCTTAAAGAAAGTAGGGGACAAACGGATTCTACGATGTTTGCCCCCTGGTCATGCGACACGGACGGGAGAGCTACATGCCTTCTCTGACGCATCCGAAGTCGGTTACGGAACCGTGGTATACGGACGATGGTGCGCGGGAGATGGACAGTATACTACGAGGGCCCTGTTCGTCAAAGCTCGCGTCGCTTCACTGAAGTTGTTTTCGATCCCGCGCCTTGAACTCAGCGTGGCTGTGTTAGCAGTCAGGGTGGTACAATCGGTAAATAGATGCTTCGACTCCTACATTTGGTGGGCTAGATTTTGGACAGACTCGACGATAGTACTGTACTACATTACCAACGTCGGGAGCCGTTCCGGTACTTTCGTGGCTAACCGGCTCACGATCACCCACGACGAGTCGGCCATGAACCAGTGGAAGCATGTCACGTCTGGCGATAACCCAGAAGATCTGTGTCCCCGAGGTGCGACGAACTTCCGGCAACTCGACACATGAACGGGAGGGCCGAAATTCCCGCAAATGCCTGAACAGAATTGGCCAGTGTACGAGCTAAAAAACCCTCTGAAGTTGGAACTGGAGATCAAAGGCTTAGTGATGGCGGTCACAGCTGTCGAAGCGTCATTCATTTTGTAATGATTGGTCAGATCTTCTTCCTGGATGGAGACATTTCGCGCATTAGTTTGATTGGCCAGGCTCAAGAGACACTTGTTAGTCATGAAAGGGCTCCGCCCCTCCGGCTGGATACGAGTGGGTCCGATAAGCCCTGATGAACTACGAACCTAAGAACACGATATTTTTAAGATGATACAACGGGAGGCTTTCATCCGAGAACTCGAGAGGTCGGAAGAAGGAGGACCAATCGACGAAGGGATATCATCTCCGGGAGGCGACGTGAAGCACTTAAACCGCAGACTCATTACCACACTGCTACAGGTAGATGGTAGGCTGACCAACTCCTACCTGAGCTTTGACACGAAGTACCCCATATTGCTGCCGGCCCGACAACCATGATGATCGAACACATCCACGCTGTGGAGGGACATGCCGGGGAAAGTCGTGCAAGGAGCGTCATTTGAAAGCGCCTTTGGTTTCTGAGGGGAACAGCGACTGTAAAACGCGTAATTCGACGTTGTGTAAATCGCAGGAGACGCAATGCCGAAGCAGGCAAACGACGCATGGCCCCGCTAACAGAATGCAGAGTGACTCCGGACTGGTGGCCGTTCACCGACACCTGGTTAGACTATTTCGGGCCCTTGTGGATCAAGTGTGGGAGGAGGCTGGTAAGACGATACGGGTGTGTCATGACGTGCATAGAGTCACGCGCGGTACACATAGAGGTTGCATATTCGATGACAACCGACTCTCTCCTACGGACCTTGCAGCGCTTTATCAACCGAAGAGGCGCACCGGCCGATATATATACTCTGACAATGAGTCCAACTTCGTGGGCGCTCAACGGGAACTGCAGCGCTGGCACAAAAGCATGAACAGGGGCGAACTGCAGAATCGAACCGTGGCCTAGAGTATGCGATGTCACTTCAATTCCCCGCAGGCCAGTCATCGCGGAAGGCTATGGAAATACCTGATCCGGTCCACTAGGCAAATATTGCTGTCGATCATTGAGCAACGGCCGCCCGACGACGAAACTCTGAGCACCGTCATGACTGAGGTCGAGAGAATTCCGCACAACCGCCCACTGGTCCCAGTAACCAACGGCGACCACATCCACCCGGCGCTTCTCCCGAACGACTTACTGACGTTGGGGTCGAACGAGGGTTTCCAAGGGCCGGTTGAACTTCGTAGGAGCTACCTCCACGGATGGAAGCAGGTAAACTATCTTGCCAAGGTATTTGGAGGCGATGGCTGCGGGAGTACCTACCGGCTCCGCAAGCTCAACAGAAGTGGCTGACCAAAACAGGACCGTTCAAGGTTGGGGATGTAGTGATGACCTCAGACGAACACGCGCATTTCAGCGCCTGGCCCTTGGGTGTGGTTATGGAAACCATTGAAAACACTGACGAAATGACAAGAACTGTGAAGCTGAAGGCTGCCAACGGAACGCTAATCTGCGACGTACGCAGTATCAGCCTCCTCGGGAGTGAGGACGGAGAAGCTGATAACATGGAAACTCAGTAGGCCATCATTCAGGCGTCTTCGAGGTGGTTAAAGAAAACCCCTATGTGTGGGGGCATTCACGAAATACTGACGTGTTAAAGTACCATACACCGTGACAAATGCACACTTACATGATACTCTTTTGTACTTCATGATCTCTGTCAAACACGTTGCAGTAGTGACTGTTTTTTCTTTGACGTTACAGAAGGCATTATTCCCATATGTGGTAGTATTTGTGATTCCATCATACACCCCGATGTATACACACTCACATGATACACGTTTGTGCTGCAAGACCTCGGTCAGACGCGTTCCAGTGCTAGCCATCTTTCGTTGACGTTACAGGGGACCTTTGTCATATGTGGTAGTAGCTGTGGTTCTAACATATATCCAGACAAGCACTATTCACACGTTCATAATACACGTTTATTTTCCATGACCTCCGCCAAAACACGCCGCGGGGCTGACGGTTCCTCCTCTATCCCTGACATTATTTAGGACCTCCTCCGTGAGTGACGGTTGCTGCTAGTTGCCCATGCACCAGAGTGCACACCCATGACACCCACTCCCACCAACCAGCCTCCACGAGCACACATAAAACACACGCGGAGAGGCACAACGGCTCACCCGAGGACAGCGCTTACGTTTCTCCTCCACGTTCGCCATCGATCCGCCGTTGTCATGGACGATGTGGAGTAACCTCGCGTCGGTGTGGCCACCGGATTCTGCTAAGATTCGGTAGGATTCTGATGGGCGGTGTAACGATCGGTAGTAGAAAATCCCCCCCAAAAACACAGCAGTTTCCGTTTTCCCTTAACATCACGCACTTATTTACACTATTGGATTGTTTTATGCACTGTTTGTTTTTACGCACCAAAGCTTGCTTGTTCGCGTCCAGCGCGCTGCTTTGTCATATCCTTGTTCTGGACCTGAGTGACGCACGCGCTGCTTCCTCGCAAGCCGCAAGTCAGTTCTCGTTTCTTGAGTCCTTGTGGTTGCCTAAATGAGGTTTGTATCTGTTTCGTGTAATTATTCATTTGGTAATCTGTTCTCGTAGAATTCCACGGATAATCGCCTTTTGATTTCAAGATCCTTTGCAAATTCGGCTACGCATAGCTCAAGCGTGTCTTACAGTTTACCCGCAGCGGAAACTCCCCTCCCCTTGGGCATAAGATTAAACTGATCAAGCTCTGGGCCAATAAAACTATCAGAGCTCAGTCTTTTACTTGCAGAGTAATAAACAATGGAAATGAACTTTCCGGGAAGGTGGTGGAGGAGTGCACCGTGGAGCTGTTCAAGAGGAAGCTGGGCGCCTCGTGGATACATGACTTTCCAGATTACCCGTGAGCCAGCCACATGGGCCTAGTTGTGGTACTTCAGTCCACTTCGACATTCCTCTTCTCTCTTCCCTTTTTTATTCCGCCTCTTGTCCTTCCCCTTCTTCAGCTTCTTTCAGTCTACCCTAGTACCTACCCTTGAAATCTTTTTGGTTTCGCTAGATTGTTTCCCACCGTTTCACGAGAACCAAGGGCTGGGGGTGTTGACGGTTACACAAAGAGAAAACCCGCTCAATTTCGAGGCATACTGTATTAAAATGTAGATTCTGCTACTCTTTAGGACGGCGATCCCGATGTACCGTGCTCTCAGCTCCTGAAAGACGGAGAATCCCCTAAATTCCAAGCAGGGTGGGGCCCGGGGTCTTGCAGGTGCTAGAAACTGGGCTATCATTGGCATCGGCAGCCAGTAAATACCTGAACTTGTAAGTCCTGCGCTGAGTAAATTTTTGAAGCGCCCCGAGTTGGACTAAGTTGTGAAGTGTACACTGAGAAAAAGAAAGGTTCTTTCACACCACTGCACGTACCAGAGCAGCCTTGAGGTACACTTTTAATTCGGAAAATCTTTTAACTCTGCTCACGCAGCTTTTGGGTTCTGTGTAATTCTTCTGTTGTGTTGCCATTGTTGTCCTTTGGCGCAGACGAACATAATTCAATTGTTCGCTAATCGTTAACGATTTTGGTTTGTAACTAGCCCCGTTTTGCGCTTATTATGAAGTGCGTGATATATCAGCACCTGGCCGAAGGGCGCGGGAGGCAAGTGGCGGAAGGAATCAAATGTATTGAGTGCTATAGGTGGACCCATGCAGACTGTTCTGGCATCGGTGAGGATGCTTATCGGCCATACTGCAAGAACAGCTGGGTCGGACGTGTCTGTGGTCTCCTCAAGTAGGCGGCTGGGTTGGCCCATATAAATCTAACTGAGCTTCATGAGGTCTAGCTCCCCCCTGAGGACTTCGGATGCGTTGAGTGTGAGAAGTCGCAGCGCGGAGCTTTGTCGAGACCATATAAGGAAGTCTTAGAATCGCCCGAGAAACGATCGTTTAGGTGATTAAGAACTAAGTAGATGATCGCCATGTTGCAGCTTCCTCCACTCCAGTACGGCAAAGAGCTACGGATGGGTAGGTGACCCGTGAACCGAAGAAAAATAGTAAGAATAAAGCCCTAACAGAAGAGGAGACGGATAAAGCCTGGGAGAGAAAGGAACCTAGGTATTGGAATCTGGGAGCCCAAGTTATGAACATGCAAAGGCTGATCCAGTCAAAGGGATAGAGAGCGAATCGAAGACCACTGAGTCTCTGTCAGGAGGAGCTGTTCTTACGGGTTCTAGGGCACGGAGGGGCATAAACAGGAGGCGAATACGGGATATGGTGCACGCCGCGGGTGTTTCCCATACAGTTCCCTTGAAAAGAGTGCACAGAGTGGGGAAGTGGAACTCTCCGTTCGCTGGAGTTGACACCAATACTGCACTAATAATTCTAGTCGTTCACTGGTGAGCATACCAGGGGTGTGCCGCTGGCTGTGGCTGCAGTGGTAGCTCACAACCCAATGGGCAGACACAACATCGTACTGGACAAACACGGAGGGAATCAGGATAGGATCATCGATAAACCTGCATTGTTAACAGCGGAAGGTGAGTAGGGACAGCAGGAAGCCGCATCCCGCCTTCGGGGTGACATACCGACGGCAGTAGGCAAGCCATTGAAGTCGTCGGGAACAGTGATCATTGGGAAAGTTCTGGAAGATGAAAACTGGAAGTGGCGTAATCAATCGGAAGATGAAGCGACCCTCACGAATTTAGAGGCAATGAGTATTCAAGTAGAAATGGACTGGGAGTTATCAGAGGTCCTGGATATCCAGCGGCCTCCATATCCCCCAACGTGTTGACAGAAAATTTCGATACCTGGTCAGGATCAAGTCCGTTACTGACCCATCCACCGAACAGGTATCTTCATGCCTTCTGAATAACACCTCGGAGCTCCAAAGGAAAGCGTATCCCAAGTCGACGGGGATCCCTAGTCAAAACAAGGCTGCTCCTCAAATTCGACGGCACCACTTGCGAGATAAAATATAAGTACAAAATAATCATTGATTTGATGGTGAGCTTCGGTCTTCATCCAGCACAAGGGTGGTCAAAATGGAAAAAAAATCTGTACCAAACGAACAATTTACCAAAAAGAATAAGTAGAGGGTGCCAGTCCCGCATGTTACGAACGTTTGAGCAATGCGTAGCCAAATTCGCAACGGATTCCGAAATCAGAAGGCGATTATCCGTGATAATTCTACGATACTAGATTATTAAAATAAACAATGACATAAACAATATACAAACCTCAATAATACGATCACAAAGACTCAACAACGAGAAACCGAATAGCAGCGTGTGAGCAGACAGCACGTGCGTCACGCAGGTCCTGAGCAAGGATGTGCCAAAATAGCGCTCTGGGCGCGAACAAACAACGATTGGTCCAGAAAAACAACCAGATCGTAAAGACAAGTCAATAGTGTATGGAAATGAGTGATGTTGGGAAAAAACACTGAATCGCGAGGGAAAAAGGGGGATTTTCCACGACCGGCTGTTACACCGCAGTCCACGCTCAGTTAGGCCCAAAGAACAATTTTCAGGGGTGGAGCCGAAGAATTCGTCGTAAACGGACTTAACGTCTACGGTTCATCAACGCAAGAGAGGAAAGTAAAACCGAACGGCAGTAAAACAAAACGGCTTGAGCCTCTGCGACGCATTACCCTAAAGAATGTCCACGAGGTAATTTCACAAAGGAATCACGACCGAGAAATAAAAAATTCAATGCCTCGATCGTTAAATGGATGACGACCACAAAATGTCATCAGCAACAATGAGGTGGGAAAAGTAGTTCAAACTTCGTAAAGAAAACACCTGAAAGTAACAGATGAGAAATTTTCAACAGTTCACGATGTTACACCGGCCGCCATAATTCCTCCGAGTGGCAAGTAACCCAGGATTGCATCTGGTTCAGGCTCCACCTTCTTTCTTACGCTTTCGAAGAGCCACAGTTCGCGGGGTTCACAGAAGCACTCTCGCTACCTCCCTTCCCTGGGGGCATGCCAATACTAATAACAGTACGCCTGTATACTCACTAGCCTAGAGAACCGAATGCAAGCCAGCCTCTTCAAGCAGGCACACCTTTCAGACTCGTCTACATACGGTCCCCTTCGTTGTGCTCACCTCCGGTTTCTCTTATCTCGTCCAAGGTGAGCCTTCCTACGTTTATCACGCCCTTAGTCTTCGGATAACGCGAGAGAATAATACAGGACATAGATCTGGTTGCCCAAGCAACGGTCGCCAAAAGCTTTGGTCAATCCCTGTAAAAGCACAAAAGCTGCCCTGGATTGCCTGACACTTCCCGAGTGACGGCAGACATGGCTTCCCTTATCTCCGGCCCCTGAGGCGGGACCAAGATGGGAAATTTGGTGGCGAGGTAGTTTCGAAGAAAAGTATGCCCCTCCGACCAAAGCTTCAGCCCCCGTTTTCCTCGATATGCCCCACGGGGTGGAGTAAGCCAAGTTTTTTCTGACCTCAGGTATGGCCTTCGAAATGCTACGCAGAACGGGTGTGCGATCAAGAACCTATTCGCTAGAAGGGTGCCAAAGCTAGTAAATGTGATTTTTACATAGTACTTACTATCATGGAATCAGCCCAATACCAGTTGTAGTCAAAAGGCCCTGGCGAAGCATTTCCAACCACTCCGCCTGCTTTGACACCATACATTGCTGCGGACATCTCTAGTCGGGGTATTGTAACAGGTTTCAGGGGCGGAGCTGGAGACTTGTCGAACAGTCATACGCAGTAGGAAGGCTTGTCTACCGGGGCCTTCCGCGCATAAGCAACTGCCAGTAGCCTATTTCGAGCGCATCACAAAATGCATGAACTTCGGTCCATCCAGCCCCATATTCATCTTCATTGCGCTTGCTTCTGTGGTTTGCAGTAGTGCCCAGACCCGGAACAGAACACGCTCACTTCTATTATTGATCGCCCCTGAAGTAACCAAAAGCCGATCTCAGATCAACTTCGCTCTACATGAAGTTTACAAAGGTGGTTTTGCGGGTGGACATGGCGGTGCAGCAAGGCCCAAAAAGTCATACCAAGAACTCAAGTTCGACAGCATGCACCTTCTGGTTGTTGGTTTATCGAGTAACGAAAGCAGGAAAGTAAAATCATCGGATCTCGCATCCCACTGTAATCATAACGCCGGTTGACAGTTAAAATTCGGCTAAGGTGGAGAAACGGAATCGCTCTCGACCTCCTTTGCCCCGAACAAAGCAACTCACTCAAATAATTTGGATGTCCACTTCCTCATTCTGAGCCCAGACTCCATCAGCCATTCGATCATCGCCGCAAACCTATTTGCCCCTTCAGGGACAGCGAACGATAAGAAGCAGTCGTCTAGGCAGAAGGCAGACTACCGAGCCCACAGTGGCTTGGGCGTAGCCCTCTTGGAATCGACTGACTGCTTGTCGCAGTGCAGAATTAGTGCAAAAAGTTGAAGTAGCTTCGAAAGAGAGCCCCGTCATTTGGCACTCCTAGGGCTCGATAGCCAGGTCTCCTTTTGGCCATCACAGGAGCCAAAGTGCCCTTCGGTGAATTCGGGGTACCTTGATCTGCATGAACATTTCCTCCACATCGGCCGTCAAGGCAGTCCGGTCTTTCCAAAACAGCAGTAATATTCCCACTGGTTTGGCAATCGCATCAGGGCCTCGATATGACAAATCGTTGGAAGATCACCCATTGTGTTTTGCCGCGCAGCCTAAGGCTACACGCAACTTGCCAGGCTTTCTTAGATTGAAATCCACGTGGTGCGGCAGGTACCACCGTGGCTGGTACCAAAGCCGTAGCTACTACTCAGAGACGGTGGCTGTATGCCCTTTCTCTATAGAGTTTTCCATCGATTCTGTATGCCTGACGGATGTAACCCCAAGTGTCACCGTGGCAAAACTCGCTGCCTCCTCGGGAACTGCGCCCGAGGCAGAGGCAGGATAGAACAAAAGGGATGTCCGTCCCTTGGGACGAACGCACTGGCGCTATATGCCAGCTCATATGACGCTAAAAACAAAAAGATGGAACTCTCCAAAGCCGCTGGGGAGCACAACCCGTCAGTAGCCGCCTTCACGGAAGCACGGCTTTCTAAACAAGACTATGGGCCGGGACCAATGAAAAACGGTTTTGCAACCTCTAGACAGGATAGAGACAGGATAGGAAGATTCATTCTGTCTTCCCGCTTCGAATTCAGTTTCGACGGTAAAACCATTTTGGCTCTCAAAACACTTTGGCTACATACCTATAGCACGATGAAAATAAAAGAAACGTAGATTGTTGGATATGATTTTCAAGGAACTCAATGGATTCAGTCGGAGGCTAGATAAAACTCCACATTGGCAAACAGTGAAAACTATTGGGTCTTATCCCCAGGTTATCCGGTAATTGATGCACATTTGTTACCCACGAGAAAGTGAACCAAAGATAGTCTTGATAAACAAAAATCTTCATAATTAAACACCGGTTTCGCTAATTGAAAATGAACCACTAACAACAATTCCTCCATATGCGAAAAACACCGTTTACGATTTCAAAAAAATACCATGATTTTATCGCCGCCAGTTCGCACGTGGTAGGGTTGTAACGTTTCTAGGACTACCTCAATCCAGCGTGCTACAAATCGTCCTTTGTAAGATGAAGAACGCATCTTACTTTTGCTTAAATGGGAATAGATTTGAGGATCCTACAGAAACCATCAAAAAGAGGTCAAATCTGATGATTTGTATATGCACTGACAAAGCACTACTGCATAGGCACGTAAAAATGCCTCGCGGGTGACCAAGATAAATTCAAGTCAAGTTTAATGTGTCCAAACCGAGATCGGTTTCGATTGTTTCGAAAACTCGATGTGCCATGTTAAATGTTACGGTAGAATTTCATCGCTCAGTAGCAGTTTCATTCGTTTGTAAAACAAGCCTTGAAAAACGTTACCCGTGGTGACCGAAAAGTGGACAACCTACCAAAGATTTCGACTACACCGTGTTATTGAGCAATAAAATTCTACTATATCAAGTTAGGTTCAGTCAGCTTTACGACGCTCCCGCGGTTTTCAAAGGTTCGAATGCTCACGTCGTTTTATGAACCTTACAACCGAAATCCAATCTGTTAACCACGAACTAACCGTTCCATTGACTCAACAGTTATTCAGATAACTATAGATTCCATGGTGATTACATCTAAACTGTTTCGTAATTGCTAGTTACGAACTGGAAAATAACCTGCCCTTCTTTGAGTAGCGGAAACACGGGGGCTCGCTGAAAAGTTTTCATTTATAACACTGAACGATACTCTACTGAATGAAAATGAACTTCGCTGCTGATGTTATTCGGTCGAAGAATCATTTCCGTTTCAGCTTTCAGATTTGCTTGGTGCGGACTCCTTTCACCGCGTCGGTCGGACGATATCTATCCCTAACTCTGTATCAGGTGCACGGTTAACTTTCGGTGCGCACATTAGCCTGGTTCACCGGACAGGTCGGACCATACACACCCCGCTCAGAGCACCAGATGACCAATTAACTGTTGCAATTTCCCACCTGGCTCCACTTCAAGTTTCAGGCCTCATCAGACGAATGGTCGAAGAACTTTCCACCACTTGAGATAGGAGTGGAATTTTATCTATTTGCTCTCCCACGTTACAGTCATGATAGAGGTGACACTCTATTCACGGTGTCACCACCCCTTTACTGTCGCAGTCCGGGAATCAGAAGCATGACTCGATAATACCGCACAAAGCGCGAACTTTGATCGGGTCATCCGGGTGGAGTGGCTTTTTGATCGTGTGAAACAAACCACAGGTTCACATTTCGCATGCAAACGTTTTAATGGAGAGCCCACTAAAGGATGGTTGTTCACGTTTATGGGCTAGCAGCCGACACTCCCCTTAGCTCATGTTACCCCGCCCTCGAAAATAGCCCCGAAACGGCCATGGATCCCCTGCGCTTGTCGTGACGTGGGCATTCAGTAAGCAGTGACTTCAAAAACGTAAATGGGTAGCAGCAATACCAACCAGCGATATGTAACAATGCCTAGGCGAAGTCTGGCGGACTGAAATGTTACGGAATTAAAGGCTTCAAACGGAGTGTGTAAATGAGATCCGGTCCTAATGAATACTGTTTTCACGGCAACGAATAATGCCTGACCGAGAACCTAATGATAGAGTAAAACACTCTATCACCAGGGAACGGGTTAAATCTGTTAAATCTGATGGTTAACGAACAACTAACACACTGTCAATTACAAGGTAACAAGTCTGAAATAGCACATTAGGAACATGATCAACAGTTTCACAAGTCTGTTGTAAAGCGGGACTTAGCTAGCAGTCAGAAGACCAGAGTCAAGAGATGCCACCGAGGTGGATACTACTTAAGGAAATATGACCATTCAAGAGCCAACTAATTCTCAATAAGATGAGAGAAAAATGACTGAAAGCAACTTATTTATGACGTTCGATGAGTGTACATATTTTAGGGATAAGACTGAGATATGTACCTTCCATTAGCACGGTTTATCGGCGAGGGGACCAACTGATGAACTGTAAAAGTGAATGGCCTTGTAGTTCATCAACACGAAAACTACTTTAGGACGAAACTACTTCATAACAAATAATATTTTTAGGGAGAGCTGTCCATAAAAGGCTCATCACGCGTAGCTCACCATCACCCTACTGAAGTTCTGCTAAGAGCACAAGTATATAACCGGGTTTAAGTTATTGCTATATTCGTGCAAAGAAATATGGGGTCAGTTGTTGTTATCTTACTGAAAAACAGTTGTAATTTACAGGAATCATCCTACACGTTTTCCATCACCTTCACTGGGTTCCCAAGTGCGGCCGAAGCTGACGTTCACAGAAATACAGTCATGCAACATTAGGAACTATATTTGTTTAAGCTGATCTCTTAAGGCCAACAAACTGGCAAACAGCTAGAAAATGCAAAGGCCGAAAAACCTCTTACGCTGTTTGTTGAAACTGTGTGCGGTCCCCGTTTTCGCTCTTCTGCCCTGATGTTCCGAGCTGATAAGTAACAAGAATTCTGTGTCTTTTGAACGGAAAAAGATGACCAGCGGTATCTCTGTAATCTCCGCAAATAAGTGATGGTCCCTTTTTTAAACAAATTTCGTTGCTACTAGGCATATGGCAGAATACCGGTTTATCAGTGGATAACCGACGTGAATAGATTCCCCGAAAAACCTGCTTTGCGTATTCGTCAATGGCTATGACCGTTTCCATTTAAGAGGTGTAAACATTCACTAATGATATTCGTATTCCAATTACACCTCGATCAATGGTACATTACTCACTCTGTTGGGACCACCGTAAAAAAGTGTTACGCGGCTCCATCTGACTGATTCCTTTTTGGTTTACACCTTTGCTCTCCTGACTTTTATTATATGTACACGTAGGTGTGGCAACGTAAGTCGCCATAGGGCACAGTGGTACACGGTGAAGGAGCTTTCGTCAGAGCTCGTGAGGCCAAACTGCTCGACAGTTTAACGGACTAATCGGGTAGGGGTGGGAGGATGTTGGTGGCAGTAGATGATATTAAGCGGATCTCATTCGAGCCTATGGAAACACTAAGGTGCTGCGTGTGGCCCGCAAGTAACAGTGAGTGGCCGAGAGAAAGGGTCATGCCCGAGAATCATGTCAAACTGGGGTGCCCTGAATAGCATACGTATTCCATTTTGGTGAACGATAAAAAAGGGAGTTGTTGACAAAACCGTGGCCCTACCTCGCACAGACTTTTCCTATGTTTTGTGAAAAAGTGGATTGTTTCATAATCGGGAGAACAAAGTTTACTCCTTATTGGAATCAGTCCGCGGGCAGTAATAACGGCAGATTCCGCAATTCATGAGCATAAACTAGTTTGCAGTGGAAAATTTTTTTCAAATAACGCTTAGCTCTTCAGAACTACGTACTTATTCTTCGGAGAGTGCCCGTTCACACGGTAAATAATCGCCATGGTTAATAAGACGACTTAAGGCAGGGATCGTTCTTTATTGGTTAGCCCAATCAGCAAACCAGGTTTTATTTGCAATAGGTCGTTTTGTGTTGCCCTACTCTATTGTTAAAATGTAAATTTTGTGCAGCCTGACAATTATCAATGAGTGACCTATTTCATGTAGCAGTTGTTCACAAAACTGCGGGGGGAAGGTCGCTATGGCTGTATGCCTATGAAAAAATTGTCAAGGTTTGTTTATTAGGAGAGATAACACGCGCATTCACGTTAATAACGGGAACGGTTCAACTTTTACGAAATTTAGTGAGGTAATGTCACCACTGCAAGTGCTCCTGATTTGTAGGCCCTTAGTTTACAACCAACCGGCCTTTCTGTTAGCAGTCTTGAGCAGCACCAACAATACAAAATACTTAATAACTTGTAAAATAGGGCGAACAAAATGTGAACCAATGTTGCCAGTGGATAAACAATGGCTAGATATAGTTTGGAAATTAGTTGCTGTGAATAAGCGACTTCGTTACCTGCTGAGGCTTTCCCACATAGACGACTGGCAAATAATAGATTTGATGAATACATGGTTTACTCGAAGGGAAGGCAGCTGAGTGTGTGATAAAAAGTGCTCCTAATGGTAGACTGTTGGACGCACTTTTCACTGAGTGGTATCGCGCGCGAGTCAGAATAACTACCAGTTGGTGGATTGGGCAATACCAAGGATGGGGCAAACGATTAAATGAATGCAATGTCCGTTTTTAGTTGAGAAGTTCAATGTGGGAAATTTTATTCTAAATATCACAATGGTTTCTGACCCAAACCTAACCAACTGGGCAATAAGTCAACCCTTTCAATCTGAGAACCTTTTTAGTTAATATCATTTCCAATAGTTGTGTTGTTCTTCCAGCTATATGTGGCAGCAAAACGAACTTGTTTAATATTCTCTCGGCAAACCACCTATGAAAAGAGCTATTATTTTCAAAGATTAGCAATTACCACTATCTTTTTAAGAAAACATTTTCATGAACATTTCAGAATTGTAACGAATTATCGCCTTGGTGTTTGGCGAACGTTTTATTCTGTTTTACGGTCCTGATCTAGTTTGTCAATGGAAGCTGGAGCGAAATAAGTATGAGTGCACTTTTTTTATCTATTCCTGAAGATCATAGCACCTTGCTCCGCTGTAGACGGAATGAAAGGCACGCCTCATAACAAACACTCGCTGTGACATCTCTGCATTCGTACTAGTGTGCCAGCGGAGGTGAGCAGGAAGAAAGTGACACCCTTGAACTGTCACTTTTCCTAAACTTTTCTCTCTCTTCCGAATGCAGTGACGACAGTTATAACGTTGAACACAAAACCACATGGCTTGATGGTGGCATATATATATGTGGTTCCTGGTCCATGAATTTCTTCACTAGACTTGTCCCAGCGCACCATCCATCCCGGCTTCACGTGCATGCTTGACTGCTGCAGTCACCCACCGGGTTACGCTTCAAATGTCAGGCTACGGAAAGCTGAGAAATGTGAGATGTTTCGAAGCATGAGACGGGATTGACTGTTACGTATTCGGGTCACGATATCCGAGGCACATCTGCCACTTCGAAGTGCAGAGAAAGCCGTCAGCGTTCGGAGTGTGCGCTTTAGTGCGTGCAAGGTGGTGACGACTTCAGAAGCGCACACAGGATTGAGGATATGTGCGCTGGGAAATGTCACGAAAGCAGGATGAAAAGCTGCCTCGAGGCCTACCCGATACGAGGCTTTATCTTGACTTCGGTGGGTGCCCACTCTGACAGGGGTCTGGGACTGAAGTTGTGTTTGAGGCCTGTATGATATGAGGCATCGCCTCAGTGATATTCCGCTCCCACGCATACCCTACAATGGCTGCCACAGTATGCCGTACCTGGCCGACCCATTGCGATGGTAGGAATGAGACGTGATTTTAAACTAATGCTCAGAGAACCATGAAAGGCAGCACTGTTATGGAATTCAGTGCACTAGACTAACCTCATAGGCCGAAGGGAGAGCTATAAAATGCTGCGCTACAGGCAATGTTCACCATTGGCTAACGAAAATGTTTAACTAAAAGCATATGGCAGCCGTGGTCGTCGACTGCGCCAGAATCTTCGCTGAAGACGGGTTCGATTTTAAAGAAGAGAACTAAACAGCATTTGGAATCTGGCAGCATCTTGCCACCAGTGGCCTGCAGGTGAAACACGTCGAATCACAAGTGTGCACAGAGCGGCAGACTGATAACTTGACCACGGTTGTTATCCGTACAGGTCTGCCTATAATTTTGTGCCCATGTCGTTCTTTTGTTTTACAATCAACTCCCATGGAAGCTGAAGCATGCGCAGTACTCAAATATCACCTCACAATGACCAACTGGTCTACGGCATCAGTTAACTAGTTGTTATTTCTGATGAGACGCTCCTTCTACAATTACCGGAAACTCAAAGAAGCTGATGAGTACGCTCAGAATAACGACAACCATAACAGTACATCCTGGTTCGTACCATAAACTGCAATTAACAAGCCGTCAACTAATCTATTTCTAATGCAGGGAAACGGTCTAACGGCCCAGATACACACAAGTGGCATAAGCCCCTTCGGATCCTCCCGAGCCCGCATAAGGACAGTTCTTGCCCGAGTCATTTCTTCAGTGTCATCCACTTCGTTCCTTGTTGGCCCCTACAGAGGTGCGAAACAATCAAATGTTGCCGACTTATTTATGGAAGACACTGTAAAGGAACGCGGACAACTCCAAAGTAACTGTGCGAATATACAGGCACAAAAGACTCATTTGACAATCTCCTCGGCAGTACGCATCCATCCAGCTCGATCCCTTGGTAAACAGAATAATCCGACTCCGGATACCTCAGCTGCGACAAATGCACGTAGAAATGTGTGTATTACGAAAACACGGCAACATTCCCTGAAGCGCATTCATCAATGATTACGGATGTTATATGCCATGGGGAACATACATTATTTTTCCCTTTTCAGCGCCTTAGTACAGATATGGTCAGAGATTTCCCAGCTGATTATATGCACTGTCTGTTTCTCAGTGTTGTCCGTCGTCTGATTAAAATGTGAGCAGATTCATCCGTGGCCAATCGAACTCGGCTGAATTGGCAGCAGACGACTTGCGCAAACGAGCGCGTCAAAAAACTGCGCATTTTAATGCTTGCGAATTTCGTAGGAAATGCGGGTGCTGAGAGAAGTACCAATCTTGAAAGGTGGTTGACGACCGTCTCGTTTCCGTTGAGGGCGTGAAGGAGGCTATAACCCTAGTTGAACAGCTTCGGAGTGTGCTGATTCTCAGAGGATTTCGACTTCACAAATGGGTCTGAAATACCGAGGCAGTAATGAAAACCATAGCCCAAAGTGAACAAGCTCCCTCATCGATCAGCCTGAGTACCAGTGACACGATGATACAAAAAACGCTCGGCTTGTATTGGCGCATAAAAGACGACTGTTTTACGTTTAAATTGGACATTCCTAATCGGCCGGTCACTAGAAGAGGTATTCTCTCGTTTACAGCTTCGCTATACGACCCACTGGGGTTCATCGCTCCATTGCTTCTTCAGCCCAAATGTTTACTGCGGAGACTATGCCAAAGCAACTGTGGGTGGGACGACCCGGTCACTGGACCCATCCAGTTAGCACGGGAAAGGTAGAAATCAGAACTATCAGCAGTCGAAACGCTGTCGGTACCGAGATGTCTCAAATATGTCATGCAAGGCCGGCAGTCCGCCGTCGTACATCTGTTTTCTGACGCTTCCGAGTTGGGATATGGCGCGGTAGCATACCTGAGGTATATATGTCCGGATAATTCCATCCACTGTTGCTTCCTATTGGGAAAATCAAGAGTTGCACCTCTGAAACCTGTTACGATACCCCGCCTAGAGTTACAAGCGGCGGTGCTCTCGATGAAACTCCTGCAACACATACGGAGGGAAACAGACTCACATGCGGACAATGTCTGTCTCTGGACGGACTCAGTGATCGTCTTACAATACATTCGCAATACTCAACTCAGATTCAAGACATCCGTGGCCGACCGCGTAGGGTTCGTACACGAACAAACTACAGTTGACCAATGGAGGCACGTCCCTACCAGCGTGAACCCTGCGGACATGGCGTCCCGCGGAGTCAGTGGCGGTGATAGCACTAGTCTGGGCAAGTGGTTACGAAGACCGGACTTCCTACGGGAAGCGGAGTTCAACTCGCCTTGTTTGAGTAATCAGTTATCGGTTGAAGATTTACCTTACCTCGAGACCAGAAAGCAGTCAGCGGTCATGGCTACGTCCTCAACATTGTATCCATTAGACCGACTAATTTCGTACTATGCCTCCTGGCTGGCCCTAAAACGAGCTTGTGCGTGGACGACACGGTTTCTGCAGTATATTCGAGCAAAGACCTACAGAGCACCTGGGCAGACGATGCTGAAAGGAAATCTAAGGGTGTCCGAATTGGAATTCGTCGAGTTGGCCCTGCTTCGTTACGTACAACGCCAGACGTTTCCCGAAATAATTGACAGTATATTGAGGCAGGAGAGGGCCGCTGAAATGCGGGCGCCGAGACGTTCCTCTCTGCAGAACCTATACCCGGTAAGGGAGAACGGACTGCTGCGAGTTGGGGGACGGTTAACCAACAGTAATATATCTCAAGCTAGGCAGAGATCTATAATTCTGCCCAGTCAGCATCCACTTACAACCATCATAGTTCGTCATTATCATTTGAAGGAAGGACATATGGGGTTGATGCACGTGTTAGCGGCGTCGCGGGAGAAATACTGGATCATAAGAGGTGCTTCCACAGTAAGAAGAGTAATTATGCAATGCATTGGCTGCAAGGTAAGATCGGCTAAACCTGTAGAGCATTTCATGTCAGGTCTACCGGCCTCACGCGTAACCCCATGCTTTCCCTTTGCGGTAATCGGAATCGACTACTTCGGACCGTTCTACGTTCGAGAAGATCGTGTGACTAAAAAACGTTACGACTGTATCTTTTCATGCTTCAAAACCAGAGCAGTACACATTGAAGTAGCTCATTCTCTCACCATCGACCCTTTCTCCATGACCTTCTCGCGATTTGTGGGAGACGGGGATGTCCCAAGCAAGTGTACAGCGATCGAGGCCAGACATTCGTCGGAGCAGAAATAGAGATGCAGCAATTTCTAACGGGGTTGGGAAACCGCAAATTTGAAAATGAAATGCTATCTAAGGGAATTGAGTGGTACGTCAATCCACCTTATGCGAGTCACCGGGGTGGTGTGTGGGAGCGTATGATACGTTCCGTCAGACGGATTCTCAGCACCGTATCACGAGAGCAAACTCTAACAGAGGAATCACTCATGACCTATTTAACGGAAGCGGAACGCGTTCTAAACAATCGTCCTCTAGTACCTGTATATGACGACCCAGAAAACCCTGGAGTTCTTTCACCCATCTGTTTGTTATTGATGAGAAAACAGGAAGATACCATCGGAACCGAAATTGACCTGCACGATCGGTACACACGCCAGTGGAGGCAAAGCCAGCCCTTGTCGGATACCTTCTGGCGAAGATGGATTTCGGAGTACTTACCTTTGCTAAACACTCGTAATAAGGGGAGAAAACCGCGGCGAAATCTGAGAACAGGAGACTTAGTGCTGATACTGGGAGAGAACCAACCCCGTGGAAAGTGGCCGAAAGGAGTTGTAGCGGGTATCAAAGGTGGATCAGAAGGGCGAGTGCGCGAGGCCCTAGTAAAAACCTCAAAGGGACAAGTTCTGAGAGACATCTGCCGACTGTGCTTACTGGAAGGGGCCGACGACTAGTAGGGTACCCACTCGTGAGTAGGGTGTGCTTCAGTTCGATTCCTGTGATTGTGGCAAGAGTAAAATGTACCATTTTTGCATGGAGCCGTCTGAAGTGTGCACAGTAGCGAGTGGAAAGTTAGTAAAGCCGTGCCGGCTTTGGGGTGGCGGTGTTGAATCTGTTTTGCCTGTTTCCATCCCGCTCATTCATGACCACCAACCCGTGCTACGTTCGGACCGGTTTGACATTCCTAATTCATTTGACGTTGACCACATGGTTGCACGGCTATCAATCCACACAATTCCTCATCGCTCTCAAGCGTTGCCTGTCCGTCACACACACACACACACACACACGCTGAACCATCACTCGGTCGATTGACTAGACCTGGACTAGACTGCTCGAGTGGGCACCGAATTCTGATCAGCTGCACCCGGCAGGCATGTTTGATCACGCACATGTACCGATGCATACACACACGCACCCACACAAGATTGTGACCTGTTCGGCCCGTGACTAATCGTGTATTTGCGCACCTGAGCGAATCCCTGCCCTACTCCCTGGTTGGCCAGAGCCATCGATCGATTTCCGCCTGATCGCCTTTCCGTTCGTTCATGTCCCTTATATGCGCGTTCCTTTCCTTGTCATTGTTAGTTGTGGTCGTTTCGTTAACCTACTTGGTGACTTGTGCTTCGGCAAATTGGCCATAGAACGTGTTATCTATTCTGAACCGTACGGAACGTTAGTAAACGGTGATTCCCGTGAGGCCGCCACGTTTGAGGTTTGTACATTACCCCCTTGATTGATTATTGTTTGCAGTACCGCTAATAAACCTCAGCTAGTTTGATTTGGTTTCTGAGGAGAGCGCGTCACTCCAACTCGGCCTAGACACCAAAAAAACTCGACTAAAGTTCAGAATCGGACGTACTTATCCAGCAATGTGTATGATCTTCCTTTTCATCGATGGTATAAATTCTGCAGTTAGCCGGACACCGACTCAGATTCCTAACTCACCGGAACTTTTTAATGCTCTAGGTCAGACAAATCGTAAGTTTTATCTTTAGTTGGCCGTCTTAAATAATTCATGTGAGAACAGCCTTCGTGTGTACCCCTCAGTAACGTCGGGGTTGGTATGTCAGGGATCCTAAGGACTTCAAATTTTACGCTAATAGGTTGTCGTATTTTCTAGCCACGTTTCGTTGGCACCTGTTAGGCTTAGCCTGATACTTATCACAAACTTGCCACCGACAGTATCCCAGTGTGTTTGTTCGCCTTGTTTTATTTTTCAGATTTCACAAGCGAACAAGTGCCGGAGGGCTTTAAGTTCGCTAATGGCCCCATAGATGGCAGTTGGAACGACACCAAACTACTCCAAAAGGCTGTATTCTAGCTGCAAAGGACATTCGAGTCCCTCAGCTTGAGCAACTACGATCCCCAAAAGGTTTTTTCAATGAAAACTTCATACCAAGTTACAGATCGAGATCATCACTTAGATGACGTCAAAGCCCGGGACCAGCTGGTAGGTTGTTTTAGTCGAAAGTGAACACTGCCGAATAAGATCATGAGATCAACTAGTGGAAAAGACTACCACAAGTTCGTACGCAGCTTGATGTGTTTACCGAGCGGTCCGTGTCCCGCGGAAGCCATGAACTATTCCGGCACGGATTCCCGAAATCCGCACTAAATGGTTCATTACTAACATGTTCATTATTTCAACAGACACTTTATGTTTAGACTACCTCCATCAAAGTGCTTCATTCGTTGATGTGAAACGGAGCATGATAGTCATGGTCATTCGTGGCCGGCTGCAAAATGCCGCACACAAACTACTGCCAGCGGGTAAAATAAGTTAGCAGATATTATTATTTTCGTTTCCTCTGGACCGTGGAAGAAGCTCCAAGACAATTCAGCCTTGTGGACATGCAGGAACTTGGGTACAGCCTTCTGGTACATCGATGTATCTAGCAAACTATTTGCATTGTTTTTAATCCCATTTCAGTGTGGGAATGTCAGCAGATTGTTCACAAGTAATTCACGTTTATGGGAAGTAGTAACAGTCCGTTGTACTCAAATAACTTAGTTTTTGACGTGATGAATGTGTAGGTGGTTTTCTCAAATTTAAGGACCATTACCCTGTGAATAGGGAAATCATCCCGCTCAAGACGTACTTAGGCTTATAATTGAGCGCACCGGGAGGGGGAGCAAATCGTCGTAACTGAATGTAATAATTAGTTAATCCATCCTTTATTTGCGTGTTCCAAACGTCAACGGGACGTAGGATAGAGTAGATGCAATGGCAAATTCGTCCTGCTTACCAGCTGAGCAACTGGCTCATTTTCAAGACGTTCCCTGGTCAAGAGGTTGGACATTTGTTTGATACGCCTCACGCGCAGCCTTAACTGGGTCACGTTTATCCGTTCGTCCCAGTTGCGCACAAGCAGCGAGGTATCGGTACGCGTGCAACTATTATACGCAGCTTAGCCACTGTCGAGTGAAGGTGGATAACTGGCGAATACACACCGCTTGTGTTAGCAGGGTAGCTTCCATACGATGGATTGGTTGACTTAGCTCCTCGCTGATTTTCAAGGCCAGCTGACTCTGGCATAGTTTGTCTCGAAACGTTGGTGTAACTGTGATAAAGACCAACCGGTTTGAACCGCTGATTATGTCAACACACCCACGTGTATAAGTGTGCCTAACTATCGGTTACGTCCGTCTCATTGCAGAGTTGTCATCTGCTCCTGTGGACGAAAATCCCGAACAACCGCTGAGCGAGAAACCAGTAATATCTGTTGATTCGCTCCAACTGTATCTTGCGTCGGGTGACATTTATTATAGATTTTCAGTCCGATTCGCACTTCTGTTTCATTCCACACTAGGAAGACATATATAAGCAGTGGAGTTCTGCGCATCCTGAGCAACACGACTTGGGCTCCTAATGAGAGGATAAACTTCGTCAGTCAAAGCATCAACCTGTGTTCATTTTCAAGCTAGTTAGCAGTCTCGCTTCGACCATTGCGCCACTACTGCCAATTTCGCTTTGCGATCCAAAGAAATTTATTGTACCTTCACGTGTCCAAGTGATAGCTTAGTTTTCAGGTACATGGCAGTAGGAAGTCATCCCGTATGAGCCCCATTGCATCGTACTCTATTGACTCGGCTAGATGTCGGTGCTCCGCCAATAATCCTTCAGGGTCTGATCCAACGTCCTCTTTAACGGTGTCTCAGCTTCCTTTTCCACCACTTCGGTCAGTAGAGCGTTCCAGAGATTGGTCACTCTCCTTGACAATCGATAGATGGCCTGTAAGGCGGTGGAATGCACCATAGGAAGCGTCAGGGCGTGTCCTCTGGTACGATCATTATTTCTGAGCGGGAATTCCAATTGTTGTTCCCGGTCCAACTCGCCACGGATTATTCGCCTGACATAGATGAGGTCGCCTCGAAGACGTCGATAGGCCATGGGAAACAACTCGGTGACTTCTAAGCGTTCCTCATAGCTGAACCCACGCAGTCCGGCCACGAGGCGTGTGGCAGCAAGTTGCACTTGTTCCAGTATGGCTACTTCCGCCGCCGTGCACGGGTAGACGGCCGGACCGCCATATTTCAGGCGAGGACGTACATGCGAGACATACAGCAATCGGAAGATTTCCAGGGATAGAGGCCCAAGTGAACGGCAAATTGGACCAAGTATCCTCCACGCTGAGGCGCACGTTCTCTCAGTGTGAGCTCTTGTCTTCAGATTGCTGGTGACAACAACCCCGAGGTCCTTTTCCTCCTGCGTTTGACGGAGTACGATACTCCCAAGGCAGTAGCCGGAAGTATCGTTGGGGCCACCAATCCTCATGCTCGCGCATTTGTCCACGTTTATGGGTAGACACTAGGTGGTCGACCAATTGACTAGAGTCTGGAGATCCTCCTGTATTATCTCACGATCCTCGGCCGATCGAATGGTGCGCCAGATCTTTAGGTCGTCAGCGTAGATAAGGCATTGGGATCGAAGGGTCTGTGGTAGGTCGCTCACGAACACTAGAAACGACAGGGGTCCTAGAACGGAGCCTTGCGGCACGCCACTGCTGACTGGATACCACGCGGACTTTGACTGTACAACTCTCACGAAAAAGGTTCTATCGACCAATAAATCTTCAATCCAGTGAAGCATGGGCCCGGAGATGTCGACGGCCCGGGATTTCAACAACAGCCCATTGTGAGGAACTTTATCAAACGCCTTACTAAAGTCCACCAAGATGACGTCCGTGACATATCTTTCGGCCTTGGCGTTCGACCAACTTTCACGGGAAGTCAACAGGTTTGACAGATACAAGCTGTTTATCTGAAAACCGTGCTGCTGTGCGAATAGAAATTGACAGCGCTCCAGATGTTCACGTATGCGAGCAGCCACCAGCCTTTCCATGACCTTTCCAGCTACGGAAGTGAGGCTAACTGGACGGTAGTTGACCGAGGTGGATTTTGTCCCACCCTTGTACAGCAGAAAGACAATTGCTTTTTTCCACTCCCGAAGTAGACTGCCAGTGGCCAACGATAAATTGAACAACCGCAGCAGTGGTGTAGTTGGTTGGTCCGCCAACTCCTTCAACGTCAACGGATGCACGCCGTCCGGTCCCGGTGACTTATGGGTTTAGATGGATTCAAGCAGCTTATTCACTTCCGGTTCCCCAAAATCATGCATAATGAACAGCGGCGAGCCACCCATCATCTGGATTGGCGCACTTTCCTCCACAGAATACACTGACAGATAATGCTTGGCTAATGTCTCAGCCTTTCCATTATCTGTTGCAACCATTTCGTCGTTGTTCAGCAGCGCTGAGATACCTACCTTCGCTCTGGTGCGGCGCTTTAAGTATGCAAACAGGCGCTTGGGTGCTCGCACTGCACCAACCGCAAGGGCCTCCTCGAACGCCATCCGCTTTATCCGTTTTTGTCCGGCACATTGGTTACGAATCTTGCGATAGAGATCATAACCCTCACCTGTAGATCGGAACAGCTGCCAGGCCCGATTTCGTTGTTTGAGTAGGCGTCTGAGCTCCAGATCAAACCACGACGGGCCCTTCACCCGGGGTCTACGTCGGTTGAGGGGTGTCAGTAGGCATTCATAAGATACAAGATACCATCACGAATAAACGCCCAAGTTTTGTTCACATCGTGGTGGATATCTGAATCCCTGTGAAACCAGTTGACGTCTAACGCCGCTCTCCGAACATCTTCAAACGGAGTGCGCCAAACATTACTTCCAAAGTGCGGTTTGGGGGATGGACAAGAACCACTGCGCCAGTGAATTTGTAGTGTCATGTGGTCACTGCTTCCAAGTGGAGGGAGATGTTCAACCTCATCGACGTCCGAGCTTCCGGGAGGAATCACCAGATCTGGAATGCAGCCGTGGCTGGATTGCCTCCGGGTTGATTTCTGAACATGTTGGTGTATTGTCGATTCTTGCACCGTTGTCAGTAACTCCCGAGAGGAAGGATCTGCCCCGGCCGATGTCCTGTCTAATGTCAAATCAAGCTCCAAAGAGGCAGCCAAAAAAATGTTTTCCCCAGCCGCAAAGCTCGAGGAGGAAGTAAAAGGGCTCAAGTGAGTATCCATTGACAAGCCAATTCATATAAGGCTCCGCAATGAGAAGGCCAAGCCAGCGGCCCCACAAGAAACCGATCTCAAGCTCAGAGTGCCGCCTGTCGTGCAGGTAACTCGCCTTGAGGATCAAGGTGCATGCCCACCATCGGCTGCTTCCCCACTAATTCCATCTCCCATCGCGGAAATTATCCCAGGTAGTAGACCTAGTGCCACTAAATGTCTGACGTCCCCAAAAGGTATTCCAGATCCCAGCTTTGCTAATAAGACTGTATTAGCGGACGAGACTCACCCATCCTTGAGCCCAGGCACAGACCTGCAACCCATTTCTGCTGGAAGCTGTAGTGAGGAGGTTAAAGCAAAAGAACGGATATCTGGTTCGTTCATGCAAAACAGGATCAAGAACAAAAAACCTTAAAGCTGTAAATCACGCAGCACGCACAAAGGTAAACCACAAAAAGCAGCTACCCTTTTCGGAGACTGAAGGACGCAGACCGTCCGCCTGGTGTGATACCTCCCAGGTTACTAGACGTCAAAACTTGCCACTTCCCCCCCAACAGTCTGCTAACTCTCTAGCTCCCCCAATATCTTCAGCCCCCGACTCCCCCAGGACCTCATTTCCACCCCCAAATCCCCCTATTTTCCACTCCTCAAACCCAAAATCAGTTGTCTCTGGCATTCTACAACAACTCCCGAGCATGTGCTCAAGTGTTTTCTATCCCTCCTCCCACTATACTGACAACCCCTACCCTTCCACGTATTGATTGTTCGTGGGTTGTGTCTACCCTCTCTAGGACAGATACCTTACTGCTTGGTGTAGTATATCATCCTCCGGCATGCAATTCAACCGATAGCCTAGGTCTCATAGACTTACTAGGCTCCCAGAAAAGCCACACAGACTTCACCCATCTGTTAGCCACTGGTGACTTCAACTCACGCAATATCGACTGGCAAAGAGCTGATGCCTTAGATGTCACCGTTGGTAAACCCCTCCTGGATCTCGTACTCAAACGGTCATGGGTGCAAAACGTAAAAGATCCTACTGGATATCGCACAGGACATGCCCCGTCCCTTCTAGACCTAGTCATCACCAATGAATGGCCCCAAATAGACGCGTTACACTACTCGCCGCCTCTCGGCAAAAGTGATCACATTCTCATTTGGTTTGATCATATTTTGAAATGGCCCCCTCTTCTCTCATAAATCAAAATTTTGAAATCCTTCCAAAGGACCAATTTTGACCATGTCTGTGCATTTATTCGCTCCCAGCCGAATTCAGCTAACGTAGATAACTCTGCTGATGAAATGGCACAGAATCTCAGAGAGTTGATCTCCCAAGCCGATAAGCTATTTTTCCCCAGAATTCGTCTTCCACAGATCGGTAAGCGGCCCCTCCCTCGCCTTATTAGGCGCATTCTGGACAAACGCGCACAACTCTTTGCTAGATATAAAGCCACAGGTCTTGAGAGCGATGTAGAAAATTCAGGATTATAGGCAACGTATGCAAAGACAAGATTAGTTCCTATCAGAATGCAGTCCAACGATCTGTACTTAATCGAGCACGAACCAATAAGGCATTTTTCTTTCAGTACATGCGCCCTCTAAGGGGCACAGCTCCGACGCTACTAGCTCTCAAAGATTGTGCCGAATCCTCAGTTACTTCTCCCAGCCAAGTAGCCGAGGCCTTCAGCTCCTACTTTCGTACAGTTTTTAGCTCCCTATCCATATCATCCCAACCTACCATGCACCCAATATCTCTGGTCAATACACTTAACCACACCACTACTCCCATTGGTGCAGTCGCACAAGGTTTCCGACGGCTCAACCAATACTGCTCCATGGGTCTTGACGTAATCCATCCCCGCATTCTCAAGGAAACCGTCGACATGTTAGCTGCTCCTTGTGCATCTCTCAGCGATGTGTTGACGATGGATTTTTCCTCAGTAGCTGGATAAAAGCAGTTATCGCACCCATCAAACAGAAGGGTAGTAGACAGCTTGCTTCTATAGACAGAGCTATAAGCCTAACTAGCATCTACAGCAAACGTTTTCTAGCGAATTCTTAAGAGTGGGGTTCTTTCCCATTTGCACAGAAATAGGATCCTTTGCCCGTCCCAACGTGGGTTTTTTCCAGGCAGATCATGCGTCATTTTTACGCTTGCGTGACATCATCGTATGCAAGCAGAACACCCAAATCATCCAATACGCAACATGTGTGAAAGACAAATCACTGTGTTAATCTCAGCACGGCGTTCACCGTCACTTATGTCACAAACAATCAACGATTATTGAGATACATGGAGGCACTAGCAAATAACCGAAGTCACCCTCAACTGTGCAAACAGCGAGAATGGATATTTAAGTTAGCCCTGCCTTGGTAACGAGTTTTTATTTGCTATCATTAGTTGTGTGCGTGCACTTTTGCCTTCGATCTCATGAGAACGTTCAATTTACCATTTATTACTGCTCACCTTTACCGCAGTATGCACTAGAGAAGATGCAGCGAAATAGCCCGGAATGCGTCGTGCAATCTAATGCTATTGACTTCTATGTTCAAATTTGTGTGTTTTCAATGCGCTCACTGTCATGGATAGTTTGGCGAAAGCCTACGATGATGGCCAGATATCACACGCTGTATTAATCGATTTTGCTAAGGCCTTCGACAAAGCACCGCATGCCTCTCTTCTCTATAAGCTGCAAACATACGAGTTTATAGGACCCATAATGGCCATCTTACGCAGCCTCCTTACCGACGGCACCTTTGAGGTCAAGGTGGGGAACGTTTTTACTCAACCCTCCCCATTAACAACTGGAGTCCCCTAAGGGTAGATCTTAGGTCTTCATCTTTTCTTGATCTACACAAACGATCTTCCGACAGCCCTTCCTGCGAACATTGCCATGTACGCAGACGATGTAACCCCCTGAAGTTCGAGCATTGAAAACCTGAAAATTGCAGTTGATGAAACGAAATGCTGGTCCGGGGATTGGAACCGCACAGTTATTGATGACAAATGCGAGAGCATGTCTTCCGGTAGCGAGACTGGTCACACGTTTTCCATTAGCAGGACAATCAAACTGCCTAGGGTTGACCGAGGCAAAGTGCCCGGTTTCTGGTTAGATTGTACCTTGTCCTTCCCTCGTCATCACCAACTTGCGAGCAAGTCTGTATTTTGAGTCCTGAATATGATTCGAAGGTCATTCCCGCGCATCTCTAGGGGTGATTTCCCCATAATTTTCGGCACGTATGTATGACCTCCTCTGGGGTACGGTAGTCAGATAGTGCACCCTGGTCTTGTCCGAGACCGTGAGATCTTAGAAAGAGTTTAGAGGACCTCCACCAAGCAGTATGGGGCCTGTCCCACCTGCCTTATCCCGTCGGCCTCTCACCCCTCAATCTCTATCCCCTTGACTGAAGACGTGTAAGAGATGATCTGTTTTTGATGTTTCACCGCCTTGAATCAGGTCAGAGAGATTGCTTCTTCTCTGTCTGTCCAGCCTCTTCTCTCCGTGGTCACAGGAGAAAGGTTTTTAAACTGAGACCACACATTCCGCTACGAATTAACTTTTTTATCTATAGGGTTATTATACTGTGGAGAGCACTTCCGGAAGATATTGTCCTCTCGCAGAACCAAACTACCTTCAAGAAAAAGTAAGACCTCTACCTGGGTCTCTCACGGCAATTTCTCGCCCAAAAAAGGGAAATAGATATCTCTTGTTGCATTAACATTTCACTACATGTTCATGAATGTCGTACCCCCATTCCGCTTAATGCGCTGTCCACAGTGAGACACTGCATGATGTTATGTGTATTTTGTTTTCGTTGACGCCCCCGCCCCTCCCCCCAGCTTCTTTTTACTCTCCTCCCAGCTCGGTGAATCCGACAGAAGATGAAAGATTTCCGCGGGAACAGGGACAATCGGGCTCAAAGCCGCGAACCCGTGTAGGAATTCAAGACTTCCAGATATGTGGGGCGTTGAAGTCGCCAAGGATGAGGCAGTGGCCGTCGCACGCCCACCTCCTCAATAAATCCATCATATCTGGAGGAGTGACCGCAGGTGTCTGATAGATGACTCCAATTGTCCTAAAGCTTCCGGTGGTACGTTTGGCGCGGCACCAAATAGCTTCACCGAATCCTTGCGGATCTGCAAACGCCTCTAACTGCGCTGTTGGGATGTCTGATCGGACGAACAATGCTACGCCTCCACTCACTCTGATAGAGTTCCCATCTACTCGGAATAGGGTGTAGCCAGAGAGGGACACCTCAGAGTCTAGAACACTGTTACTCAGCCACATCTCCGTCAGTGCTATCATAGTAGGTGAACTGGACTTCAGCAAGTGTTCTAGGCCATCTTTCTTGTTCAGCAGACCACGGAAGTTAGATCAAGGGATGACGGCACTGTGTTTCACGCTACTACCTTTGTTTGTTCATGGCGCACTAGATCAGGGTCCTTGCAGGGACACTAGCGTCAGTGGCTCCCGCCGGAAGTGAGGGTGCCGTTTCTGCACCCGAAAATTCCAAACCACCGTTTCCGTTTCTATTTGTTCTGTACTTTCAAGCCTCTTATTTAATGCATTTCTATATTCTTCGAGATCCGCAGGGTTCGGATCTCGGTGCTACCCGACTTGCTAGCCTATGAGCTGGCCGAATCTCCTGAACACTGCAGCCGCGGCTAACTCAGAGCCTAGCACTAATTTCAAGGGTCAGGGGCTTTTAGCGTCACTGCCTTGGCTAATCTGGGACGCTGATTTCAAACGCAACTACTCCGTAGTCTCCCCCTCGTCACGGACAAACACCTTTGTAAGCATACTTAGGAGACTCACGATATGGCGTTCCAGACGTGCCCGTGCCGTTGACCCCTTCGTCTCATGCAAGCACACTATTAGGAAAAACCTCTTCCTAGATGAAGTTTCTCTTCTTGGACGATCTACTGATGTTATCTAGTCCCATTTACTTTCATCCACGGCGAAGCTAGGTTGACTGAGTTTTGCTCCTGCAAAATTGTCCTGCGCTTGAGTGGCCACATCAGCGCCAGCTGGGTCCGCATTGTGCCAGGCAGGCTCGGGCAGTTGTTTCTGGCTTCGGCTGTAACGTACATGCGTAGAAATCCTCCCTAGCCGTTGTCATATACTTGTATTGTTGAGACTATGCTCTTTAGTTTATTGATTCTGGAACAAGCACAACATGCACCAATCACTACACTTCAATAGTTGTTTATATTTTGCTCACGTGAAGTAGCATAATTTTGATTCGAACTTGGACTGCCGTGACGGTGGTACCTGATATTGGCATTTGTTGAACTCTGGTCCTCGTTGTTAGACGTTGTGGCTGTACGGTTGAGGTTTGTACATATTAATATGTGTATAACTTGTTAATCCAGTACCGTAGAAACTGCGAATCAGTCTTGTTCTGGTTTTGGGATTCGTTTTGAATGGGCTACGCGTTGCTCACAGTCGGAATAACCGTTACAGTACTCAACTTGGAATCGCCAGGAGGAAATCAATCAGAAATGCCAAGAAGAGGACATAGACAAACCGAAGCTGGGCAGGAAGCAACCCGGCAAGTCCCTGGGGTATTTTTGGGTGATACTGATTCCTTAGATATTGCTAGGTGTGCTAGTCCTGTCGGTGCAATTTCATGTACTTCAGTTGGTGGTATAGAATTTGAAGATGATTATATCTATCGATTGAGAATATTTGAGTTAGAAACCCAGCTTAGGCAGGCTAGGGAAGAAGCGGAATCTGCCAGGAAAGATCGACTTCAGAGACGAGAGCGAGAGTCGACATTGGAGACCACAGAGCATACAGCCAGTCAGCTTAGCAGTTCCGTGGAACGATCAAAGCCGACTTGTACCAGTGTAACCCACGTTATTGACTTACCAAGAGTGGAGTTGTCCCCATTCGACGGGAGCGCAGAACAATACTGTAAGTTCGGTAAACAGTACGAGAACTTTGTGGAAAGGAGAGTATCCGATCCAGGACAGAGATTCTTGTATTTACTGCATTACTGTCGTGGAAGAGCCAGGGGAGAAATCGACGGGTGCTCGATGCTGGATCCCGAAGGTTACACCCGGGCACGTGAAATTTTTAAAGACCTGTTTGTGCAACCATTTAAAGTCGCCCGGAATTCGATCGATGGTCTATTATCTGAAGCAAAACGTTCCAAAGGCGAGTCGGGCCTTCTAGTCAGCCTGGTGGTGAAATGCAGAACTGCAGCATCGCACTGAATCACCTAGATTACCGGTCAGACCTGAACGCGCTGCACACATCGGAGACCATAGCGCGCAGTTTACCCACAGAACTGCAGGGCAGATGGGCCGAGGAAGCCGAAAGGATCAGCAGATTTGGGCGAGAAACCACGTTCGAGGACCTGTCGCAGTTTATAGACCGTCATGCCCGAATAGCAAATAGTCGTTTCGGTCAACTTGTGCGCGAGACGAGTAAGTTACCCAGGAATGCGACGACGCAAGCCTTGACCAGGGAGCCAAGTGGAGGCCAACCATGGGCGAACACACACGCATTATTTCGTGAAGGTGAAAAATTGCCGGTGAGTAAAGCTTGTGGGGCGCCTCATCGCCTAGCGCAATGCCCTGGCTTCCGCAATGTAGACGTCTACGAACGATGGAGAATGGCTGAGAGGTTAAGCGCGTGCTTTGTCTGTCTCAGCGATTAACATCGAGCGGCGGTGTGCCGAACGAAACCCAGTTGTAGTCAGGACGGATGCCATGGGAAGCACCATTACCTACTACAAAAGTGTCAGAAACTGAATGCCAAGGAAACCGTGAAGCCAGGTGTGGTCTGCCCAGTGTCTTGCTCTACCAACAAGCCCTTTTGCCCCGGGGTGATAACAGTCGGCGTAGAAACCCCAGTTGGGGTTATAAGAGAGTTGGCCTTCGTAGATGTTGGCTCAGATTCCACTCTAGTAAGGAGGGAGTTCGCAGAGAGATATGAGATCAGAGGGAATCAATCTTCATCAGCGGTGAGCTCAGGGAGTAGCACTTAGGTCATCCAGTAGACCAAACTGCACCTACAACCCGTTTCCTTGGTCAACAACGACAGAGCAGAAACTCTAGAAGCGTTCACCATAACGAACCTGCCGATGAGGGCACCTCAGTCAGTGCAATCGATTCTGACTCAGTGGCCGCATCTCAACGGGGTTACGATTGAGGAGTGGCAGAGCAACGAAGTTGATCTGCTGATCGGTTTTGATGTACCGGAAGCGCATTGGATCCTAGATCAAAGAATAGGAAGCCCCAAAGCACCCTATGCAGTACGCACTATATTCGGCTGGACTTCATATGGTAGTACAGATGGAACATGCGGCAAACAAATCCAAATCAACTGCACTTCGGTGGAAACGGCGAACATTGAACAAGCATTCCAACAGCTGTATACCGCCGAATTTGCCGACCTGGCCATTGACAGAGATGCTCCACCACGAGAAGATAGGTCAGCTTTGAAAATGGTAGCCGAGAAAGATAAGTTTGTAATAGATCGTTTCGAGGTTCCTGTCCCATGGAGACCCAACATGAAACCCATGTCAAACAGCCAAGAAGTGGCTCTGAAAAGATTATGCTTCCTCAAAACCAGGCTAATTCGAGAACCACAATTAAGGATAGAATACACGCGAGCCATGCAACATAGCATCGACTTGGGTTATATAGGAAGAGTGGATACAGCGGTTATCAACGCAAATTCGGAGTGGTACCTACCTCATCACCCGGTTGTGAACTCAAGGAAACCGGGGAAGGTCATGGTGGTTTTCGACTGTGCCGCGGAATATCCGGGTGTCACTCAACGACCATATACTACAGGGCCCAGAATGGACAACACCACTAGTCGAGGTTTTATATCATCTTCGGCTAGGAAAAGTGGCCATCTCTGCGGACATACGTGAAATGTTTCTACAAGTAAAGGTGCCTGTTGACGATAGGGAC
Source organism: Fasciola hepatica (assembly GCA_948099385.1). Lineage (NCBI taxonomy): Eukaryota > Metazoa > Platyhelminthes > Trematoda > Plagiorchiida > Fasciolidae > Fasciola > Fasciola hepatica. The sequence continues at coordinate 14,930,701 of CANUEZ040000126.1, read as the reverse complement.
GCTCTTCGTCTTCTCTGGCGGCCTGCAAACGACGCGAATCGTGCACCTGACGAGTACAAGCTGACCGTTTATCCCTTTGGGACGGTATCATCATTCTTCTGTGATAATTTTGCCCTCCGAGAAGCCCTCAAGCGTTTCGGCGGCACCAGTAATTTGCAAGGGGAGCAATGGACCATTTCTACGTGGACGATCTTCTGCGTTCCTTTGACGACCCAAATACTGCCATTCTGTATATGACCGAACTGACCGTCGCTCTAAAAGTCGGAGGAATGAACCTCACCAAATGGATTTCAAACAGCCAAGAGGTGCTCAGTGTTATCCCGAAGTCCGAGAAAATGGAGTGTACGAGAGAGAGCTTTTGGGATCCTCTTCACAAACGGAGCGCACGCTTGGACTTCAATGGAAACCCGGAGGTGACGAATTCATTATCACGCTGGACTTACCCAAACGACCAGCCACACGGAGGGGAATCTTATCATCAGTCTCAAGCCTCTGTGATCCCCTAGGTTTCGTTTCGCCGTGGTTGGTTCCGGAAAAGTGCTTGCTGCAATCGCTGTGCCAGAGGTGGACGGGTTGGGACGAACCTCTCTAGGATGACGACGATAAGCGATGGCGCGACTAACTGCACAGCATGCAGCAACTTGGTGAGATCAAAATACAAAGATGCTTGGCAGGAATCAAGTACACAAACGATGCCCAACTCAACTTATTTTCCGATGCATCATAAATAGGCTACGGGATAGTTGCTTACGGCTGCTGGGTGGACGCAAATGGAGGGCGGCACAGCCAGATACTATTCGCAAAGACGAGAGTGGCTCCACTGTAAACGGCGTCCATTTCAAGACTGGAACTGACAGCACCAGTACTGGCCGCAAAGGCAGCGACGCCTATTAAGAGATGCTTCGTTTGGATAAACTGGGAGCCAAACTTTTGGACGGACTCAGCCACGGCACAACATTACACAAGCAACATTACCACTCGTCTTAACACTTTCGTGGCCAACAGACTCACTATAATCCACGAGTCGACTAAAACCGATCAATTGCTCTATGTACAATCCGCCAGTAACCCAGCCGACTTCTGCTCAAGTGGCCTGAAAGCACAAGAGAGGCTGCTGATGTGGACAATGAGACCGCATTTCCTAACTGCTGCTGAAGAGATGTGGACAACGCTGGTAATACCTAGGGCTGATGATGGCGATATCGAGACCAAAAGACTGACACTGGCTATAAACTTCACGGGAAGCGTAAGCCTAATAGAAGAACCGTGCGACTTTCCCAAATGGACACAAATTTTAGTAGCCGTGGTCTGGTGGACACGATAAAAAGTACTCTTACTGATTATGAAAGCCGCACGACCACAAAACACAATAAATGTGGGGACGATACTACCGGGAGAGCTGAATCAAGCCGAACTCGATGTTCTACGCCCACTACAACTAGACGCCTTCCCGTGTAAGGCCCGCGAGCTAGCCAGGATAGACGATAACACCAAAGGAAGCAGGCTGTTGCACAGCAGTATACGAAGACTAAACCCCATGCGAAACGACGGACTACTGAGAGTTGGAGGGTGGCCGACAAATTCAAATCTATAGTACGAAACAAAACACCCCATAATAATCCACTAGAAAAGGAGACGCCTGATAGACCATGTACATCGAGAAGAGGGACAGGCAGGTTTGAATTACTTATTGAACAATTTACGTCGACGATTTTGAGTGAGAAAGGGACCAGCGACGTTCAAGCGGGTCATAAGCAACTGCATCTTTTGTCGTCGCCGGAGGGTGGTAGCAGGCCAACAAATGATGCCCCCCTTCCAGTCGTAAGAGTTCAACCGGGATGGTGCCCGTTAATGGAAATAGGCGTCGACTGCTTTGGCCCGTTACTTGTACGACAGCAAAGGAGCACGCAAAAGAGGTATGGCTGCCTGACGACATGTTTACAATCCAGAGCAGCCCATCTTCAAGTAGTGCATAATATATGACCACCGATTCATTTCTAATGGCCTTTCAAAGGTTCACCGCTAGGCGGGGTGTCCCCAAGAACGTATACTCAGACGGTGGCTCCAACTTCGCTGGGGCTCTTAAGGAGTTAGAGAAATGGTGGAACCGCCTGGACCACGCCAAAATACAAAACAAGACGGCAGAAAAGGGGATAGAATGGCATTTCAACCCACCTTATGCCAGTCATCGTGGTGGCATTTGGGAAGAGCCGATACCATCGGCTGGGAAAATACTCACAGCCCTGACCTCAAAACACACCCTCGATAACCAGAGGCTGACTACTTTACTAACAGAAGTAGAACGCACACTGAGAAACAGACCCCTGGTGCCGATCGTCCCGGACCCGGAAGGCGAACCGGCTGTCACTCTCAACGACCTGTTATTACTGTGGTCAAAAGTAGGAGCAATCACACCGAAAACCCTGCGATGAACGTATATCGTCGAATGGAAACAAGCGAATCACCTGGCAAAGGCTTTCTGGAAAAGTTAGACGAGGGAGTACTTACCGACACTGCAGCTTCTTAAAAAGTGGATCTCCAAAGAGAGGTCGTTCAGACGTGGCGATGTGGTCATCATCGTTGAGAGCCATTTAATAATAGTTTATTTCGGATAACCCCGAAGCATGCTGCAATGCAAGATCACATAAAGACGATTGGCCGGTTGGAGTGATCAAGGACAGCCGTACAGGAATCGATGGCCCCGTGCGTACGGTGGTGGTGAGAACGAACAGAGGAGACCTATTGCGAGATATCCGTAAGATATGTCCGCTTGAAGGTGACAATGGTGAGGGCGAGGTCGACGCTACTGATCAAGCTAAAACCATATCTGCAACTGGCCAACGATAGACGACGTCCACGGTGACCTGCGTATGCACTGACTCGGGGCCCAGGTAGGTTAGGGCGAATCCGTACTCCTATCTACTCCTTGGACGTTGACTATTTCATGGGGGGATTTGGCGGACGGTGTAACGTACATGCGTGGAAATCCCCCCTAGCCGTTGTCATATACTTGTATTGTTGAGACTATGCTCCCTATTTTATTGACCCTGGAACAAGTACAACAGGCATCGATCACTACACTTCAACATTTGTTTATATTTGCTCACGTGAAGTGGCATAATGCTGATTGGAACTTGGACTGCCGTGACGGTGGTACCTGATATTGGCATTTGTTGAACTCTGGTCCTCGTTGTTAGACGTTGTGGCTGTACGGTTGAGGTTTGTACATATTAATATGTGTATAACTTGTTAATCCAGTACCGTAGAAACTGCGAATCAGTCTTGTTCTGGTTTTGGGATTCGTTTTGAATGGGCTACGCGTTGCTCACAGTCGGAATAACCGTTACACCGGCAGGGTTTTTTTCGGTTAGCTAAGTGACAGATTTCGATGCCACCTCCGCATATGTAGCGCAATCATGAAAGAATACCTCGGCGGAATCTTCCCCCCTAACGGCCATGATGACCGCGAGGGTGATGAAATAGGCAAAAAATAAGACGATGGCCATGTAACAGACGGTCGTGGAAAATCCCCCTTTTTCCCTCGCGATTCAGTGTTTTTTCCCAACATCACTCATTTCCATACACTATTGACTTGTCTTTACGAACTGGTTGTTTTTCTGGACCAATTGTTGTTTGTTCGCGCCCAGAGCGCTATTTTGACACATCCTTGTTCAGGACCTGCGTGACGCACGTGCTGTCTGCTCACACGCTGCTATTCGGTTTCTCGTTGTTGAGACTTTGTGATCGTATTATTGAGGTTTGTATATTGTTTATGTCATTGTTTATTTTAATAATCTGGTATCGTAGAATATCACGGATAATCGTCTTCTGATTTCGGGATCCGTTGCGAATTTGGCTACGCATTGCTCAAACGTTCGTAACAATACTCAATAGATCTATTTGGAACGAGGAAAAATCACGCAAAATGCCAAGAAAAGGATCAAAAGCAGTCGAATCCGGACAGGAAGTAATACGGCAAGTCTCTGGGGAGGTTTTGGGTACATATGATTCTTTAGTTAATGCTAGATCGCCTAGTCCTGTCAGTGCTAGTTCATGTGTTATTGAAAGCAATATTGATCGTAAGGATGTCGATTTATATAAGCTGAGAATACTAGAACTAGAGCAACAGTTACTTTCGGCTAGACTACAGGCGCATGAAGCAGAGAAGTGTACACAGAAACAGCGAGAGCATGAGACCAGTGACTTCGACACTTCCGATAGTTTAGAGTGCAATAAGGTAGGGAACCCCACGCCGGTCGCCGAATACAAACCACCATCGATCGATCTACCTAGAGTGGAGTTAACGGTTTTCGACGGGCGAGCTGAGCAATACTGCAAGTTTGTCAAACAGTTCGAGACGTTCGTTGAAAACAAGGTAACCGACCCTGGGCAAAGGCTTCTTTACCTTACTCACTACTGCCGAGGCCGAGCGCGAGAAGCTATCGACGGGTGCACCATGCTCGATCCAGAACAAGGCTACACAAGGGCAAGAAAGATTCTGAGGGACTTGTTTGGCCAACCTTTCAAAGTAGCCCGTAACCTAATAGAGGGCGTGATGGCAGAGGCAAAGAGAACCAAGGGCGACGTCTACACCATGGCCGACCTGGTGATCAAGATGCAGAACTGCTCAATAGCCCTCGACCATTTAGGTTACAGGGCTGACCTAGACGCCATGCACACTTTGGAAGGCATAATCCGTCACCTCTCTCCCGAACTACAGGGTCGGTGGGCGGAAGAAGCTGAACGGATAAGCCGAGGCGACAGAGAAGCCAACTTCGAAGACCTGACTGAATACTTAGACAGGCAAACGAAGATAGCTGACAGCAGATTCGGCCGACTAATCCGGGACAGCAACCGAGCAAACAAGCCCGGTACTAGCCAAGTCCAAACCCCTGTACGGGAATATCCAAAGTACCAGCCTTGGACCAACACACACGTCATTTTGCGAGATGCTACGGCGAAACCAAATTGCAGATCCTGTGGTACTAGCCATGGCCTACCAGAGTGCCCCAAGTTCGGCAACGCCACAATAGACGAACGGTGGGGAATGGCGAGGATGGCAGGAGCATGTTTCATCTGTCTCAACACCACGCACCGGGCAGCAGCCTGTAGAACAAGGAATCGATGTGGTTACGAGGGCTGCACGGGCAGACACCATCGGCTGCTGCATCAGGCGAGAATAACCATATCCGAGGCGATTGCCAAGCCCAGCGTGATTTGTTCAACTTCACAATCTGCCAGTAAACCGGTACGTTTAGGCGTAGTGGCCGTGGGAGTAGTGACTCCGACTGGGATAGTCAAGGCGTTGGCTTTCGTTGATAGTGGATCCGACACCACTTTAGTGAAAGAGCGGTTTGCCGACAAACACCAACTGGCTAAGGGTGCGACGTCGTTAGCAGTGAGCACGGTGGGCGGAACACAGGTAATGACTGCCGGTAGATTAAGGCTGCAACTCATCTCTCTAGACACTAACGAGGAAATTGAACCAACGGAGGCATTCACGTTAGCGGATCTCCCCATGCGAGCACCAAGGTCGGTGAACGCAATCTTGACTCGGTGGCCCCACCTGCAGGATGTAACCGTCGTAGACTGGGAAGATGATGAGGTGGATCTCCTCATCGGATGCGACGTGCCAGAGGCGCATTGGGTACTTGACCAGAGAGTGGGCGACCGCCAGGCACCTTATGCCGTACGCACGGCTCTGGGATGGATGTTATACGGTCCAGTAGGGGTACGCGGTTCCGTGAATTACTTATCCGCCGAAACGGACCGCATAGAGTATCATATGCAACGGCTGTATGAAAAGGAGTTTCGTGACATTGGAGACGAAAGACCGACGTTGTCTCAAGAGGACCACTTCGCTCTACAAACGGTGCGGCAAGGCTCTAGAGGCCTCAAAAAACAGTTCGAGGTTCCCCTCCCATGGCGCACACCGGTCGACCCGTGGACTGACAACAGAAATTATGTTCTCCAACGATTACTACGACTGAAAGAACGCTTCATTCGAGACCAGAATCTGTGGGAACGATACGCGGATTTGATGAAGCGAAACGAGGCCCTCGGTTACGTTGAAAAGGTGCCTGTTAACACCGACAGCAAAAGGGGTATCTGGTATCTGCCTCACCATCCGGTTATCAACCCCAAGAAACCCAATAAACTGCGGGTGGTTTTCGACTGTGCGGCCAAGTTCCAGGGCAAGTCGTTAAACGATCGCCTACTACAGGGGGCCTGACTGGACCACACCACTGATCGATGTTCTGTGCCGTTTCAGAGTGGGTAAAGTGGCTTTGTCTGCTGACATTAGGGAAATGTTCCATCAGGTGAAGATTCCGGTAGGAGAACGAGATGCTTTGCGTTTCCTGTGGTGGGAAGGGAGCGACCGGGACAACGCAGTGGTGAATTATAGGATGACCGTCCACCCCTTCGGAGCCATATCGTCACCATTTTGTGCAAACTACGCCCTCCGAGAATCAGCGAACAAACATGGCGATCTAGTACATCGGACGGTGGTAGAAAGCGTCAGCAGGAACTTCTACGTCGACGACTACCTTGGGTCATTCGATGATGTGGAATCAGCTCTAGAGCAGTTCAGGGGTCTGACGAGATTGCTGGAAGAGGGCGGCTTCCATCTAACTAAATGGATGTCGAACGCTTGAGAAGTGCTGAAGGTCATCCCGTATCACGAAAAGGCCGAAAGGGTAAGAGATTTGGACGGCTCTCCACTTCCTATCGAGCGCACTTTAGGGATACAATGGGACGCGGAAACGGACGATTTTGTTTTCGAACTGAACGTTCCCGAGCTGCCAATAACCCGTCGTGGCATACTATCTGCCGTCTCAAGTTTGTTCGACCCGCTCGGTTTCGTCTCATCATGGCTGCTACCCGGAAAGATCTTGCTGCAGCGGCTGTGCCGTAAGAAAGTTGATTGGGACCAGTCACTGGACCGAGGGGACCGGCTGGACTGGGAAGAATTTTTGAACACCTTGAAGAAATTAGGGGACATAAGAATCCCACGATGTTTGACTCCTGGCCATACGACACGGACTGGAGAACTACATGCTTTTTCCGATGCATCCGAAGTCGGTTATGGAGCTGTGGTGTACGGAAGATGGTGCGCAGGAGATGGACAATATACCACGAGGATCCTGTTCGCCAAAGCCCGCGTTGCCCCACTGAAGTCGGTCTCAATCCCACGCCTTGAACTCAGCGCAGCCGTGTTGGCAGTCAGGGTGGTGCAAGCTGTGAAGAGATGTTTCGATCTCCACATTTGGTCGGTGAGCTTCTGGACGGATTCAACGATAGAACTTTACTACATTAACAACGTACGGAGCCGGTTTAGTACTTTCGTTGCTAACCGGCTCACGATTATCCACGATGAATCAGCCACGCACCAGTGGAGTCATGTCAGGTCTGGCGATAATCCGGCCGACCTGTGCTCCCGAGGTGCGAACAACTTCAGGCAACTGGACACGTGGACGAGAGGGCCAAACTTCCTGCAATTGCCCAAACAGGACTGGCCCGTGTTCGAATTAAAAACCCCTACGGAATTGGAACTGGAGATCAAAGGCGTAGTGATAGCAACCAACGTCGTCGAAGCGTCGTCCATTCTATCGCGACTGGTCAGGTTTTCTTCCTGGATGAAGACGCTTCGTTCGCTAGTTTGGTTAACCAGGTTCAAGAGAAATTTACTAGTCATGAAAGGGCTACGGCCCTCAGGTCGGATACGGGTCGGCCCGATAGGTCCCGATGAGCTACAAGCGGCAGAGTACGATATTTTCAGAATGATACAACGCGAGGCTTTCGCCCGAGAACTCAAGAGGGCGGAAGAAGTGGGGCCGACCAATGAAGACATGCCATCTCCAAGAGGCGAGCTGAAGCGTTTAAACCCCAAACTCATCAACGGACTGCTGCGGGTGGATGGTAGGCTGACCAACGCCCACTTGAACTTCGACACTAAGTATCCTATACTGCTGCCTGCGAGACAACCTGTAGTCGAGCTAATGATTCAACACGTCCACGCCATGGAGGGACATGCCGGGGAAAGTCACGTGACGAGCGTCATCCGAAAGCGTCTTTGGTTGTTGAGAGGACGAGAGACTGTAAAACGCGTAATCCGACGGTGTGTGCAATGCAGGAGACGCAATGCCACAGCAGGCAAACAACTCATGGTCCCACTACCAGAATGCAGGGTGACTAGGGGCTGGTGGCCGTTCAGTGACACCGGGTTGGACTATTTCGGGCCCTTGTGGATCAAGTGCGGGAAAAGATTAGAAAAGCGATACGGATGTATCATGACGTGCATGAAATCACGTGCGGTACACCTAGAAGTCGCACATTCGATGACGACCGATTCGTTTCTACGGGCCTTGCAGAGATTTATCAACCGAAGAGACGTACCGGCCGATATATACTCCGATAATGGATCGAACTTTGTGGGCGCTCAACGGGAATTGCAGCGTTGGCACAAGAACATAAACAGGGACGAACTGCAGAATCGAACCGTGGCCTACGGCATACGATGGCATTTCAACCCCCCACAGGCCAGTCACCGAGGCGGCATATGGGAACGCATGATCCGGTCCACCAGACGGATATTGCTGTCAATCATGGAGCAGCAGCCGCCCGACGACGAGACGCTGAACACCGTCATGACTGAGGTGGAGCGAATCCTGAACAACCGCCCCCTGGTTCCAGTATTGAACGGCGACCCCACCCACCTGGCGCTCACCCCGAACGACTTATTGACGTTAAGGTCGAACGAGGGTTTCCAAGGGCCGGTAAACCTTCGTGGGAGCTACCTCCACGGGTGGAAGCAAGCGAACTATCTGGCCAAGGTCTTCTGGAGGCGATGGCTACGGGAGTACCTGCCGGCTTTGCAGACTTGACAGAAGTGGCTGGGCAAAACAAGACCATTCAAAGTTGGGGACGTGGTTATGATCGCCGACGAACGCGCACATTTCAGCGCTTGGTCTTTGGGAGTAGTTACGGAAACCATCAAAAGCACTGACGAAATAATAAGAAAGGTGAAGGTGAAGACAGCTAACGGAGTGCTCATTCGTGACATACGCAGTATTAACCTACTCGAGAGCGAAGACGGAGGAGCTGATAACCCTGTGGCCTAGTAAACCTTTTTCACACCAGTAATCGAGGTGGATAAAGAAACACCATATATACCACACAATCTCCGTCAAACACGTTAAGGTGCTCGCGGTCCCTTCGTTGACATTACAGAAGGTTCTTCCCGATATGTGGTGATGAGTGCGGTTCCATTATACATCCCGATACATACACGCATGCACGACGCACTCTACATCCCGTAAACCCATCATACATGTGACAGTGTTCTTTGTTTGCCTTTTGTTGACGCTACCGAATGCCCCTTGCATATGTGGAAGTAGCGGAGCTCAGGTCACACATACATGCTACATTTACTCGTTTTCTTGCCACGCGGTCTTTTGTTGACATTGCAGAAAGTCCTCCTTGATGTGTAGTCATACCTGTGATTTCATTGTAACCCCGGCACACACACACGCACACACACACACACACACACACACTCAAGCACGTACTTCCAGGACCGGACGGCCCCTTACGAGGACAACGTCTATGTGACCATTCACGCCCGCCATCGGTCATTTGGTCTTGTGGAAGATGTAGACTAGCCTCACGTCTATGTAGCCAATGGGTTAGGTGCGACCAGTAGTAGAACGTCGACGACGAGCATTAGACGCGCGCACTGACAGCAGGGCCTAGGCAGGTAGGAAGAATCAGTACCTTTATACCGAACCTTTGACTCTGCTAAGGATCCAGGAGGATTTTGGTGGGCGATGTAGCAGCCGGTCGTGGAAAATCCCCCTTTTTCCCTCGCGATTCAGTGTTTTTTCCCAACATCACTCATTTCCATACACTATTGACTTGTCTTTACGAACTGGTTGTTTTTCTGGACCAATTGTTGTTTGTTCGCGCCCAGAGCGCTATTTTGACACATCCTTGTTCAGGACCTGCGTGACGCACGTGCTGTCTGCTCACACGCTGCTATTCGGTTTCTCGTTGTTGAGACTTTGTGATCGTATTATTGAGGTTTGTATATTGTTTATGTCATTGTTTATTTTAATAATCTAGTATCGTAGAATTATCACGGATAATCGTCTTCTGATTTCGATATCCGTTGCGAATTTGGCTACGCATTGCTCAAACGTTCGTAACAGGCCATGCTGCCCATTCTGCTGCTATTTATGGTGTCGAGCTGAATAATGGTGCTGCTGCTGATGATGATGAAGAGGATGAAGCTTTCGTGTCTGTGACTGTAAGCTCCATATTTGATGACTGCTTTGCTGGCCACACTTCACACGGCATTTTTCCCAGGGCTTCGTAAAAGTCGGCTTTATTTCGAAAATCTAATGATGGTTCCAACCATCACACCTTTCAAGCTGAGGAGATCTGCGACGTGAACGAACAACCTATGAACAACCTGGGAACACGGAAGCAACATTTTTGATTCTTTTTGGAGGCGGTATGGTTAAACTGTGTTCCGCAGGTTGACACAACCACAGGAAAAGAAATTCCGAGTATCCGTTCGGAAGACCTACCGGGGTAGCGCAGTAATATCAGCTTATGTCGCCCGGCAGATTCACTTCAAGGTTGCAAAGTTCGGAGACTTTTGTGGGAGAAGCTGCAGGCGGGGATATAGGAACAGTCCTGGACTGGGCACACAAGTGGTACTTACCCTCGAACACTGCAAAAAGCCAGTTATTTTCAAGGACAATGGAAAGCCTAACTGCCACTCACGACTAGGGACTGTTCAGTTCAGTCCGGTTCAGCTTGCACAGGACTCTGTGTGGCTAGAGCTAATCTTTGGTCCAGATGGTAGTGTTGTCGGCGCGTTTCCGCAGCTCCAAACACTGCGTTATTTTCTTTTTCTGAAAGGCAGAAATTTTGTGCAGTATCAGTCCTGGCAGAGTAAGGTGGAAACAATGAGTAAATTGCGTCTGACCCGAAAAGCTGCTTAACATAACTCGGGGTATACTGCCACCCAACGTAGGTCTACTGCTTTCTTAAAAGCCTTCACTTCTGAGGTATTTATGACCTCCTCCGAAGGCTTATTCCAATAGGATACCACTCTATTTGAGAAGTACTTCGCCCTAATTTGGAGCCTCGAATGCTTCCCTTGTAATCTAAGGCCATGCCCCCTTGTGCCTCTCTTGAGGATCAGAGAGAACAGGTCTTCTCGTCTTATTCCTGGCAGTTCCTTCATTACCCTGAAGGTTTCTATAAAATCCCCGCGAATGCGTCGTCTTTCCATCGAGAACAGGTCTAGGGCACGGAGACGCTCTGTGTGGCTAACCCCCCCCTTGTTCAGTCACCATTCTAGTTGTTAGCCCGTGCACTTTCTCCAGACAGTCTATATCTTTCTGGTAGTACGGTTCCCAGGCTTGCACACAGTACACCATATGCGACCTAACTATGATTTGGTATATCGGAACGAAAATCTCCGGATCTCTACACGACATAATGGATCTAACTCGAAAGAGTTCTCTCCTGGCCCTATTGACTACTGCGGTGGACAACTTCGACGGCTTGAAGCTGTTTTCCATTATAACGCCCAAGTATTTGACTTGCAAGACCATCTGCGACGATCCCACTTCATTCCCACTGGCCCCTGTATTTGGGATCGGGCACTGACACCTAGTGAGATTTGGTGTAAGGTCCCTTTTGCTTGACCAGTTTTATACTACTAACACGTCACTTTCTTTGTCTACTCCAGCTATCTTGACGTCATCGACAAACATGAAGGTGGGGTTTGTAAGCTCACGTGCTGGGTCACTGATGAAGATGAGGAAGAGCAGAGGGTCGAGCACTGGGCATTGTGGCACCCCACTAGTTACACCTTCCAACTTCGGGACATGACTACCCACCTTAACACTAAAAGTTCACCCTGCTAAAAACATTTATCCACTGTCTTGCCTTTTTGACAATTCCCACAGATTGCAGTTTGACGTCCAGAAATCTGTGGTCCACAGAATCAAAAGCCTCGCCGAAGTCCAGTAATCGACTTCCCTTCTTCCGGGCGCTTGGTTACCTCACGGAGGAACAGCGAGTGTTCGCTGGACAAGATCGTCCCGCCACAAGCCCATGCTGAGCATCTGATATGGGCTTTTGTTGAACCAAATGCCTAGAGATCTGTTTCCTGACTATTCGTTCCAGGTACTTACACGGTACTGGATTTAAGCTGACCGGTTGGTAATTTTCGTCCCGTAGCAGGGTTCCTGCCTTGTATATTCCTGCGACCGTCGCCTTCCCCCAGTCTCCCGGCACAATTTCCTCCGTTATTAACTTTTCATGCAGCTTCGCCGCCGGAGCCTTCAAAGCCCCGGCCAGAAATTGAAAGGTGGCTGGATGAATCCCATCTGACCCTGCTGCTTCATTTCTGTTTAAGGTTTGCAGCTCCCTGTATACCTCTTCTTCTCCTTCACTCAGTTCAGGTATTGAAGTTTCCCCTTGACCTCTCCATTCCTTCCTCTAAATTACCTTCCGGTCGGTATGTGTGTTTTGAAGAATGCCAAGAGCACGTCGGCCTTGTCTTCATCGCTTAGTGCTGGTACACTCTGTGCCCCTTTCAGAATTTCTACGCTCTATCACACCTTTTTGGGATTGCACCAAAGAGTGGAACCACCTTGGGCTTGTGCAGACCAAAGCAGCTAAACGACGCCAGAAGGGATATATATCTACTCCTTGGATCGCCTGAGATCTGTTCCTGGCCACCCGAGTTTTGTACAGGTTGTACGCCGCAATCATTAGCAGTGCACACCAAGCAAGCCCCGCAAATGGGATTCAGACTCGGGGTGAACGATTGTGAATCCAATAACTTGACCGCAGGGCTACCAGTCAGAATGGTTAAAGACCTCGGGGGCATCATGAGCAGCTACTTCAAATGCTCGGACCAGTGCAACGATGCTGCACAAGTGGCACGTGGTGAGTTCTTTAGACTATAGAGGTCGGTCAATCACACACTGTCTATCACTTGTCTGAATATAAGTTTCGCCCAAGCGGCAACCGCGGATGCTATTCCCGACACACTTCCTCGGCACACGCTGGCTTGCGGCCTCGATACTCAGGCCCTGTGAGAATACTCTCGGTTGGCTCTACACAGTGTTTTCTCGTTGATGTCTTCAACAAAGGCGCTTCTAGAGGCTGAGGGAGCGTGCCTTCCAGTGAGACTGCGATCAGCATTGTCAAACCGGCAGTGGGATATAATAGTACCCATTTACATGGCCACAGTGCGACCTCACCCATAAGGTAGCATGCGGCCATGGTCACCCTTCTACAGAAAGGACGCCTCCTGCTACGCAAATGGTTGAAGGGCAGAGGAGTAGGACGTACGAGCCGGTGCTCCGTGGTCTGAATGTTTTCTCGTCCGAAAAGAGGAGAAGATGACGGGATCTCCTAGAAAAGTTCAAGGTAATGGAGGGTTTTTATGGCCTTAGACCGGATAGTCTACTCCAAGTGGCTTTAGATTTCAGAACAAGGGGACATTAAAAGAAGCTGACAAAAGTCCGAGCTAGGTGGGTGGCTAGGTCGCACTTCTTCAGCAACAGGGTAGTGAACAGTTGGAACGGCCTGCCTGGTGGAATGATAGATCTGCAGACCGCCCAGTCCTTCAATGGTGCCCTAGATAACAAGCTGTACGAAATATTTCCTGGTAGTGGGCTTTGAGTATGTTCACAAGATGGATGTCGGGTAGAACCGTGGTCCGTGTGAGATGCGTAGTATTTGACGTTTTCGTTTGTCACCTACTGTCCTGGTGAACTTCCACGATGTATAAAGTCTTTTGTAATCGATGAACGAAGAGGTTTGACGTTACTCTCATTTTTAGAGGAGATTCGACGAAACACACTGTGCAGTGGTGGATGCAAAACTGCGACGGCAGACAATGTTTTGTGTCAGGCACCGGCAGCCGAAAGTCCAAAGCCACGGAGCTTATCAGTTGGCCCGCGGGACGACACTAGCTAGTGGAGGGAGGTTCCAACAATCCAAAACAGGGTCCCACCACCCCGTGAACAAAGCTTACTGGCCCTAAACATCCCGGAGACTACCCCAAATTCCCCCCCAGGACAAACTGGATCATGAACTGATGCAACTCAGCCTGATCCTGAATAATTTGTTTACGGAGGATGAAATAGAGCTGGCAACAACAAGTCGGGTCAGAGCGGCATTCAGACTTGGGAAGCCTTAAGTGTCTGGAAGACCACGAAACCTGAAAGTTTCTTCTTAGTTCGCAAAAGCAAGCGAGTGAAGTTCTGAGACGGTCCTTCGGCCTTAAGGGAGGGCCCGTTAGTCTACACCAAGATCTTTCACTTGATGATCGTCAAAGGATGAGTCAAACCTGCGCACGGATTGGAGTGAGAAAGGAAAACGGTGAAACGGACCTTTAAACCTAGGACTTTCTTGTGGTTTTCAGGAGAATAAAGATACGCTGGCCACCACTTCTACCGGTGATCCCTCTCAACCTGCAGCAGTAGCAGATTTTTGGGCAGGGGACAACCGGGCCGCATCTGCCAAAATGCTGCTGGCCAGTGTCCGCGGATTATTGAACCAAAGGGACGAACTGGGAGCACTTGTACGGACTGGAACCCTGGCTGTCATTGCACCTACCGGAACTAGGCTAAAGGATTTTATTCGGGGCTCCGAGGTCTCACTACCAGGGTATGCACTGTTTCGAGCTGATCGAATTCGTGCCAGAGGGGGAGAGCTGCTGTCGTGTATATGGAAAAGGGATAACTGTGAACACACTTGATGCCTTGGTGGACATATGTGGGTACGGAGAGGCTCTGTGGTGTGGAGTGAAACTTTCCAGCAGTTGCAATGTAGTGCTTTGGACCATCCATCGTACTCCGGCGGCAGACGTGCAAGATATTCTGCATTCCATGCATTGATGGCCTACGGACGGTCATTGTCTGGTTCTTGGAGACTTCGAAGCCCTTCATACTGACTGGGTGTCGAGCAGATGCAACGTAGCCGCGGACAGGCTCTCCCGCTATTCGCGTGAAACAGTTTTCGAGCGCACCTTGCATCAGCATGTGCGAGAACCGACCACGAGTAAGGCGGATCAAGTATCCATTCTTGATTTGGTTTTCTTCCCACGGACTTCCAACATAGATGGAATCAATCTTCTGCCGCCACTAGGCTCCAGCGATCACGCGGTGCTAGACATCCACTGAAGACGCGATGCGTTCATCAATCAGAATCCGCAGTGCGGGGCGAAGATGTGGCGTTTACCCTTTGCCGAAATGAAAATAGCCGCCGCCGCCCTGCCACAGGACCCGATCGTTAATGGTGAAGTGGATGAAGCACGGAGTTCCTTCAAGTTAGAAATAACTGCACTTGTGGGCTTGCTAGCGCCTCCTCACAAGCAACGAAGTCATGTTAGGGGACAGCCATGGTTTGACAAGGAACTACGCAGTCAGCTGCTAAAAAGAAATTGAGCTGGGCAGCATTTTCGATCCTCTGGCACGGGATACCACGGTTACAAATGCATTCAAAATTGGCTTTGGACGATGAAGACTGCAAAGAAACGTGCATAAGAAGAGCGACTTGCGCCCGATTCCGTCTCAGCACCGGAAAGGCTATTTGCACACCTGAGAAGGAGAGCCAAGACTCGCCATGGAATCCCAACACTGCTTCATAATGGATTCATCGCGGACTCCGATATCGATAAAGCAGAACTATTGGCTCTTCAGTGCTCTGAAGTTTACTCCACGGACGGGCCATCCTCGCCCCAGCCTCCACAGATTGCAATCACCATGGCACGGCAACCGTTAGTGGTGGAAGAGTTTGCAAAGGCTATGTGAGGACTACAGCCTCATAAATCCCCTGGTCCGGAAGGGCTCCACCCGCTAGTCCCTCGGGAACTAGCTGAAATTACTGCGCATCTACTTACGGGGCTGTTTGTCATTTGGAAAGAACAAGGTAAACTACCATCCGAAGGGGTAAAAGCCGTTGTCATCCTGACGTCCGAGAGTGGCGAAAAGCGGAAGCTGCCAATTACTGTCCAGTGGGTCTTACTTGTGTGGTAGGAGAGGTATTGGAAGGCTTGGTCTAGAAGTGGTTGCCACAATAACTCGAGAGCCATGAGCTTCTTAGCCATGAGCAGCATGGCTTCCGGAAAGGTCGATCCCGTCTGTCAAATCTGTTACTGGCGTGTGGACATTGGGCACAAGCTAGAGAGGAGGGCCACCCTACGGACGTTATCTACGTTGATTTCTGCAAAGCGTTCGACAAAGTTCCTCACAGTCCCTTGCTTAACAGGTTGGAATCGCTAGGAGTGGTAGAACAACAAATCACTCCTGAAAGAGGGCCCCTTCCCTATGAAGGTAGCTCCACCGTGCTCTGAGTGGCTTGAGGCTTCCAATGGAGTAACACAAGGCTCGGTCTTGAGCCCACTGCTGTTCGTAGTGTTCATCAACGACTTGCCACAACAACTAGTGTCCCCCTGTCTGGTCTATACAGACGATCTCAAAAGCTGGAGTGTGATCAAAACAACAACGGATCAGGGGGACACACAAATGGATTTGGATACTCTAACACAGTGGTCCAAAGTATGAACTCTCCCAATCAATGAGAAAAGTGTACCCAGTTGCAGCTAGGGAGACCGAGGCCGGATAACACCTACTGTTTTCTAGGAGCTACTCTTCGTGTCCACAACTGAAAGAGGCCCAGGAGTGATTGTGTAATCTACGCTGAAAACCAGAAATCACACTGATAAGTTGTGCGCTTTGGCTTAGAGTCTCTATGGTGCAGTCAGTCAGACGATTGGGAAGCTACCTTGTGGTGCTTTCAAACTCCTATATACCTCACAAGTCCGTCCTCTACTGGAGCGGGGAGAAGCGGCTGCATTTCCCCTCACGGCTTCTGAACTCGCAAAGCTGGAACGGGTGAAGAAAGCAGCGATGAGGCTCATACGGGAGGCGTCCCGAGGCCAGCAATTCCGGACACTTGAAACTTGAACTTGAACCTACCGTCTTAACTGCGCTACACCGGTAAGTCTTTCGGCGTGATACTTGGAATTGTGTTTTCTGTGGTTGTGTCATTCTGTGGAATATAATTTGCCCACAGTGCCTCCAGAAAGAGTAAAAAATGTTGCATCCAAGTGACTAGTTTGTTCAAAAGTTGTTCGCTCACGCGACAGATCTCACTTGTGATGGTTGGGTCCATCTTGAGTGTTCCGAAATAAGTGGTGATCTTTACGAAGCCCTGGACAAATGCCGTGCAAAGTTGCACAAGGTGCTGTGCATCAAATGCACTGAGCTATCAATACCTGTGTTGCCGGCGGAGCAGTCGGCGGAAATGGCTCTTCCTGTCACAAATACGGCAGCGTCATCATTTTCGTCATCATCATCATCAGCAGCAGCAGCAGCAGCACCATCAATCAGTTCATCACCATCAATAGCAGCTAAATCAGCGGCATCATAATCGTCTTTTTCTTCGCCAATATCATCACTCTCACCGTCATTATCGCCGTTAGAAGGGGAAAATTTCGTCGAGGTATCTATTTCTGACTGTGCTACGTATGCAGAGGTGGCATCAACATCGGTCACCGAGGCACCCGAACAGAACGCCGCCAACGCCAGAAGCTACTTAAGTCTGCGCGCCACAGTGCGGACCCAGTTGGCACTGATGTAGCCACTCAGGCACAGGACGGTATCATAGGTACAATACCCAGCTAACAGAGCATCACCGTGAATGAAAGTAGACCGGCCTGGATAATAACAGCGGATCGTCCACGAAGAGCGCCACCGTCGAGGAAACAGTGTTTCCTAATAGTGAACTTGCCTGAGACAAGGAGACCACGGCACAGGCACGTCTGGACCACGATATCGCGAGTCTCCGGAGTATACTAACAAAACTCTTTGTCCTCGGGGAGGAGGGGACTGCGGAGAAATTGCGGGTAAAATCAGCCTTCCGAATTGGCAAAGCCAGTGACGCTGAAAGCACCCGTCCACTGAAAGTAGTGCTGGACTCCGAGGAAGCCGCAACTTCTGTGTTAGGAAGATCCTACCAGCTAAAAGGCGAGCAAGTGCGGTTACACCGAGATCTAAACCGTACGGATCGTGAGAAATATAGAAATGCGTTGATTGAACGACGTGAACGAATGGAACGAGGAGAAACGGACTTGATCATTCGGGATTTTTCGGGTGCAGAAACGGCGCCCTCACTTCCGGTGGAGGCCGCTGACGCTAGTGTCCCTGTCAGTCCCCTCAAGCTAGAACACCCTGAACAAACGGAGGTGGTAGCAGGCCGAGGCAGCGTCGTCATCCTGTTGTCTAACGTCCGTGGTCTGCTGAACAAGAAAGATGACCTAGAACACTTGCTGCAGTCCAGTTCACCTACTATGATAGCACTGACGGAGACGTGGCTGAGTAACAGTGTTCTAGACTCTGAGGTGTCCCTCTCTGGCTACACCCTATTCCGAGTAGATGGGAACTCTATCAGAGTGAGTGGAGGCGTAGCATTGTTCGTCCGATCAGACATCCCAACAGCGCAGTTAGAGGCGTTTGCAGATCCGCAAGGATTCGGTGAAGCTATTTGGTGCCGCGCCAAACGTACCACCGGAAGCTTTAGGACAATTGGAGTCATCTATCAGACACCTGCGGTCACTCCTCCAGATATGATGGATTTATTGAGGAGGTGGGCGTGCGACGGCCACTGCCTCATCCTTGGCGACTTCAGTGCTCCGCATATTGATTGGACATCAGACAGGACATCGGCCTGGGCAGATCCTTCCTCTAGGGAGTTACTGACAACGGTCCAAGAGCTGGCATTACACCAACATGTAAACATGTAAAATATGGTTTATAAGAGAAACCCTGGATAGAAGGGAAAATGATACACAGTGTAAGTGATCATGTGTTGCGTGCCCCATCACATCGTACTCTATTGACTCGGCTAGATGTCGGTGCTCCGCCAATAATCCTTCAGGGTCTGATCCAACGTCCTCTTTAACGGTGTCTCAGCTTCCTTTTCCACCACTTCGGTCAGTAGAGCGTTCCAGAGATTGGTCACTCTCCTTGACAATCGATAGATGGCCTGTAAGGCGGTGGAATGCACCATAGGAAGCGTCAGGGCGTGTCCTCTGGTACGATCATTATTTCTGAGCGGGAATTCCAATTGTTGTTCCCGGTCCAACTCGCCACGGATTATTCGCCTGACATAGATGAGGTCGCCTCGAAGACGTCGATAGGCCATGGGAAACAACTCGGTGACTTCTAAGCGTTCCTCATAGCTGAACCCACGCAGTCCGGCCACGAGGCGTGTGGCAGCAAGTTGCACTTGTTCCAGTATGGCTACTTCCGCCGCCGTGCACGGGTAGACGGCCGGACCGCCATATTTCAGGCGAGGACGTACATGCGAGACATACAGCAATCGGAAGATTTCCAGGGATAGAGGCCCAAATGAACGGCAAATTGGACCAAGTATCCTCCACGCTGATTATCCGTGAGTCTGCTGTTTTCTCTGATTGCATTTTTACTGAAGGTCCGTCACGTATGCCTTGTAATTTCATATTGGTTGGATTTATTCTGTGCGAAGATTTAACCGAACAGCGCTGCTAATTGCGAAATGTAAATAACGTCTCGAAATAACCGCATATTGCGCACATCCTTATCACTAAACCTGTTTTGTCGTAAGTTACAGATGATAGACAAACGTATATTCTGAAATCTGTCTTACCGTCACAAGTGACGTTTTTGCGAAAGACAGTTCTGTTCACGAACTTATGTGAGAGTATTATTCCGGCTTGCTGCAACACTTGCAAGTCACAATAGCGCTTTCCGCTTCGCAGGTTGATTTGACCAAAGCGACGAATAATCATAGAAACGCGTATGATGATCATCTGAATGCGTGCATTTTCTAAAGGTGTTTCATCAGTGGCAAGCAGATGCTAATCGGCAAGTCTATCCACTGACTTGTTTCTCAGTGCCCTTGAATTACCCTGTAAATAAAAAAAATCCTTTCTGTTGTATCCAGCCTAGCAATCGCGATTTGAGTGCCTAAACGATTGCAGTCAAATGAGAATTGAATAGCTTAGGTATTTTGTTTTGTGCTATTCTTCTTTTCCACGGATATGTTCTGTTCAGGTTTTTTACCACTTTCCGTATGTCTATCTCACTCAGTTATGTTCCGGGGCTATAATTTCTTCAGGTTCAATTCTCTTCTCTCGGTTCCATCTAGCCAGTTGTGGATCCACTTTATCATTTTTTAATCCCATGTTCACTTGTTAGTGCAGTGAAAGGAATGTGTAACGCAAGAACCAATGGTCTTCTGCCGATGGCGGGGAGTTGTGTGTGTTCAGTTTGCAAAAGCACAAAAAAGAAGAACCTCCATGAGCCGAGGCTCAGTAAGTGCATCAACAGGTACTAACACTTAAATCGATTGAACTACAATATAGTGGCTTACAGTCTGGCCATACCAGATGCACCCCAGGACCTCAGGCCCACTAGGCCATCCGAAAGAATGAGCAGTCTTGACCAACAGTCAAAGCTAGTACTAATGCCTAGCTTCTTGGTACCCCTCCGCCAGTCATGGCCTGACCAAAAATATCCACGTATCGGCGGACAGACAGACTTTCCGTGAAATCCCTTAGTATCCTTCATCTCCGGTTGAGCAACGAGTGTCAGCCAGTAAGGGACCTGGAGGCGACCTCATTAAGACTCCATTCGGCTGATGGCACAGTTTTCCGTTGAAGCTAACCTGAAAATTAAATGTTCATCGTAGCAAAAAGTCCATCAGATTAGTTACGGGAATATCAATATTGATTTCGTTTTCTACGACGTAATCACGTACATAAGTAATCATTTTTTACAGGATAACGCTGGTAAATAATGATGCCACATGTAAGGCTGTCGTTAGTTTTTCAGTATGTTGTCTGCTAATCAGTTCCATGAATTTGGACGTGTCTTTCAGATTGTTTCTGGCGATTCTTCAATGAGCTTGCCCGGGTATATCTGCAAGCTATCAAGCAGCTAAATGATACGTGTTGTGATCCGTCTCAGTGGTCCTAGTAAGAAAAACTCTTCTGCCTTCGAACCATCTCACTTTGTTATACAAAAACAAACAGATTTTGTGGAGTAGTGGGTGACTGCAGCTAAAATCGTGGTACGAATCTCGTTGGCCCAGAACTCTTCCTATAACCGAGTCTTCTGACTGGCACTTTTGGCTACGTCTCCGGTTGACTAATTTTGTTCCAGTCGGTTAAAACAGCTGTTGGCAGTTCACTGGTTGGCTTAATTTCGTCCAGTTAAAACAACTTTTGGCGGCTGACCGCTTGACTCCGCTCGGTTCGGCGAGAGCGACTGTATGCGACTGATTGGATGATTTCGTTCCGCTTCGTCACGAGCTGATTAAGCCATCAACCCACTTTGCTGGCTTCAGATTTGTCATCGATTTTTGGTAGCCAATGACGTGCTGTCTGCTATCGGGACTTCTCCGGCTATCAATGCATCAACCGATATTCACAATGCACAGATGCACTCATATCGAGCATCGATCTCAGTGATCTTGGTTTATGCACTTTCGGTTGGCCGTAAAATTGATGGATTGTGGTACCATTTGGTCCGAACTGTTTTAATGTTCTGTTGGAAATGAGACAGCTTTTGTAGTGACTTAGCTACAGTGAACGGCCTCTCCAGTGTTTGAGTTCTATCCTTTTAACCTTCTGGTTTCTTGGACTTACTGGAATACTGTATCATATCATCTATTTTGCTGATATAATCTGCACGACCCATAAAGACATCCCCGAAGCGTTTGTCCCATCTGGAGGTGACGATATCTTAGTTAATCCCCACCATTCTCAGTGCTTCCCCGTATTGAGCAATTAGGGTAATTCTGCTGTTTCTTTGAGTTTGATGATGCTGATGTGAACATTTACCTAGGGTAGTTCCGAAATCATCAGTCACTTGCTGATAACACCAATGTCAGCCATCACGACGAAACCGCACATTGACGCGGTGTGATGGATTGCATGCGTCCATGACCCAAAGAGCTATGCAGGATGGCTTTCTTGAGCCGGAGATGCAGTCATGCCTGACAGGTCGACAGGTAGAGGCTAGACGAAGTCCAGTTTCAGAACCAGTTGATGGGTAACATCTGGTTCTGATCACTAAGACCCAGTGAATAAACACGGAGAGGAACAGTTTACTGAAATAAAAACCCACACCATGTGGACGCAGAAGCGGAGTACCTGATAGTTGTCTCGACAGTGGAAGAAGACATCGCACTTCATTGGACAGCTATTGCCCGCCTTAGCTGGACAGCCCTCAGCCCAAAGGGTGCTGCTCCATCTACGTTCCACTTGCTCTATTGGGTACATGGGGCTGAGGACTGAATCCGAAAAGCGGGTCGATAACAAAGCACCAGTGAAGACAAGACAAAAAGCGTGCAATATTCAGGTCCCACGTGACAGTCAAGAAGGAGTTCTTTCACGGGCTCTTCGGTCACATTCCCATGCTGGGTTGACGCCCCATTGTCCTGTGAGTTAGACTTTTGGGTCAAGGGCTCCGGTTAGGGTTCCCAAAGAAAAACCCCTTCAGCGGTGTGGTCAACCGCGAAGTGTGATTCGTCTGGGAACCTCAAGCATCTTTCCTGTGAATAGCCTCATCAATTTCTCTCTATATGATCGATGCAAAACGCCACGGGTAACTGCAACTCTGAAGGTGGCAATAGTTCAGGAGTCGCGCGTACACCGAACGCTTTTGCTAGTCTTTCATGTCCGCTTCACTTGGCTATATTCAACGTCCGCACACTGTGCCAGATGGGGCAACGGGCTGCTCTCGCTAGAACTCGTGAAACCTTTCAAACAGATATATGCTTTGGCTCCGAAACACACACAAAGGACCCCACTTATGTGATTACTCTCCGCACTCCACGTAGAACCTCAGTCTCTCGCCTCACTCTTCGCTTGTTGGGTGATTCGGTGTCTAGTGCTCGTGATCAGACCGGCGTTAGGATTGCTTTGAGCTGGAGAGCTGAGTATGAACTGATCGTCTGGATCCCAGTCAATATTCCATTATGTGCAGTTCGGTTGGACGGCTCTGTGCGTGTCAGCAGCAACATATTGAAGCGTCGATGCTCGTTTGTCGTGTCTATGTATGCGCCCACTGATTGCAGTTCCTCTGAGTGCAACGATGAATTCCACGATGAAACGTGTCAACTGCTTCAAAGCGTGCATTCAACAGACGTTAGTCATTGCTGGTGATTTCAGCGCCAAAGTTGACCGTTTGAGGGATTCCGAAAGGTGTATTAGAGGCTGGTTTTCTAGCCCAGTCGGTCGCACTGGCAGCGGTGATCGTCTCATTCAGCTGCGCTCTAACCACAGTTTGTTTCTGGCTTGTACGAATCTCTGCCACAAGGGGTGGCATAGACTAACGTAGCGTCCTCGTGCGTCTTCACTACGTTGGACTTAGATTGACCATATTGCAATTAGTCACCGTTGGTGTGAATTGGTTGGAGGTTTTCGTTCATTTTGGTCTGCGCCCGTGGATTCAAGTCACACTTTGGTACGTGCTCACTTCTGTTTACGTCTTGTCTGTGGTCGCACCCACGCCAAACCCACCCGTCTTGTGCAGATGCTTCTGGACGATTATCACCGGTCTGCTTTCGAGGCAGAACTTTCTTCATGGTCATCAGTGCAGCCGGATGTTCGGAACCCAAATGAACAATGGCAGCAGATAAAAGAAGCCTTGCCCAGCGCTTCCCGTGTCACAAGACTCCAGTTCACGTAGGCCACGCAGATGATGGATAACTTTGACACCAATTGCTCTGTTATATGTCCTCAGATCCATCCCTCAGGATGCCACATTCAATGAGGTACGCAAATCCGTGAGGGGCCAACCAACTAGGAGTTCAAAAAATTACCATGAGTAGTGATGGATTGGGAAACAGGGCAATGGAGAAGGCTGCGTCTGTTGGCAATAGTCGCAACCTTTACTGTTTTTATCATAAGCGGCGGTCCACCGAAGCCCAGTGTAAGTGATATTATCAAGGAATCCGGCGTCTCAGAGACGTCGTTCGGACCTTTAGCGCAGTAGTTCGATGACTTCTACAATGAACCTTCCTCATATACCTGCAAGAGAACTTATACAGAGAGATATCACTCCTCCATAAAATATGGAGGTTAAGTGAAATAGAATAGGACTGCGCTACACCGGGCATCTTTTGCTTACACTGTGTCCTTAGTTAGGATGTGGCATTTTTGTATCTTAATTGGATGGTGATCAGTATCGCTGCTATAAACGTGGCCTGTGTTGAAAGTCTCTGCTTGTTTGGCTCCAAACTGGCGAACGTTCGTGATGAAGGTCTATAATGTGACCATTGTTTAGGTTGGTTGCACAAAGTGCACCACCTTTAGGGCGGAATCATATGCTACTTTAGTGAACTGTCCTTCATCATTCCTACAGGTGTTGTGTACCAAGTGTGCTCCGCGAAAGCCTGCAGTTTGTGTGTTGCCCTAAGATACATTGGGTGCCATATGGCATCAGGCATGTGCCTCTGGATGCAATATGTGCTAAACCTCTGGATATACTCTGTGCTACGTCCATGGACACAATTTGTGTCACCTTCCAAGATGTTTCCTCAACTAATGAGGTTTCCAAGCTCCCGGACAAGAGCTCTTCTAATACCGCAACGTATGCGGAAGCCGCATATGCCCCTGCTACCCAATAAGCTAGCAAACCTCTAAAGACCCATCAGGGAAAGAAGACGTCTGTTGCAGTTCAAGTTCTGTCAACAGAAAAATATGTGACTGTTAAGCCTCCCGTGAGAAACCATAGGGCTACTACCGCAAGTGATAACGTGCAACTCAGCACAGATCAGCAACTGTCGCCTAACTCGTCGACGGCAAAATGCCCCTGCACCAAGGACACAATGCTTCTTGGCGGCGGATCTTCCAGAAGCTAAGGTAATAGCCCCACAAGAACGTCTCAATCACGAATTAGCACTGCCGCGACGAGACTGCACCTTGACGTGGTGTGATGGCTTGCGCGCCTCTATGACCCAAAGAGCTATACAGGATGGCTTCCTTAAGCCGGAGATGCAATCATACCTGACAGGTCAATGGGTAGAGGTCAGACGAAGTCCAGTCTCCTGGTCCTCCAGGTTGGGGGTTGATTTGAGCTGGCAACTCAGTCGGAAAAAACAGTGGAAGAATAATTGATCCAAGCAAATGGGCTTCCACTAAGCCATCCCGCTGCCTTGCGGATAGGTTCTTGTCAGAACTAAAGGCTTTGGATGAGGACCCTAATCGTTCTCCTGCTTTGAGGCTGGACACCCTAGCAGTACCCGTCCAACATCTCCCATGAACTGCACGACTACAAAGAATTCCATACTGCATCGGTCGTCGCGCAGGCTAATCAGGACCGCGCTGCCCATTGCATCGAGCGGGGTGGGTAGTGATAAGTGTGCTACTGCTCAGAGTTCCCTCTCTTTTATTCAACCTTTGTCTTCTGTCCCTAACCATCCCTCTTTGCCCCATCTATCCACCCATAATGCTCCCATTGGTAACACGGTCGATACTCGCAACGATTCACTGTCAAATAGTGTCGGGAATAATCCTCTGACTGGTAACTCACATTTTCTCAAGCCCCGTCAGCCTCTGAATCTCGGCTCCTTCAACGTGCGTACACTCATGCAGGCCGGTCAGCAGGCGTGCCTAGCCCTCACAATGAACTCTCTGAAGATTGATGTTTGCTGCTTAAGCGAAACGCGTATCCAGGATTCGAGCAATGCAATTCAGCTAACTGCTCCAGGTATCTCATCGAGGTATATTCTACGCACCTCAGGAGACGAAGCAGCTAGAGCTGTGGGTCAACGTGGTGTAGGAATTGTCTTGACTGACAAGGCCGAGGCTGCCCTATTAGACTGGATCCCTGTTAACAGTCGTTTATGTGCTGTGAGACTCCAAGGGTCAGTCGGCGTTCGAAAGGATAGTTGTGTTAAACGCAATTTGTTCGTGATCTCGGCGTACGCCCCAACGGACTGCAGCTCAGACTTGCAGAAAGATGAGTTCTATGATGCCCTCGCCACTCTCGTTCGCAGCAGTAAAGGTTCCGACATTGTAGTGCTAGCTGGTGACTTCAATGCACAAGTTGGCAAACTTAGTGTGCCAGAAGCCTGTTTAGGTGGGCGCTGTGCTTTACCTGCTGAGCGCACAGATAACGGGGATAGGCTTCTCCAATTTTGTGCAGACAATCGATTGTTCCTGTCTAGCACAAATTTCCGACACAGCTCGCGTCGCACAGCGACATGGCGCTCTAACTCTACAGGTACTTTGAGTCAAATTGACCATATCGCCGTAAGCTACCGGTGGCGCAGTTCTGTTCAGAACTGTAGATCTTACTGGTCCACGTACGTAGAGTCGGACCATGCCTTAGTTTTAATGCGATTATCTCTCCAGCTCCATGGCCATCGTCGCAAACCGCAAACCGGATTAGCCGTGCAACGTTTGTGTGATCCAGACGTTTGCACCCGTTATGAGCAGAAGTTAGCACATGAGCTAGGATCCACGGAGAACAGTAATGTAGATGAGCATTGGTCTCATATCAAACAGGCGATGCAAGTTGCAGCAGGTTTTGCCTGTGGTCCTGGATCCGTTGTCCATCAAAGACACTGGATCTCGCAAGAGTCGCTGAGTATAATGGAGCAAAAGCGTCAGCTTTCGAACCGTAAGGAGATGAATAAGATGCGGAGAAAGCTGCAAAGACAAGTTACGCGAAGCCTTAAGAAGGATCGCGAAAATTGGTGGGTCAATGTAGCCGAAGAAATGGAAGTGGCAGCTGCTTCAGGTAACAGTCAAAGACTGTTCAAACTTATTCGTGACACCAGTGGACGGCGAACTCAGGTCAGTGAAGCGATTTGCAGTAGGAATGGAGAACCCATCCATAACAAACAGCAAAGGCTTGACCGATGGGCCGAGTACTTCAAGGAACAGTTTAGCTGGCCGCACGCTAGTGTAGTTACTCCCGTGTCAACAACTGTGACTCCTTGGGTGGTATCACTTGAGCCCCCATCAGAAGTAGAAGTAGAGTCATGTATTCGATTACTAAGGCGGGGGAAAGCGGCAGGTCCCGACGAACTTCCCCCAGTTCTTTTCAAACTGGGTGGTGAGGCGTTGATAAAATCACTAACCGCCTTGCTCCGTGACATTTGGAAGGAGGAGCGTATTCCGTTAATATGGAGCGAGTCATTGATTGTTCCCATCTTCAAGAAGGGAATACGCAATGACTGCAGTAATCATCGTGGGATTAGCTTAATCCCGATAGTCACCAAAGTATTAGCTTCGATTTTGCTGCACCGTCTTACACCGGCTCGTGAGAGGAATGTCCGCGAACAGCAGGCTGGATTCCGCCCAGGTCGAGGATGCATCGACCAGATTTTTACTCTTCGCCGACTTCTTGAAACGCGTCACACGCATCGCCGACCAACAATAATGCTTTTCTTAGACCTGAAAGGCGCCTTCGATTCAGTTGATCGAACAGCGCTTTTCAGTGTTCTTCATCGAAAAGGTATGCCCCAGAAGTTCGTGAACCTACTGAGATCACTGTATTCTCATACTTCTGGCCGCGTTAGGATTTACGGCGAACTATCCGGTCGGTTCGAAACGACCAGTGGTGTTCGGCAGGGATGCCCTTTGCCTCCATTCCTTTTTAACTTCGTCATGGACGAAATAATGGAGAGTGGGCTGCAAAATCTTCAGCATGTAGGGGTCGAACTAGGAGATAGTGAAAAGCTATGTGACTTAGATTACGCAGACGACGTTGTCTGCTTGTTCGAATCCACGGAACATGCTCAGCGTGCACTAGATAATCTCGCAAGAGCTGTAGCTCCATTCGGCATGCGATTTGCACCTTCAAAGTGCAAGGTGATGTTACAAGACTGGACGTCAACAATTCCGAGCTTGATGCTCGATGGGGAGGTGCTGTCAGTTGTCGATCACTTCACCTACCTCGGTAGCTGCGTGACGACGGATGGGAGCACAGTAGTAGAGGTGAGTACGCGGATATCCAAAGCTCGAGCGGCGTACGCTGGACTGAAGCACTTGTGGCGCCGATCCGATATTTCACTGAAGTTGAAAGGTCGTGTATACTGTGCCACTGTGCGTTCAGTTTTGTTGTACGGTTGCGAAACTTGGAGTCTGCGTGCTGAAGATATTCGTCGTCTTGAGGTTTTCGACCATCGATGTTTACGTAGTATCGCTAGGATTGGGTGGAATAGCCGAGTAAGCAACGATGAGGTAAGAAAGCGAGTATTGGGTACTAATTCAGGGAACGTTTTGTCACAGCGTATCCAACTTAGTAGACTTCGTTGGTTGGGACACGTGTTACGTATGGCAAACACACGTCTACCGTACCGTGTCCTATTCTCCGCCCCTCCTAGGGAGTGGAAGAGACCACGTGGAGGTCAACAGATGACGTGGCAACGAGGAATGAGAAAATGTACAGCAGACTTAGGAAAAGTAGGTGCTTCACGTCTTCGTGGTTGGGGTCCAAAAGATCCGTCTACCAGTTGGCTGGAGACACTGAAGGATATGGCTGCGAACCGCGAACAGTGGCGATCGTGTTGTCACTTTCTATCGAATCAGAATGTTTGATCGGTGTACGTTTGTACAGTTAGACTGTGTATTCCATGTGTTGGCTACTAGGGCATTCTTTTCTTTCCCCACCCATGTAGGTCCACTCCCTCTCCATCTTGTATATTAATACTTTTTAATTCAACGTGCAACATGGTGAGAAAGGCAGTGGTCAGTGGGGCTTGCCCTACTGTTTAACGCTGTACGATGATGATGATGATGAGGCGCACGTTCTCTCAGTGTGAGCTCTTGTCTTCAGATTGCTGGTGACAACAACCCCGAGGTCCTTTTCCTCCTGCGTTTGACGGAGTACGATACTCCCAAGGCAGTAGCCGGAAGTATCGTTGGGGCCACCAATCCTCATGCTCGCGCATTTGTCCACGTTTATGGGTAGACACTAGGTGGTCGACCAATTGACTAGAGTCTGGAGATCCTCCTGTATTATCTCACGATCCTCGGCCGATCGAATGGTGCGCCAGATCTTTAGGTCGTCAGCGTAGATAAGGCATTGGGATCGAAGGGTCTGTGGTAGGTCGCTCACAAACACTAGAAACGACAGGGGTCCTAGAACGGAGCCTTGCGGCACGCCACTGCTGACTGGATACCACGCGGACTTGGACTGTACAACTCTCACGAAAAAGGTTCTATCGACCAATAAATCTTCAATCCAGTGAAGCATGGGCCCGGAGATGTCGACGGCCCGGGATTTCAACAACAGCCCATTGTGAGGAACTTTATCAAACGCCTTACTAAAGTCCACCAAGATGACGTCCGTGACATATCTTTCGGCCTTGGCGTTCGACCAACTTTCACAGGTTTGACAGATTCAAGCTGTTTATCTGAAAACCGTGCTGCTGTGCGAATAGAAATTGACAGCGCTCCAGACGTTCACGTATGCGAGCAGCCACCAGCCTTTCCATGACCTTTCCAGCTACGGAAGTGAGGCTAACTGGACGGTAGTTGACCGAGGTGGATTTTGTCCCACCCTTGTACAGCAGAAAGACAATTGCTTTTTTCCACTCCCGAAGTAGACTGCCAGTGGCCAACGATAAATTGAACAACCGCAGCAGTGGTGTAGTTGGTTGGTCCGCCAACTCCTTCAACGTCAACGGATGCACGCCGTCCGGTCCCGGTGACTTATGGGTTTAGATGGATTCAAGCAGCTTATTCACTTCCGGTTCCCCAAAATCATGCATAATGAACAGCGGCGAGCCACCCATCATCTGGATTGGCGCACTTTCCTCCACAGAATACACTGACAGATAATGCTTGGCTAATGTCTCAGCCTTTCCATTATCTGTTGCAACCATTTCGTCGTTGTTCAGCAGCGCTGAGATACCTACCTTCGCTCTGGTGCGGCGCTTTAAGTATGCAAACAGGCGCTTGGGTGCTCGCACTGCACCAACCGCAAGGGCCTCCTCGAACGCCATCCGCTTTATCCGTTTTTGTTCGGCACATTGGTTACGAATCTTGCGATAGAGATCATAACCCTCACCTGTAGATCGGAACAGCTGCCAGGCCCGATTTCGTTGTTTGAGTAGGCGTCTGAGCTCCAGATCAAACCACGACGGGCCCTTCACCCGGGGTCTACGTCGGTTGAGGGGTGTCAGTAGGCATTCATAAGATACAAGATACCTTCACGAATATGCTATCGTCGTCCTTCAAGGTTCCAGCTCGCAAGGATAAGGTCTCATCTTTCAGAGCTATTGCTGGTGCCATTATTCGCACATTTGGCCCGCTGGGTCCCGAGGCTTTCCAGTTAGTGTATGCTTCCCATGTTCGTCTGAGACTTGAATACGGTGCTGCAACCTACCGCCGCTCAATCGGCGAGATGGTGAAGCTGTAGAAGGCGGAACGCTCCACGACGAGGCTCGTCAGTGGCTTACGCGGGACCAGCTATCAGGATCGTCTGAGGTTTCCTGATCTCTTCCCCGAATACTATCGGCGAGTTCGGGGCAACATAATTAATTTGACGAAGATCTTTGGTGGTGTCATGGGTCCGGAGTCGCAAGCAGACTTTCCCCTTCAGATGAACGACCGGATGCGAAGCTATTCTCTAACGTTGCGGAGGTTTCCGTCGCCCGATTTGCCACCGGTTTATCAGCTTTCATGGAGGGCAACCTATCCCTGAAACGCTTTACCGGCATCAGTGGTGGGAGAGAAGGACGACGGTCGGTTCAAACGGCGTCTGGACGCACATCTGGAGGCATTGTTGAGGAAAAAGTAATTTTGGAAATGTAACAGAACTTAAACAAACATGTCACGTATATCACGCGATCGGTATAGGCCGCTCAAAAACCGGCCAGAAACCGATCAGTTTCGGAGTGGTTTTGCTACAAGGGGTTGTTTCCAATGGAACTGCCCATCATGTGCCCAGATGGGGTCCATCTGGTGTGCTACTTGGGAAGGAAGGATGGGGAATACTGTCGGCCATACCTTCTGTAAGTTATGGCCTTAAGCTGTTCGACAGTGCCAGACAACACTACCTCCGTGAGTTTGTCCCATGAGTTTATGACTCTGCGAGAAGAGATTTGCCCTGATGCTTCTAAGTGCTCGGAGCTTCTTAAGTTTCAGCCTGTGTCCTTTCATGGCGGGGTTCTCATCCGGTGTAAACAGAGGGGCGTTCGTCCTTGGAAACCCTTTCATTGATTTGAAAGTCTTAATTAAGTTCCCTTTGGTCCTTCTCCCTCAAAGTGAGAACAGTTCTACGGCTTTCGGTCCATCCGTATAGGACAAGTCCTTAAGTCCTGCAATGCTTCTTGTAAATGTTCGCTGCACTTTCTCTTAGACGTTTTGGTCCCCAAATAAAAGCTAGAACCATACTTGTATAGCGGGACTAGTACCTGGGTGTCTCGTGAGTCGATCTTCCTTCGAAATTGGTGGAGGGCCCTATGAACCTTACTGGCTGCGGTGATACTTTTGGCTGATGGCCTAAACGTCTCATAAATGAGCACCTCTAGGTGCTTCATGGTAGGGGTTCACTTGAACTAATAGAGGTTACCTAGATCCGGGTGTCGCCGGGCTGGTTCATACACAGATAAAAGATGTATGCACTTGCCAATGTTTAGTGGTAGGCTCCAGGTTTGCTAAGTACTTGTGGATAATGTCCAAGTCAGATTTTATCCCATCGTTAGTTGGGTCCTCGACCGTCTTAGCTTCATCTACGAATAAGTATCAGGAAGACTTGAAATCCTAGCCAGGTCGTTTATGAAAGCGACAAACAGCAGCGGTCTTCAGACAGACCTTTGGGGAATCCCAATTTAGAAATGAAACGATGGTCTACTGATTTGAGCGCCTCCTGAGAATCCAGGTAAAATACTTGGTCACCCTTGTCCGGTCGTTCTGTTACTTCATCCAGGAAGGATAGCAGGTTTGCTAGGCAGCTTACCCCTGAAGAACCCATGCTATTCCACTTCTAGTAGGTCATGGTCATATATGACGAGCAATCTCGTCCTTAATGCATCTCTCCATGACATTTAGTACAACTGGTAGGAGGCTAACGGGGCGATAACTTACGGCCAGGTCTCCGTCCACCTTTGCAAATCGGGACAACCTGTGCCGTGCTCCATTTCTCCGGGATATCCCCCTCTTCGACGTGAAGGTTGAACAATGCCGCTAGGTAAGATGTAGTGACCTCAGCTAGGGCTGTAGGAAAGCGGGATAAATACCTTCAGGCCCCGCGGCCTTATGTTTGCTCAGGCTGCGGAGCACTATTTTTTACCTCACCGGGGTGGATGGGCATATCTTAGAGTCGGTATTTCCAGGTGATAGGGTGCACCGGCTTCAGGCCCGGGTCTTAGATGTAGACTGTTCGGAAGCACTCCAGGAGGGTTTCGTATTTCTGGCCTGGAGTGGTGACGTGGTCGCCTGTCGCTGCTTGCAGTTTCAAGCGGCCACCCGCGTTGTCCCCTTAGGTTGTACATATTTAAAATGGTTTTGCTTGTTTGCTAGGGTCAGCTTAAACCTGGTTTTGTACGCTTTTGTATTTTGAACGCCGAGTTTTTTGCTCATATGCATTGTAGGTACCGCGTATGGTGTTATAGACTAGAATAATAACAATGAAAACAGAACGAGCAAGATCCACAACGCAGGCTTTATTCATCATGCAATTTTCGTATGGGAACTGAGAAGAGATGAAAAACATTAAAAAACAATAAACAACAACTTGTCATCGTCCTCCGCTAAGGTTCGAAACTTGAGTTTGAGAGTGAATGGTAGAAGTCTGAAAGGAGCAGCGGCCAGTATGATCTGTTTTTGTTACTATTATGTTTTGCAAACAGCAACGGTGAACACGATTTTGTTGTGAAATAGATGTCTAGAGTGATAGGTTAGCCATGTGACTCACAATGCTGGTTAGATATCGGTTGTGTCGGGTGTTTCACAGTTCTTTATTAGATTCTGTTGTCGAAGACTAATCAGTCTCTTTTTCTTTATCACAGCCAACTATGACGTCCTCATGTTTGTCCTCAGTGCGCTTTGGGGCCGAGTGACTTTCAGATGCAGTATCTTCCTTTCCATTTGGAAATCGAACACGAGCATAGTAAAAATTACAATGTAACAGTTCAACTTCCTCTTCAAGAGAGACATATTTAGTCATTCTGTTGTTCTTCAAAAAGACTTTCCAGGAGTGACAAACCAGATGGGAAAGGTTGTGCCCGTTGTGGACCTTCGATTATAGCGTCACAAACGTTCGTGGGGTGTTTCTTTGGTTGCGGTGCACAATAATGATGAAATCGAATGTAAGGCGTCGAGTAAAACGAGCTCCCAATCTTCGACGGAGATGCTTTGATTTCAGTCCCAAAGGAATAGTTTTGCACAGGGTTTCATTCAGAAGCTCAACTTAGCCATTCCCTTCTGCATTATATGGAGGCAATCCATTTTTCAGGGGAGAAATGTCAGACTTCATTAGACAAAAGAAGATCATCTGTGTATCTAGGTTTTCCGAACAATGAGAGCGAATAAAGTAGGGGTTTGATCACAGTTGAACTACTCAAATCAGGACATGCAAACGCGAATGAATACCTAGAATATTCATTAGTGACTGTCATCAAATACCAGTTCCGAGTTGAATAGGGGAGAGAACATTTGAAGTCAATGGGCAGTCTTTCAAACGGCTGGATTGGCTTGTTCAAATGACCGGCCGAGGCACCATGGAACTTAGACTTTATTTCAGAACAGATTTCACAAACAACAATCATTTTTCTTGTATCCTCAGAGGAGAAAGGTAAATTTCGGACCCTTACAAAATGAGCAAGACGCGAGACTCCAGGATGAAATTAAGTGTTGTGCAGTCGCCATAGATCCGACCCTGGAAAGACAGCGCCACAGCAAGATCTACTAAGGACGTCTGCAGCTGTGTTTTGTTTTCCGAGCCTGTAAACGACATCGAAACTATAGAGTAGTAATTATATTTTCCAGCGTAATATCTTATTCTTAACCCGACCGTGTTGTTGGTTTTCGAATGTGAAAGAATAGACCGGTGGTGAGTGACGTTTAAAATGACTTCCAAGAAGCAAATGTCTCCACTTCCGTACGGCCTCCGTAACAGCATATGCCTCCTTTTTTCAACCGCCGAATAATGGCTTTCTCTCAAAGACAGCGTTCTGGAGAAAAGACGAAAACAAGCTCCCATCTTAGTTGGGCGTGACAGCGATGGTAATGTCGGAGGCATTAGTTTCTACAATAAATGGCAGGTCTGAACAAACAGTGGCTAGACTTTGCTAAATCCCGCTTGGGATTGGCAGAACATCGTTTCACGCTTTCGGGTAATGGAAAAGTCTGAGTATGTGCAAGTGAGTTAATCTTATCAGAAAAGTTGGAAATCCAGGGTGAATAGTAAGCAAAAAAGTCCACAACTCGCCGTTATGATATGTACTCTTTTGGTAGATGTAACTCCAATAAGGGTTTCATTCGATTGGCATCAAGTTTGATGCTGCATTTCGAGACCTGAAAGCCAAGCAACTTGATTTTTTAGCTTCAGATGTGCTTTTAGTTTCGTTAAAAGTTAGACCATATTTTTAGCTGCATCCAGGAATCTCCGAAGATTCAAATCGCGCTTACCAGCAGTGTTCCCACAAATAGTTATGTTGTCGACGTATGCAAAAGTATCTTTAGGTTTCTCAGTGGAAATGGTTCGATCAGTCGCCCTCTGGAAACACGATACGCCACTGGTTACTCCAAAGGGGATGCGACGAAATTGATACAATCGTCCGCAATCTTCGAAAGCAGTGAACAGCTTTTCTTCATATATGATAGGTATTTAGTGATGGTCCCTTTTGAGGTCCAACGTAGTAAATGTGTCATGTCGAGTTACCTTCTCAATCATCGCATTTCTTTTTGGTAACGGATATTATCCAGGTTCATGAATCCATTTATGATCTAGCTGTAATCTACCACCATCTTCCGGTTTCAACACTCCAACAGCAAACGGATGTTTCTGCCCACCAAACAATATGCTAACACTTTTAGGAAGTCCAGGAAAGTCATGTCCGAGCAGTGCACAAAGTACTTAGGACGGATAGTTTGAGCCGATCGTGGGTGCGATTTTTGAGTTTAATCAACACAAGGCCATGCCCCCTTGTGGTGCTAGATGAGGCACTGAAAGCCATTGTTATTGTTTCTGGAGAAGGACGTATAATCCAATGGTTGGCACGTACCAAAATTTCCAATACGTGGCTGGCTAAACTCCCTGTGTCTATAAGAGCACGGTATGGAATTCTGTCTACCTCAAGGTTAACCATAGATTTGGAAAGGCATTCCGAAGCAGCTGCAGTGACGATAGAAAAGAGAGATAAACAGACTGCAGAAGAGATACTATTCTGATTACTTCTGGTCAGACAAACCTGGAGGTGACCGTTTTTGCGCAAGCCCTGCATATTACATCTCTTGCCGGGCATTTCGATCTTAGATGTATGTCGTAACCATAGAAAAAGCATTTAGCGCGAACTGCGGCAACAACGTTATCGTCTGTGGCTTAAGACATGACGTCCAGAGGCGGAGCACTATGCGTAGCTGCAATTTGAGATAGAGTTGACGCATTTTGATAAGCCATCGGTTGTAGTTCATCCATTCCTAACGTTCTAGCTTGTTTGAATACCGTTTGAAAATCGAACATTCCGTTTTCTAAGAGGCGATGGCTGATATGACAAGATTCCACTGATAAATGCATCGCGGATGGCATCGTCGCGGTTCTCTTCAGCCGTGGTTGACTTGAAATTCCAGTCTTTCTTTAGCGACTTCAATTTTTGATGCAGAAGCTGGCCGCTTTCTTGCTTTGCTGTAGCAAGGACGTGGCACACAAAAACTTCATTCTTAGGACGGACATACAAGCCCGTTAGCGTCTCAATGCCCGTATGCGTCACAATCCACAACATGCTCATACCACCAGTGAAGTATATGCAATTAATAAGTCTAGCTTATCTGGATTCATATATTCAACAGATTTAAGAAGACTACAAAATTCCCAGTACCAATGGGCCCACTGCTTGGTAGCATCCGGTGCACTCGGTTCTACGTCGAACCGTTCCACACGAAGAATTCGTTACATCTGTAGAGATTGTGTGAGGAATAAATTGTTATAGACGATAACAACAGCAAGGTTCGATAATGAAAACAGAACGAGTGAGATCCACAACTCAGGCTTTACTCATGATACAGTTCTTGTACGAGAAATGAAAAGAAAGCATTGAAAATAATAGACAATATGTCATGCAACCATGGTTTTTGTGGAAGCGTTTCCAAGCATGAAGTTTCTTCTGTTGGGCCTTAGTCACTATTTTCTTCCACCACGGAGGGCCACCCCTCCGTTGCTCATGTACGAAATTCCAACCCGGAAATAGCGGAGTGTTTATATGGAAGTTGTTGCAGTATCTGAATATTGAACAACAATTAACCAAAACTTTGCTAATTATACTTGGCTGTGCTCTTTCTCTGGCTGGCCGTGAAAATGAAACGGAACCCAATAACAGCAAACGGACAAGAACCAAAATGTCCGAAAAGTTTGTAAAGACTCAGAAAAATTGAAGTACATACACAGAGAGCGAGGGTAAGGAAATAGCATTTCCGATGGAGCTAACTAAATTCAGTTAACCTTTATTAGATGCAATTCGCTATGGCGCGCCAGTGGCTGTTACACCTTCCTAAGTAGCGAAAATTCATCAACTGGAAAGTTGGAATTGCGTTTTTTATGGTCCTATTGGCCATCTACGTTGTTAACTTCAGCCCTCAACACTAGTTTACTCACATCTAAGTTTCTTCACTTTTCTGGAGGCTCTCCGTGTCTCATGACATAAATGAACTGTAGAGTACCGTAGTCGCTGTTACCAAGTGGTGCAGTGACCTTAAGGTCCCGTATAACGATTGGGTATTTGGTTAGTACGACATCCAATAGGACAAGGATGTGGTCGCCCTTCCAGTGCGTAGTCTGATGAGCATGCTTGGAAAGTGCCTTTTCCTGTACCACGTCAATATAGTCGTCCGAAATAAAACCTTGTGCTCATGCACCTCCAAGGCATTCAAGCCTCCAACTAATGGGACAATTACTCATCCCAGTAGCCTGTCGTAAGTAATCCACAAATCTTGCGTTTTTTCTCGTAGTTGCTGAAGGGCGACGGTAGGCGCAGATGATGAGTAATTTTCCATACCCAGAAGTGACTGTGACAGAAACCGCTTGGATATTAGGTGTCGCAAACTGGGTACACTCTAGTGGCGGCAGGTGTTCTAAGACTAACAGTATTACTCCGACTATTCTGCCATCTTCACCGTTTATCCTATGGTTCGAGTACTCCGAGGGACAGAATGGTCCCATATTTACTTTATCCCTTAACCGTCTCTCACAAGGGGCATTACAGTCTGCTTCAGTTACCTCTTCTTAGAGCCTCTTCCAGTAGTTGCCTGCCGTACAGACATTAGTATGTAGTACCCTCACCCTTTTTATTTGTTCCTGAACTGCTTTCCTTACGTGAGCGTTTAGCTCGAGTGCTGTACTCGTTTTTTGGCGCAGAGGCTAATGCCTGGATGATGGAAAGACTTCGGTGCTGCGTAAGGCTGTCTTACTTTTTATATCAAAACCAGAGCACAGGGCGCGAGTTTAGCGGTTGAAAGAACTGAAATAAATATGTATATGCAAATATAATTTTGTACTACATTAAATTTGTTAGAATAACATGCTATCTTAGGATGGAATTTGGTACTGCACTCTTCATTTGACTCAGTTTTGTACTATACTGGTATTTCTTCCACGATTAACACTGGATAATTTGACTTCACGAATTCCTCGCTCCGAAGTCTTTTGCATAAACTGAGGTGCCACTGTGAAAGCTGTCTTTCTGTTTCTTCGATTGCCTTTTATCTGACGGGAATAAGGCGTTGTAGGTAGTCTTCAATTTTCGACCCATTAGTATTTCGGATGTGGACACCTCGTGGAGTGTTGGCGTCTGGTGTTGTCCCTTACAGGAATAAAAATTATTGGGTAATTTCATCCGTGGTCCCCTCTTTTTTGACTTGAATAGTGCCCGTTTGAATGTATTCATAAAAAGTTCTGCCTGTTCGCTAGATTGTGGGTGGTACGGTGGCGAGAATGTGTGTTTAATATTGAGTTTCTGGCGAAATTCGTGGAAAACTGGCGATGTGAATTGAGATCCGTTGTTGAATACTATTCGGTCGGGTAATCCAGACTGCAAAGATTCGACGGAGGAATTCTGTTGTTCCGTGTGAAGTGGCGGAGTTGACCATTTCGAGGGAACATCGACAACCAGGTGGTAGAATGTGCCATCAATGGGTCCAGTAAAATCAGTATGAAGTCTTGACCAAGGATGTTCTAACGTTGGCCTTGGAAACGGTGTTTGAAGTGGCAGCATTTTTGATGCTGGCGTACATCGCGAGCATTGATTTCATCATCCATTCCAAGCCAGTATGTGTGGCTTCTGACTATCGGCTTCATACCGTTTATTCCCGGATGACCAGTGTGAAATTGTTTCAGCATGACACGACGTGATGAGACGGGAACCACCACTCTGTGGGATAACATGGAACATACGTCAACCACGGACAGGGATTCACGACGTTGTTGTATGTCTCCAGACCACACTACACATGTCATGCCATGAGGTCTGGATAAATGTGAAAACTAGCTGCGTTTAATAGCCTTGCGGATTTGTTCTAAGGTGTCAGGCATGGAACGCAGTGTTTGATAGTTCCTCGATAATAGCATCTTCGGCTGTGATGGTTGCTACAACGGTGTCGTCGTCGTTTTCATGATGATTTGTTAGCAGACGAGATAGGCCATCTACTTGACCGAAGTCCGCTGTTTTCCGGAATTGTATTTCCAAGCCGTAACCCATCGTTTTAGACGAACAGCAGGATAAACCGGAATGTCTTTTTCGATCCGGAAGTTGGTAACAATGGTTTGTGGTGTTCGAGAAGCGTGAAACTGCGACCATGAGTGAATTTGTGAAATGTTTTGATTACAAAGAGCTTCTTTCTCAATTTGGCCATAGTTTCTTTTGGCAGAGTTTAATGTGCGGGACGCGTGCGCCCCAGGTTTCTCCGTTCCGTCGTTTTTTACTTCCTAACACATGCATATATAGCGGCACTGTACAGTGCTGTACACAGAAAATGCCGAGTATGTTTACATCGTTAGTAATAAAGTTAGGAATGTTAATCTTAAAAGCAGCTTAACAAGAATTTGTAGTCCTAAAATAGACATTTAGGTCCGCAGCTTCTACTGAATAATGCGGTATTATATAGGTTTATTGTATTTATGCCTCCGTACTATGTCAGTGACATTCATAGTTTTTGACACCGACTACCACTTTGTCAGGAAAAAACCGTCAGCTGTGCCCTTAAAGCTTGAAGTTAACAACGCATCAGGAAACGTTAATATCCGGGCGAATGCGGGGTTCTGCTTGGTGTAAAAATGTAGTCGGCTGTGGTGAGGTTCAAATCTTCCGCCCTGGTTTAACCACCACCAACCTATACTGCTCGGTCTTTCCCGCATACCAAATACCTTGTTAATATTTTTCCTAAACCCACTTTTATAATTTTCATTATGGGTTAAAATAGAAGCCACCAGGTTATTTATGTTTAGAAAAACATTTTAAGCCAACTAGAATTAAACTGTGGGGACCGATGATGATCGGGTGGTTTAGAGCATTTGTTTACCACCTCAAAGGTCAGAGGTCCAAACCCTCGTTATAAACGGGTACTTTGGTTGTAGATAGTAACCTACTGTCATCTCCCTGGTGACCAAGCCTGGCCTAGGTCTACCTTATGTCGTTCTTCACTCCAGTACTCAAAGTTATGTTGCCGGTTATCTATAATAGTGCAGTTGGTCTTCAGTCATGCGCAAGCAAATAATAGTAATACTTAACAAACGTTTGTCGCTGGTGTTGTAGTAGTTTCTGTCCAATTGGGCACCCATCCTCACCCAGCACATGAACATCTTTATGTTTTCTGCATTTTAGAGACTGTTTTTCGCACAATTTTTTAATGTCCTTCAGTGAATATTTCTCTCATGCTCTCGCATAGGTGCGGTAAATGGGACTCTTCATAGCCATAAAAATATTTTAACTTTTATGCGGCTACCTCCTGCGAGAGGATAAGAGGACTTCATGGATATCACGAGTACCATTTGTCCACAGTCGAAGGCGAGACCTGCGCACGGAAAAATCCAGTTTCGAACGCCGTGGACAGACTAGAATCCTAATCGTTCAACATTCTATATGACAGTACTGATCCATATTTTCAGCTGTTCTCCAAGGTGAGAGCACCATCGTAGACACAGAACAGAAAAAAGACACTGCCCTAAGATCGCTGTATTTGGACGTCGCAGGATTTAGCTGGTGATCCGTTTTTCAGGCGGAGCTGTCTACACGGTTATCGATGCAGTGGGGTTTGCACGACCCAGATGAATGCTGGCAACAAATCAAGGATGCCTTGTATGCCGTGTCTAATACCATACAGAACTCTGGTTCAAGTAGGCCTCACAAACGATAAACATCTTCGACATCAGTTGCTCTGTTGGGTGCTCGCATATTCGTTCATCCGGATGCCACATTCAATAGAGTGCGTAAATCCCTGAGACGCCAGCTTATTGGAAGCCAGAGAAGTGACTGTGACCAGTGGTGGATTGCGTCATGAAGGAAAACAGAAGAGTCTGTGTTTATTGGCAATACTCGCAGCCCTTACTGTTTGATTGGATGCATTGGTCCACGAAAGCCCGGTGTGATTGAGTTAATCAAGAAATTTGACGGTTCACTGATTCACTCTCAGGACGTCGTCTGGATCGTGGGTAGTGCTTGGAGGGTAGGTCGAGGTGGTCAGTCCATGACTTGACAGAAAGGTATGAACAACTTGAGCAGTGGACTTAATCAAGTGGTTTATGTTAGACTTGCGGGTTGGGGTTCACGCGACGCACCTACCAAATGGTTGGAGACATTAAGTGATTTGACTAGGTGTCGCGACCAGCGGCCCAATTGTATTCGGACTCTTTCTTTGTCTTCGCGATTTCCACTTATTACTTTGATTTTTAGATCTTTTCCACTTTATGCTTGTATTCTTTGTTCCCTTTACTCGACGGTGCTGTTAGGTAGCAACCGAAACCAGAACACAGAAGTGCGAGGTTAACGGTTGAATAAACTAAACTGAGGACATATCTAAACCACTGCAATCATCGGCGTTGGAAAAACATTGACAGCTTTTTAATATCAAACAGCATCGTCCAGAAGCATTTCACACCAAGCCACTTTCAGGGTCCTCTTCAGACACCTGTGGTCAAACACTTCCGGATTCCTTGTGTTTTCGGCGCGCAATCGTCACTTTTCGCAGCCGTAAGTCAGTATTGGGTAAATATCGGTTCGGCGGCTTATCCGGTTGCGCGCCGAAATTGCATTGCGAAGCTGATGAATTTCTCCCGGCGTATTTTGACTTCGTCCTAGGCTTAACCGTTCAGGAGGATCATGGACCGTAAATATTTAAACGACGGGACCTGCTTGATTTGTCCGCCGTTGACGGACATTGGT
This sequence comes from Fasciola hepatica, assembly GCA_948099385.1. NCBI lineage: Eukaryota > Metazoa > Platyhelminthes > Trematoda > Plagiorchiida > Fasciolidae > Fasciola > Fasciola hepatica. Next base: position 14,889,067 of record CANUEZ040000126.1, on the reverse strand, counting down.
TGTATAAACTGTGGCACAGGTCGAAAGATTAGTCTTCGACGTATTGATCTCTGGTCCCAGGGATTTGTGACAGATTCTACGCGATTCAAAACCTGCTTTAAGCGGCCGGGTTTTTTCTAAAAATATCGATGTAATACACTTTGATTTCTTACTGAAGCGTCCCGCGGCAAGCTCTGTGAGCCAAATCACACAAATGTTCATTGTTCCATAAGGAGATGCTGGTTTCCACTAACTTGCAGCGCCTATGACGCCACCACTGTTAGGATGTTAAAACGAAAAAACTTTTTAGGCAAGCCATTAATCCACTTGAGTGCGTCAGGCCGGATTGAACAATTAGTGGTCAACAAATTATTGAGTCACTCATGACGTAACCCTTTTTGATGACCATACATTCATCTACAGTCCAACGTGAATCGGGTCAACGGATCAATAATCAATCCCGGGGGATGTTTTTATCAACCTAATCGGCACAACAAGTCTTGAACCTAATTGGATGCCGGGGTTAGGGAATGTTCGATTTTCGCTTTGTATACAGCATAGTAATTTCTGTTGAAGGTACATTTTTGGCGAGTCTGGTTTTTGCCTTCTGATTTTCCGTAGTGGCCTGGAGCAATCGAGGTCACAAGCTGAGATTGGGTGCGCAGGTTTCTCGAGGGTCGTGACGTATTGACTGGCGATGGGTCTTGTATACCGATGGCGTCCATTGGTCCAGGCTTGAAGATGCTCCAATCTCAACTCAAACTGATGGAGACGGACTGCCCGGCTTGCGAACATGGGCCCAACTCTAGCCGCAACAGATTGTGATTCGGAAATGGTTCTTAGGAACATGACGGAGTTTATCTATGACCCCCATTCTGATATCACTTTTGATTCCTGGTTTTAGACATCGCCATGGGACTCGCCAACAAGGATGATAAAACAAAAGTTCGACTTTCGCTACGGAAGTTGAGACCCTCAGAACACGCCCGCTACACTAATTACATTGTACCTGAAGTCTCCTTTGATCATTCATTTGATGACACAAATCGCATCCTCACGAAAATTTCCGGGGAGATTTCATCATTGTTCAACGCACGTTATTAATGCCTCATATTGGTGAAGCGAGACGCGGACGATCTCGTGACATATGCCGGCATCGTGAACCATGAGTGCAGTGGTTTCAAATCGGCATCATTGACTGAAGATCAGTTCCGGTGTTTGATTTCCATTTGCGGGTTACAATCACTCACTCAATCAGACCTATGCACCAGATTGTTGACGAAAGTTGACCAGGAGTCCAACATAACTCTACAACAATTGGTTGACGAATGTAAACGTTTAGTCAGTCTGAAACACGACGTAGCTATGATTCAACAGTCCGATCGTCCATCTCAAGCAGTCAACAAACTGACGAAGCACAAACAAGTTCCAGCCAAAGGAAATCCGACCAGTTTTCACAAACTGAGCCCGAAAAAGCAGCCTTCGCCTTGCCATCATTATGGTGCGTGACACTTTCATCGTTTCTGTCCATTTAAATACCACTATTGTACGCGTTGTCACGCCTTCGGTCATAAAGATGGATACTGTCAACCAAGACGCCTGACCTGGAAGGAACCGGTACCTATGTTCAAACCCAAAATCAATGACGATCACTCATCAGTCCGCACGTACGGACCGACTGGAATCTTTCAAATAAAGTTTGCTAATCGAAGGAAGTTTGTGGACGTCTGCATCAACCACCATCCAGTCCGTCTACAGTTAGACACAGCATCAAACACTTCCATTACTTTAGAAAATACTCGAAACGCCACTGAACGCCCAGACATCCAACCAACCTCATTGACTTCAGCCAGTGCTTGTGGTGACACTCGAACTCTCCGGTTAGCTTCACTGTTCCGGTTCTCTTTGAAGGGACGGATACATTATGCCACGGTCCATAGAGTTCTGCTACATTGATTTGTAATCTGGCCTCATCACATTGAAGGCATGCAATATCTTTCCTTATTTAAAAATCCATGGAGTTATCTGCTTTAATTGAAAACACTAAATAAGTGATACTTAGGCTTCCTACCTTATGTTGGAGTTGAATAATAGCCCAAACTACGCACATTGCATCTACTGCAATGAGTGGGATATTCTTTTCAGTTTTTACAACATGCTGGCGCGTGAGTGCAGTGGATGGTGTATATACCCCATAGCCATGAAGACCCACTGTACTTTTAGGTATAACCGGCAACCGGATCCTGAGAATTGGGATGGGGAATCACATAAGGTCCCAATAGGTCAAGTGTGGTAACGATCCGGATGACAGTGGGTCACTGTCTACCACCAACGTAACCAGTGATGGCTATGATTCGAACCTCTGACGTTCAAGGTGGTAAGCAAACGCTCCCAAGCACCGGACCACCACCTGTCTGTCTGTTGCCTACATTAATATATGTCATCATAATGCCCTGAGAGATGTGTTGGTGTACGGGCTGAGAGCTGTGGCGAATTTATGAGAAGGTTGACGTTGACCCTGACCTACGCTAGTGCTTCCCAATTTCTCTTTTTTGAGCCTATGCTATGGCAAGCATTGATGAAATTTCCTAGAGATCGTTGTTAAATCAAAGAATATAAAAAGCGTACGGCGAAACGACAAACTTCGCTCATGTTTTTTAAATTCTCTCACCTATAATTCTTTGCGCAGAGAGTTGATTAGATCTCAGTTTTGCTGTAAGTAATTCGAAATCTTCTGTTTCCCTTCTGACAGATTCGCCGTACTTCAGAATCATCCAGAGTTTTTCGATGTCCTTCCTAATGGCGCGAAAAATACGTTCATATTTTTCACTTCGTCCGCTTCGAAGGCTAAGACCCACAAAGCTATTTATCTTCGGCATTGTCATCTTTGGGCTAGTATATTTCGTGTTATCCGTGTTTCTCAGATACACGGGCTGTTGCAATTTAGAGTGCGTTCGTGCAACTTTACTTCAGTACCCGTACATATGTCGCCTTCCAATCATCAAACACACGGTTAAGAGCCATCAGATTCACACGACTAAAGCTACACAAGAGGCTCACAAAGTTCACGAAACCAGTCAACATCGTGCGCCAAGTTCTCGAAGTTTCGTTCTTGTTGTCTCCGCTGGTGTGCCAAACAGTGACATAGTGCACCTTTTGGACCACATGTTTCTCTCGTACCGAATCATCATCGCGGACCACCGGAGTTATATCCCGTCACTGCTGGGTTTGTTACGGCTGTCTAATGTAGAGGATCATAGTCCAGCTGTTCAGTTATTCATATTCGAAGATTTTGCCCTGTATCTCCGTCTTCCAACTGATCTGCGTTCATCTGTCGATCAATACTGTATCACCAATGATATTGGTGTCATTGCTTTCCTGAATGAAGGTCGGGCCTTTTCAACAGAGCCGGGTTCTTTAACCAAGGTAGACAACTATTTTTTCCTCTTTTACAGGGCGGTGTAAGATGTCAAGGGTATTTGCAATGTGTGATGTTTACGTTCATCCATTTTTGTCTTATTTTCACCTGCATTTGTTGCTCTTGTCTACTGTATATAGATTTACATACCTCACGGGTCCGAGCGTTGATTTCGTATAGTGATCTCAAACTGCAGCATTCCATACCCTTGTGCCAGTTTGAAAACCTGGCGTTTTGCATCACTGTTAGTGTGTTCACTGCGTAAGGGATTCTAATACGATTTGAAGTCAAGTCGTAAATCAATCCCTGTATTCAACAACGAGGAAAAATTGCATATTCAAAGAGATCTTGACGTCCGTGTATGGAATTAAATTTGTGTCTGTTATAAGTACACGTAGTTTTGTCTCACCCTGACTACGTTCGACAAAGTAGTTGGAGTAAAACAAATTTAGGCATTTTCTCAAGCAACTCTTTAGACACTTAAACTGCTTAGTTCTCTTGCGGTGAATTCTTCACTAAGATCTGAGAAACAATTAAAAGTTGAATCGATTTTTTTTAAAGTCCACAGGGAATAAGCCAAACAAATTTTTGTTTTCTAAACGGCTTCGACCGCTGTACGGGTAACGGGTTGTTATCGTTTAAAGTCAGTGAAGGGAGGGCGCTATTCATGTAGTGTACATGTTCAACAAACCGTTGACAGCCAGCACGTATAGCCAATTTTTTTTGATTACATGTTTGCGCATAAGTTCAATGGAACGGGTATACCCCATAGCCACAGAGACCCACTGCACTATTAAGAATAGCCCGCAACCAGACCCTAAGACTTAGAATGGGGTACCACATAAAGTCCCAATAGGTGTCCGACTTGCAGTCATTCACCCCGGGTTCGAGTCCCCAGTGGATGTGCACTGCTAGTGATTCTTAACAAGAATGAAGCAACCCTACAGGTCTTCCACTGTTTTCAATGGTGACTTGAGCGTTAACTTTGCATGATGAATCATATTTATGTAAAATCTGATCTACTTCTTGCGCACATATGACTTGCATTGAAACGTCACAGAAAATGTTGTTCCGAAGGAATACCTCTTCAGTCGTTTAAATTTACAAAAGTGTTTCCGGGACTCTTAGGATGAATTGTTTTCTCTATTCGGCGTGGTGTTCATAATATGGCATCTTCGGGGCTAAACATAAGTCATAAGGTAAAATTGCATGCTCTAGTTTTGTTCTAGAGTGATAATGCCTGGCTTGCTCTCAGGATTATCCTTTCGAGCGACAGGGCATAAATGCATAGTGTTGCAAGGCTTATCCATGAGCTATTGATATTCGTTCGTGGTTCAATTTTCTCCCGTTCGCCTTACACTCGCACGTCCGATACCTGTCTGTACTGCCTTATCATACCAATCACATGCGGTCAACTCCGTGTAATATGTTCATGAGCGCAATGCAGACTCTATAGTTACTATGGCGGGAAGATGTGGAGCGGTACCGCATAGGTCTCCGATAGATCCAGTTTTGTAGAGAGTCTGGCGTCAGTGATACTATCTAGTACTTGTATACTGTTTCGTGTATTGGGCTTGGTTTGTAGGTTTTCCATTGTCGATAATTCAGCTGATTTTAAAATATTCCCAAGTCCTAGGTTTTAATTCAGGTGAAAATTACTAGAAGAAATTCATTAATTGTCGTATTTTACCAGTTTTATCATTCCAAAGTTGTTTTTGGAGGCCTCGTTTAAACCTAGCCTAATGTTTTTCCCTTTGGTTTGTATATTCATTGTTTATTTCACGATTATTGGAAGACGATTCTAAATATTTGTCATTTGAATTTCTTGCAGCATACATCTGCAGCCCTCATTGTCTATGGTTTCTTATCCGTCAAATAAATTATTGCCGTGCTTATTTATTTACATTCCTTACTTTCACGTGAGTACTGCGGAAGGGGCATGCCGTACGTCCTTGAGGGCCCACTGCACTGCCATGAATAACGGGAAACTTCGTACCTCAGAGTTCGAGACTTACACCGTACGACCACCACCGACATGCAAGTACACTGAATGATCGCATCGTCTCCGCTGTCTTCTCAAAAAAATATCGACCGCATTATAGATGGCATGGCCACCACATATCACTTTATCATTTGGGGATCGAGGCTGACTCAACTCATATGCTCCCACGATGTTCAGCGTAGCTTTGGCAACTGGTCAACGTGAACTAGCTCATCTGTGTCTGTTAAGCCCGTTTGGTTGTCTTATCGTTTCACCAAGCTTTGGCAGACCTATCGTTTCTAAAAACAATCACGGTTTTGGATTGATGAGCTTGTGTCGTGGCAGTTAAATTTAATACGTCTTATAAATCCAGACTATGGAAACATTTTATGGTATATATTGGTCTTGTTTCCTTTATGTCAGCTAACCGGTAAACTTGCGGGACAGTTGGATCTTCACTTGCTGTCAGGTCCGTGCTAGAAATAAAGTCCCCATTGAGTTACCCACCGATCGGGATTGTGTATCAGGAAACTATCTACTTCGAAAATCAAACATCCTGGGCCCTATTGACCGGGTAATGATGTTATTTGGCTCTTTTTTAATGCACACAAAGTGAAACATAGCGCAAGGGGTAAACCCCATAATCAAAAGACACTGTAAAAGTGGTTTGTAAGGTAGCATCCGCGTAAGAACCAGTTTGTTGACCCTGCTTTTAAAGGGGATGGGAGGTTGTAAGTGGGTGGGAAGACAGAAATAGGGGGAGTGTTCCATAGTTTATGGTCTGGGGAAAAAGAAGATTGAAAGATAGAAGTACGACATCTGGTGGCAAAAACTTGATAAGGATGATTAGATAACTGGGTACGTAATGGTCGGGAAGAAGTCTTAAGAAGAGCAACTGCTGAAGCCAGCTCAGAAGAACAGAATCCAAAATAGTACCGGTAGGAGAGGGACGGCAAAGCAACAGCCCCACGATGGGTTAGTGACTACAGATTGGAGGTTAAAGAAGAGTCGTCAATCAGCCGGATGACCTTTCGTTGAACTCGGTCAAGAAGAGATAGAGAGGTAGACGAAGCTGCACCTCACGCGTGACTGCAGTACTCAAGTTGTGGTTTAATCCTTTTATTTTTCATTATGCGTCTGGTCTCATGTACCTCCTGTATCCAGCGTACAACCACTAAGGTTATTACTTTTTTGTCCAAACCGCAGTATAAACTTGCCACTTGACGGGCAGACAGACGTGTATCATCCGTTTTGACCTCACAAGTGCCTGTGTACATAATAACAATTCCTGACTGTTAAGTGAGATACAGTTGCCCATTTAACGGAATCTGTTCACATGGATCGTAGATTCTATTGCCGGAATAAGGTTCGCTGCAGGAACATTTACCTGATGTCGTCAAGCGAAGTCGTCATTGTAGCCGTACACTGCAAACGAGTTACGTAGTTTCGTTTGTTCATTCATGTCACTATCAAAAAGTCTTTTGTTGTCTTTTTCTTAAACAGGAAGTTTTTTCTCGGCCTTATTTAGTCTATTATAATTAGTCCTCTAATCAACCGACCTGCCGGTATTACTTTACAACTCCCTAAGACAATTATCTCGTGCAGACTGTCTGGATAGGGCTTCTCGAGTGACCGGCCGCATTTAATTCTGGTTTCTTTCACTTCTGTCGATAATTTGTTTCTTCCCATTTAGGTCGGAACTTTGCCTGTCTTCCTTCACCGCCTGCAAAATCCCCCCTGGGGAATTTTCATAGCCCGTAATATAACGGCACTTCATATCACACGCCAAGGTCGTCTTCAGCCAGGTCCACTCGAATCCGTTGATTGCTGTCGTGCAACTCTTGTCCCTGCATCCGGTTCAGAGCATTTGTTTGTTCCGCTGATGTTCACACGAACGGTTGATAAACCTGTCGGAAAAACTGATCTAGGCACCTCACCTGTGTACCATACTGTAGAAGTAAGTTATTTCTATTTCCTATAATTTACTCAGTAGTCGGACCCTCTTACTCGTCATTTTCGGTCCAGAGGTTAGTCTGTCGGATATCCAGCTATAGTGATGAAATTCGGATTCCTAGTTAGTGATATGTCTTTAAAGCGGTGCCTATTTCACTGCTTATTCATTCTTTCACTCAATTTGTCTTCATTCAATGTTGTGTATGCGCGGCGTGTGTCGCACAGAGCAACGTTCGCACGAAAATCGAACACCCAGTGGCCCTGGCTTTTTTTAATGCACCTGGTAACCTCAGGTTCTGAAAATGGATTTAATTGGATATCGGGCAAATGTACTACGGTCACGAATGGAAAAGTCAGTACGACGATAGAGAACAATGTTCTGAGGAGCAACGAACGAATACACAATACAAAATAGAGCCGAGAGTTTGAGGTCGGTCGTAAGCGTCCGTGGGGAGTTTTATATTTTTTGAGAGAAGGTTAAGGTCATTGTTCGAGTGTATGAAGACGACGGAATTTCCGCCTTACTCAGTTGTTTTCTCTGGCCAGCAATGATACCCAGTATACAACGTCGAAGGGAAAACAGTATATGCGGTGTGGACAAAATGTGTCCACACCCTGGAGAGGTCGCATTTCTCAACTTACTACTCGGAAGCTTGTTAGTAGGCAACATGACGCAGATACCACAAAGTGAATAATTGAGTCGGCTAGAAAAGTGCACGAGAAAATTGGATGATAGAGAAGCAAATAGGCGAACTTAACCGATATTTAATGTTGAATAATGGCTCTAGGCTTCACACCAATCTTAAATGAAGAGTTCATGGGTGAAATATTCCTCCTGAGAATATGGAGTACTGATGAAGATGTGTGATGTGATCAACGGTCTAGACGGGTTTCCGCCAGGGATGCAAACTGAATTTACTCTCATTTCATTTCCAGCGTTAAAATGTTAAAAAAAATCAACTTTTGTTCCGTGAAAATACCCTGGATTATGCTAGAGTGGCATCCATGACGCGAATGCATGTTCACCGCATGGATGATAAAGGCATCACAACAACATTGGACCTTGGCGTGGTGTGATAAATTGCGTGCCTCCATGGCACAAAGAGCTATGCAGGGTGGCTTCCTCAAACCGGAGATGCAATCATGTCTGACGGGCCAATGGATAGAGGCCATACGAGGTCCAGTCTCTGAACTGATTGCTGGATAACATTTGGTTCTACCCGCTACGTCCCTGGAAAGGATGTTCCAGCGAATAAACACGGAGAAAAGCAGTTTGGTGATCGAAAAATCTCCACTAGATGGACTTAGGAGTGGGGTACCTGGGGTTTCTGTCAACGGTGGGAGAAGTCATGGCACTTCATTGAGCATCTGTCGCTGCACACCCCCAGCCCAAAGGATGATGCCCTGTCCACGTTCCGCTTGTTCTATTGGGTGCATGGGGCTGAGGACTGAATCCGAAGACCAAATAGATAACAAAGCTCCAACGAAAACAAGACAACATGCGTGCAACAATTAGGTCTCGCGTGACAAACCAGAATAAATTCCTTCATAGGTGCTTCAGTCACGTTCCCGTGTTGGGTTAATGCCCCACTGCCTTGTGAGCCAGACTTTTGAGTCAAATGCTCCTGCTGTTGTTCTCAATGAAATTCCTTTTTGCGATGTGGGCAGCCACAAATTATGATATACCCAAAAGTTTCCAGTGGCCCCTCGGAAAACATTTCTTATCTCTCGGCTCTTCATCCTCCACATCCCAATTCTGAATGAATACGAGAGGTCACAATTAGCCGTGACCGTGAACTTTTCGGTAGGGATAAGGGTAGCAACTTAGAGGCAGGGGAAACGGGAGAACCGATCTTCCGACTTAAGCATCCTCTTCATTTGGCTGCTCTCAACGTCCGCACCCTTTACCAAACGGGGAAACTGTTCTTTGGCGCTGCCTCTTGTTGAAAGGTGTACCAGAGAAATTCATATCTATCATAAAGTGCCCTTACGTGAACAGCCGAAGCCGAGTTCGGGCTTGCGGCGATCTTTCACTCGAGTTCACCACAGAAGATGGTGTACGTCAGGGTTGCCCTCTATTTCCTCTTCCATTTACCTTTGTGATTGATATGGTCCTAGTGGCCGCATTTTTGTCAGGTGATGATAGTGACATTCACCTTTTCTCGGGTGGAAAGGTACCAGACATTGAATACGCAGACGACTTAGTTTTAAGTGAAGACCGAGGTAAGTTGCAAGCTTTTCTGGACAACCTGAGTAACTGCGTAGTACAGGATGCAGTTGCAGGATTGGGTTGGTCCAACACCATGCTTTTCACTATCTGGAGAAACAGACCCGGTAAATAAGTTCTGATATCTGAGCAGTTGCATTTCACCCGGAGGTTGGATATTGGATGAGGTGTCTTTGCGAATATAGAAGGCTCGTTTGACATTTGCCAATCTGAGTCATCTATGAGGTGGACATGACATCCGTTTATCTATCAATGGTCGAGTGTACGGTGCAACAGTCAGGCCAGTGCGGGTGCATGATTTGGAGACATGGCCACTGCGGGTGGAGGAAATACGAAGATTGTCGGTATTTGAACACCGACTTCTTCGTAGCATTGCTCGAATCTGGTGGGAACACCCTATATGCAATGCTGAGGTTCGGCGGAGAGTTTAAGTTCACGAACCAAACAATGGGATGAAGCACTGAGGCTCATCAGGCGAGGATCGTTGGGACATGTGTTGCGGATGCCCCATGACAGGATTTCTCGGCGCGTAATGTTTATTGAGGTCAGTACCGGTTGGAAGATGAGTGAGGATGACCATTCCATGACATAGAAGAAAGGTATGAAAAAGCAAACCAGTGGGCTCGGCTAGGTAGGACTTGTTAGACTTCCTAGGTGGGGTCCAAGAAATCATTCCCCAACTCTATAGTTAGATACATTGGAGGAAATGGCTAGGTGTCGTGATCAGTGGTGCTCTTGTATTCACAAACTTACTTCATCGACTTGATACCGATAGTTGTAGTTCTTCTACTGTTCTTTTAATATTCCTGTCCTTTCTTATTGTTTCTTATTGAGGCTGTCGCCAGGAGATAGTAACCAAAGCCGCCGCATACAGTACATGGTTAGTGGTTGTCTGAACTGAACTGGAATATATATCGTGTAATCTTATACTCTGAACTTGTATATTTAAAGACCTCTATTACGTCCAACTTCTGAGATAAGAACTACTGGCGCGGTCAGCTTGATTATCGTCACCTCTGTTTCACTGTAGAAATTGCTTTTGTAGCCAGTGTAAGATTAGACTCGCCCCAATAAAGGTGTATCTAAGCTGAAGTAGTGCACCGGAAATTCCATATTGGTATTGGCATATATATATATATATATATATATATATATATATATATATATATATGCATCAGTTTGAGATCAAGCAAGGTACCAACGCAAGAACAACAATTATAAAATAGGGTAAGGGGGGCGTACAATACAGTAAAAAGATTGTAAGTGATAGAAAAAAGATGCTGATTTTTTTGGAAGATCTTAACCGCACACTTTTTTCGATGTTTTTTGTCAACTTGTTTGTCGGAATAACATTTTTGTGGTTACGGGGCACGAGAATTGGACAGACAGACCGCACAGCATTCGCGCCACCGACTTCTGTTTTGTACCATGTTTCTCAACGTCTTTAACCAACGGCAGTCCCGATCCCTTGGACCCCAACCACGGAGGTGGAAGCACCAATCGAAGCCAATGCTGATGCTAGCTTGTCTATACCTCTACGCCAAGCCATGACCTGACTGCCGAATCGCTACTTCCAGCCTTGCCCACAACGTGCGAACAGAGCACGGAAAGGTATACGATGAGCAGGCATTCTTAAAATATGATCGACTCACCGGGGACGGTGTAGAGCGATCGCTTCGTTAAGAGGGCGGCTATCCGTGCCTAACAGACGGCGGCACACCTCGTCATTATCATTCTATGTTTCCACCAGGCACGAGTAATGCTCCGGAGACATCTGTTGTCAAACACAAAAAGACGCCGAGCATCCTCCACGCGAAATGATCAGGTCCCACAACCGTAGAGTAAAACAGTGTGAACCGCGGCGACGTACACCCATTCCTTAAAAGAGAGCCGGATGTCACGGTGACACCACAAGTGTCGTAGGTTTGCGAAAGCTGCTCTAGTTCTCGCTGTGCGTAAACTGATCTTCTCCCGGAAGGTACTTAAAGTTGTCGACTAACTCTAGCAGTTGTCGGAGGATGAAGATTTGATCGATACATCCACGACCGGCGCGAAACCCAGCCTGCTCCTCGCGAATCTGATCTTCACGCGTTTGGTACAATTTGGGAAGTATTACAGACGCAAGCAGCTTCGACGCTATTGGGGTAAGGCTTATACCCCTATGGTTAGCGCAGTTAGTGCGCGCGCCTTTCTTAGAGATGGGAACAACAATCGACTCCCCCTCCCATAAGGACGGGACCTGCTCAGAATTCCAAACTTTTCAGAACAAAGCATGGAGTTTTCTAACGAGCTGCACACCATCTTTAAATAGGACTGGGGGAATGCCATCGGAGCCCGGCGATTTGTGATGTTCCAAGGCTTGGAACTCCGCCTCGGTAGGTGGATCTGTCGAAACGCACCACTGGACATGTGCCGGATGAGCTATAGGAGAAGCCGATACCGAGGGCCAGCTTAATTGTGTCTGAAAGTGCTCTGCCCAGCGATCGAGACGCCACTTCTAATTGCTAGTTTGCGGACCGTCAGCCTCACAGGTTGTTTTACTTACACCTAATAGCTTCCTACTGGCGACTCGAATGAGATAGAACAGCTTGCGGGAATCTCCCATGGCGGAAGCATGTTCCATCTTTGATGCGCGTTGCGACCACCAGGTTTCGCGGTCCCTACGAAGACTCGTGCTAAGTGCGTGCCTCGTTTCAAGACGTGCTGCATTATGCTCGCTTCCACCCGGGATCGACTGGCGTTCGTCGAGAAGACGCAGAGACTCATCAGAAACCCGGGGTCTTGCAGCACGACGAGACAGACCATAACTTACTAGACCAGGAGAATGTAAAGCATTCTTGATAAGCGACCAGTGTTGGTTTATGTCATCAGGTGGGGCTGCATCTAGCTTTTCAGCTAGCGCGTTTTGGAAGACGGATAAGCGAGACAGATCGGAGAGCTTATTGCAATCTAACTGTCGTTGTTGTGTGCGTTTTTGGCGCCCACTGAAGCACATGGACAGCTTAGAGCGAACTAATGCGTGGCCGCAATCAACGAGGGTGCTCCAGTATGAGCGACAATCTTGTATGGAACCCCGCCATTTGTGGCTTATAGCGATGTGGTCAATCTGGGTCCACCGTTGACTCAAAGAGGGTGGACACCACGTGCCCTACCGGCGAGTAGAACATCTGAAGTTCGTATTGGCGAGAAACAGGCGGTGGTCTGAGCCCAGGGCCAGCAACCGTTCCCCGTTTTTCAAGCGACAGGAAAATAACCCAAAAGGGCCTCGATGCACCTCATTCGATGACAGCCGACCCACTCTAGCACTCAAATCTGCCAAAATCACGATATCAACCTGGTTTGCTTTACGTAAGAGGTCGTGGAGCTTTGGTAGAAGTTATCTTTGATTGCATCTGGGCTACAATCGGTGGGTGCATACGCCGAAACGACAAACAGATTGCGTCTATCTGAGCTGTGACTACTCACTTTACACGAACCCCTGAGTCTCACTGCGCATAAACGACTGTCGACTGGGATCCAGCCTAGCAGCGCCGCTTCAGCTCCTTCACTGAGAACAATGCCAACGCCAGGAAGACCAGAAGCAGCAGCCTCAGCGTCCCCAGAAAGGCATAAGTGAAACTTCATCGAACGATTAGATGGGTGCGTCAATCGAATTATGGAACTGGAGTCTTGAATGCGAGTTTCCTGAATACAAAATACATCAATGGCAAGGGATTCAAGCGTACGAGCTAAGCCCGCCTGTTGTCCTATACGCATCAGGGTTCGCACGTCGAATGTGGCTAGTTTGAGTGAGCATCCAGGACGAAACAGGACATCAGCTGGTGATAGCGGGTTCGGTGAGATTCGGAAGCTAGTCGAGGAAGGGCAAGAGAGAACATAACCAGGATTCTCATTAGTGGCGCTACAGAAGGCACGGTCAACTGAAGAACCCGTGGGATGTGAAAGTGGAACAGAAATCGGGGAGGGAATGGGAATGGGAGAACAAGTTATGTACGGTGTAAGAGAGTGTTCATTTGTATGCGCGAAAGAGCAGTTAATCGCAGTGGTAGAGTCTATCATGGTTGTTTGTGTCGCGGGCTATTGTACTATTCGGTCGCCCAGTCCAAAGTAGGCATTTTTGCTTGAGGCTGCACCTCTAAACTTTGCGCAACCAAGCGCGTCCTGCAAGGCAGCAGGGTTGGTCCGTATGAGCCAGTAGCCAATTGTGTGGCTCATTCGCCTCTTTGAAACCACTGGGAGCCGGTGACTGATCATTCAGTTCATACGTCCTTCGGATGAGGCTAAACATCCTGGGTGCCCAGTAAACCCCTCCGCCACAGATTCCGGTAGGCATAGTGTTGTACGCCTCCCGGGTCACCCGTGATTAGTTTGGAATCAGGGTTTAGCCATCTCCCCTAGACTGAACCCCGGTCAACCAACCCGGTGGAAAGCGCCAGGCATTCGCTTTCTCGTTCTTGCTTTAGTGAGAATACCTGTGCTACGGAAAGGCAGTGAGTAAGAATTCCTCAGCAGTGGCTGTAACACACGCACGGTCATTTTGGAGCATTTCGAGAGATGTTCAGGACGAGTATCCAACTCGGAGCCTGCGAAACTCACCCTCAACCATATCGAGGCATTTAGAGGCATACTGGCGTAAACTACCAATCACATTTGTTGGACGTTGTGGACCACGTATATTTCGCCCCGTTCATTTTAGACAAGATGACAAATATCTTACGGTGAACCACGTAAAAGGTTAACACAATGTGCAAATGATTCAAACATAAAAGTTCTAGATGTCGAGTTACAACTAAATGATGGGAGAAAATAGATTGGTCAGTAAGTTATTCATTGAAACCTAACGATAGACCTTAAAAAGAATAGTATGTGTGGAATAGAAACAGGGTGATAAAATGATACCCTGAAGAATTTCGGTCGTTGAAAGTAGTTAAGACTTTGTGACCACGACCACGTGGTAATTATTTGAATTCGGTAAGGGGGTCAGATAAATGACCACCGGTAGACGGCGGGCTACCATGTACACCTAGTGTACTCGGAAATCTTTTCTCGCTACACAATTTAATTCATCATTACAGTCCCAATTGCAAATGCTAGTGGCTTTACATATCCTATAGAATGAGAAAAAATAGTATGTAACCTATTACGCTATTCGGTGGGGTACTCAAGTGGTGATGGTCAGGCTGACCGATTAATGACTCCATTGTGTGAAGCGGGTTTCAACCGATTGTAGTGTACAATTTGCCTTTGAGTTCCAGGACTTTCGCCGGACCGAGGGGCGTGGCAGGTGGTGGGGTTCGATATTTCGACCAATACGAACGGTCATGTTTGAATTTTGAGGATATCTCTAGAATCTGTGTTATTGATTTGACCCAAACCTTCTCCCCAGACTGCAGTGGCATTTCGTAGGCTTTGCGATTGTAAAACGTCCTGGTGGCGTTGTGCTGTTCACAAATGCGTGCGAGTGAGACGATGACTGTCGTTAGGGCTTCAGCACAATTCCGTCGCATAGTCTGTGAATGTCCGTATGTCGCTCGAAGGCCGTGGTACCCTTAGGTCGATAAGCAATCTTATTTCTCGCCTGGTGGTCATAAAATGCGGCTACTGTCCCGCTGAAGTCAACACCGATGCCTTGTAGACAAACAAACATGTGGGTAGCGCACTGTCCCAATGCGAAATACTGCCTCTGTCTATGAACACCTTCAACGAGCTTTTCAGGATTCGGTTGGATCGCTCCGAGAATCCATTTCCTTGGGGGTTATACGGAGTCGTGCAAGTCTTTTTAATTCCCACAGACTGACATAAGTCGGACATTAATAGACTTTCGAAGTTAGAGCCCTGATCCGTATTGATGAATAAAGGTGCTCCCCAACATGCAATCAACTTGTCAAAATTGTTTGTGCTATAATGAAAGAATTGGCCCGCGAGTAGGGGTTCTGCTTCACTCCATTTCGTGAAGTTATCTACCATAACCAATACAAAACGGTTTCCTTTGTTGATCTTGGCCAAAGGGCCTATGATGATCCCAAATCGTTCGTTTGCATATCCCGCTATTATGGATGACAGAGGTTCTCGATTAGCAGTTCGTAGCGCCTTGAATGGCACACCCAGCTAGAGATTATTACGAAAGTTCGCCATATCTCTAGCCTAATGCGACTGCCGAAATCTCAACGGAGCTGCTGGCAACATGTTTCTCTGTTCTATGTGGCCCAGTTCTCGGTGTAATTCTATCAAAACCGTCCGAACCACTTCCTTCGACACTTCGGTGTACGTTGGGCCGTATTGAAACTGTGGTATGGTATCCTCTGCCGTTAGATGCTTTTATAGGATGCATTATGTTTCTCAACTGTGGCCAAGCATTTCTTCGCGACTCGATTTAGGGTCTGATGCAGTTAGTCCTTGGCATATAAATTGTACACCTGGGTCCTTTTCCCGGCGTTTTCCTCATATTGGTGACTGTGCCACCTGAAGCGATGATGCGGCCACTTGTATTTGCGTACATAAAGGACACTCCATGTTGTCGACAAGGTTTACGAGATAATGCGTTGGCGTTCTGGTGGGGATTTCCGAGCCGATGATTGCGCTGAAAATTATACTTGAATCTACACTATTTGCCAGAAAATAAGTAAATAAAAAATATGTGCAAAAAATCCCACAGAACACATTGAGAACAAACAGCGTGGTGAACAAGCTCGTTTTCAGTTATTCGTACTCATACCAATACATAACATTAAATATAACTCAAACCAACAAAGGGGATGATCATCCAAATCTGTCTGTGCATGTGTGTGTGTGTATGCATGTGAAATTGATCACAGTGAAGAATGTTCGAGTGGTTGCACACGTGTTCGGGCACAAGAAGTGGGCCATGGAAGTTTAAGTGTTTGCACAAATTGTTTCTGAGCCCACAGGAGAGGATTGTAGAGTCGAATACTCACGGCTTCGGCTGTGGCTAAGATGCGACACTTGACAAGTCTTGATTTCTTGCCCCGGACTTTGTAAATGGTGTGAAAAGCGTTTATCACCTCTACGGAATGATTTGACTCAACAAGGTGTGAACACAGTACTCGTAATTGTCCTAATTGCTCCAGTGTTCAAACAAACCGGGTGGTGTTCACGAACACATTCGGATAAGCGCCTGGTCGTGCGGCCAACGCACCTGGTTCCACAGGAACAGGTAAATGAATGTACACAAAAAGATGCTGCAGAATCTGGCACTTTATCCTTCAGTCGAAAACACACGATCGGTTTGGACTCGAGCATAAAATATGGTCATGTAACAGCATACCGTCAGTTCGGAATATTTCAAATAAGCCCAACACAGCTGTTCTTTTATGTGACAGTCTGCTGTTGCATCAGCGGAAATCATTAATTTGTTATGAAGGTCAGACACACCTTCAGTCATGTGCCTTCTATAGTTTGACAGCCCACACATTTATCTGTACTCTTAAGTTCACGTGATGCTCATAGAAGAGAATGTCGTCTGGCGTCTGGAGCGGGAGTCCACGCAAATGTGATGCTGAGGCTCTCAGGCGCTGGTTTAGAAGTCTCAAGTCTAATTGGTTCTGTTCAGCATGAATCCGCACTGTGTACCGTCGACTCAACGAACATCAGTTTCGATCAAGGAAGTGCATTTCTGCTCTTTTGTTGTCTGAACGTCATTGGGGTTGCGTTTGTAGTAGGCAATGAAGAGGTTCGTTTGGAGGGACAAACAATAGAAATCGATCATGTAGATAGTATTTTCGATATTCAAACACAATCGTCTAAGGCGTGTTTGGAAACAAATCTCTGAAACTAATAACAACGATAAAATGGCAGCAGCAGCAATACAGCACGATGAAGGTTCCGTGCACGTCGGAGGAGCCACTCGACCGGAAGGTCGGAAAAAGCGGTTATTTCTTGTCAGCATCGCCGATGGTCCAGCATACCTAGAAGTACTGATTCGACACATCTTACCACTGCTGAACACAACTAATGCGATTTTTCAGGATGGCAATGTGACTACATATCGTTCCCTTGTCGTATGTGAGTTTCATGCGCATCACGGTACAAAGACGCTCCTGCGGCCACGACAACTCTCTGATCTCAGTCCAGTCGAATTTTGTGGGGTCAGCTTGAGAGGAATTTGGGTCAGAGGCGGCAATACAAACATTTTCAGGGGTTGAAGACTACGTTCAAGGAGAAATGGGATCGTATGCCACAAAATACTATCGGATGGTTAGTAGCGGACAAGGGTAAATGCTGTTGTATCATTCAAAGGTGGCTCAATCATATACTAATGAGTGACTGTTTGAGAATGATCACACTGTTCTGTTCACAACAAAACATTTTGATTTCAGCAAAGGATTTCACTGATGTACAGTGTTTTGATTATTTCAGAAGTTTGGAGGAGGGGGCGTCTTTTGGTGGGTAGTGTAGTTATCGATTAATCCGAAGTTCAAGCTTCTAAACTTGGAAGTAACAACGGAAAGGTTAAAAGGCCAAGTTTTCATACTTACATACGTAAAGCACCAAGATCATCTGAAAGGTCAACAGAAGTTCTGACGTCAAAACTTATAAATGCGGATACATACTGCAATCTTCACGAACGCACCGATGAAGTCACTTCAATGGGCGGTGACGTCTTTGCTGTCTAAACAGCTCAGCGATCAGCAGCACTTGACAGTGTATGTACCTGTTGTCGGCGATGAAAGCTTGTCAATTGGTAAGATAGTTCCGTTTCAGCCCTTTCCATTGCATTCTGACATACGATCAGTGTTACGAGTATTCCCCAGCTTTCTGTTTCTAGATAAAATGATAGATAAGATGTTCGTCAGTCGAGAATGTTTTCTGATTTGTTCGGATATGATTTGAGTCCCAACTGAGCCAGTCCAATGACAATTTTCACAACCTGTCTGCATTTTTTTTCGTGCCACTGTTACATGTGTCTGTCTGACCTACTGTATCTCTATTTGAGTCATACACTCATCCGTACATTCATGATTCCGCAGAAAAACGCCAAAGAATCTCTCACGGTTTATCAAAGTTTGGTTGTTGAAGATCCGGGCCTCCACGACGGTATAAGACGAATCATGTTTTCTACTTCCCCAAATGGACTATGGATCAATAAAATGCTTCTGTTCGATGCCATGATTCACTTATCCCGTGGCCGTATCCATGCATCGCCTCCCGTTAATATTCCTTTTAATAAGGCATATCAGGATCTCTCGCAATCTTTCTCTTTGACAAGTAAGTTCTTCCTGTTTGCGACATGGAGCTTTAGCCGAATAGAACGCAAACTCCAGTCAGAATAAAGGTAAAAATACGAAAATTGCGGTAAAGCACCACTATCAATTGGGTAAAACAAATATGAATATAAGAACGCCAATAACCGTGAAATACTCCGATACCCCTTAAGGTCTAAACGTAGAATAGATGGATCTCGTAGATCCTATTCGGGAAGCTCAACGAATTTCATGGGATCAAGTGTTCATTCACAGTTGCAGTTTTCGATGCCTTTCGGTCACATCTTGGATTGCTTGTCTTCACCCATTTTCTAGCCAGTACCTATGTTGTTAAATACTGTGCGCCGAGTGAGGCCATCCGGAAGCACACACAACACATTCCGGTGCGGATTACCGGTTAGAATTTAGTTTTTGTCCTGGTAGCGTACCTTGTGTGCCCGGTTCTCGACATTCAGCGTTTCTGATAGGCTGTCATCCACAAACCTCGATAAGTGTGCTAAAGAGATCAGTGCACAGAAATGAACTGTTTTTTCGTTCAAAATCTCAACCTGGTTTCTGAGTTGTGAAGGCTAATTGATTTAACTGTAAAAGTGTATATGTATCCTAAACAGATAGACTGAAACCAGTGAAAGTTTGTCGAGAAGAGACAGACGCGTTTATCAGCAAAGTGAACGATCAAATATGCGCGGGAAAGGACCGTACGCGCGTGCGTGCGTGTGCGTCAGTGGAGACAGCTGACCGCGGATCGATGCCTCGAATTCAAACTGACAGGACGTTTGAACTGAGGCGGGACTGCATGACGCAAAACCCAATACACGCTCTACAAGTTACTCATCTTTCGGCAACGTGAAGTCATTTCACTCGGTAGCCTATCACCAAGAGATTTACGGTTGATTGAGAAGTAGAACTGTTGGAATAATCCTGTAGAACCCATGGACAACAATACAATGTGTCGAGCAAGCTCGTTTTCAGTGATTGTTAATCTTACCAATGCATCACATTTTATGTCATAATAATGATAATGTTCTACTTCGATTTTTTCTTCTCACTTACTATGCATTAATGCCAAGACTTTTCACGAGGAAGGTTGCAGCCAGGTAAAGGCTACCGAGTGGGGAATTGACCGGCGGCAGGGTTTGAACCTGAGACAGCCAGGCTAGAGATTCGACTTGGTGACTTTTTCACCATCGCCAGTCAAATCAAAATTGACGGCAAAATGAGATGAGTTGTAAAAGGAAAGGTAAAGAACACGATTCACACACGCGATTCAGATTTATCTCTGAATGGACAGTGTGTATAATTGGTGTAATTCTTATGATCAATTGGTCCGTGATATGTTTAGTTGGAATGGAGGATGGGGGAAGCGACAGGGAAGCTTCAATGCTTGCATGAACTGTGTTTGGAGCGCATAATAGAGAATCGTAGAGAGGTGGCCAGTGCGCGGCACCGCATCGGTCTTGATTGGTTGGGACGTTTCCATCCCACTTGACAACGTGTGCTCAAACAGTGTTCGACCAAGCCGGATGGTTTTCACGAACAAAAGCCTGGTCTTACTGTCACTGTACGCAGTGGGAATGGGTAAATGTATATATACCGAATGAAATTGCAGAATCGGGCACCTAATCATTCGATCGCAAGTACAAACTGGCTTAAATTTGAACGGAATTTGCAGCCATGTCGCACGAAGCGTTTTAGCAACAGTTATTGTGATATGAATCCGCTGGGGTTTCTCTAAACGGAAAACCGGTGTATACTGACTTCTTCTAAACACTTTTTTCCTGTTTTTTCTTAAAACTGTCACACGTCCGTCGTGAAACATTCAGGATATCTATTTTACAGGAACACGTTGCACCGAAAATGAAGTTCTCTATCCAATGTGTCTGTCACACGGGAAATTTTCCCTGCTCTAATAACGAAACAATGAAATCAGATTCGCTTCTGTTGGAGTAGCGAAAAGCTGTCAAAGTGAACATGCTGACCATTCCACTTAGCTTTTCTGTGCACCGATAGTTGAGCG
The DNA here is from genome assembly GCA_948099385.1 of Fasciola hepatica. Classification (NCBI taxonomy): domain Eukaryota; kingdom Metazoa; phylum Platyhelminthes; class Trematoda; order Plagiorchiida; family Fasciolidae; genus Fasciola; species Fasciola hepatica. The sequence continues at coordinate 14,868,271 of CANUEZ040000126.1, read as the reverse complement.
AGGCCGTCAACCCGACGACTGAAGCAAACATCTTTTAATAGACTACTCTGTTGTTCGTTGCCTTTTCCATCACAACCTGGATTTTTCGGCGTTAGACGTGTTCGATGGTGACAGGTTTGCTATTAATAATATCTGAACGTAATTTTATTGGCCATCACATCATTTCTGTGCGTTTGAGTTCACGGTCAGTGCGTTGTTTTCGAATGTTCCTTTCAGCAGCCAATATTGAATGTGGCTGTTTAGTTTGCACAATGTTGAATGTTCCCATCGGCGTTGTCTATTATGCTGCTGTGCTTACCGGTAGCTCATTTCCCGAGCTCGCGATTGTATTTAGAGTCCGTCTTGTTAACTACTAATTTTATTCTGTGAGTATTCACCAAAGAATCTCAGCGTACAACCCACCATTGTTAACCTGCAGAAGCACCGTGCAGCTGTTTCACCCCTGTTTCATTTAAGCTCCGTTCTGAGAAGTTGCTCAAAATAGGTCGGTCGCTATGTGACTGATGAATTGTTCACGCCCAAGGCCAGTGACAGATGGTTGTAGTACGCACGTCAACTGAACTGTTGAGCACTTTGGATGTAGCCCAATGGTGGAAGTGCGTAACTTCTCATCCTTCACTTTTGGTTCGTGCTTCAATTGAAACAGTGGTTTGGCACCACTAGCTGTTCCTAACGTGGATGATACAGCCGTGCAGTCGTACTTCCGTAGGTTTTCAGTACTGAATTGGGAATCGACGTTGCATAATGGATCATTACATAGACATCTCTAGTGTCCTTACACTAAAGCAGTTATTCCACTAAAAGCAAACAGATTTCTGTGAACATTCTATGGTTCCATTATAACAGCGGCTTTCTCCCCTTTCCCGTTTATCCACGACTCAGATCCCGCAAGTGCAGATTTAGTTCGATGGCTGCTTATTGACGTGGATGACGTGTTTCTGCGTGGGTCGGGAGTCACTTTTACTGAACAAGATGCCACGGTAAGCCAGTAGTTACCGCTGAAAAATGAAGGGAAATTTCTAACGTGCGTTTCTCATGATTTGCATGCTTCTTCCCTCCCCCCCACCCCATCGTTCTTTTCAGAACGCTCTCCTCCTACTTACTACTCCGTGCTGATCCTCTCCGTCCGCAGGCCCTGCATGCGACACAGTCGCACTGGCGTCATTATGTTCAAGGTTTTCGGTTTAACTTGGGCTTTTGTGGTCAGTTCTTCGAACGGGCCAACTCGATGGATCGGCCGGGTTACGAAACAATCTTGAGTAAGTAACTCCACGAACTAATCGAAACTGCAGACATATTTCATGTAGTCTGTATTCATAAATGCGTTGTGTTCCCACCAAGAGTTTGTGTTCATAATTATTTGTCATTCTTATCTTCACGATGTCTGACGTGATGGATCTTTGTGCTCGAAAAGTCGGAGATAGCATTCTTTTTCGCAGTTCAGTTTCAGAAAGTTTGCACTCAGCTGTGGGATTGGATCTCAAACGTTTCGGTATCAGCCGAGGCGACGACATCACACCAACTTCACTTGCACTGGTAACATCATCTCGGCTAGTTATGAAAAATCCGCGATCAGTCATTATTTGGTGTGAACCTGACGTGTCAACTTCGCACCAAGTCATACACGAACGTCTGACTACCGAATAACTGGGCAAATGTGAACCAGTCCATGCTCACTCGCATCTCTCTCTCTCTCATATATGAATATCATCATGTGCAGTGGTAACACACTCGCGTTCGAGATAAAAAGGCTCGGGTTCAAACCCTAGATGCGTTAGACGATATACATCACTGATGAGCTCTAACAAGAGCGAAGCTCGAGTCTGGTGCTTCCGAGTGGAAGGCTGATCCAAAGACCTGAGGTTTATATTTGAAAGATGGAGTCCAAAGTACAGTCAATCAAACAAAGTATCACCAATCCCACATGCTACTCGCAAATAATTGTGATACATGCACAAACAGAACGACTGTCCTAATATAGCCTAATTCATCGAACTGACTCACACTGCCATATCTCTTCGAGTAGCATAAATTTGACTGAAAAGTGTTCATTCATTTCGTTACTATCTGTGAGTTGCTTTCTGTTTACTTTGGCTCATGATTGTTTTTTTTTGCAGAATATCGAAACGACTTTTGGTGGTTTGATCATTTATGGAACCATCTACAACCGCACAAACTGAACTTCTCCACGTTGATGGATCTCATGCATCGTAACAAACATTTTGCCGAGGTAAGGTGACAATCAATTGTTCAAATAAGCTGAGCGATTTGGTGATCCCTAATGATTGCGATCGACCACTTCATCATGCAATGTCCACTTTCTCTTCACCTTGTAATTACCCAGCTTCCGAGTACTCGTGAGGGTGGTTTTTCGAATAGGCATTACTGATAATTCCGTACGGGGGTTAACAAGTTTTTCGGTTCTCCTAATACACCTCACCAATGAATGCGTAGAACTTTCCACCTGAAACAAGTTCGTTCGTTGCTAAGGTGGTGGTCGTAATTACCAATCGCGCTATCCATTGGTCCGTGTAACCGCCTCTCGGTTTGTGTTCCATTAGATCTGTTTGTTCTTATCACTACAGTAGTGTAGATTATGATCTCACTTTGTCGGGGTACTTTTCCAACACCCATACTTATCAATCGTTCCCCAGAGCATGGTAACCATTTACAGACCCCGCATTAGCTTACTTGTGATGAAACACCGGGTTACTCAGTTCCCACGCTTTCAAACTCGTCCTAGGTTTTAATTTGCCAAGCACTAAGGAAAACCTTCAAACGGTTACTTAAAAGTTCAGGCAACCATTAACCATGCACTGGGTGCGATGGCTTTGGTTACTGTTTCCTAGTAGCAACTTCGATGGAGAATAATGGAGAAGAACAAGAACATAAAAGGAGTAATGGGGGAATTTCAAATATTGATATCAAGTCGATGAAGAACGTGAGCCACACCTAGCCATAGCCTCCAATATATCTAGCTATAAAGTGGGCAAAGGGTCCCGTGGACTTCGCCGAGGAAGTCTAATACTCCCTATATGGCCAGGTCCACAGGTTGGGTTTTTATACCTTTCTTCCATGTCATGGACTGGTCACCCTTACTTACCTTCCAACTGGTACCCGCCTCGGTAAACAATGCGCACCGAGAAATCCTGTCAGGGGACATCCGCAACACATGTCCCAACGATCTTCGCCTGGTGACCTTTAGTGCTTCATCTAATTGTTTAGCTCGTGAACCTAAACTCTCCGCCGAACCTCAGCATTGCATTTATGGAGCTTCTACCATATTCGAGCCTCGGATCTTCTGCCTTGGTTGATTGCCCCTTGCTGTACTCACGAGCTGCAGCATACTGAGCCTTCCCACCCATTAAAAATTTGGTTTGAGTATTTTCAAATCGTTCCCGTTTCCTGATAAATATTGGCCAAAATCACTTCTGAGTGTATCGAAAAAACGAAGTGTCATGTGATGTATTTTATATAATAGCCAACTCGGGACACCTGTGGCGTCACCGTGACACTCAGCTCTCTGTTAAGGAATGGCCATACATCGCTCAGATTCTTACTGCTTTGCTAAACGGCTGCAAGATCTGGCCACTCCGCGTTGAGGTAGCTTGGCGTCTTTTCGTATTTGTCAGCGGGCGTATCCGAAGCATTTCTCGCGTCTGATGGTAACGTGGAATGAGTAATGACGAGGTGCACCATCGTGTGTTGGACACGGATAGCCGCCCTCTTAACGAATTGATTGCTCTTCACCACCTTCGATGGCTCGGCCATGTTTTGCGTATGCCTACTCATCATATATTCTTGTGCTCTAGTTGCATGTGCTGGACAAGGCTGGAAGAAGCGACGCTACGGTCGGGCCGTGACTTGGCGTAGAGGTATGACAAAGCTGGGATCACCATTGGTTTCCGTGGTTGAGGCCCAAGGGATGAGGACTGTCGTCGGTTAGAGACTTTGAGGGACATGGTTCGAAATAGAAGTCAGTGGCGCTAATGCTGTACAGTCCCTTTTTTGAGCTCTCGTGTTCCATGAATACAAAAATGTCCCTCAGACAATCAAGGTTTAAACGGCATATATATGTTAATGGTGGGTAACCTTTCAGAAGACAGGTTTGCAATCGTTCCCGTTTTTCATCGTTACTTGTATCATAGGCGATCTCGTCCTCAAAAAATATTCCAGATCTGTGGATTTTAAACTGCGTTTAAAAAATCTTACAGTTGATATAAGGATTTGCGTTAAGACATCATGTTACCTGAAATGTACCCTAGTGATCGTGAATAACCACGGTTTTCTTGATTCTCTTTTTGTCTGTTCCTAGGTACATGATATACCAGTTTCCAGTGATTACGCAGTGGCACCGCATCATTCAGGTGTGTACCCGATCGTTCCTGATCTGTACGAAGCTTGGCGACGAGTGTGGAACTTGAGCTGCACATCTACTGTGCATTATCCACACTTATTGACCTCCCGACCGCACTTGGGATTTCGTTACTCTGACGTTCAGGTGAGACGTTCTCAAATTCGTCCAGCTTGTGCGAAAACCCATCCCCCCGTTTTCTCGCATATTGAACAGTTTCCTATTGCTGCTGAACCACATTATGTATTCCTAGCCTAACTGCTCGATGTTGGATCGAGAAGCAAAATTGTGTGTCGCGATCGGAGGATGCCAATTTTCGCCTCTCGAATTTCATCTAATTCAGACACTAAAGCTGCTGTTCGCGCTTCTACTTTTACCAGATTATCTAAATTAACGGACTATAGAGATATAGTTTAGAGAAATTAGTTGAATGTTTTGCCTCCCGTTTATTGGCAGTATGTTGGTGAAATAATCTTCATCTCCCTGGTGAGGGAATTCTATTCCGAACAAGAAAGACGGTGAGCTTAGAAGTAAGTGGTGCCGGATTCAAATAATGGAAACAAAAGCGTTGCAGAACAGTTACATTGGTGTATAATCCCTAGACGCCGCATGTGTGAGTTGTCCTGATTTGTGCATATATATATATATATATATATATATATATATATATATATATATATATATATATATATATATATATATACTGGCATGCTGATGTTTTCATTTTGCTGATCCAAGTGGATCAGTATGTCGTTTCCTAATTGTCACCTCCAGATCAGTAATGTTCTAAGACCCCACACCCTTTTTCTGTATTCACCGTGCACTGTGTACCATTTTATTCGATGACCCCGTCTACTACACACCTTCAAGTTTAAGCGCAACTGGTTTTCTGGCCACATACACTCGCACTTTCCTGTGTATGAAACTGCCAGGGATTGGGTTCACCCAGCTGTCTCTAGGACCATCTCATCCTTGTCTGTTTGTTGTAGTCAGAGCCCACGCGCATGCATGCACCTACAAATGCACACACCGTAACTATCACTTCCAAAGATGATCGCTGCCGTAAGTTGTAAATCTCTGGACAAAAATGCACCAGTGGGTTTGGCCGAATAGAACATTTGTGATGAAATTCTTTGAACGTCTCCGTAGACTGAGGCCTTCTATCTTCAACGTAGCTAGCTGGACCATATCAGACTCAGACCAAGCCATGCGAACACAATGTCGCTCGAATGAAAACTAACCATCACGTTATCCGTAAAGTGATCTCTAAACCCAGGGTAAACTAAATTCACGTTGACAGATGCGTCATCCCTGAACCACACACAGTGTGCGCTTGTGCATTGGTTGGTTGGGTCACAGTTCATTCAATCACAGCGACTAGTGGCATGAGTCAGGCGAATGGTTATCATCCCCGCGTCCGTTACACGCCCGGTTAACCGTATCCGATTAGGTGACTCAAACCATCGTCATGTGCAATGCACAAACACAACATTGGGCATCTAAAGGGTGGACACTGACGCTAACCGGTGATGTGACCCATACCCATGACCTATCTTCGCTTGCACTTCGTTAGGTTCAGTGTCCGCCATAGATTCTGTGCCTGACCCTGTGGAATTCTGGTCAGAGAAAGTGTTTTTCGATACAAGTAGTATGGTTTTGTATTTGGATGCAGGACAAAATTTCCCCGGAAGCACACGACCGATTTCGCGTTTGTTGCCGCTCATCAGGTATTCGTGCCCGGTACTTTTCTGCCCAGAAAAGAATGCGCTTGACTTTTCTAATCGGGGTCAAGGTTTCATGTTCTTTCACCAGGCTATGTTATGCTCGGTAAAATTTTATTGTTTAATAACAGCGTAGTCGAAATCGTTGGTAGGTTGTCGACGTTTCGGTCACCAAGGGTAACGTTTTTCAAGACTGGTTTTACAACCGAATTTTATGCTCGGTTCGATCTAAAGCGGCAATGACTGGACCATATGCGGTGGTGATAACTTCGATCTAGCGTAAAGTACGTTGTGCATAGATCACGTTGGAGATTCCGGAAGATTTCATATCCGTAGATGGGGTCTGGTTGAACCACGTCTATTATCATAAAAACAATATTTGTATTGACCTGTGGTCATCCTTATCGTGTTTCAGATACTTCGCAAACTTTTCCGATGAGTACGTGAGACTGACTCCCGGACCTTTGTTAGGTGGATGGATGAGAATTTTAGGGGTCAACGGAGGACTGTTGGGAATAATGGAGAGACTGTTCGACCTAATCACTTGCCTAAAGGTGGATTGGAAGATATGAGTTTGGAAAGAAGGAAATGTGAAAAGGATCACAAGAGAACAGAGTGGGTGAAGTGCGCATTATATGGGATCGCTTACTAGGGAGTTGAGTCGCTGAAAACAAATTCCTATCTAAATATGCAACCAAAAAATTTGCACTCCATATCCGCGGGAGGGCATATTAAATTAGGGGTGACTGAGATGCTTATTTCGAATGTCGAAGGCCTACTGTTAGTATGTTTGGATAGACTTTTGTTTTGTGATGACCTTGGAATTTCTCTTTGAAATGACGTCTCATCTTCAACTTCTCTATTGTTTCATAGCAAGAGATCGGTGCTCCCATACGCTGTTTAATAAAAATTTCGTAGTTATCACCTTATTTGAAAATTTAAACAAAATCGGGAATGTGATACGCTGGATTTTCTTGCGTACAAATGCATGGAATATTTGCCATTCTACAAGCATTCACTGAAGTGTCCTCGATATGAGCGATGGGGACACCATATGAGACGCTGAAAACTATTGCATTTCGAGCATTGTTGAGACGGCTAGAGATTCCAGATGAAACTGACTCGGTGAAGCGGCCAACTGCATTTATACTCCTCATTGAAGGGCTTTTAGTCATCTCCGTGGTGTTCATGGGGATGCCTAATTTTGTAAGAATCTGGTTTACTGGATCAAAGTAACTCTGTGCATCAGTTGTATTTTTGTTCTGTCTAGACGCTCTCACTTGTGCAATTGGATGCGTCTATTAATGCCACAGAGCAATGGTCGAGTGCGGTGGAATCTGTACAACATTGTTACTGCAGCAAACTGCAGGGCGTATAATCTTAATTTTTGAGCGTTGAATCATACCCCGACTCATATTCAATGTAGGGAGAGTCATTCGATGGCCAAAGAATAGTTCGCAGAAATAGTTTGCTTATTGTAGAAAAATTTTGACCGCTATTGAAAAAACCTTTTCGGTTGCCTCCCACTTCGTTGTCATGATCCTAGCTGCTTCTTAGCCCTCCTAGGTTTCTTTCGTTTGAGCCAATTTACACCGTGTCCCGGTCGCCTAGTAGACGCGATTGGTACTGAACACGATTCTATTATTAGTGAACGTCAGCAAATATAATAAACGAAATGTACAACTGAAATTCTCCTAGCTTACCGAAGGCAATTGTTCAGAGCAGTCATGTGGAAAATACGCGGGCATCGAAATGTAAGATTCATACCAAAAGTATTCCAAATGAATTGAGAACTAGCACAGTTTCAAAGGAGAACACAATGAAGGTATGAAGAAACAATAATGAATTGTCCGTGAACGTAAGAAATCCACTGTCCGAAGTGAACGAATTTTGACCAGTCAGCACGAGTCAAACTTTCCACTAGGAAACTCACACAACAGATAATAGAAATTTGGGAAACAGCATTCACCTACTGTCAATAGGAAGTAGCGGTGTAATACGTGCAACGTTCACCTGCTAAGTCGCTTACCTAAAGCACACTGAGTATCTACAAAATCGGTTAGTGGGAATAAGAACAGCCAATAGATTATGGCAGCCAACAACATAATCACATGCAATAGGTCACAACCAACTATTAAGGCTAAATCAAAAGAATAATCGATGAAACAAGGCAACCTGGAATCCACCTCGCGGATAACATAGTATTCCACAATCTGGGATATTTTATACACAAAAAGTAGGTTGAATAAACTTGCGATCGGTGCTGATGAAATAAGAGCAGGTTCAGTTGGCACCTCATTTGGACCATTGGTTCTATCACATTTAACCGTGATTAGCTCTCCATTATCTTATAAGCGTGTTCTCATGCGGTCTTCGTTTAACGACCATGCGAAACTTGGAACCCTTAATACCAGTGATAAATCGGTAATTCGCTTATTCAGCTTCCAACTTTCATGACCAGTTTTACTGGCGAGTTCCGTACTGCCATGCGCTTTACTTCATTTCCAGTTTCGTGGGTCTTAAACTATTTTGTCTACTAAAAGCCATTTAAGTAGCGCGTTGCTAAATTTGGCCTCCAATGGGTATTACCAGCACTTTTGTCCACACTGTACAGCTGAAAATAATATGTGACGTTAGATGCCAACTCTTTATGCAAACGATGTGTTTCTCTGGAGACCAAAGGTGACTGAAACTGCTAGAGAAGAGTAAAAGACTCGTTTCATGTGAATAGGGCTGGGAATCGGGACGACATATTTCGTGGAGCTTTAGTTGATTGTACGTGATGAATAATCTACTCTATCCACTGTTAGCAAGGATTTACAAGCCGTGAGACTAAGCACCGGAATCACATGACATCATCCAATGTTCACTTTCTTCTCATAGTTTGGAGATTTCGTACATTTGCACTTAATGCGCTCCATTTTGTCTATAAATGAGACGCGTTAAAATTATTTCGATAAAACCTTTCTAAGCCCTAGGCGCAAAATCAGATGTACAGGTTTCATCCCCCTTACCACAGCGCTTCAGGGCAACTTTTTTGCTCATTTTTTTACTGTAGGTTTTACCTCGGCAAACCTGTGCTATTTATAGCCGTTTCATTCGTCTAGAAGACTTCCCCGGCGGTGAAGCGCGGCTTCGTGAACTTGTGTTCGGTGGCTCTTTGTTTTACACTGTTCTATTGAACCCGGTAAGTGACAATGTAAACGACAACTTTCGTGACTGTTCCGTGCTACAAAAGCAATTTTCGAATTTTCCTATCCCACTTTATTTTTAGTTGGTTCATTGGGATGTGTCGTGAAGCCCGTGACATAGGCATAGGCTAAACACTTCAGTAACTTCATTGTCATCGTTTTTATCAACCGGTGGTGATCGGTTAGATTAAGCATTTGTCACCCCGAAACTGAAGGGTTTGAATCTCCATCACAACCAATCACTTTGGAGGTGTATAGCAATTCGCTTCCACCCGACTCGTGATCGCACCTGACCTAACTGAACCTCATGAGATCATCATCCACTCCAAGTCTCAGGGCGATTGTTTCCGGTTATCTTTATTGTGTACAGTTGGCCTGAGAGACTACTTCCACTTCACTCATGATAAAGAATGTAGTTGAAAATCGTTGTACTGTTTACGGTTCTCATCGTGTGAGGAGTTTTTCCACATCGGATAAAATCTCAATCACAGGATTATTTCTGGCACATAAATCGATAAATGTGCGTCCTGATCATAAGCTAATCTTCAGAAAGGCTGCCCGCGGTAACCAAAACGTCGACTGATTATCAACATTTCCGACAACGCTGCACGCTTACATCTGCGTTACTGGCAGATGTGCGCAAGTACATTGATTTCAGCTCTACCATTGGTGCTTAGCCTTTTTTTGTTGTTATGTCATGCTTACACAGTGTGATGGAGGGAATGTGTAATCTCAATCACTCACCATACTTTGTACTACGTGCTTGCGGATTAGTGAGGAAATGGACTTTATTCACTCGGAGGCCCATTGCATCACCAAGAAGAATCCACACATGAAGTCTCAATAGGTCACGCATGGGGTAAGGAATCGGACCAGATTGGATTACGGTTCACCACCGATGTGACCGACTGTAGCAGGGTTCGAGCCGTTCCCCTTGCAGGTGATGAACACATACCGCTCGACCATCATGCAGGACAAAACGGCAACCAGAATCTGGAGGCATGGAGTGGAGTCAAGCGTGGTTACGATTTTAAGGGTTGTGTCGCAGTTTTTTATCAGTACAGTTGACCGCCAATCATCCATCGCACAGTGTTGAGCAGCGGGGCGAGCCCCATTGGCTTTCTCGTCATGTTGTACGTAGCAGTAGAATGGGAGAATATACAAGACGGACAGAGAGTGGACCCACCGGGGTGGGAAAATGAAAGAAAGCCGTAGTAGCCGACACACGGAATACATAGTCTAACTGTACTAACACACATTGATCAATCATTCTAGTTCGACAGAAATGGACAAAACGATCACCATTGTTCACGGTTTGCTGCTATATGCTTCACTGTCTCTAACCAACTGGTTGAGGGATCTTTTGGGCTCTAACCACGAAGACGTGAGACACCTACTTTTCCTAAGTTCACTGTACACTTTCTCATTCCTCGCTGCCACGTCATCTGATGACCTCAACGTGGCTTCTTCAACTCTCAAGAAGGAACGGAAAACAGGACATAGTGCGGTTAACATGTGGTTGCCGTGCACAACACGTGCCCCAACCAACGAAGTCTACTAAGCTGGATACGCTGTGATAGAATATTCTCTGAACTGGTACCGAATACTCGCTTTCTGATCTCAGCATTGCTCACCTGTTCATTCTGCCCAATCTTAGTGACACTGCAACCATTGATGGTCTAATATCCTCCGCACGCAGACTCCATATCTCGCAATCATACAACAGAACTGGGTGCACCACGAAATAATGCACACGAATTTTCAACTTCAGCGAACTATCAGATCGGTGCCACAAGTATTTCAGTCCAACGTTCGCCGCTCGGATCTTGGATATACGCGTGCTCCCCTCTTGTCGACCGGTGATGATGTGGTTTAAACCTCATAAATCAGACTTGCATATCGGTCAGCTGGATCCCTCCGTGCGCAGCTCGTCTCCCAGCAGTCCTTCACGCATTCGGTCCTCGCATAGTTTATCGCCCCAGACCAATCTGGACGTTGCCCCTTTGTCTCCAGTGGTACAATGATTCTACGCCGTAATAATAACCATTTATTCTGTTCTACTTGTGCACACCTGATAGCTTAGTGCATCACTAAGTAAATTATGGGGATTCGTGCATACTGCTGCCACATAAAAGCAGTAACTCATAGACCAAATGTGTGGAGCGAAGTATCCTAGGGTCCCGTAATTCATAGCTAATCAGTCACTAGTGTTGAACGTGTATACTCTACGCGCTTCCTTGAAAAACAGTACTTCTCCTACGATGTTCCCCATGATTTTGAAATACAGAATAATAACTTTTGAAAGTGTTTGCATAGCTGTTCTACTGTCACTTCCAATTTTTGGAATCTCAGCCGCGCCTGATTTCGACCGTCTGAATTATTATTTCAATAGGTATCCATTTTCATGACTCATATGACCAACTACAAAGGAGATCGCTTGGCCCTATACTTATTTGACGCATTATTTCGCTTCGTTCGTGATTGGACCAACTTGAAATTGGTTAGTGCTCCACCCAAGCATTTGGCCGAAGTGTACGCTCACCGATTTGCCTCTCTGGGAGCACAAGATCTACCAGTATACTCGGATCCATGTCAGGATCGGCACGACTTGGCTGTTTGGCCAACCGATTGGTCGTGTGGTCCAGAAGCTTTGCCTGGCCTGTTAATCTTGGGCCCCCAGAAATCCGGTTAGTGCTCTGTGTTTCGGGTTTTGTCACCGAATTTGCGATTTTATTCTGAGATTTCCGTGTATCTTCAGACAAATCCATTGCAGTACCCTCTTTATGTCCTCATATTCTAGTATACTTTACGACTAAGCAAACTCCCATTTTGTGCTAATTGATAGAATCCGCAAGTTAAAAAGCAGTCAGTCCTATTTCCACCTTTTGGACAAAAGATTTCAGCAATACACATTTGTGAATTAAACCCATTTACTGAGAATGGACAAGTTGTATTCTGGCCTAATCCACTGATTTGGATGTTGGGTTATTTGTTTTATAAATCTACTCCAAGTCATTAAGCTGTTTCATACATCGACGGTGAGGAATGTCGTAGAGTCGCATTGCACCAAACGTTGAATGCTTCTAAGTTCTTCGTATATCTGACCCGCATAAGATGAGCCGGCATTCGCAAAACGACCTTTTGGAAACTGTTAGTCAGCAATCCACACTAAATTCGCTGCCGAGTGTCTGCTTTATTGCCTGATCGGCGGTAGAACTGCGAATTTATGTTGCATTCCCCTGTAGACAGTGCCAATTCCTGTTATGGTCTTAAATACAATATGAACATTGTGGTGGCTTCATCGTTTTTCAAGTGAAAAGATGCAGGTACTGTAGTCATAAAATCTATTTTATTTTAACGAAAGCGGGCGATCATTGTTCAATCATTAAATATTTTTTCACAGGAGGACCCAGTAAACGTAGGCGACAGTTTCGTTCTGCAATTTACATTTCGCTTGCCACTTTCCATCGTCAGTCTCATTTTATGCCACAGAGGTTTCATTTCTCATCTATGAACTTTACCTGTGGAATCCCATAAATCTTTGAAGTATGCATCTGAATCAGAATTGTTCATTGCCCCTCCCTGCTTGTGGACATTTGGTCCCTCCAGAGATTTTCGCTTATATTTGTTGATCTCTTTGCTGGAGTTTACTTTCAGTCCTTCTCTTCCCCTCGCACTGCCTAGGATCAACAGCATTGGTGCACTTTCTGCGCCTTAACCCATCGTTATTGGCCAATCGTTATCAGTTCGGCACCACATTTGAGGAGCTCCAGTTTTTCAGCTCCGATCAAATTTACGCTCGTGGTCTTCATTGGTATTTCACCCAATGGACTGACTCTACATCCTCTCTCTCTGTCTTGAATACAAACCCCGGACAAGACCGGGTTCGTTTCGAAAAGTCCGCTACCTATTTCACGTCACCCAAGGCACCCGAACGAATTCATGCGTTGGTACCCCGTGTTCCATTGATCGTACTGCTCAGGGACCCTGTTGAACGTGCCTATTCGTGGTACCAGGTTAGTGGTTGTGTATTTCAATCCCTTTTCCTACGGGCTGTGTTGGGGATATGCTGCCTGACCTGTTTTATCACGTTCGCTTGAGATGAAACTTGTCTTCTTTACTTCGACTTTGAATGAGAATTAAAATGCAAACTACTAGTTGCGGTCATTTTATTATCATCGTCACAAACGAATTGTTTGTTCAGCTAACGGGAATATCTTTCCAGAACAGTCACGACAACGAAACATGCCCATGAATGTATGTTAGAAGTGAAATAAGAATCGCCACGGGTGGCAAAATTGGGGGAAATTTTTTCCCATCTGAATTCTTTTGTTGTTGTTTTACTTTGAATGTTTTAGGAACCGGATGGTTAACTTGTCATGACACACAGTATGAGTGACACCGAATTTGGTTTTGAACCCCAAACTTCAGTCCAGAACCACCACTCAAAACTAATGCGGACATTAAATTTTTCGTACCTTTGAGTCAAGCCTGGTCAGTGTGACCCAGAGCTTTCAAGTGACGCATGGTGAGACAAGACATGAATATCCATGCGTAAAAGTATTTTCCATGCAGAGTGGTTTCTCTGATTAGCGAATGTTGCGAACATCCAGTACACCCCCAACGAATCTCACTATCCAGTTGCTACTGTCATTGAACACAGTCAGTGACTTGGAGACATCGATTTTCAGACAGTCAGTATGCAGCGGCCACGTCTGTCAGTCGTAAGACAAAAATTAAGCTCTACGGCATCGTGCGCCGCTTCTCCAAAGACGACTTGATGTCATGGTGGCCCTACTAGTGTATTACAGTTTAGGTAAAACTGTCAGAATTAAAGGAGATTGGATGCTTTGTTATGAGCAAAAACTGATGACAAAAGTCGGTCGTACGACCTGACCCGAATTAAAATCAGAAGCACTTCGAAAACTCCTATTTTCAGTCAGTTGTTCCTCGGTATAGTCCTTTGAACACCGGATAACTGTCTACAAATAATTTTAGCAATCAAAATTAGAATACACAAGTTTTGAATTGAAATTGAACATATTAGGGATAGTACAATCTACATGATTGTTTGTATCACTTACAAGCTGTCACCTTATGTACGCGACTCAAATAAGATGAGACAGATTGCTAGAAAATCCCGCTGCGGTCACATTCATATCCAATGCGCAATTCGATCACCGAGCTTCCATGTGACGAGGAAAGATTGATTATGTTCACTGCGATTCTGAATCCTTTGATGAATATATTAAAGGAGGGAGTCAGTATAAGCCCAAGGTTCCATGGTGAGGTACCTATATATTGGATCACAACTTACCACAAAAAACGACTGAAAGGGTTTTTTGACCACTCACTTTTACGCGACTAGTTCCTGTGAGAGGATGAGCCAGCTTCATGAATGTCACGAACGGTGCCTTCACGCGAGCGACGCTTAGTGGCCAAAATTGAACGAGGGTTTTAATGAGATCACTTCTGGCTTCCCAGATTGCGCGTTTCGGAAGGTAATTCAACAAATTGGTTGGATACTTTACCATTCACTGTAAGTTTGAACACTAATGGTGTTCTAAGCTCTGATTTGGGAAGGGGTTTTGATAAGAGCCTGACCGCGGAGATAGAAGACCTAAATGCCAATTTCCTCTACGAGGAGTTTATGAATACTTTATCATAATCAGTGTATTGTTTGTTTTTGGATTCCATCGAAGCACATGTGCAGTGTGACTCAAGATGAGATGAGGTATTAACATCTTTACAGAACAGTTTTGTCGTAAAATGTATCTTCTCTCTGCACCGTTGGTGTTTGTTTCTATCGACGTGGTCTTGTACCTCATTCTATCTTGCCACCTTTGGTGGTAAGTGGCCCATTTTCACGTACGTCTGACTTATTATGTCCTCATGTGGATCACCGATCGCTATTTTTCCTGTACTTTTTTGTGAATACTTGTATTGAACAATATAATCCGCCCTCCTCTGTATCCATTCTTGGGCATAGGTAAAAATGTGAAAGAAAGATACGGTAGCCAATCTGAGGCGATAGTGGTTGTAGGAGAAAATTTAACTGCTATTGAGAAAGCCTTTCCGATTGTCTCCCACTTCTTTCT
The DNA here is from genome assembly GCA_948099385.1 of Fasciola hepatica. NCBI lineage: Eukaryota > Metazoa > Platyhelminthes > Trematoda > Plagiorchiida > Fasciolidae > Fasciola > Fasciola hepatica. Next base: position 14,852,907 of record CANUEZ040000126.1, on the reverse strand, counting down.
TGTGGTCCTAACTGCTTTTTGACCTTTATAGGTTCGTTGCGCTTGAGTCAAAGTACATCATGTTCCGACCGTCTAGTAGACGCGATTGTTTTTGAATACTGTCCTGTAATTAGTGAGTGTCAGCAAATAAAATAAACGAAATGTACATCTAAAATTCTTCAAGCTTACCAACTGCAGTGGTTCTAGGCATTCACGTCGAAGTGTGAGATTTAAGCAGACGGCACTCTATGAACTGAGTTCCAACAAAGAACACAAAAGGGTATAAAAAACATTGCTAAATTTTCTGTGAGCGTAAGAAGTTCATCGTTTAGAGTGAACAAATTTTGACTAGTCAGAAAAAGTTATACTCTTCAGTGGAACACTCAGGCACAACCGATAATGGAAATTTAAAAAACAGCCTTCGTCTACTGTTAACAGAGAGTAGTGTGGAATTATAATAATACGTGCAACGTATAGCGATCTTGATGCCATTTTGTGTGGATACTGTGCTGATGAAAGTGACATCCGTCTTTTACTCGCCACCCGTGGGTGGGTTCATATTCACCGGCAAGTTTTTTCATTCTTATTTTGTGCAAATGGTATAATATTATCTTTCAGTTACATGTTTCTGTTCACACTACATTAGGGCGAATTGGGCAAAGCGTTTACGCCCAAGGTATTTTTGGGTAATGTATGTTTAAATGATCCGGATTTCTCTTTCGTTCGTATTTCTACTTTGACCTCAACGTAATAATCATCTATTGGTACCTCGAACCAAAATGTGAACAGATTTGATTCGGCGATTTCCAGTTCCCTTGAAATTCTATTCTTCTGTTACAGCATACGCTAGCTCATGGTGATCTCGCTCCTCGGTTGATTTCATTTGAGAATCTGATGCACTTCGGACGGAACATCACTCGATCACTTCTGATCCGGAATACTTCATCTGCCGATCTGCGGCGGCTTGGTGTGGATCCCGCGGATGCGACGAGTATGGAAATGGCGCTGGCCGCCATCCGTCATCTGTACAATCGTTGCGTTCAGCCTGGCTATTACGCACAACATTTGGTTGGGTGGCTATCACTTTTCTCTGCCTCACAGGTATATCACAGTTTTTTTATCCTAATGGGATTCTAAACAAGTTTAAAAATACTCATTGTATGGATCTGTTAGAAATCACCCAAACAATAGATTACGCTCAGACTTCCCAATCAGTTAACCCATAAACATTGCCTCTAATTTTTCTTAGGAGTCCTCAATGGTTTGATTTTTTCCACTATTGTTAAGCGTCGAGTACCTGTCCAAGTATCAATTGATCTGTTAATCCACGCTTTTCCGATGCATAGCTACTAGTACACTTTTATAGATAAAGTTTATTGCTGGCCTCATGAATATGATCCATTGACCCGAAAACAAACATGCCGTCTACGCCAAAAATCGATGACGAGCAGAATGGAGTTCTCAAGTACTATCAATTTGGATTCTGTGCGCTGCTGCATTACTCGATCGCTCAGTCCAGATTCGAAGGGATCCAACGCTGGATGTTTATTCGATTCTTTGCGCAACCAGGCGCAACGTGCAAGTCGGTAAGGGTCCATGGAGCACGATGACGCTTTGGATTGTGACACAGAAGATCACGTACTAGGGGATTTAATCACTAAATCATCTTCGTCATCGTTAGGTGTTCATCTGGATTTCCTCCTGAAGCTCGGATCTTGCGCTTGACGTGAACTGTCTCATCAAGATTCAAGAGACCGGATTCCCTGTACTTGATTTTGCTGTCCTTTCGAGCTGCTCGGAGTCACATGAGGGAGAGAAACATGAATGGCATGTGAAGACCAAAGACGGAGATAATGCCTAACGACGAAACGATATCCTGCAAACATTGATTCCCTTCATAAACTAAAAGAAAAAAAAAGAAAAAACACGTTTTCACAATGTATCGTGAACCGTTTCTCTGCCTCTGTACACGTGCATACCGCAGTCAATGTGATTTTTATATAGGCAGTTAAATAACCAATGAAACTGAGGCAAGATTGAAGTGATAAGAACGAACAAGAATTGGAGGGAAACTAAATTTTAGGTCACCAGAGTTGGACCAAACTGACAAACCATTCACGCTGTTAACGCAGTTCGGGTTTGTAACTGAGAATGGCCAGGACCTCAGCATATCTGACCGATCCCATGTTTGTAATGTTGCAAATGACCTTAAACGAGTTGCCTTATATAAAACTGTGTTTGTGCTCAATCAGATGTTGTGTAATTGATGGTCTAATAGTTTTTGGTTCCGTTGATGACGTTATCACTATAACCTGACTACTCGTTGATTTTTGAAGCCCTACCAGAATATGCTTATTTATTCGGTGACGCAATTGTCCCTCAGTTCTGCCAATGTAAACGACTGTGAATTGATAGACAAAGTTTGACTTGGTACAGGAAGGCAGCGGCTCTTTCATTGGCGGTGTTCGTATCCTTTGATATGTAGTTTTAGAAAAACTTCTAACTCCTGAGCACTTTTTGGTTTCGCAATCGATGATTTTTTTGCGAAGTCCTTCAGAATAAACTGCATTGGATCGTCATTGGACAGCAGTGTTGTTCATTAACTTAACTGGACTTGGCTAGCGTTTCATACCCAACTGTTAATGCGTCTTCTGTGCATATTTCCCGTGTCCTGTAAAACAGCGTTCGAATGAAACCGATCTTCTATTTCGTGGGTGAAAAGCTCGTGAAATGTAGATGTTGTCTGGTCCACGTATTTTTCCGGTAAACCGATCTAATCGATTCGTCCTGGTCGGCGAGTAATGTCTATGTATAGAAAGGAGATTTTACTGCCTTCCACGCCACAACGAGTCGGTTTGGTGTTTAGGTGAACGTTATTAAAGTGATCAAATAACCTATCTGTATCACTGTTGTGATCACTGTACCCATCAATTCACATGTGGATGCGCAGCCGCTTACATTGGCAGAACTGAGAGACAATGGCGTCATCGAATAAATTAGCATATTCCGGTGGGGCTTCAAAAACCGATGAATAGTCAGGTCATGGTTGTCAAAAGTCCGTTCTTCGGGAAATGCGATCAGTATATTGTTACAGCGTGCAACAAGGAAATCTCGGTTATTGTTAATTATTCGGGGTTCATAAAGCCTCTTGCGCCAACCAGATTGCTCGATTTACAATGTGCCAAACAAAAGTCACTTTCTGACCGATCAGGAAACGCCATTGATTTGATAAAACAAAAACATATCCAACACATCCTTCCTCTTTCGATAAACTTCTACTTGCCTACTGGCTGGTAACTTTGTCCACTCAGATTTCTAGACGGTGATGCTCCTGTCCGACGGGTGAATGTATAATGTTATCTGACTCAGTCTGTTCATCATCGTTTTTGGTTTCCTCGTCTTCTCCTCTGTTATCGCCTCCATTGGTTTCCTCTTCCTCATCAACATCTTCTTCGGATTTTCTCAGATGAACCCTGTTCCTTCTTATCCGACGATCTCCAGAGCGTACTAGGTATAATTTCTTTTTTAATGCGCGATAGTACATCTCCTTTCGTCCAGGATTTGCTGTCGGTTCTATTGGTTAAATCTAGACTGCGTCACCTGGCTTGACTGGATGCTATAGTTTGCTACCCCGATCGTAAAATCTTTTTTGCACCGCCATTCGCTTTTCCAGTTTGAATTTAACTACGGAAGGCGCTACAACATCTGGGTCCCGTAAACCAGCACACACGGGTAAGATCGTGCGTGTCCGTTCTCTAAATAGGCGTTTCATCGGGCTTGTTCCCATCACCGCGGAGGGCATTTTCGAAGCTAAAGCAGAGCGATAAACAGATCGTTGCCCTCAGACTTTCACTTCTTGAGTATCTTTTTCGCCTGTTTGACAGCGCTTTCTGCTTTACCGTTGGACTGGCTGTGGTAAGGACTGGTGATGTGATGGCCGAACTGCCACATCTCCGAGAAATGCTGGAATTCCGTTCTGCGAAACTGAGGACCGCCAGCGGAACTCACTCGAATCGGGATTCCATGTCGTGCGAAATTGGCCGGCAATTTGTTGGTTATTTCTGCAGTTGTTTCTGTTTTCGGAAGGTCAACTTCGAAGAAATCACTATAGTAATCGACGGTCACTAGGTAACTGTCCTTCCCATTTTTTTGTTACACATAATGCGAATTATAACATAAGGGGTAAGCCCCGTAATTAGAAGACATGGTAAAAGTGGGTTGAGGGGGAACATTCACGTTACAACCAGTTTATTGATCCTGCTTTTGAAGGGAGAAAGGTTGTAAGTGGGTGGGGAGACAAAAAGAGGAGGAGTGTTCCATAACTTAACGATCCGAGGAAAGAAAATTGAAAGATAAAAGTTCGACATCTAGTGATAGAAACTTGAGAGGAATGACCAGTTGCCTGGGTGCAAAATGGTTGAAAAACGTTTTGGGAAGAGGAACTGCCAAAGCAAGCTCAGGAGAACAAAATCCAAAATAGTACCGATAGAAGAGAGACAAAGAAGTAACAGCCCGACGATGGGCTACTGACTGCAGATTTAAGGTTAAAGAATGGTCGTCGATCAGCCGGATGACCTTACGTTAAACCCGATCAAGAAGAGAGAGATAGACGAAGCTCCACTCCACACGTAACTGCAGTATTCAAGTGCGGGGTGGATTTGAACTTTGTACAGCAGAAAAAGGTAAGCTGGTGTGAAGAAGCGTCTGGCACGAAACAGAAAACCAACTTTGCACGCAACACGAGAGGCGAGCTGAGATATAAAAGCGGACCAACATAGAGAGGAAGTTACAGATAAGCCAAGAAGATAAATAGAATCTGTGGCAGGCAACACAGTTGAATCAAAGGGTAAATGAGGGGAGAATGAGTGATGTTTCAAGGAAATTGAGAGAAGAGGAGTTTTGGAAGCATTAAGTGCAACATGATTGTGGGATCCCCAGGGGGAGATGTGTTCGGAATCGGACTTTAAAGATACACTGATTTCACTGCGGTCACAGTCGATGTTGGTATCGGCATGGCGGAGAGTGTGGTAAGAAAGGAAAGAATGAAGGGTGGCATCATCAGCAAAGGAATGGATTGGGTTGGAAGTAGTGGATAAAAGATCATTGGTGAATAAAAGAAATAGGGTGGGCGCAAGTACTGAACCTTGGGGAACACCAGCATTCACAGGAAATGACTGAACTCGGTCGGAGATGGTTCGCTCACTGAGGACACTTGATGTACACGGTACGAGTGCAGAGGAGAACCCGAACGAGGGCAGTTTCACCAGAAGACCTTCGTGTCAAACTCGGTCAAAGGCCTTAACGATGTCGAGTGACACCATATGTGTTTCTCCGTGATTGTTGGGTGCAGCCGACCAGGAGTGTGAGACGAGAGCCAGGATATCAGCGATGGAATGGTGAGGTTGGAATCCGTATTGGCGATCGCTCGGTAGTCCTTCACGTTCAAGAAACGTACGCAGTTGGTCGGAGACTGGTGGACAAAGGCACAGACGCCACCTTTGGGTGAAAAAGAGGAGTGACAGGTAAAGTTTGGAAATTGCAGGTGGGTGGTGTCTGATGAAGGGGAGATTTGGGTTTCGGTCAAAATAGGGTAAGAGAAGAGGAAGATTGGAAAAATTGGTGTACAGAATCGATATTATAGTTCATTCCGCGAATGTTAGTGAGGGCGATGAGTTCGTGCTTGTTTTTCGAGTGAGCAGAGCGAGCAAAACAGCGAATGCGTGTATCGTTTTGTATTTTCATGATTTTTAGTGTGAAGGAAATCGACAACCATGATCCTTAGACTTAAAGTGGTAACCACATAAGGCCTCAATAGATCAGACGTGGTAGTGTTGTGATCACTGTACCCATCAATTCACATGTGGATGCGCAGTCGTTTACATTGGCAGAACTGAGGGACAATTGCGTCACCGAATAAATAAGCATATTCTGGTAGGGCTTCAAAAATCAACGAGTAGTCAGGTTATAGTGATAACGTCATCAACGGAACCAAAAACTATTAGACCATCAATTACACAACATCTGATTGAGCACAAACACAGTTTTATATAAGGCAACTCGTTTAAGGTCATTTGCAACATTACAAACATGGGATCGGTCAGATATGCTGAGGTCCTGGCCATTCTCAGTTACAAACCCGAACTGCGTTAACAGCGTGAATGGCTTGTCAGTTTGGTCCAACTCTGGTGACCTAAAATTTAGTTTCCCTCCAATTCTTGTTCGTTCTTATCACTTCAATCTTGACTCAGTTTCATTGGTTATTTAACTGCCTATATAAAAATCACATTGACTGCGGTATGCACGTGTACAGAGGCAGAGAAACGTTTCACGATACACCATGGAAGTGATATCTCCCAACCTGCGATGCTTCTGATAATTTTTGTTAGTTTGGTCTCATCAGTTGCTCCACAGTGGGACGACTTGACGAAACCTAAAGGGCACTACGATCTTCATAAAATGTAGATAAACACAAGCAACCGGATGGTAAAATTCTTGAAAACTACCTGTTTTTGACTCAAGAATCCCGCTGCATGAAGTGGCACGGGGTGAGCGTTTCGTCTCTGCACTAATATATCCGCAAAAACATCGTTCTCAAATCTGTTGTTCCACTGCTGCATTTAGGAGATTATAAACAGGAGGCCGTTTTTGTGGCTGATTCAAGTCAGTGAGTGTCCGGCAGCTGGATCAGGTTGGTATTATTGTACGACACTTCCATGGTAATGAAAGTTCGTGATCACGACCTGATGTCGATTTCTTCGTTAATATGTTGAGCGGAGTTACAAATTCCCACCACCCGTAGTGTAAATCAGACCCACATCCCGCCATCATCTTTTACCGTATGGTCCTTCGATAAAGGTATTCATCTTCTCGGGTAAGGAACAGACCACACGAAACAGATTGATGATACTAACTCTGCTTCCATTGTTCTTAGTGCATTGGGAAAAGCATCAGGTACGACAAACGAATCGTATCCTGGAAAAGTCTAGGTTTGCAATGATCTATGTCAAGACGATTCTGGTGACCAAATGGCTGATGCGAACTTTTGGGAAGGGACAAACACCCGTTTGTACTCACTGGAAGATATTACAGATTTGTGTTGAGTGACACTAAGACCTTCTAGCCCTCCGTAATACCCAAAGGCTTGAAACTTTTGATCTAGCCAGTGCATGCACCATACTTCATCTTCAGTTTTCTAGATTGTATACTATTTTGCCTACTAACAAACATTTTAGTAGCAGGATGCGCATTTCGACCACAAAAAGTGATCCCGGTATCTGTATTCGATCAGACTTTTGCGTAGACATACGTCCGCATTTCAGTCAAAAATGATTTATACTTGGCACTTCAACAAATCAGTTGGATTAAAAACGATTGGATATCAAAATTGCTAAGAAATTCTGTCGATACTCGTGTCGGGTTTGTGAGGATTCGGGCCAGATATGGAGCGGTAGAATTTTCTGTAGACCTTAATAAGAGAGGGTGTGGATTGAAGGGAAGAACGTGTGGAAGTGAGAGTTACATTTGGATACATTACAGCATAAAATCGAGTGCTGTCTGTAGGGATTTTGTGAGCGAACTTCTCACATGTGGCCAGGTGTAGCTCGCACAGCTTAGCAGATAGTTCAGTTTAGGTTATAAAGATACCCGGCTGATAATAGACAAACCTCGACGAAGAATTTTAGAATCTTTCTTTAGTAAGTCAGCAAAATTAACAGGGGAACAGGAGAAATACATTGGTAAACAAAAATGGAAATAACACTGTTTAAGGTTAAAATGCCCAGGCTTTCGGATTTGGTAAAATAGCCGGCGTAGTTTCTTTACACAGTTTGAAATGTGAGATGATCACTTCAATTTTGCATCGATAGTGACTTTTAAATACTTGACAGAACTCACTCTAGCTACTGGTTCTATGGAAATGACAGATGGATCAGTAGGATAAGCCGACCCAGAGTGGGTTTATACGCACTCAAATCATTTGGAGAAATTTAAAATTAAACCGGATCGAACAGAGAAATGATAAATATGGGACATATTACTAGAAAAGTCATTGAAGTCCCGTGTTATAGTAACAGCTTGTCAAAGGTCCTTATCATCGGCATATTTAAATAAGTGTGCAGGAGAACTGGATGAAAGATCACTGATGTAGGTAAAAAACAAATAGGGGCGAAGGACAGCTCCTTGAACCACTCCTGAATTGTTCACCAAAGGTTTGGATGTTTTCAAAATTAGTCGTGTGCACTGAGTTCTGTTGGTTAAATTACCACACAACCATGCTATTAAAGGCGTGGGACAGCCGAAAGCTTCCAGTTCACGGAGGAGAAGAGACCGCGGAATAGCATCAAAAGCGGATGAGTAGTCTAAAAAAGCGTATCGAACAGTCTTCGCTGAACCACTCGAAGATTTTGTTATATGGTGGACTACGGAAGCGATAGCATCCACAGTGGACCTGTCCGTTTATAGGAAACTGTAAGGGGTCGTCGGGAGAGGTTATTAGAAGAAATCAGACACGCTGTGTAAGTTTAAGATCAGATGAAGTTAGAGCAATGGGACGAAATCTTTCTGCCGTGACACCAGAATTACAAGGTTTGGGTATGGGAACAACAGTGACTGGTCTCCAGCAGTCTGGAATAGAATACCAGCACAAATAATTGTTTGAGAGAGAAGTAAATATATCGGTCAGGGCAACAGCACCGTACACTGAGGCAGCAATCGATTCCAAAGATATGTGGTAGCTTATTTTCTCACTCTCTTTTGCTTTCGTTTATCAATGCTGTTGTGATTTTTTTCTAATTATTCCGTTTTGCTGATCAAACTGTTCCGCACAAGAGACTGTATCAGTCTCTTAGTGTTTGACATTAAACTAGATTTCCTTGTCTTCCATTATTATAACGCATCCTGATTTTCCTGAAGTGTCGATTTCTGACAGCAGCGAATACCTGGAAGTTGGATTTAGAGTGCTGGAACGTCCGAACTCAGAGTCTCGGCTATCGATCCTCGCAGCCGCCAATCAATTTTTTCTCTAATATTCTATAATGAACTTCTCATTCCCTGAAAATTTTAAACTGTTACATCATAAAATGGGGAGGTGAGAATAAAAGGACAAAAATGGTTTTTCCAGCTACGCAGAATGTTTCATCTAATTCTGGAAATCCCATTTGATCTGTATGGTCTGAGAGTATGAATGAAACGTTGAACTTGCTCCTATCTCCTGGGGGATTTCTGTTCGCTTCAGCGTTAGTAGAATTGGCGAAAGAAGATCTGACCCAGTTGATTGGAACTCCACACTCCTTACCGCGAGGCTCACTAGGATAGCTACTTTGATGAACAGTGTCCCGTAAGCCCATTTACTCCCCTGATTTTTTCAATTCTCTTTCAGATACTACTCATTGATTCTTCGCAGTTCCAACAGGCCCCGGATACAGTTTTACACGTAGTTCAAGAATTTCTGCATCTCCCCACTCGAATAAACTTTACTGCTTATCTCGAGTAAGTATGTTCCCACCGTTTTTACATGTTTTTATCAGTTAATGTTTTGTGGCTTTACCGTCGGTTTAATAAATGCTGACCAAGCTAATGGACTTGCTAAGTGCCTAGTCCAAGGTCAACACATGCGCACCTACACTTCATTAATGTTGTCCCTGTGGTGGCCGAATTTTCCTAACCAGTCAGACTTCATCATTGAACGTTACGTGCTCGCCAATTCATCGCTTTCTTGGCTATCCTGGTTGACCTAGCCTGCTCACACGTACTGCTCTCGTTTGCTTGTTCGCGTTCTAATAAATGGTTTGTCTTTACTGCTTTTTCTTTCGCACTTCGGACGCAACAAATTGCACACACCATGGAATTCTTTTTGAAGTATTTTGATCGATCTAACTCCTTAGAATTACTTGACAGTGGAACTTGACCGTGGGCGAGCTAAATGTCATTGAAACAATGCCTAATAATCACTCTTGTATCTATTATTCTCCAGATACAATCCACACAAAGGATTTCACTGTCTTCGTGAAGGCATCTTTTTTCCAGAGTGGTCCAATAGTCATTTACCTTCCCACCGGCGTTGCCTTGGGGCCGGAAAGGGTCGCGTATATCCACGCCTGAATCATACCGTCGAGATGTTGCATGCTTTATATGGCTCAGCGAATCAACAACTACGCAGTTTGTTGCGCAACCAACCGCTTTGGCGTTGGTGGTTGTCTAAAGCCTCTGGTTTCGAATATCCAAGATGGCTTCTTGAACATGCAACTACAGACTGATTTTGCATTTCTACCCACTCCTGTCCGATTGTAATTTGAGGCAATTCTTTTGATGGAATATTTTCATTGATATTCTTGCTTTGTATCTTCCGACAATCTGCAACTGAATCGATCGAAGCGATTTCGCATTTTCCCGTTGACTTTGTGCATTTCTGTTTTCTATCTCGCTATTGCATCATATGCGAAGTTTGAATGATTAATCCATACAAATTGTTTTTTTTTTATTCAGAACTCCGAAATGCACTGCGCTTAATTTTTTTTCGAAAGTATTTCCGAATACCATTTACTTCCCTCAATAGGAGCGCAGATTCGTTAAGTGCAAGGACGTTCTTTTTTGTTGATCAGTCAACAAAGCCCGTTGAGAGAAGGAAAAAAATCCAATTTGCCGTATTTAATTCTCATTTTGTTGAGTTTCCTTTGTGTTCCTTCTGATAGAACTGAATAAGTGATTCATATAAAGGCTTTGTAATGCCTTTTATTGCAGCTGTTTACTATACCCACGAGGAATTGCATTCTACCGCAACCTGTGTGCACAAGTAACTGTCACGTGGATATTTAGCATTAGATATCACATTGAAAAAGTCCGGCAATGTGAACTCCACCTTCCTGTCTTAAATCTCAAAATCGGACAGGAAAAAGCGGCGTTTGAGGGACTGTTGACATGGCTAAGTAAAAAACAGAAAGTTAATCGGCTGTGGATGGTTTTAAGAGTCTAGCAAGTATTCGTTTTAACTAGCCAATATGAGGCTTTACGAGCCGATTAATTCAATAATAACTTTGCCGGTTCAAAATATCTGATTTTCGATGAATAAAAAGTAGTGTTTTACTTCTTTTGGCAATGTACAATATTTCTGGAAGAGGCTGTGATCAGTTAAAGAGCACCGGACGGGGAAGTGACCGGCAGTGACAAGACTCTAACCTGGTACACACAGGTCTAATTTGCACGTTTTATCCCTGCCGGGTGCAATACAATAAAGAATAAGCGAGCACTTTTGGTTACTACAACTGAACAAGTATTAAATATGATTAACTGAAGGCATGCTCTTGAAAAAAGGAAGTTTCGTGCTTAGGGTACACCTTGGAAGTGACATAGAACATATTCGTGAGCGGGTGCAAGTCTTTTTGGATCATGGACAGGAAACGGAGAAGACCAATTCGGTATTTTAATGTTTACGAAGTCGACAAATAAAACTTTGAGTCCATTCATTTGAATCACATGCTCAGCAGACAAAGGTGGTTTGGAGAAGTGTTGCGCACGTTCCCCGGTGGGATTCTTCGGCGCACACTATTCGCTGAGGTGGATAATGTTTGGAAGACGGGTACGGATGGCCAGTCTATTACATAGAAGAAAGTATGAAAAGCTCGACGAGTGAACTGGGCCACGTGGAGCTTTGTGGGTGGGATCCGCCCACTGTGGTTAGATGCGGTAAAAGATATGGTTAGATATGGCAATCGGTGACGCTCTTGTATTCGCACCAAACTGGTACTAATATTTATAGTTCTGTTATATTTTTTATATTTCCGATAAGGGTTTCATCTGCGAGATAGTGGCCGAAATTTCAAGGAGACTGCGAATTGACGTGGCGTGACAACTTGCGGGCCTCAGCGACCCAACGAGCTATGCAGGACGGTTCACTTCAAGCCGAAGACCCCATCGTAACTGGAAGGTCATTGGGTCTAGGACTGATGAAGCAGTCTCCGGGTTGGGAGTCGATTTGAGCTAGCAACTCAGTTGGTGGAAGCAGTGGAAGAATAACCGATCCAAGCAAATGGGCTTCCACTCAGCCACCCCGCTGTCTTCAGGACAATTTTTTTAGAATTAAAGTCTTTGGTTGAAAACCCTAATCGTTCTTCTGTTTGGCGGCTGGACACCCTAGCAGTACCAGTCCAACATCTTCCATGAACTGCACGAGTTTACGTTCAACATGGTGAGAAAGGCAGTGATCAGTGGGGCTCACTCTGCTGTTTAACACTGTACGATGACGGTGATGATGCGTGGTTAGCAGCTATTCGAACTGAACTGAATTTCGAGTCTAATAAAACTATACTGCATGAAGTCTGCTAGGAGGTTTGAAAATTCCAGGATGCGATTGTATGTATGTCGTTCTCTGATAACAACTTCACCGTGCGGATTAGTATTTCATACCCAATGATAATATTCAACCGGTCTGTTGCTGGTAGACTCTAGTGTAGCGCGGCTCCTTGTTTGGTCGTATGCAGTAGGGTCTTGTGTGGCGTTCCACTTCAGATCTTGGTTACCGGTTCTCTGTTATGGTGCAGCCAGTTTGTCGTTATCTGGTACACCATTTCCCCTGTACTCGTGTGTAAAATATGATATTTAAACATTTGAGGTATTGTCATGCAATCTCAGTCACGGAGACCGTCAGTCGGGCGAAGACTTCGTTTTTTTGGCGGTGTTTTCAACTCATGTTGATCTCGACTGGTGATGAACAGTTCGCGACCTAAACGCCGAACTCATCGATGGAGAGCCTATGCAAGTAGTGATCTTTTCAATTAACAACAAGGCATAATCACACAACAGACGTTCAGAAATGAGGTCAAAAGTTGACGCGACAGTCACTAATATAATGGTGTCTGTGAATTAAAGGTCTTTATTTGGAGATAATTTTTTACCTTATAGGTGCTGTAGGGTGGGTATCGAAAATCTCGTTTAAGAGAACAACTCACATAAACGGCACCTTGGTAAATAACATCAAAAAGGTGATATGGTTATTACTTTTTATGCAGGTAGTTTCAACGACGCATAGGATACTATATTACACGAGTCGATGACGGGCCTGGAATATAAAAAAGAAAATTCATTACAGATAGTCCACGGATGAATATTGTGGGAATAAGTCTTCAATCTGCCACAGTTACAATGACTCTCACTCCATAAAATGAAGACTCGCCCATTTTTGTTAGGAGGATGCAATGTAGGAAAGTAATTTGTAACCGAATGTTCCATGGTGCGTAAATTATGAATATCTCGATTTTGCGTCTCAGCTGGGCTGTTTGGTGTTATGGTATAATACTGACGTAGACTGTCATTAGGATTCGGCTGCAAGACTGGCGTTTTGTAGCGCGGAATAATGCAGTAGCAGAACGAGGAAGGTATCAAGCCGATCGGGCTGATCATTCAAGAGCCACCGATCAAAGAAGAAACAGTAAACATGTTGCAACAGACGGTATAAACCCCATAGATTTGTATACGGAATCTCAGGCAGTCAACAGGCGAGCCCTTCTGGGGAGCTACTGATCAAGCCGGCAACGAGAGCAACTGGACCAACTAAATTGGAGCGTTGCGCAAGTGATCCAACCCAATGGCCTCGTGCATTTGGCTTGAACGGAACTGAAATGCCCAGAGAGCGGGAGGATTGCTTTTGCTACAGTGCTGTCAGGATAAGAAGCTGCTTAAACCGTCATTCATGCTTTACCAGCTGGACTTATCTGGCTGACCAATTACAGTTGTACCTCGTCCGTCTGCTCTTTTTGTTACGATGTGTGTGAAATATGAACGCCGAAGCAAAATTACCGAAAGTCTGTGTTCCATTACTGGTATTATGAGCAGCTCAGTGGTAGCATCCCCTTAGTCAGTGATTCGATTCCGTGGTTCTCTAATCACTAGTCTCTCCAGCACAAAGTAAGTGTGGTAAATCCATCAAGATAAGGCTGAACCTTAGCGTGATGTGATGGCTTGCGTGCCTCCATGACACAAAAAGGTATGCAGGATGACTTCCTTAAACCGGAGATCCAATCATGCTTGACAGGTCAATGGATAGAGGCCACACGAAATCCAGTCTCCAAAACAGTTAATGGGCAATATCTGGTTCTAACCACTACGCCCCTCGAAGGGACACTCCAGCGAACAAATACGGAGAGAAGCGGTTTGGTTATCTAAAAACCTCCACTAGATGGACTTAGGCGTGGAGTTCCTGGGGTTTCTCTCGATGGTGAGAGAAGTCATCGCCCTTTATAGGGCAGCTATCGCCCGTCTAAGCCGGATAGCCCCCAGCCCAAAGGATGCTGCCCTGTCCACGTTCCGCTTGCTCCACTGTGTGCATGGAGCTAAGGACTGAGTCCGAAAAGCAGACCGATAACACTAACGACGACAAGACAGAATACATGTAACAGTCAGAAGTTCCTTCACAAGTGCTTCGACCACATTCCCGTGGCGGGTTTAAAGTCTCACTGCCCTGGTGGGTGGAGCTTTCGAGTTGAAGGCTCCGGTCGGGGTCCTCAATAAAAAATCTCTTCTTCGGTGTGGGCAGCCGCGGAGTACGATTTATTCAGAAACCTCCAGCATCCCTTTTGTAAAGGACCTTACCAATTTTCCCTCCCTTAATTTGTGATGGATGCAAAACTCCACTGATGATTGTGGCTCTGAAGAAAGCAGTGGTTCAGGATTTGGGTGTAAATCGAGGGCATTTCTTAAGCCTACGTGGTTACTTCACTTCGTTGCCCTTAACGTTCGCATACCTTATTAATTATGGCAACAGGTTGCTGTCACTATAACTCGTGATACTTTCGAAATAGATGTATTCTATGTCTTCCAAACGCGCATACAAGATCCCACCTAAATGTTAGCACTTCGCCCCCAGCTACAAACTCAGCTTCTCGTTTCACTTTTTGCGTGTCGGGTGATCAGGTGTCTAGTGCTCGTGATCAGACTGGCATTGGCATCGCTTTGAGCATGAGAGCTGAGCGTGCACAGCTCGACTGGATGCCAGTTAACAGCCGTTTGTGTGCAGCTCGGTTTGACAGTTCAGTTCGTGTCAACAGAAACAAACTTAAGCGTCGATGCTTGTTCCTCTTATCTGTCTATGCACCCACTGACCGCAGTTCGTCTGAGACCAAGGACGAATTTTACCACCATTTATCCCAGCTTGTTCGAAGCTTGCGTTTTACGGAAGTGGTGGGCATCTCTATGGATTTCAACTCTCGAGAAGGCCTTTTGGGAGATTCCGAAAGGCGCATTGGGGGCCTGTTTGCTATCCCGGCTCTGCACCTTCTTTGAAATTAGTAAATCAAATTAGACTTGGTGTAAAGAGGTAGACCTTGTTTCACTGAGAGTTTGAGTGTTTTAGTCGTTCCACGGACAACGCGGATACCTCCAAAAATGATAGAGACGCAAACGAACACTCGATGTGGAATCTCAGATTGACGTATTGTAAATGGACGCAGCTGGCATGGGTCAGTTGAAGGTTATCGGTCATTCTGATCTACGCTTTGGTACGTGTTCACCTCCGTTTGCCTGTCGTCTGTGGCCTCACCAGCGCTGAAGCTACTTGTCTCTAATGTTCCTTGTAGATGAAGACCGACGATTTGCTTTTTTGGCATGGCTTTCTACACGGTTATCATTGCAACCGGACGTCCAGGATCCAGATGAACGCTGGCAACAGGTCAAGGAAGCCGTGTATGTCGCTTCCAGCGCCACACAATAGAGGTTATGTGGAAGATAGTTTGCTTGAAAAGGCGCAGGTTGCTGGACTGGATGGGTTGTCTTCTTTTTCAAGAGTAGAGGCGAAGTTTGATTTCGGAGTTAGTAAAACTCCTTCGGGTAATCTGGGATAATTAACAGATTGCCAAGTAATGATGTGAATCAGTGATTGTTCAGGTTTACGAGGAAGATGACAGGTCCTCTTGTGAAAACCACAAAGTATTAAACTTGGGTAAGTGTCGCGTCCAAACTGCACACCGGGCTTATTCTCCACCGATTATCCAGTGCTCGCGAAAGATATGCATGTGAGAATCAAGCCGGTTTCAGACCTGGTCAGGGTTGCATCGACCACATTTGTTCTTCAACAAATCTTAGAGCACAGGCACACCTTCCGCAAACCCACAATCTTTGTCTTTATTGATCTGAATGCGGCGTTTAATTCAGTTGACCTCACTGTTCTTTGGCACTGGCTCTCATTGAAGAGTGTTCCCGAGAAATGTTTCTTCTTTTCCAATGCTTGTATGCAAACAGCCGAAGCTGAGTTCGTGCTTACGGCGATCTTTAGCTCTATTTAACCATAGGAAATGGTGTTCGTTGGGGTTACCTTCCTACTCCGTTTTGTAAATCCTCCGATTCTTTAAGTGGCCCTATCTTCGTGTATGAGTGGGGGCATCGATCTTCGGTCAGGCAATAAACCGTCTGACTTGAAATACGCGGACAATATTGTTCTTCTAAGTGAAGATCCAAGTAAGTTGCAAGCTCTCTTAGATAGACTAAACAACAGTGTAGGAATGTTTGGGATAAGTTTTCCACCTTCAAAGTGTAAAATACTGCTACAGGACTGGGATGGCTCCACGCAAATCCTTGTGGTTCGCTGGGGAAAGCTGCAGCTGAAGGGGATAAGTTTTGTTACTTGGGCAGTTACATCTCACCAGGTGAACAGATATCGGATGAAGTGTCACCGAGCATACAGAAGGCGCGTTTGGCTTTTGCTAACCTCGGTCAGCTGTGGCGTCAGTGTGGCATCCGGATGTCTACCAAGTGTGAGCGTATGATGCGGAGGTTAGGTCCGTTCTTTTATGCTGCTCGAACATAGATGTTAAGGATAGAAGATAGACGACTACTGTCGGTGTTCGAGCATCGGTTTCTCCGTAGCATTGCTCGAATATGGTGGGAGCACCCTCTCAGCAATGCTGAGGCCAGACGTAGGGTGTTGGGAACCAAAGGTCAGTCTGTGGATCAAGTACTGAACCTAAACAGACTAAGGTGGCTGGGACATGTGTCAAGAATGTCCACTGATAGACTTCTTCCGTGTGAGGTCAATTTCGTCAGCAGGGATTGCTTTAATTCGCAGGCATTGAATGCTCCCTGCAATGCTCGAGATGTTGAAGATTATCCAGAAAGCTTAGGAATTTGGTGTCTCACAAAGAAATGAATTCAGGGAGAAAAACTGCTGATTTCCTGGCACTTATGGGAAAAGATGCCTGATCTTCGGCTAAGAACTTGGCTTTCATGAAGTCGCCCGCTTCTCTGTCAAACGATCCGTTGAAGTGATTGATTTCAAAGTATTTGTTACTAGTCGAGAGAGCCAAGTTTCACTTTTTGGTCTGGGGAACCAACTAGCCAGTTCGGGATTTCATTTTGCAATTACAAACGCGGGCTTTCAAGTGTAATTTTGGCGATCGATTCGAGGTGCAGCTATGTGATAGACCAATTGTTGGAATGAACTGATGTGAATTGCAACGACGATTACTCCTCCTCTATGACGGCAAGTTTTGGTCCACCAGATCAATTTTTGTCCTGTATCAGGACCTGCGCAGCCGCGCCAGTAATGAACCACCAGTGCTGTTTAATATCGGAAACCCTCAGTCAATTCCCACTCAACGGACACGGTCAGCTAAGTGCAAGGTGAAGAACACCAAATCTACCCATAATTTTCAGTACAACGCTCAACAGTCCAGACATTGGAATGCACGTAAGTCCTGTGACCAAGGACATTTCATTTTAACTTGCTGATTCCATATTGCTAAAAGTCTTTGAAGTGGTAAAATAGGACACATCCAATTTGTATGTTTAAACAAGCAAGCCTACTTAGCACGACCCTCTGTTGATAATACATGTTTCTCCTCTGATTTCCAGCCCCGTACGTAAACTAGATCTAGTTCTTACCCCAACTGTCAAATAACCCGTACATTCCCGATGAACAACTGCGCAAGGTATTCTTACACAATGGACTCTGAAATTATTGACCTATTTTTTCCTAGCACGGTTCCGTAATGTTTTGACACTCCCCCCGTAAAACTCCACTCCACCATCATTTCGGTCAGAGGTATAAACAGTCATTGGTTACCCGTTTTGGGGTCGTGTGAGATGGATCTTAACGATAATCATTCAAACAGTTTTAATTGCTCTTTTCTTGTGATTCCCTCTGACATTTCTATCTTTGGTTTTAACTGGATGAACCGTTTGAGTTTATCAATACTGTTTTTGTCCAAATCCCATCAGCCTTCTCTTTGGCACCTTATACTTAATTGTTCATAAGCTTCTGGTGGTATTCAAATGATACCCTTGGATCTTGAAGTAACCGGACCCCCCATTTTTAGTAAGCGCCTCATCCTTCCATTCAGATTACGTGAGCCAATAAAGAAGGCGCTGGACGATATGGTCTCCGAGGGGATAATTACACTCGTGGGTTCTTCAGCTTGGGCTACTCCGGCTGCAAAACCGTTGGAAAAGTATGGAAAGACCCCTCATAATGTGCGGCGACTACCTTATCACCTCGAACAAACATTTGAAACAGCCAAATTGCTCACCTCTCAAATCAGGGGACATTCTCTATCAATTTCATGGTTCTAAACTCTCGAAACTTGGTCTGAAAGATTCCTTCTTTCTAGTTTCACCTGACAAATAATCCTGTGAAATGACAACAACTAATGCTCCTTTTGGGTTGTTTCAGTACACCATTTTGCACTTTGGTCTTAGTGTTTCACCTGCCACTTTACAATGGACCATCAATCTTCTGAGTTCCGATTTGAATGGTGTCTCAGCATTTCAGGATGACATTGTTGTGCATGCTCCTTCGAAAGAACTACACGACGAACGGTTACTTGCTTCACTTGACAGACTTCATCGACATGACAACGATATCAATCTCCTGATAAGTTTGTATTTTCTGCTCCTGTGTTCTTCTGTTCAGATTATTTGGCTGGTGCACGTGGTTTTTATCCCTACTCAAAGTATTTTGCATCTTTATCTAATACCTCTTCTCAAAAATCCTGTATTCAATTACACTCACTTTTGGGCTTCCTCCCGCGTTATCCCACATTCGTTTCCTATTTCACTACCAAGGCCGTGCCATTACTAGACCTTGTCACTCAGCAGATATTTCACTGGTCATTCGTGTATGAATAGAGCCTACGTAGTGTACGTCATTTTTTGTCAGCTGATGCTGTTCTTCGTTCATTCTCGCCACTTTTGCCCCGCTGTAGTCATTCCAGATGCATCATCTGCTGGCTTTGGAACTATTCTAGGACAAAGTGATCCCCAGCTTCTCATTTCTGTTGAACGCGGATACGCAAAGCGTTAGATGTATTTTGTGCTGTTAGCCGCATGCACAAATATTTGTTTTGTCACCATTTCATCTTGGTAGCAGATCATGAAGCTTGAAGTTCATTTACACTTCGCACCTTTCTCTAGAAAAATCGTCAGCAGCTATGGTTCGGTGATAGAGTGTTGCGTTGGCTGAGTGTTCATACGACTTTTAGCATAGAAAAGCGCAATCCATTCCACAAACCGATTACCTGTCCCGTACACTCAGTCAGAAGGGTCTCCCACTTCCAGCTGCCCTCTCACACAACCCCTACCGCTTGGTCAGTAGGACGTAATTGGTGACACAAAGAAATACTACCATACGATCACCAGCTGTGTTCGACGATTATGCCGAGCCCTTATTAAACACAAGTTCTCGAACTTCAACAAATATCTTGACGGAATTTTGGTTGTGATGGTATTCTATCGGAATGACAGAATTATTGTGCCCCCACTATTAAGCACAACAGTCTTGGAAGACTTACATTCTGAACATGTTTTGGTGGCCGGAGTTGAACTACGACTTGTGCCATATTTCTAGATCATGTGGTAATCGCACGCATAAAGTTCATCCAAAAACATGAATGTGAACCTCATGGCGATGTCATCAGAGCCCTGACAGCAAATTCACGTCGGTTACTGCGGTCCCTTCATGGTCATTATTGATCCGTTCTCTCGTTGGCCAGAAGTCTATTTTACCATCACTCCAACCAGTTATATTCCATAACGTCTCTCTGTAAGACTTTCAGTCGGGAAAAGGTTGCACACGCAACTGTTACCACTGATGGAAGCCATTCCTCAGTCAAAAGAATGGCTGACTGTTTACGGTCAGTGGGTTTCCATCATGTTAACTCCACCTCGGCAATCCACAATCGAACGAGGCATCTGAGAATTTTTCTTGGACATCCTATATTGTAATCATATCTGCATGCGCCAATACATTCCACGAGCTAAACAGGACTGTTGACAATCCCTTAAGGCAATACCGCAATGCTGTTCATTCGACCACAGGCGAGGATCCTGCTGTGCCATTCGAGAATCCAGTCCTGAAGACAAACCCATTGGGTTTGAAATCCGCTGAAGTAGCTTATTGTCGGAAGAATGAACTGAGAACCTCGAGAGGTATTGTTCCCAATCATATGGGTTGACGACCGGTTCGTATTCTTGGCCTATTTGATGGTTCTGTACACCTTAGACATTTAGATCAAATTACTTTTGATATGTCCGTTCATGAACTTATTCGTGATCGTTGAAATTTTGAGGTTTTAGGGCCTTTCTCAGAAATGAATGATGGCGGCGATCAGACGAAGCATATTTATAGGTCAGAAAGGCTGCTCTAAATTAAAGAAGTCCCGAACTTAATTCAGGCAGTGGCGGAGGTGATGATTGCAGATGAACTGCGAATTTGTTTGTTCAACGGCATCACGGATTCCTCGTACTTTACTATTCTGCTCAGTACAAATCGAATTCATCTCCTTCATTCCGTGTTCTGTTTCTCGGTCGTGATCTAGTTCTGCTTTGGAGCCCGATGCTTCCTTTCAGAGCATTCTGTATTCCCAGCTTCATTCCGACATACAACAAAGACCTATCGGAAAAGTAGTAAATACCGGTGGATTTCTAAATTAATTTGCCCAACAAGAGTCTATGAACCGCCGGGAGTAATCTATGTATTCATATTTTCTAGATATATCCGAAGAGTAAAGCTAACTAAATTTGTGATTGTAATGACCTACGTGTTCCACTATTTCACATCACGAAAATCTAAATGTCGGATTCACTAGTGAGCAGTTCTGCGGGACTGGGCACATCCCTGGAGCTTCGAATTTCTAATATCACTACTAAATCCTTTGGCAGTAGTTAGATTTTGACTTTTTCCTAGTTTTCGCCCCAAAAACTGCGTTTCCCTGTCCGCATGAGAAAACAGCGACACTGGAATTTGCAAACCATACATTCGAAGGTACTATTTTTAATCACAAAGTGATGGGGAAAGCAAGTCGAGTGGACCTTTAGTGGCATACGGACCTACTTGAATTCGTTTATTGCTAATAAAAACGTCATGTTGATCAATTTGGTGCCCCTTGCATAGAAAGCCCAAATCGAATGGCAACTCATGTAGTATCTTTTCAGCTGCATATCATCCATTAGCACAGCATATATATCGCTAGCCCGTTTGTGGTTTAACCTCATACTTTCACTTTGGTCCCCTGAATGGGAGAGACTTCAGTGAATCTAGTTCACTTGAAGTAGCCACTAACGGTTCGTGGATTGCGGCTGTTCTGATTGGTATTTCTCAGCAGCAACCTAAGTATAAAAAAATCAAAGTTATCTTCAGTGCAGAAAAGTGGGAATAAAAGTGGAGATAAAGATAGCAATATAATGTCTAAGATGCTTGAATACAAAAGCCTCCTTCGTCATGATATGTAATCGTACCTTCTGCCCGCCTATGATCATTGGTTGTGTGTATCTCGTGGAAGTCCGACACACTAGAAATAATCAGATACAATCGTCTGGCTCATAATATATTTCATCCATCCGATGGACTATTCACATGTGAAATATTCCACTTGAGACATCCAGCTCGACCTAAACCATCCCATTGTCTGTGTAAAGTGCCACTAACCACCAGAAGTTTTCAACCAGGTAGAGACATTTTGCTGCACGTGCCGAGTGAACCATTTCGAAGGGCACTGACAACTACCCGCACGTATTTGCGAAGGGTGTGGGAAAGTGTGTGCTTGTCGGTGCATGCAAGTGTGTTGGCTTGTGTGTGCTAACTACAATACACAGAAAGTGGTGAGGTAATCTTTTGGATTGTCTGGTGAAACTAGTCCTAGTGCCCCGGACAGCGCGATGACCAGAAAATCATCTCGGAGCTTGAACTTGAGGGAGCGTAGGCACAGTGACTTAACATTGACGGAAGCAACTGCGCCCAGAACAGGAGAAACACGAAGCTTAACGGAGTCGGGTATCTGGTTTTCGTTGCTTCCTTTCTTGTATAACATACGTTCCTCCGGTTCATTCTAAGTTCTCCATTTCGACTGGGCCTGGTGCATATGAAGATGATTGAGGAGTCGCGTATGCTTCCGTTTCCTGCTAATCGGTCCGCTGCAGGTTTGGCACCCACAACGGGACCCCGTCGGATGATTTTGAAGTGGCCTGTCCTACTTGTTGTCCTTGAGGATTCAGTACTCCTCTGGTGTGTGTTGGAGGAGTTCTGAACACTGGGGCAGCTTTCTTTCGTTGAATGGGGCTGTGTAACCGCCAGATTGGAGATTGCCATTTTGTTACTCGTTTAAAGTGAGTGTCGGTGCCTGTTGATACACTTACTGAGCCTCTGCTCATGGGGTCTCTCTTTTTGTGCTTTTGCAGATCACACGCGAGCAACCCTAGTCGGAACCGCACTTCCCTTGCACGTGACAATATGCTTAAATTTCAGTCAAAATGCTGTGACAAAACTAGGGTAAAATAAACAAAATATACAACAATGGACACTGAAGCCAAGTAAGAGGGAAAAAATAGAATAGAAAGCCAACCAACATTTAGAAGGTACTTCCCTTATCCTCCTGTCCTTGTTGGTCTTTACCCGCGCTAGATAGGGCACAGGAGAGTTTTGTGTTCTCTAATTCTGGAAGAAAGATTTCGAAATTCAGAATTGATGGATTAGAGAATGACAAAAAGATATGTCGGATGTGTTTAATCCTGTAACATTTTGTGGGCTAGCGCCACGCGAGATTCCATTTTTTGTTTCACTAGTTCAGTCAAAAGAAAGTCAAAGGGGAGGAATGAAACGCGGCTAGTAACTACCAATCGGCGGCAAAAGGCCTTGAGGTCTTGTTTCAAAAGGCCGGGGGAAAATACGGGTGAATAGTATAATAAGACTGGAAGAACACATTAAAGAACAAATTTGGAGACAATTTTTGTTGGTGTACGGAACAGCCTAAGTTTTCTTATTTGAAGAAAATAAGTGGTGCTGTTTGCCGACACAGTACCGAATGTGAGACAACCATCCTAAATTAGTATCTATGTGAACACCCAGGTACTTGATGAAGCTAACTCTGGTAGGAATCCAGAATTCAATGTAACAGGATCTGTAGTGAAAGGTGAGTGAGAGAGACTGGAAGCACATTGTAGACATTCGGATGGATTCAGTTTTACACCCAACGGAGAAGAGAAGCATTCTATTCGAGATCGGTTTTCATCGAACTTCTTGAAATCTGGGTAGTTAGAAATAGCTTGACAAGGGAAAACGTCGTCCGCGTACTTAAACATGATGGATGGAGAATAAACCCGAAGATCGTTAACATAGGTTGGAAATAGAAGAGAGGACAGCAATGCACTCTGTAGTACACCGGAGTGGTTGACAAGTGGTTTAGTGATGTTTTACTCGACTTTAGTTTGTCGAAATCAATTATGAAAATAGTTCCATAGCCAGGAAAGACGTTGTGTGGGACGATCAAAAGCTTTAGGCCTATGGAGAAGATGAGATCGGGGTACTGAAACAAAGGTTGAAGAATGATCAGGGAATACGCAGCAGGCAGATCGCTCGGAGTTGTTTACAGACTTAGTGACAGAATGGACCAAGCGGGCTACAGGGTCAATGTTGGATCTTTTGGGTTTGTAAGCAAACTGAGAAGGGTCAGGTGGCACACTGAGATGCTTTTAAAGATTGGAGAAAACAGCTTTTTCAGTAACTTTAAGGGCTGCAGACGTGAGGGCGATGGAGTGGAACTGCTTAACCCCATCAGAAGCGTTGAAGCCTTTGGGAATTGGAATGAAGTCAACTGGATCCCAGGAGTCGAACATCTGAATGGAGGCCCATTTATCAAAGTAGTGATCGGTGTCGCAAGTTGATCAGCACCATACTTGAGAATCGCTGGAGAAAGGCCATTAGGACTAGCAGCCGACGACGTTTTGGATTTGCGAAGAACCTTAGAAATCTCTGCAGTAGAGAAACGTTCAAGATCTGCTGAAAGACAAAGGGAGTTTGAAGGAGGGCTTTCACAGGGGGAAAGTATAAATGTAGCATCCATGTAGTTCATATCGACTCTATCCTTTGTGAATTTGGTCTTCTGAGCACATAAAAGTCTTATGCCATGCCAAAGAATCTTGGGGTTCTTGATCTGCAGAAACTCTTTGGAAAAGGAAGCAACCAGATGTTTGACCTCTGTCTTGATCAACAGCGAAAGTCTCCTGACTTCTGAGCCTCGTTGAGACTGGTAGGTGATTTTCTTTTTTTTCTGAGTGCTTTATGAGTTGGCGAGACAATCTCAGCGGTAGGGATGAACAGTATTCCAATGGCGTAAAGCAAGTTGAAGATAGCACAAAGGGTTTTAGTAGACAGTTCTGCTGCCCCGGAAGATTAAGGGCGCAGAGGAAACCTATGAAAAGGCAAAAGCAGTGGCTGCTTTAAGAAGCGACAGTTTGTGAGGAGAAAGGTATTGAAGGTGAAATATTGCCTGGTTTGAAGACGTGAGTAGTCTTTGGGCAGTGTGCGAATTGATTTTTGATCTCAGAAGAAGCAAGTTACGGTCACCTATTGAGAGAGGGCTTTCAACTTAGGAGAAAATAAGCCAGGATTATTAGTAATGACTTTGTCTAAGACAAAGTTCTCCCTTGTGGGAAAGGTACTGAAATCAGTTAACCCGGACGATCAAAGCGGATAAGTATTATGATGAATGAAATCACCAACGATCATACGCAAATGTTAGTTTAGATGGGGAGTTAAAAATGGCACAAGATCGTCAAAAAGGGACGATATATTGGATACTACACAAAAAAGTGCTATAAACATGTTAGTGACAATAATACTTCTGAAGCGAGTGAATCTAGAGAAACAATGTGTACAAAGACATTCAATGCCCCTTGCAGAGTATTTGAAACGGTAACTGATCTGCCGGTTCATGCCAAGTTGACGTAGGTCACCACTCCATCCCCATATGTCGTCTGTTCCTCAGCACTCAATTTTGACGATAACACTGGAATCTGTCTGCGCGACTCACAGAGTCATCAACATTCCCGTCTAGTCAAGATTCTTGAACACATACTACTTACGTATGAACAAGAACCGGCTTTCGTAAAACACTTTTTGAACTCGACAATTTCGAGAAGAGAGAACGAACATTAGCACTGATTACAGACAACATCCTCAGTTGGGATGGGGTAATAGAGCTAAAAGCGATCTGCCTACCAGCACGTTTCCTTTTCTATTGCAGTTTCACTCTGTAGTAGCCATAGGCAAAGGAAATCCGTCGACCAATCACATGACACATTTCAATATCCAGAAATTCCAGTCCATAATACGAGCAGCGTGTAACTACCCAATAGGGTAACAATGAATCCACTTTTCAGGAGCAGGACAAAAAATGTAGCACAACAAACTGAAGAGCGCACGCAGTGAATGGCTCGAAAATGAATCGTCGAAAACGTATATTCACTTACGCTACGTGTTATAAGTTCCTCTTGGGAAGCTACTTTTTAGTCGGATTAAGTCTCACACGAAGATTTTCATTTGATATTCGTGAGCGTATCTACGAACCCTTATATGTATTTACCGTAGCGAAACCGTGGTCACTTCAAAGGTTCGGTTGTCACAACTGTCCTGTAATATCCCCGATTTGATTATGGTGCAGAATTTATTGTCATTGTTGAGGAAATAAGTTACGCCTTTTTCTCTCCACACTGGACTACGGAGGGGAGAATATGTTACGACTATCGATGATGTAGTTATTCATTATCATGTCTTTGTACCATTATATACTTGCGACCTTGGATAGTGTGAATAAATGGTTGTGATTCGCACTTTGAAATGCGTTGTTTTCCGTAATTCATCCAAACTGGGTGTAGTTGCTACCTCTCATTCACTACGCTAAGACTGCACATTAGGCTTCGCGGTCAATGAGCCTGTGTTATGGATTTATACGTACAGTTGATGTACAAGTTACGGATGATTTACCGTTTACGGATATTCAACAAAATTACTCGATGGACCTATGCACGAAACTCTGTCTACAAGACTGTCTGCAGGAACAAGAGCAATATTATCGAGTCTACCGGGTTCAAAATTCCAAAGTAAAATTTATCCGAAGCGCGGTTGACATCTACATATGTGAATGATTTGGACAGGAGTGTTACTTTTTAATTTCCCGGAAGTTTTCTGTTGATGGCTTGTTGTTTTCGTTTTCGTTGAATGCTTAGCGCAATTTTCTACCACTCTTCTCGTGTATGTCCTGCGTACATCCTTCAGTTTACCGGCTCTGGTCAAAACATTGTTTTGTGTTATATTGCACGAGCGCTACTAATACCACAATTGCTGCTAGTACGGTGATTATTGATACACCGCCATTACGATGAACACTATTACAACAACTACTACTGCTGATGCTGATAATACTAATGCTACTACAGTTAAAACTGCTACCTCGACAGCTGATGCTGATAGTACTACGACAACCACTATGGTGACCGAGGTTACAGTGACTACCACTACTGCTGATGATGATGATGATGATGATGATGACACTACTAATACTACTTTTGCGGGTAATACTACTATCACCATTACAAATTCGTCACCAGTTGTGTGCCATGGATTTCTTTCTCCGGCATGGGAGAGGTGACGCTGTGTTCGGATTAGACATTCTCGCATAACGCACGAGAAAATCGATTAACATCTCGTTCACGCGTCGACCAAGGCATTTTAATGTTTAATCGTGTCTTGTTTGTTGACTGATCGATTCCGCTTTTTATCGACTAAACTTGCTTGACTTGTTGCGAATGTACTCTCGCTCATGCATGTGACTTAGCTCACTGATATTACGTTCATAACGTGTACTTGCCTGCAGCTCGCTTATCGGCTTCTGCCAGGTTTTATGTTTACGCTCGTGCAAGTAAATGCAGCGCTGCCTTTACGTTCTGCTAGTCGCTACCACCACAACGAAATATCACAGTTGACCAGTGACAGCCCTAGAATATGAAAGATACAGGCTTTCCTCTCGTTTAGTAGCCATTGACGATCGTTTGCCAACCACTGTCTGTTGTTAAGCAACCACAACGTAGGGTACTGTAAACAAACTTTTCCGAAACACCCATACCGAATAAAGTCACCGCGTGTGGGTCATCGATCCCAGTTACAGGACTTGGTGGTCTTGTGTGAGTCACGTGAATGACTGGGCGCAGGGTGCACATTTGCTCACGATCACTTTTCAAGTCACCAGTTGAATGAGTACTTCTACATCCGCAGAATTCCCGGTGAAGGAAATTTAGATAATCTACCGAAACGAACAGGTGAATAAAGATTCGCATCCCAAGCGGAAAACAGTTAGTGAGCAAAACCGCAAAATAATTGTCCAGTGTGAGATTTAAAACTTCTTTCCTACCATCATGGAATTAACAATAAGAACCTGCACAGCCATCACCAAAAGAGACATCGAATCTAGCCTTAAAAGAGGACTCGCAAAACGTTAATTTTCCGAAGAATTTGTAATGGAACTGTGCTCATTGATAGAGGAGAATCCTACAATCACTTGGACTGTGATGAAAAAGAGATGGAACCGGTACATCATAATCTGTCGATCAGTTTATCCTCCATTGATCGTCTTCTCCATGGCTATGATGACACCACGGATAAACTATGTATTCGTCCGGTCGAGCGAGACAGGATTGATGTCAAAGACAGACGAGCTCAGTACACGACTCGGTTACAGGCGCATGGCAGCTCCATCTCGCATTTTTACATAGATGAGACCAATTGCAACATATGGTGCTCTCAGGCATGACGGCTACGACGGTTCAAACCTCAGTGTTGTTACTCGCTGTTCTGTAATGGGTGTGGTATATTATGAATACCACTCCTGAATGAACGCTGACATTTTCATCAGCTTTCTGGGAAAGTGTTCTTCAAAAGTAGCAACTGAGCGACTAAACACTGATATCATATTTCTGTTCGCCGATGCCCCAGCTCACCGACGAGCGGATGAAGCATTGCTGGCAATCAGACATGCTGTTCGGTATCTCCTCCCTATAGTTCATTCTTTGATCCGATTGAGGAGGTATGCAAAGTGTTTAAAGGAGTTGTCAATTCACCTCTACAAGAAAGCGGAGCTCTGGCCCTCAGTTTTCCAGAAGAGCAAACCACCAAACAACATGGGTGCGAGATGTTCGTGCAGTTATGCAAACAAGCAATGGATCGGACTTTGCCCGTTTCATGTGCTGCATTTGACAGACAACTTCACATTTACCGAACCTTCAAAAACATATTCCGATCTGTAAACCTAATTTTCATCCAAATGATAACATTTTTATCAGGTAACAAAGATTTTCCTTTGCAATACCTACGTACTCAAGTTGGTAACTCGCAACTGGGACCGGTCACTCGTATATGATGTGACTTTATTCGGTGTGGGTGTTTCGGAAAGGTTTTATTACAGTACCCTACGTTGTGGTCGCTGAATAACAGGCAGTGGCTGGCAGACGATCGCCAGAGGCTACCAATCGATCGACAATAGCTACTAAACAACAGGAAAACCTGCAATCCAAATAACCAATCCGGGGAGATGCGTGCATGGTACCCTAACACGAGTCACGTGATACGATTGGGATCGCAACAATAGCGAAGTCTACACAATTCAGTTTGCAAAGGGCCTGCGCAAGGCTTACCTTGTAGCCTTGGCTGTTTTCCATTGCATCTGACTGAAACGTTTTGGAACAGCACGGTGGTACGACAAGCCTTTTCATAGACTCACTATCGCATGCAACGCCCTTTCTACTTCGGTGTCTTGGGTTGCATAGCTTTATAGTTACGATCACAGTTGCTCGTATATTCGCATTATTTTTGTATGCATTCGATGGTTCTTCAACGTATTCCCGTAATTCCGGATTCTGGAGCATTTAGTTTTCTTGTCTTTGATATTTAAATAAAATTTGTGGCACCGAAAGTACCGAATGGTACCTACTTTTCCGCCATTCCAGTTGCATGAGATGCTTATAAAACGTACAAATTCACACTGTTAGTAGTAGTATTTCACTGTCCTCATAAATATTGTGTACAAAGTAAGCGGTTGCAAGATAACGATGGGTTTCAGTTTCATTATCAGCTAGTGTGCTGGTATTTCAAATCAGGCGGATAATGACGATGTCGTGCTTCAGTTGTGATGTTCCATTGATAGACCGATCTGGCGATTCGATAATGGATAAAACGAGAGGGGTTCAGTATATGTGAGATCAGCGTGTGGGGGAAAATGGTGACTGCGAACATTGGAATCAGTATGCACACTGTAACTGTCCGCAGATAGACGAGCAAGTTCGTTCGGTAAATCCGTCGAATTTGATATCCGATAAGCGCCAGGAGATAGTTCCACATTGGCGGTGGTGGATGTGGTGTTGGTGTTCTTGTTGTTGTTGTTGTTGTTGTTTAGGATAGCACCATTTACGAACAGATCGTGTGGATAATTCCATACAGATTTAAAAGAGGGTGCTAGGAGATTGGACAATTCGGTGGTTCCTATCAGGCCGGGGACGTTGCTCGTGGGTTCGGAGACGGAATTTCGTTTTCTGCTCATCGGATCTTCCAAGCGCATTTGTGTGAAAGCCTTTGGGATCGCGCACCTCGCCACGTGGTTAGTCGTAGACTGTGAGTATAGGATAAAGAAAGGAAGAAGGGATAAACCATGACGATTACTCTGCCGTGATAATAATCATCTTGAAGGTGAAAAATACGGGAATGACCAACTCATAACAAGTCAGTTGTCCAGTAAGTCAGAATCACTGTTCAGTACAAGAGATTATGAAAGTAGAAGTACTTCACATAGGTAGCGATACCCCGTTGATGGTATTTTTAACAAGATCTAATTGACCATACAACGCTTCAATGAATTGTCCAGGGTGAAATGAGTGTTGTCTCCGCGCCACGAAAGGTTTCATCCCGTAACTGTACTGTCACTGACAGATTCACGTTAATTAAGTAGAATCGTTTTTGGAAACATTATTCAGGTATACCAGACAGTTAGTGTTGTCAATGGGGAGATAAGTGTCGTCCTTTTTACTGTGTGCCTCAGTATGAGTACAGTGTAACGCGCAGTGTTCTCAGTTATGTCTCTAAGACTTGGTATCGCGAGTCACATGAAACTACAATCGCTCAGTCGTGGTAAAAC